>JAWNNL010000641.1:1407500-2607500 GCA_035045005.1 Liodrosophila aerea | reverse complement strand
AGGCGGGCAGCTATGTCTTCCGTTTATCCTGCACACGTCTGGGCCAATGGGCCATTGGATATGTGACGGCAGATGGCGAGATACTGCAGACGATACCGCAAAACAAATCACTGTGCCAGGCGCTGCTCGACGGCCATCGGTGAGCAGAGAGATGATTGCCGTAAACCCGTCTTAAACTTTGACTAATTATGTAACATTTGTCCATAGTGAATGCTTCTATTTGTGGCCCGATGGTCAGGCCTACAATCCCGATCTGTCGTCTGCCGTGCAAAGTCCCACAGAGGATCACATCACTGTCACACAAGAGCAATACGAGCTGTACTGTGAAATGGGTGAGTATTCCACTGATCTCATCCATCGCCATCGTCCACTAAAGTATAAACTATCATCTTCAATTTGCAGGCAGCACTTTTCAGCTATGCAAAATCTGCGCGGAGAACGACAAGGATATACGCATCGAGCCCTGCGGCCATTTGCTGTGCACGCCCTGTCTCACCGCCTGGCAGGTGGACTCGGAGGGACAGGTAAGCCGAGACAAGAGGCCGCTATTTGACTTGAGTAATAACTATTTGTATGTTTTTAGGGCTGTCCGTTCTGTCGGGCCGAGATCAAGGGCACCGAACAGATCGTTGTGGATGCCTTCGATCCGCGCAAGCAGCACAATCGCAGCATGACAAATGGAAGGCAACTGCAGCAGGACGATGATGATACAGAGGTATAGTTTTGTGCAGCGCTTTTATGTAAAGCCTTAAGACGCCTGCCCAGCGCTGCCCGCCTGTTGTGCTGCCTCTCAAAAAGCAAAAACTTATATATACATATTACTTTTATAATTAATGAATTAATTTTTGGTTCGTTTATAACTACATAGCGTTTAAGTTTAAATGTTTAGCTATTCTGATTCATATCATCTGCGTACTTGAAATGATTAGCTAAAATATTGCAAGCAACTGACAGCAGTGTGCACACACACACACACAGCATGAGTAGTAGCGTTGATTTATATATATATCATAAAAAAGTATATATGTTTGTGTGCGAGCGGAAGTGGCTCATCAGCCGCCGCATCGCAATCGCTTTTTATCAAACGTTCGCTGCTTTTTCTGTGTTTCTCTTTGCCACTGCTGTTTGCCGTTGCTTTTGATACTGTTGCGTTTTGTTGGTTGCTTTCTTTAATTCTGTTTTATTGCTACTATATTTCACATTTGATTCATTCATTCACTCATGCGCTCATTCGTCTGTGTATGATTCACTTCATTTCGTTTAATTGCGTGTGTTTACTCTGCGTTTTTATCGTTGTTTTTTATTATGGATGCAGTAATGCGAGCAACAACAAACACACACACACACACCAGTTGTAAATATTTAGAACTTATGTTTAGGTTTACACACACATAGTTATTATTATTTGTAATTCGTAATCTGTAATTTGTATTGTCAAGCAAAAGAGAAAATGTTCCCCGCCCGATACTCGATCCCTGCTCTTCCCACAGTATCTCTGTCCCGCTGGTATTCTCTGTACTTTAGTTTATTGTTTGATATTTCCAAAGATATAGTTTAGTTAAATATCATGTTGTGGTTTATCATTTTGCTTTTGCGTTTCAATTAGTTTTGTGTAAGCCCCAAGACTGTAATTTATTAATATTAAACTTAATAATAAACAAGAAGTAATCACTGTATAATTATTATAATCGTAATCATAATCGTAATACGTTTAACTTTGCTGTAGTTTAGCTGTTAACATCGTCACAAGCCTAGGCCAGAATTTATAATGTTTAATTGAAAGTATTAGCCAAGAAATTCGTCTGTCCCTCTGTCTGTCTGTATATTTATTCACTTTGCACTCATTCAATCATTTGGCTTATATGACTTGATTCATTGACCGATTTCAAAACGCATTATTTTTATGTATGTTTATGTTTAATGTTATGTACTATTAACTAATGCAATTTTATAATATTTAATACGACTACGATTAGCCAACTTAATTACGCATTATCTTGATTTCCTTAATAAGTTCGATTAATAACTACAACAAATAGCAAAAACATAAACAAAACTTAAAATATATATTACATATAAATCTGTATAAATATTGTTTTATTGTTTCACTTACTCGATTGTTGATCCCTTTTCATTTCCTTTTGTTGTTGCTCCTCCACATCTTTCTCTTTGCTGTTGCCGTTGTTGTTGTTCTTGTTGTTGTTGTTTGTTGCATGTTTGATTTGCAGCCGCGGCATGCCACTTAACTGTTTAGCCTATCGATATTCATGCCACTGACTGACATACCTCCACATCCTGCAGGATATGGGCGACTTCAACATAGCCACGTCGTCGCTGCACGCTCTGAGCACCTCGGCAGCGGCACAATCCGCCGCGGAGAAGCATAGTCCGCACACCTCGCCGCGTCTGGGCAGGCGCAGCACCACGCCCAGCTTGATGGCCGTACAAAATGATCTCTATGCGGGCGGTGGCCCTGCCCTCAGTCTGCCCGGCAGCAGCAACAGCAACAGTAGCAGCAGCAGCAGCAGCAACGCCAGCAACTGCACACAGCCACAGCCATCGGCACCACCAGCGGCAGCAGTGATGAGCAATGGTGGTGCCACCTCCGCCACGCAGAAGTCTACAAATCGCATGAGTGCACCACTCATCGGCTCCAGCGTGGTCAACTCCACCTATGGCCAGAAGCTGCCGGGCAAGGCGGACAGTGTGGGCGGTGGCTCCAGCGGGGATACGTCCTCCATCAGCTCCTATGCCATATTGCAGAATCTGCAGGATGTTGGCGCCAGCTGCAGCTCAAGTGCGACTGCCCCATCGGCTGTTGCTGCTGCTGCTGTGGCGCCACCGTTGCCGCCACGCAAGTCACCGGGAGTGGAGACCCCCGTGAAGCCGTCGAGCAGCAAGAGCATTGACAACATCCAGTGCAGTCTGGACAATGTGCCGCCACTGACCACGGCACCACCCATACCACCACATGTGAGCAGCAGTGTGGACACGCTGGCCGAGGATCTGATGCGGCAGCAGCGCATTGCCAGCAGCACCACATCGCCAGTGTTATCGCTGCTGGACGAGATGGTGGTGGAGGTGGGTCCAGCGGAAACCATCAGTGGTGTCATCGATACACGTCCGCTGGAGGCGCGTGGCACGACCAGCAACAGCTGCAGCAGCAACAGTCACACTAACAACAGCCATACTAACCACAGCAGCAGCAGCAACAGTCACACTAACAACAGCCATACTAACCACAGCAGCAGCAGCTCCAGTGGATGCACACAGGATGCAGCCAGTTCACATTACACACAGCTCTGCACCACCACCACCAGTGCAGCGGCGCTGGCAGCAGCTGCAGCGTTAGCCAATGGCAAAAAGGTGACACTGAAGCAGCCAATGCCAGCCAATCCTCCCCAGCAACAGCAGCAACAGCCATTGCTCTATGCGAACGTGACGATCAATCAAAAAGACTGCGGCAATGTGCCCTATGAGAATATCAATCTGGAGTATATAGCGCGTCTGATGAACGCCGGGTACTCCAAGGAGAACGCCATCACAGCGCTGGGTATCTCTCGGAACAACATCGAAATGGCTGGCGACATACTGCGCGAGTTTGTCTCCAAGAATAGCGCCTAAGTGCCCCCACATAATCCCCCACCCTCCCTTCAACAGCCAGAGCCGTGTGATCCCCGGTGGAGCAGCGCCTTGTTAAGATTATGCTAAGGATGAAAAGAGGAAGCAGATCCCCGATTACAAACGAAACAAGCAAAAGGCAAATGATAAATCATAAGAATAATTTAATAGCTCACTCTCTATCTCTAACTATACGCTCCAACTATTTATATATATATACAAATTTCTCGCTTTAAGAGCACCCTATACACCCTATACTCATACACCCCCTCCCCCTTCACTACTTCGTATAACCAAATGCCACGCCCCCTCATACACACACACACACATACTTGGCGTAGCCAGCACAAGCAATTAGTCATAAAAGAAAAAAAAACTTATGCTCTCTTTAAAAAATATTTAAAAATTAAAAAAAAAGTCAAGTCCAAGTCAAATTCTCACACTCTTAAAAAAAAGAAGCAAAAAATTATGCACAGCCCATTGATATCAAGTATAAATATATATAGAGCTATATATACACTTATATATACTAAGACGTATCTACTTCTTCCTATTAAGAACAAAAATACTTATAAATAAAAAACAAAATAAAAAAAGAAATACCAAACCAGATATACGCAGTTCTAAAGAGTAACTCCAATTTGCCCACCCCAAAGATAAATTAATAAAAAAAAAAATTGCGCTTTCCTTTTGATAATAAATTATAAATAAAAAAGACAAAAACAAACATCACATTTCACACAATTTTAATTGGTGCATCGGCCAATCATAAGACGCATAACAAGAGTACTTTCATTTCACACACGAACCGTGCATACCCCACTAAGAGTTGCCTTTTGATGTCCCGCGTTTTCTTTTCGAAACCGAGCAAAAAAAAACTAAACCCGATGCACTATCAAAGTTTACCTCGATTTTTTATACAAAACTCAATGTTTTTTGTAATAGTATATTTGTAAGTTGATGCAAACCGCGAATACCCCGTATGTAAAAGTGTAACACGTTTGTATTACGAGATCCCTTTTTACAGAATTTATACATTTAATGCAATTAATCGGTTATTCAATTCACACACTCTCCAAATAGTATCCTCTTACAGGCCCCGTTTTTTGACATTTAGTATCTATAAGCCATATTATGATATAGTATATATACCATATATATATAGGCAATATAATCATAAACGACATACAAAAGCAAATGCAATATTACACTAAATCGAAACGAAACAAAAAGCAAATCAATGCGTAAACTTATAAGATACTTTATAATTAACCTCGAGATCAACAACAAAAAGCTAAAACTACATATATACGAGATATTTGAATTTTAAGCAACATCAGCGCTAAAAAACAAAAGTACAGTATACAAAGTAAAATAGTTTAGAGCATAGCCTGGATGAAAAGTCAAAGTCAATAAAAGCGATCAGTCGATAAACGAGCGTATAAGGAAATATAGTATGAAGGAAAACCCAAAGTAATACGAGATACCATACCATAGTCATGTCATGTAACCCGAAACTCTTAAGCAGATATAAATTATTCTTATAAATAAAAATAAAAAAAGAAACCAAAAAAACAAGCAAGGAACAGCGTTTTATTTTGAGGGATTCTTTCGAGTGTTTCGCTTGAGTTAGAATTGGTTATACACTCGGAAAAAAGAAACAACGAAGCTTGACGCCTGTATGTGAGGGAGCAGAGACTCTGCGTGTGAAAACAGCGCTGCCAAGCAAAGCGCACATGTGATAGGAATTATGAATTTTGGGCACCACTGTTCTAGAATTCTAGGCAATAAGGACTTACTGAGGATTCAATGCGTTTGAAAGCAATATTCTTCATCAAGGTGTTAACAAATGTTCCATCCACACTTAAGAACCTCCCCTTTGTGGGAGCTTTCACAGTAGTTGGATCTATCGCAGAAGTAAAAATATCCAAATATCTGACACTGATCATTGATCAATCATTAATCCGTAGATCTCAGTAGCTTACTTCCACTCAAACTTCTAAAAACTGTCCAGAGAAACAACTGGCTTTAGCTTTATTGAAATATGTATTTATTTTTTATTATTTGACTTATATAGTTTGCATTTTTTGTATTTGTTTTTTTTTATCTTTTGTTTTCTTTCGTATTCAAGCACATATGTATTTTTGTTTTTGTTGCATTTTTTTGTTGTTGTGTGTTTATGTTTTACAATTTTTTTTAGGTTTACGTTTTATAAATAAGGATTAGTTGCTGTTCTGTTGTTTGTTGTTGTTGTTGTTGTTGATGTTCTTGTTGTATCTGTGCTGTTCATTTCATTGCGTAATCTCTAAACGCCTGCAAGTCAATCGTGCGGCAGATCAGACGTTATATATGTATATACTCTATATATGTATATATCGATATTCGTATCATAGCGTTATACATATAGTTTAAGTTACTATGTTCATTATTACTCTTGTTGCTGTTGTTGTTAGTGTTTATTGTATATATATGTATAACATGGCTATAGTAGGACGTACTGATCCCAAATTTGTTAGCTTGTTTAATGTTTTCTTTTCTTTTTTTTATTATTTTTTTCATCTTAGTAATTGAAATTCATAATTTTTGTTTTGTTTCACAATATTTGCTCTTTGTTTCCGACACGCTCTCTTTGTATTTTCTTTTATTCTATATATATAATATATATATATATGTATATATTTGTTTTTTGTTGTTTAATATTTAAAAATACATTTTTAAAAATTAATTTTTGTAATCTTTCATTAAATGGTTTCAACAGATTTGGCGCAGCAAATTTCATTTGCTCTTCATCATCTCTTAATGCTCACACAAGACTTTTAGTTGTATTTTATAATTAGAATTAGAATTAGGTTCACTCCTCCCTCCTCTTGCTCCTGCTCTTTGTGTGTTTAGTTACAAAGTTTGCAAAATTTACTTGATTCACTTTTCACGTTAAATAAATATGTTTCTTTTGTTGTTGTTGTTGTTGTATATGTATAATTGTATGTTTAATAAGTTAATGCAACCCTTCTGAATGCAGAACCAAATATATATAGTATATAATTCAATCTTAAATAAAATTCGTGTGAAATAACAACAACTCAAGCTAGTACAGAGTTCTTCTAATCGTATTGTTATATTGTTGTTTTGGTGTTCAGAGAATTAAGACTTTTCATTTTGTTATAAATACTTGTTCAATATTCCATAAATATATTTAGTTTATATTTATCGTTATGCATATATATATATCTGTATATATAAATATATGCCAGTTGTAACAGTTTCAAGACTTTTCGATCTAGCCGAAGAACAATTGCGAGAATTATAAGAATAGTTTAGATAGAAACTAGAATATACATTTAGAGTATATAACTGTAAGTAGAGAGTGAGAATAAAAATTAACTACGCATCTATGGCATTTAGAGTTTATTGGTTGTTTTTTGTTGTTTTCTGCTTTTGTTTCGTTGCCACAATTACACAATAATTGTTATTGTTCCTTACTTGATTTTGTTTTGTTTTGTTTTGCTTTACTCTTAGACTTCAGTTTAAATATAGTTATAGTATATATGCTAAAATAAAATTAAAGCGAAACTAGTTTGAAAAATAGTATACGTATACACACAATTTGGTTTCATCTTTCAGACACTTGAAATTTCAATTATTCTCGCAGCGCACAACTTCAATTAATAATAACAACAGAAAGTTTTATTACAACTATTAGAAATATCGTTTACAAATCGTTTGAAAAAGTAAAGTAGTAGTAGTAGTAGTATGTATATAGGCCCTGGGTTTCACGTTTAGATTTCATTTCAAATTTGTTTATTCAGACACATAGACGAGTGTTTTTCTTTTCTTTGCGTTTAGTATTTGCTTTCATTAATATAATATAGATATATGTTTATTATGTTGCTTATGCCTTTGGGTATGTATGTTTTATGTACTTTATGTATGCTTTGCTATCATTTAATTATTATCGTTTCCAATAGTTCTTGTTTGCGTTTTGCTAAGTTAATAAGTTAGTTAATAAATGTACGTTAATCGTTTGAATGCAGCTTAATATGAGACAAGGTTTCCCATTGCTTTGCTAGTATCTCTTGCTTCCATTGCCATTGCTATTGATGCTGTTGTCGCTGTGCCGTCTTCGCATAAATGTCGATATTTCTTTGTCTTTCATTTGCATCTAATATCTGCTGTCTACGGAATTACTCCACCAGGGCGCCTTTAGAGAGGGAATAACAATTATTACAACACATACTGCACGACGAATGCCATGCGAGGACTCACCTGGAATGCGTGGATGGCGAGCCAGCACGGAGAAGCCTTTGCCCTGCGGACCCTTGGGTGCACGTATGAGTATTAAACGTGGTACACCATCATCGCCGTTGAGCTTTAGGCGCGAGATCAGACGATCGGGACGATCGTTTATTTTCAAAACATTACAAGCCGAAGATTTGCCATTGCGCTGCCGAAATAAACCAGGATTAGCACAACTATCGAACGAAAGGGAATCACTATGAAACTCACCTGATTGGTAACCACAGAGAACTCTACTGTATCGCCTGGATGCAGTGCCACTGTGTTGCCCTGCACTTCGGACATGTGAAAGAATAGTTTCTTGCCATCCTCCACTTCGAAATTGAGGAAACCAAACTGACCCTTGATGGAATCGACTGTGGCACGCTTCTTTTGCCTCACAGCGTTCACCTCGGCGGCACGGCCGCTCTCATCGATGCGGAAGCTAACGAGATCTCCCTTCTGCAATAGATCACGTTTGTTCACCAGGCTGGTGATGCCAAACTCATGCTGTGAAATGATTGTGGTACGCTGCTCATCGAGTATCTCGATTAGTCCGGCATACTCCTGCTGATCCGGATTGATGCAACGCAATGGACGTGCCACAACTCCATTGTGTACAGTCTCCAGCACTGCGGGCTGCTGTATCGAATTCTTGGGCAGCGTACGCACATTCTCAGCTGGCAGGCAATTGCCAGAGACGGAAGTGTTGCCATTGGGCGCCAGTGTGTACTCCACCTCCTGGCCCAGTTCTAGCCAATTTGGATTGCCCTGATAGTTGCTAAAGTGAAAGAAAACCTCCTCGTCATGTGACAGCGTCTCGATGAATCCGAAATTCTCCTTGATGACAGCGATAAAGCCGCGATAAACCTGACCACCGCCAGCTGTCTCCACGCTCGCATGATTATTATTCTCCAACTTAAAGTCCTCAATGTGGGGCGTGCAAATCTGCTGAGTGGTGGCATTGCTGCCAATGCTGCTGTTGCTGCTGCTGCCGCCACCAGGACTGCCATGCATCATATAACCATTCTGCATGGAACTGGAGTTCGAACCAATGCCATTCGATAGCAACAACTGGTCATTCTGATTCAAATTGACGACAGCGGCTTGCTGTTGAGCGTTGGCTTGTTGGCTCAGCAGCTGCTGTTGTTGCTGCTGTTGTTGTTGCTGCTGCTGTTGCTGTTGCAGCGATACTTGCTGCACATTGACGGCTATAAACTCCTTGTTTCGTTTGACCTGATGGAGGAAAGAAGCGTGTCAGAGATTACACTGGAATTGATTGGCTGTATTGATGTATTACCATGTAGATGTCGAAGCGAACTCGCTCGCCAATTCTGGGTGGTTTTTCGCAGTCTTTGAGAAAATACATTATAGTCTTTTTAACATCGGTATGCTCGTAGGTGATGACGCCACCCTCGACACGATCCTGAGATTTAATAGGACTCTTCGGAGCCTCGCGTGTCACACAACCTGCAAGAAGAGAAGCACTTATATACAATATTCCCAGTTCACTTCACACATTCAAACATACCCTCAATATTGCTGGCCATGAGAGTCTCAAATTGCACAGAATTGGGCGGCAAATGCTTGATGCGTATGGCCTGCAGACGTGAGTTGTTGTAAGCCAAGCCGGGCTCTTGTATGACTGTAAACTCCACCTCATCATTGACATCGATCTCACGACTCTGCCAACAAGAAGAATGAACATTAGTTGGAGTAATAACATTATCAATTGTTGCATCACTTACCGTATCGAGCACCTCAGTAAAGTGGAAAAACAATCGCACTTGCCGCTCGACACAGCGCAAAAAGCCAAAGCCCTCCTTTAGCGAGGCAATTGTGCCCTGCTCACGCTTCTCGCCGGACACCTTGAAGGTCTCGTCGAGCAGAGCTATGGATGTGGCACGCTGCAACTGATCTCGCCTATCGGTGGCCAAGAGGAATTGCACCCAATCACCGTGACGCAAAGTGAAATCACCCTTTTGATCCTTATCGCCGAATGGCACCTCTACCTCAGAGTAATCGGGTGCACGATAACGTATACGTCCGGGCAATGGATCATTGTTCTGCCTTACGGCATTGTTGCGATCGAGCGATTTGAGCACTTGACCCTTGTAGATGGTGCTGTCGACATCCTCAAAGATGACCGAGCCTGGTGGCAAGCGTGTTATGTTGCAGGCATATTCACGGCCCTGCGGAGGCACAGAGGCAGACTGTTTTTGTTAATGAGAATCATCTGTATTCCAATCATCAATATACTTACGCTACGTGTCTGTATGGTGAACTCAACATCGTCGCCAGGACGTAGCTCCACATTGCCCTCAGCCTCGGAGAAATGAAAGAAGATCTCCTTAACCACATCGGCGCGTTCAATGAAACCAAACGATTCCTTCATCGAGCAAACGACGCCGCGATACTTAACAGGCTGTGCCGGATTCTCCAGGCGTATATGGCAAGCGCCCAGGTTACCTCTGTGGAAATGATATGGATATACTCACAAGATCTCTAATCCACTCGATTTGCTTACCTTTGGTTCGTTGCAATTTGAAAGCTAACCTTATCGCCAGCACGCAAATTGACATTGCCCTCAACATCGTCTTTGGTATACGGTAGAAAGAAGCATTCACCGCGATTCTCATAGCTAATGCGGCCAGTTGTCTCACTGGAGCTCAACACATTGTTGGCGCTATCGGTGCGCAATTCGGTGGTCACCGTGCCGGTAACACGCTCCTCGGAGAGCACCACCTCTGGCGCTATCTTCGATACTTGACTAGCGATTGGCTTGCCCGTGCGCCGATCATAGGTCATCTCAAACTCGACGGGATCACCGATCTTTAAATGATCGATATTGCCACTGAACTGCGAGAAATGAAAGAAGAGACGCGCCTGCCGCTCACAGCATTGTATAAAGCCATAGGAATGCTGAAATACAGAGAATTGTTAGTTAATGGTGCGTATTAGATAGATAAATGTGACACTCACCAGCAGCTTCTCAATGATGCCCGTCTCACGCGTGGCTTGATTCGGATCGGTGGGACCCGATGCCGTGGCCGATGAGTTGCTTGATTGCGAACCGAATATGGATGATGAGCTGCCTGCGCCGTTATTCAGCACGCTATTCGATTGAAATACGCCAATTTGCGGCGGATTCTGTATGATATCATTGACCTCATTCGCATCAAACATGCCAATGCTGGGATGTTGTTGCTGTTGCTGCTGTTGCTGCTGTTGCTGTTGTTGCTGCTGCTGCTGCTGTTGTTGATGATGCTGCTGCTGCTGTTGCATATGCTGCTGCTGCTGCTGATGATGATGGTGCTGCATGTGCTGCTGTTGTTGCTGCTGCTGCGGCTGATGTTGCTGCTGCATGGCCATTTGCACGGACGTTGGTGTTGGCGGTGCATGCGATTGCGGCTGCAGACCCAAAGTGGTCGAGTCTAGCGTAAAAGTGCCGATGGTTGGAAAAGTTGTGGGTATGTTCAAGTTGCGCATGGCAGTCATATCAAAGCACGGCAAATTATCATAGATTTCTGGAAGAGACGGGAAGATTAGTATTACCATGTTTGGAAGTATGCATTACAGTGATAACTCTCTTAGCGGACACGCCTCCAATCGAACATACCAAATTAAGTTATCTAATCTTACTAACTACTAACGTGGGTCTGATTGGGTTTTGCTGCGTTTTCCCCAATCCATGCAGCAAATGCTGGACCAGTCATTTTTAATCTTTACTTAGTTGATATTATATGTAAATATAAATACTCTAAAGAGAAAGTAGACTGACTGATGGTAGACTAAGAGAAGACTGAATCGAAACGTAGTGGCTTACTGAAAGATTACTTATGTATTATTTATGGAGAATTTTTAAACATTTTTATAGAATAAATATAGTAAATATATAGCCAATATTGGCCTTTGCAATCTGTGAAAGAACCAATAGATTTTCCTTGAATTTTTCTAGACCCAATACTCGTTTAAATATAGCAAATTGTGTAGTTGGAACTAAGTTATTTTAGAGTACTATAACTACTCATATATTATTCATTTCTTTCTCCAACTCTGCTACATTATTTCTGCATTTCTCATTAAACACTTTTCTACGATTCTACGACACTTTCTATGACTTTTTCCAACAACTTCACTTCTCTTTTGTGGAGTGTCCGCTGTAGAGTTTCCACTGTTCATAGCGAACTTACCTTCGCCCGTGCGGTATGCTTTGGATTGTGTATTCATGTTGGAGTTTAGCAAATGCTGTTAGCGACTAGCACAAGGAGACTGACTGTTGACAGTTATTCTTTGAGGATCAATCGATGATGATGATGTTGACAAATGACGAGAATATTGAACGTTTTAAAGGAGCGCTTAATTTTCTTCTTCTTTTCTTTTTTTTATAGATTTTTTAAGACTTTTTTGAGCTAGTTCAAAAGCTGATCATTCGCTCGCTTTATTGTTTATTTTATATATTTATTACTTTATTTTTATTGTATTATAGTTTGATTACTTTTATTTTACTTCAATTTCCAATTTTTTTTGTCGTTATTAGTTTTTTTTTTGTTTTATATCAAAGAGCAAAAACTAAGCAATAAATACGTATTTGTTGTGTATATATATTTTGGCTAAACACTGGCACAAGAGGCACTGAAATTCCTTGTCTTCGAAGTTAATTAAAAAAGTAAATAAACAAACAAACATTTGTTGTTGTTGTTGTTGTTGCTGATGCTGCTGTAGAGTTGTTGTTGTTGTTGTTAGTTGAAGTTGCGGCTGCTTCTTCGTGTTGTTGTTGTTTTAAAAATATATTCGTATCTTTTGCTGAAAATGCATTAGCTGCTGCCGTTGGTTGTTGTTGGTTTACACTTTACATAGATAGTTTATGTTTTTTATTGCAATTTGTTTATATTATTTTTATTGATTTGTTTAATAGAAAAATACACTGGGGCGCTTCACGGAATACTTTAGTTGTAGTTTTTTTTATATAGTTTATGCGTTTATTTTTGATATAGTAGCTGAAGTGTGTGTTCACAGGGGGCGGGGGGCGTATTGTGGGGGGAGGGCGTAGTGGTAGTGTGCTTAATATGTTTGTTGTATTGATTTGCTTTTGTTTACTTTAACTAGCATATAGTACATTTAAGTAATATATATATATATATATAGTATATATATGTATTTGTAGGCAATCGTTGTGGTTTTGTTTAGGAAGTATTAGTGATTTATCTTTATTATATTACGATGATTACTTGCTGCACTCCGCTGCGGGGTGGAGAGGGGTGGAACAAGGGCTCTGCTGCTGCTGCTGTTCGCTGTACGTAGTAGTTGTTGTTGCTATTACTTTTCGGTTACACGTTTTGTTATTAATTATTGCTGTTTCGTTTACCATGCACACACACATTAGCGCGTGCTTTAGTTAGTTAATCTATAGATACTCTTTAATTCTTGTTGGTTTGAACTTTAAGCCTAAGTTTTTTGTTTTTCTTTTCCTTTTAAATATATATATTTAGTTTTTTTTTCGTTTTTCTTTTTGTTTTTCTTTTGAATGCGCGTTTTGTTTAGTCTTTGCTTTAAACTAGGCTTGGTTTTATTTTGCTTTTTGTTGTTTTCACTTAGGGGTTTTCATTTGTTTTCGTTTTTGTTTTGTTGCTTACCGAGCTAAGCCTATTTACTTAGAGTTTATATAATATAATATATAATATACTATAGTATATATGTATCGAAGTCCTTTAAGATATCACGAATTTGTTTCAATGTTTTTATCTTTTAATTTGCATTTGCTCTTATGTATAAAGTTGTTGTTGTTGTTTGTTGTTTAAGATGTTCTCGTTCTCCTCCTCTTCTTCTTCTTCTTCGGCTACTCCTCTTCTTCTGCTCCTTTCTGCGTCTCTCTCTCCTTCTATTGTTAAAAATTACAGTTGTTTTTAGTGTTCAATTTCTTATTTATGCATTAGAGATTTTTTTCCGTTTGTTTTTTTTTTTCGTTTTGTTTTTTATTTATATTTATAAATTTACAGTAATTATCACAGAGTTGTTAAATCTTTCTTTGAATTTGTTTTTTTTTTGTTTTTGTTTTTTTTTTACTTTCTTTTTGTTTCAGTTGCTTTTAATCGTTATCTCATTTAGACTTTTAACATTTCTCACTAGGTACACTTATAAAAAAAAATGAAAACTATTTAAATATAAACAATAGTTTACTATTAAAAATAAAAGCGTTTTTTTGGTTTGGGCACGAGGCCACAGAGTTTTTTTCGTATTTTCTTTTGTTTTCTATGCTAGTTTTGTTTTTGCTGGGATTCCAATAATTTCATAAATATATTTACAATCTTTTGTTTTTGTTTTTTATTGGCTAAGTTGCGGTATATATATGTATAGGTTTTTTATAATTATTTTTACTCAGTTTTGTTGCTGTTGTTGCTGGGGTCTTGCTCAATTGTCAATTGTGTTTTTTATGTTGTAAAAATTACTTAAAATTAATAGAATTCTTGTAGATTTTTGGTTTTAAATGTTTTTCTTTATTGTTACCGTTTTTTAGTTGCTCGTTTTTTGCTTTTTTACTGATTTTTTTTTTGCTGTTTTTAGTACATTTTTTGTTGTTGCTTTTTGTGGTTTCTTTCTTTGCGGCACAATTGTTGCTATCGTTATCGCTATCGTTATCGTTTGTTTATTATCAGAACTTTCTCTCACGATCTGCCACGCTCTCTCTCTCTCTCTTCTTCCGCTCTCTCACTGCACACGCGCGCCGCTCTCAAGGAGCGCGTCGAAGTAGTTTTTGCTTTTCTCTCTTTGTTTTTGTCTGCTTCTTCTTCTTATGCTTAGTCTAGTGTTTTAGTGTTTATTTTCCGTTGGCTTAGTTAAATAATTTAAATTTGATGTTGCGTTTAAATTAAATATTGTTAATATGTTTTTAAATTAGTTGCTTTTCTTCTTCTTTTTCTATTCTCTTTTTACTCCCGGTTATTTTGTACTTTAAAACTTTAATTCAGTTGTTTGTTGGTTGTTGTTGTTGGTGTTGCTCTCGCTTTGCTTGCTTTGTTCCTGTTGTTGTTGTTGTAGAGGCGGCGTTTATGTTGTTGTTGTTGTTGACTTAATTTTAAATAATTTTAGCAAATTGTATTCACTTTGACTTAACAGAAATTCGTAATTAAATTAAAGCTTTCAGGAAAAAATGAGGAATTTTGGGATTGTTTAACGTGTGTGTGTGTGTATGTTGATTTTATACAATTTATCTCTATTATTATTATGATTATTATTCGAGTTCGACGGCGACGTCGACGTCAACGCCACGGCGTCGCGTTCAAGCTGCTTTTGTTAAACAGTTAGTTCTTGCTTTCTTATTTGTGTTTTGTTTTGCTTTTGCTTTTGTTTTTAGTGCGTGCGTGTGTTTGTGTTTGTTCAAGACTTCAACTCCGTTTTACTTTTGTTGATTTCTCTTTGCTTTGCTTTGTTTGTTTTGTTTTTGTTTTTGTTTTGAGTATTGACGAGTTAATTTCACAGCGTTTTATTTTAAGTGTATTTGAATTTTGTTTGGTTTGTTGTTGCTTTTGAAAGTCTTCTTCTTCTTCGTTTCAAGCTTGGCTTGTTTTCTTCTTCTTGCTGCTGCTGTTGTTGTTGTTGTTCAACACTGATGCGCAGTCGCTTTGCACTCTTCTCTCACACACCCACACAAACAGACTCTTGAATGAGCGCCGCTGTCGCTGCCTCTGCCACTGTCGCGCTGCCGACGTCTCCTTATGCTTTCGCGTTGCCGTTAGTTCTGGTCTTTTCGCTGTGTTTTTGCGGCTTTTGAGCGTTGACTAATTAAGATGAGTGAACTTTTCGGCATGCAGTAGTAGTTGTGTTGTTGTTGTAGTAGTAGTAGTGGTAGTTGTTGTTGTTCTTGTTGTTGTTGTAGAAGAGAGTTTTGAAGCAAATTTGCAAACGAAAACAAAGGAAATTTCAAAACTAAAAGTTTATGGCAGATGCCCCTCTGGTTTATTCGCCTCTTAGACTTTTTGAGCTTTGTTGTAGTTGTTTGTTTGTTGTTGTTGTTGTTTTTATTTGTATTGTTGGTATGTAACTTTGTTTTATTAGATGATTTTATTATTATTTATTTTTTGATTCGTTTTCGATGGTTTTTTATTTATATTTTTTGTTGTATTATTATTATTTTAATTCAGATTATGATGAAAGTGATGTCAAAACGGAGTTTTAGTTACAAAAGCTGCAACGAGAAGAAAGTTAAACATTTAATGCATATATCTTTGTATGTATGTAAATATGTATGTATATAGTATATGAGCGTCCCCTGTTGAGCGGCAGCCTCCCAGTGAAATCTACACTAAAAACTCTGCATTGTTGTTGTTGCTGCACTTTTATTGATTTTTTTAGTGTTGCAAACCGGAGACTCGTACAATTCGCACACACACACACACACTCACACGAACACATTCACATGAGCACTGTGACACGCACACAGCAGCTGCAATAGGAGATTTTACTATTGTAGTGCCTTCGCCACAGACTACCGGAAAAAATTGCACACGAACACACCGATACGGGCAGATGGGGAAAAGAACATTTTAAATGCATTTACAATCTATTTTAACACATTTTCTTGTGATTTGGAATTGCGAACTATACACATAAGCACACACACACACACACAGTGTCAAATTGGGAGCAAAAGTTTTTTCCAAGTTCTTTTTTGGACTGCAAAATTGCGTACCCTTCACGCAGACAGTTGCGGAAAACGTTTATTACATACGAAAACGGAACGCCTGTGACGTTATTTTGTGTTTAATCACATTCATATTGATTGGCACACGTTTTGTGCATATTTTCATGGCGAATTTGAGTTAATTTATTGCCTAATTTTAACAAAAGAAAATTTTCACGACTAGCAATACGTACCACACGACACAGCACAACACCGGACGCCATTTTGGTTAGTGTTGCTAAGCGACAAACGGACACTGAGTGGCAACTGTGACGTCATCATAAATTAAACCAATAAGCTATGTTAATTAGTTTCTAATCAAATTTTAAATTATTATAATAAAATAATAACTTTCTTATAATTAAAACAACAGTTTTAAGTCTTAAAATATGCAGCTGATATGCGTTTCACAGCACTGATTGCTATCGTTGGCCAGCCCTGGTCTTTTATCGATAGCACGAGCCGATAGATGAAATTTCACAATAGCGCACCGTAAAAACTAATAAGTTTCATTTAATTTTTAGAGTTTAAAATTGAAACAACATTGTGCTATATGAGTCGGCAATTTGCGGACTTGCGCATAAGTTTATTGGTTGGCTCAAAATTGACGCGGTAGTCGTAGTTTATAGACATCAACGGTGCCGCTAAGTTGCGTTCTCATCGTTATTTAACCTAAAGGAACACACCAACACCCGCCCGCCCTTAACATGGCATTCCGGCTGCTCAACTCGGGAAAGGCGATGAAATGCCTGCTGAAACGTAGCTACACAAACGGTCCACGAATGGATAAGGTGAGTGCCACCGAGTTCTCTTCAATTTGCTGATTCATATCTTACTTATTTTGTTTCAGTTGGAGCGAGTTGTCAGCGTAGAGCTGTCTCCAGTCATGCGTTACATTGTGGAACAGTTTCAATTGTTTTGCAAGAAGCCACCCAAAGGTTTCGAAAAGTACTTCGAGGCTGGCAAGAAAACACAGCCGCCTAAAGGCGCTGCTGGTGAGAAGCCGCCAACAGTTGGAAACAAATCCTCAGCTGGCAACAGCAATAAACCAAATACATCACCCGCCTCGAAATCCACTCCTCCTGCATCTGAGCCCAAATCGGATTGGAATTTCGGTATGTTCAGCAATTCATCACGTAATCCAGCTGGACGCGGTACTGGCTCACCGGGTGGCCGTCCCCTGGGCGAAGGAGGCGGTGGGGATAGAGAGCGTTGGATACTACTGGGTGCCATTGGTGCTGTGGTGTTGGTGGGTTCGTTTGCGTTCTTCGAAATGGGCTACAAGGAAATCTCTTGGAAGGAGTTCGTCAACAGGTACGTCCAAAAGCAAAGATGTTTCTATCAAATGTAATGGATTTATTTGCATCCGTAGTTACTTGTCCAAAGGCCTTGTCGAGAAGCTGGAGGTGGTGAACAAAAAGTGGGTGCGGGTGCGTCTGCAGCCTAGTCAAAGCAACAGTGGTGTGTTCTGGTTCAACATTGGCAGCGTTGATTCCTTCGAACGAAATCTGGAGACAGCACAAACAGAACAGGGCATTGAGTCGATCAATTTCGTGCCCGTCATCTATCGCAACGAGGTGGAGGCCTCCAGTTTAACTGGTCTGCTGCCCACTCTGCTCATCATCGGTTTCCTGGTGTACATGATGAGAAAATCCGCGGACATGATGGGTGCTGGCCGTGGCCGCAAGGGAGGTGGTCTATTCGGTGGTGTTATGCAATCGACAGCTAAACTGATAAATCCCCAAGAGATTGGAGTGGGATTCAAGTGAGTCTGTGCTATATTATGAAGGAATCTGTTGTTAATATTCTTACTTACAGAGACGTTGCCGGCTGTGAGGAGGCCAAAATCGAAATTATGGAGTTTGTCAACTTCCTGAAGAATCCCCAGCAGTATATTGATCTTGGTGCGAAAATACCCAAGGGCGCCATGTTGACTGGCCCGCCTGGTACAGGCAAAACTCTCCTAGCCAAGGCAACAGCTGGCGAGGCGAATGTGCCCTTCATCACAGTCTCTGGCTCAGAGTTCCTCGAGATGTTTGTCGGCGTTGGACCTTCTCGTGTTCGCGATATGTTCGCCATGGCGCGCAAGCATGCCCCATGCATCCTCTTCATTGATGAAATCGATGCAGTAGGAAGGAAACGTGGTGGCAAAACGTTTGGTGGACACTCCGAGCAGGAGAATACGCTGAATCAGCTGCTCGTCGAAATGGATGGCTTTAATACGACCACAAATGTGGTGGTGCTGGCTGCCACCAATCGTGTGGATATCCTGGATAAGGCGCTAATGCGTCCCGGTCGTTTCGATCGACAGATCTATGTGCCTGCTCCGGATATCAAAGGACGCGCCAGCATCTTTAAAGTGCATCTCGGTGCACTGAAAACACTGCTCGATAAGATGGATCTATCCCGGAAAATGGCTGCACTAACGCCGGGCTTTACGGGCGCCGATATTGCCAATGTGTGCAATGAGGCAGCGCTCATAGCAGCTCGAGATTCTAAGGATTCCATTGTCCTAAAGCATTTCGAGCAAGCCATTGAGCGTGTCATCGCTGGCATGGAGAAGAAGACCAATGTACTGGCGCCAGAGGAGAAGCGCACCGTGGCCCATCACGAGGCTGGACATGCTGTGGCCGGTTGGTTCCTGGAGCATGCGGATCCATTGCTTAAAGTATCGATTATACCCCGCGGCAAGGGTCTGGGCTATGCACAGTATCTGCCCAAGGATCATTATCTGCTGTCCAAGGAGCAGCTCTTCGATCGCATGTGCATGACACTGGGTGGCCGTGTGGCCGAAGAGTTGT
Source organism: Liodrosophila aerea (assembly GCA_035045005.1). Classification (NCBI taxonomy): domain Eukaryota; kingdom Metazoa; phylum Arthropoda; class Insecta; order Diptera; family Drosophilidae; genus Liodrosophila; species Liodrosophila aerea. The sequence continues at coordinate 2,588,126 of JAWNNL010000641.1, read as the reverse complement.
TCTTCAATCGCATCACCACTGGCGCTCAGGATGATCTGAAAAAGATTACAGAAATTGCCTACTCGCAGGTGGTGCGTTTCGGCATGAACGAAAAGATTGGCCAGGTCAGTTTCGATGTGGGTCAATCCGGTGAGCCGATGTTCAGCAAACCCTATTCGGAGGACACCGCACAGATGATCGATGGTGAGGTGCGGGACATTATCAAGTGTGCCCACACAACCACCACGGAATTGCTCGAAAAGCACAAGGAGGATGTGCGTCGCGTGGCGGAGCGTTTACTGGCGAACGAAGTGCTCAGTCGTGATGATATGATTGAGCTGCTCGGCCCACGTCCCTTCAAAGAGAAGTCCACATACGAAGAGTTTGTCGAGGGCACTGGCTCCTTTGAGGAGGACACCACACTGCCCGAGGGTCTCAAGAGCTGGAACAAGGAGAAGGAGCCGCAATCGCCGATAACAACAGATCCCACACCGCCGCCGCCGCCCACAAAACCCGTAACGACGGCCAGCTAGATGCTAGATGCATCCATTTTTAGTTGCTGTTGTTTTTGTTATAGTCTTAGTCGCCGTTAGTAAATGTTTATTTCCGCAAAATTCGCAACGTGCTTAAAACGTGAAACTAAGTCATTCGTTTCCATCATCGGATGCAGGGATCTGATTTGAATCTGATTTGAATCTGATTTGAATCTGATTCCAACTGAAGCGAGGCGTATTGTGTCTTTTAACTATGCTCCAAAATTGACCGATATGTATGATTGAAATGCAATAAAAAACTATAACTACTTCGACGACTTGGTGTTCAGTGTTGGGAAACGTTGAAGAGTATTTGAAATATAACGGACAAAAGTTTGAAATTGTACACTATGCAAATAAATTGCAATATTTTGTATCAACTACAATAAATACGTTAATATTTATACACTTGTGCTCACTGAAATAACCATTTTTAATTTGCATTCAATTACAGTTAAATACATATAAAGGAAATATAATAAAATTGTGCCTCACTTTGAAAGTATTTCGGTTTTTTATTGTAGCTTACTATTGGAAATAAAACTAACGATAGTTTTTAAATTCTATTCAAGCTAAAGCTTTCTCTTTGCATAGTTTACAGTGTAAGCTTTGAAAGCTTGCCTCAGTCGCGGCGCTCTTAAAAGTTGACTCTTGCTCTTTGGTAGCTCACTCTCTTCACCGTTCTCTCTTGGCTACGCTCTCTTTGCATTGCTTATCAGTTATCAGCTGTGCGCTGGCTTTTCGGCATGATGCAGCCGGCTGGTTGGTGCAATTTGAATGTTTTGCACAGCCTCTGCCGACGCTGCGCGCTGCGTCGCGTTACGACGCAAAGCTTTGCTCCAACTACAGCAACGACTACGACAACAACAACAACAATATGAAGAGGCAGACTACTATTACCACTACAAGTGCAGCGTGTGCCTGCTACTGTGACCCGCTGCCGCTGCTGCCGCTGCCTGCGACAGTGTCAGTGTGTGTTGTGTGTTGGGGCTTCAGCTACGTTGGGGCTGGCTGGCGTTGCCGTGTCTCAGTGTCGTCTTGTTGGTTGTCGCGTTCGTGTGCGCGCACTAAATCAGCAGCAACAACAGCAGCAGCAGCAGCAGTAGCAGCCGCAGCAATTGCAATCAAATCAAATAATAATAATAATAATAATCATTTAGTTCGCTACGTTGCAAGTTGCAAGTGAAGTGCGTGCCAGCCACAGGCAATCATAATCATAATATCAACAATCAACAATAAAAACAAAACAACAAAAATCATATTAAAAAACTAGAGAAAAAAATGATTTGTTTATTTTAGGCGGGCCCAGGGCATTGTCAATGTAAAAATTGACGGTTATATAAAAGTGCGGCGCGGCATTCAATTCTAATTGCAAACAACGACAAACAAAGTGCAATTTGAGTGCTTGCGTGCGTGTGTGTTTGTGTGCGAGTGTGTGTGTGTGTGTGTGCTCGTGAGAGGTGGCAAAGTGATTTGTTTTTAAGGCCAAGTGTTTGCGCTCTAGCACAAACCGGAAATAAATAAAAGTATTGACAACTCTGTCCTGCCGCCCACACTCGTAGCAATCAGCTTTTGTCGATCGCACGTGCAATATGGCTGCCGGCCGGCAAAAGGCCAACCACAACAACAACAACAGCAGCAGCAACACAAACTCTATTCAATTCAAATATGGCGGCTTTCCATCAATTTATCAGATTGTCGATCGTCTTTTCGTTTGATTTTTGCAACGAATTTCGTATTTTTGTATACTACTGCCAATTGTCGCAATTGGCGGGTCACGTGTTTGCTGCTGCCGCCAGTTAACTTCTGCTCTCGTTGTAACGGTGCAAGCACCGTAACTGCAACGTTCGTCTGTCCGACTGTCCGACGTCGCTGTCTGTCTGTCGCTTGCATGCTGCGCTTTATTATAGAGCGCGGTTCTGTTTATTGTTGTTGTTTGGGAGAGTCAAACACGCTGTCCCCATTGCATGCAATGCACTATTTGCACACACACACACACACACACACCAAAACAGTTGTATGCATGTGTGTGGGTGTGGGAAAGATCAAGGCGTGTGCATTGAGAACAATGGCAATAACAACAAAAGCCCAGTGCTATGAAATCGTTTTTTAGCAGCTCTGCAACATTTTTTTTTTCTTCTTTTGGCTTTGCAAATTGTTGATGGCCCGAAAGTTTGTAATAGGATTTCAACCAAATTCAATTAAAGTAAACTTTATAAAGTTTTTAATGGATATTATTATTTGAGTGAAGCTCTGACAAAAATGCTAATTAAAAGTCTGCGCTATTAGTTTTGCATAAGCTGTTACAGCAAGGCAATAACTAAGCGTTGATTGAAAGCAAAGCAAGCTCAATTAAAAGAAATAATTTAATTTAAATTAATTTTTAGTCAATTTGGAATTAATATTGAAGCGTATTTGCATCATTTCATTTGTATTTATTCTATTATGAACAGTTTTAACAAAGCCTGCAAAAGCTGTTAACTAAAGCCCTGCGCTGTAAGCTCCCCTGTTAAAGCGCTGTTAAGCAAACAATGCGACTGTTAAAACGAAGATGTAAATAATTTAACGCATATTTCTTCGTGTTTGAGCTCAACTAATTTATTAGTTCAATTGTTTACGACCTTTGCACCTGATTTGCATTACACAGCATCAGTTGTGCTTATATACAAGTGTTATATATAGCGTATAGTGTGTATATTTCATAGATATAGATTACATTAGGTATTCATCGAGCAGCTGTGGCGAATTACGATTTGTTCTGAATTTAATGAGATTTGAAGTGTTTGGCTGTTTTTATTTTTATTTATTTTTTTACTGCAGTAAAACGTTGCCTTCAATACCAAATAACAACAACAATAGTTAACGCAACGTTTCTAAAATATAATATAAAAATTTTAACAATAAATAAATAACAAAAAAAAGTAAAGATAGAAAGTTCTAAACTTTGATAAGAAAACCAAAAGTGGCCTGCAACAAACCAGAAATGTGATTCCAAAGTGCGCAATGTAACAAAAAACCAATAACAAAAAAAGGAAAAAAAACCAACAACAACAAGAGAACGTAAACAATATTGTTTTGATGCAAGCAAAGGGGAAAAGAGAATAGTGAGAGAGGCGAAATCAACAGCAATACAAATGGAACTGGAGAGACGGAGCAGCAGCAGCAGCATCATCATCAGGTCAAGTAGCGTATTAGCCGGCATCGTCAATGATTAAAGGAGAGATTGATTGATTGATAGCCTCGCCACGTCGCCATCGTCGGAGTTGTCGCAGTTGTCTTAGTTAGCGTAGAGACGTAGACAAATCTCCCACCACCCCGCCGTCGCCCGCATCCCCCACACTCAATGCCAGCGCAGCCAGAGCAAAGGTTACAACAACAACAACAGTTCTAGCTTATTAGCAAACACACACACACACACACACATACACATACAGTTCCAGCAAGAGAGAGAGAGAGTAACAGTTAGTGAGTCAAGATGGACATGAAGATTGAGCAGCAGCAGCAGCAGCAGCAAACGGAGCTGGGACCCATCTCGCCATCGGAGGTGCCAAATGATCCTGGGTAAGTGCATCCTTGAACGTGAAAATGGACGTGGCATTAATTGTTTTAGTTTTAAGTTGTCATTATTACAACTGGACAGAGCGAAGAGTGAGATATACTCTGTGTGTGTGTGTGTGTGTGTGTGTGTGTGAGTGAGAGAAGCAGCACGCGCCAAGTGTTGTTGACAGAAAGTTTTCTGTGTCAACTGCTGCTGCCGGTTGAGCTCCTGCTGCCTGCAGGGTTGCCAGACTGCGCGATAAGTGGTGTTTTTTTCAGTTGTGGCAATGGTGTTTAATTTAGGGGCGCACAACGGAGTTATTAGTAAAGTTTGTACACAGAATTATAGAATATATTACAGAATAGTTTTAGGAAGACATTTTTATTCATTTCTTTCTTTAATATCAGCTGAAAGCAACCAATAGATAACTGGTAAATTAAATTAATTTAAATTAAAAATATAGATTAAATTGTAGAATCGATGTATGTAGTTATATTGAAGCCATTATTTTTTGAGTTATTATATTAAACTTTTTATGTGTCATAAATAAATTTCAATTGGTTAATTTTTTCATGAATATTTGGTATATAAATTAAGGCTACTTATAGCCTTTATAGTCATTATAACATGGAGTTTCTTTAATATTTAAAATAAAAAATTGCAAATTCTATATTTTAATTTTTTTGTATTCTTTTTTTTATATTATTTATTTCAAATATATTTTTTTTATTTGTAAATATTGTAGAATTATTGCCCTAATGAAATAGCTTTATTTCCTTTATAAAATATTGGTGTTTTTTTTCTCTTCAAGTGGCAACCGTGTCGGTCTGTCTGCTGCCACTGCTGAAACTAATTAGAAAACAATTTGCTAAGGACATCAAAATTCAATTAAAGCCATTGAGTTTAGTGCTTTAGTGCTGCAGTGCGAGGAGCCCTTCTGGCCATCCTGTTCCTGTTCCCTGGCCCCATAGGCAACAGTTTATTATCATAGTCGGCCTCAATGTTTTCTATGTGTGTGTGTGTGGGTGGGGGGTGGAGGCGGAGCTGTCTCTTCTAAATGGGTTAAGTTGTGATTGCGGTGTCATATGCAACAGCAACAGCAGATTAATTGCAAGCTGCAGTGCTGATAATTTGCCTCATTCATTGGCATGAAAAGTGTCAGCAAGTCAGAGAGTCAGACAAACAAATGACTGGCAAATGATTGGCACCAAACTCACAGTTGAATAGAAATGCACAGATGAAAGCGCAAACCAGATTGAAGGCTACAATTTTTGAGCAAGGTGTGAAATATAAATGAACAGGTGCAACAATATGACATATGAAATGCACATAACTGTACATACATATATCTGGGTATAACTGTATGCATCTCTATGCCATGTGGCTGTGGCATAATGAAAGCTTTGCCAGGTGCGTGGAGTACAATTAAGTTGAAGTTGAGCTTGGGCTTCAGCAATGTTTATTGTTAAAATAAATGGTATTATTTGTAGTTATTGTACTAAATATAGTAGATTAAGTTTGGCATAATAATTGTATAAATATAGTAGTTTAATTCAATTCAAATAACTCTATGCTATGTTTCTATCGACTATGTATTTATCGATAATTATAAAACTTGTTATCGTTCTTAGGGCTACAGGGCTACAGCATTACTCTGCGTCTGGCAACTCTCTTTGTTCAAATTCAAATAGTCACAACAATTAGTATAATTTTTTTAGCCAAGAGAAAAAAAAATTGAGAATTATTGAACATTAAGTGAAACGTAGCAGCCTTTGAACAAGTATAAATACCACACACACGCAGAGGGGAGGAGAGGGAGAAGCCGCCAATTAAGATTAAAATATTGTTGACAGGCGACATGGCGCAAATATCTAGGCGAATTCTAAGAGTAGAAACAATGGCATAACTTGTTACGACTATGAGAGCAAGACGCACAGATTTAAGGCACAAATTGAGCAAGAGAATAGAGTAAAGAAAGATGCTGAGTTGCAGTTAAATTTATAAAATTTTATTTAGCTATTAAAAGTTTATTAAATGCAGTCAACAGAAACATAAAAAGTTATATAAAAATTTAAGTACAATTAAAAAAATTAAGTTAAATGAAAATTGAAAAAATAAAGGTATTATTATAAAAAGTTAATGTATGTGGGCAGGAATAAATTAAATTAAAATGGGAAAATTGAGAAATGTGCCTAGAGTTGCCCAAAAGATACATGCAGGTATCTCAGCCGCACAAATGTATCTCTGCTAGTTAAATGTATCTTTAGATGATACTGTATTCCCATCAACAGTTGAACAAATTAATTAGGCTTGTATGTATCTCTGTTTTGGCTGTCAGTTCCAGCAATGATCAGCATTTGAATATGAATCTGTAGCTGTAGCTGCAGCCGTATCTGTATCTATGAATTCATCTGCTCCATATGCCATAACCGTTGTCATTGCCTTTCCCGTTGTCTATGGCCATATGGCCACATGGCTGTCGTGGTTGCAACCCATTGAACACGCAAAGCCTATAAATTATGCAGTTCATACTTAGGTGCATATATCTAACTGCATGTCTGCCACACATACTACATACTACACATACTATATATGCTCGATATATACATATATCTATTATCGAAGCGCTGCAAATTGTATAACCCGAGCAAAAATTTCAGCACTCCACGCTAGGCAGTAGGGCGGGGCGGGGCGGTGCTGGGCAGGGCACAGCTCATCTTGTCTAACTGAATTACACAAAAATAGGCTCTAGGGAAGAGGGGACAGCAGGGACAGCAAGTTGGCAGCTAGAGCTACCGGATAAAAGAAATGGATCACCTGCTGCTGGCTGCTCCACGCTTGTCTAACGCTGACTGCGAAGTTGGGGCTGACGTCGACGTCGCTGTCGCTGTCGACGTCGCAGCTGACGGCGGCAGGTGCAATGTCTGCGGCGCGAATGGCAAATGCGGCACCTAGCCGCATGTTGAATGCATAAATCTTGAATTAATGTAAAATACCTTTTGATGACGCTGTGAGATACAGCTACAGATACAGCTACAGCTACAGATACAAATGCATCCTCTGGCCCAGCAACATTGTACAATTTTTTCTGAATATCGCGTATGCAAACGGCGAATACAATTCCATTCACAGTTTTTTTTCTGCCGCTGCGATCGCTACGGCTCAGTAAATTTGAACGTCCTCCCGCTGCCTCCTCGGTCACCCCTCACCCATTCACAGTGCCATCTTTCACCTAACCCGGCTACTTTATAAATCTTTTGAAGGGCCCCCAACGCCAAAAGATTTCGCTGGCAAAGTAAATAAACACAAACGCAAAGAAATCGCACCGTCGAAACAGTCAAAATAAATAGAAAATAAGACAAAAAATAATATAAGAAAGAGGGAAAAAGAAAAAACACAAAATGCAAATAAAACAACATAGAAAAGAAATAACTAAATAAATGCCCTGCTATTAATACAATTCACTTTGGCCAATGTATTTTTAGTGGCACTGCAGAAACAACAAGTGAGCAAAAGCAACAGGCGACTCGTTAGATCAACTACACAAATGCCCTATAATTTGTTTAATATATAATGAAAAGTATCTGACAGATACAAAAGTATCTTTTTCTGGAATATAGAAAAGCATCTGACAGATCCATACGTATCTTTTTATGATAAATTGGGTATCAGGTATCAAATATAGTGAAAACTATCTGACAGATACAAAAGTATCTTTTCATGCTAAATTTATGTATCTGAAGCTAATAAAAAAATGAAAAGTATCTTAAAGATAGAAAAGTATCTTTTACCTGGAATATTGTGTATTTGGAGACAAATATAACGAAAAGCATCTGACAGATCCATACGTATCTTTTTATGAAAAATTGGGTATCAGGAATCAAATATAGTGAACAGTATCTGACAGGTTCAAAAGTATCTTTTCATGCTAAATTTATGTATCTTATTAAAATATAAAAAGTATCTAAAAGATACATAAGTATCTAAAAGATACAAAAGTATCTTTTAGGTTAAATAAGTGCATCTCGAAGCGAAAAATAATGTAAAACGGAATTTATTAAAAACTAGTTGTTTTAAAAACTAGTTAATCAATTTTATATTTGAATATGGCAAAAATTCAATAAAATAATATTCCATTACCTGTCATTTTGCTAATCGCAGAGGAGAGTCCTTGAATCGTTTACCCAATTGGTAAACTACGTATACCCTTCCAAGTGCGTTTCATGCAGGGTATATAAAATGAGCTACGAGCGGCATGCGAGTTCGACAATTATCCATTACAAGTGACACGCAGGTCCAAAACAGAAAACGTAGAAGAAAGAGCAGCAAAATGAGGAGGAGAAGGAGGAGGAGGAGAACTGCATACGCACTAGGGGCCGCTGCTCTGTCAGTCGGTCGCATCATTTAACGCGTGTGCCCGAAAAAATGTGCAAATGCAACTGCAACGGCAACGGCAACGGCCTAGGCAACTGCAACAGCAAGTTGCAATTGGAAATGCAATTGCACTCGTTGCTCTTTTCATAATTGTCGTTTTGTTCTTGTCCTATGCTTTGCTAGTAATTGTGGCTTTGTTACGTTTCGTAAATTGATTCATTGTACACGGTCACCGCCAGCGTCTCTCCACTCTCCCCATTCCCCACTCCCCACTCCACTCCCATTCCAGCTGTCATCTGCCTTAGCTGCCGCTGCCCACCGATTGACGCGGCGGCTGTAATTGCTTTCAAATGATTTTGTGTCATTGTGTGCGCAATTCCATATTGTCGTCGCTATTTTGTTTGTGTTTGTGTTTGTAGTTTGTAGTTTTCGTTTCGTTTCGCTTCGTTTTGGGCTGTCTGTGGCCAATAATCTCTCATTCTGTATGCATAATGAGACCTGCAGCAATTTGTGCCCCAGAGGGCAGCCATTAGCGCAAAGTGCCACTGCACGCTCAGAAATCAACGTATCCTAATGCACGCCGTTTACCAACACTGATTATCGATAGCAATTTAATGGAGTTAACAGCTGGCGCTGATTATCGATAACAAGCAACAGCAACAGTAGCATTAACAGTGACAGTAGCATAACAATAACAGTAACAGTTACAGTAACAGTGTCATGCTATTTAACATAGCAAATTGTGCAATTCATTTCATTTATTATGTACATACACTGCGGCCTTGCTCTATGTATGCATATATTATATAAAAATGCATGCGACATATGTGCACTTTGCTTTTAAAATATCTCTGAATTGCTTTATTAGTCACATGCATAAATTAGTTGGCAATTTTCAAATGTGCTTTATTTTTACAATATAATAACCAACTTTGACATGCACGACAACTTTCTACTTCAAGTCATGCTCAATTGCCGCTGTTAACAGAGCTCGGTCTTAAGCTTAGTACGGAGAGCAGATAAATTCCTAGCTAACTAAATTGAAAATTATTTTGCTTCGCACTGTTAAACATCAGTGTGACCATAGGAATGCTTAAGTTGACTTAAATAATGGCCACACTGATTTGCAATTTCTGTTTTCGTTTCGCTAAACGATCTGGCAACGCTTCACTTAGTTCGATAGGCCAATTTAGCTTCTATTCGCACAAGCGTCGCTAATAAAGTGAGCTTAAAGTTTATCTGCTGTTTGACACCCTTTTAGTTAGCTAAAAGATTTATCTCCTCTCCGTACCGAGCTTTAACATAAAATGCCCCTGTTAGGCGACTGTTATTGAAAGTGGCTTGGCCACAATTCATCGACCGCAAAACAGAAACTTCATTTTATCCAATTGACATTATCAAAATTCAATTTACTATCTGCCTGTGGAAGAGAAAAAGTGTAGAGTGAGCGTAGGGTTAAAGATAGACACGGCATTTGGCGAAACTTTTCATTTGCTTTAGCTGCACTTTTGGGTAAACAGTTCGATTAAAATGGAGTAACTTGACAGCCCTACTTGGAGGGGCAGTGAGGGGGGCCGTAGCCTGAATGGCGCTCTGTAATGCTTAGCCTAAAAGCGTGCATATGTATACTACTATATAGAGCATATGCCTTTTGTACAGATACAGCTATATATGTGTATATATATTTATATACTATCTCTTCTACCTCTTTTTCAAATCAATGCAAGGCTAGAAAAAACTTTTGCCGTTTTCTGCTAAATGCAGTCATAACTTTTGGCAGCAGCCGACAGACCAAAAAAAGGAACTTACCATTAGCAACTGAGTCGGGGCAGGGGCAGGGGGGCGGGGCGGATGAAGCGGTGGCGGATTTGTGCTACGTTTTATTGGTCGCCCGATTGCCGCCTACAAGTCGCAAGCGGGAATGCTGGACGTACATATATGTATATCGTTACGCAATAAGAAAAACAAACTGCAAATATGAGCGGAATAAAAGTTTTTCTATCTGCTTGGCTAAGAAAATGTATCGTACAATGCATCCTTTCAAGCGCAAAGTGCAGCGTAACGGTGCCACCCCCTCCTCCTCCCCATCAACCTCCATTCGCCATATTCATTATACATAAATTGCATGTAGGGCACAGTGGAATTGCTTTAAATGAGAGCCCCACCAAAAGCCCGTACCGAACGAAGCGTATCCCAATTTAGGCTCTATACCGCTCCAGACGCAGTCGCCGGTTTCACCCCCCGCCCGATCACTCTCTTATTTCTGCCGTTCGTGTATTTAGCTTTCCGCACGATTAAATCGATGCAACTGTAAAAGTTCTTTTTCTATTACGCACACACGAGGGGGAGGGGGAGGGGTGCTAGTGAAGAGCGGCTTTTGCCATCTCCCATGGCCATCTAACAGTGGGTGCCGCCTTTACATAAAACATTGCCTGAGCTCAACATTTAGAAGCTATGCTGTGCCTGTGCCTTTTGTCTGGCACCTACACCCACACACACACACACACATACATACGAATGTACATACCATCGCTCTCCCACAGACTGTTTTGCGTGCCAGTGTTGCCACCCCGTCAGCAGACTGCCTTGAATGTGTCTCCTGCTCAGACAATAGTCGTGCAAACATATTTATGCTTTAGCATAGCTCGCTCGGCCCTCGTTTAGTGCTTCAGTTTTTAGTTTTGTCCATGTTGCAACACACACACACACTCACACACACGCTGTGCTTGTAACCACGAAGCAATTGCAGCAACTCTTCATCATCTCCAGCTCCGTCTCTTTGCCGTTGTTGTTGCCTTTTGATGATGTTGTTGATAGCCGCATATGATAGTCATCGGACTCGTTGGCTTTAACGCCAGAGAGAACATAGAGAAAAAAACCTAAAGAACTGCAAATACACTCTCTATGGAACACTTGAACACTTGTATCAGTATCGCCTGAAGTGGTTCACAATACCCCAATGTTAGTGTATGCCAAACGTTTAGCACCAAGATTGTGCATTGGTTTTGTGGTCTGGCTTGAAAAATCCTTTTATAATTTGTTTAGGGGCCAACCATTAGAGCTGACGCTGAAAGCCATCGTGTTGCTGGCTTGTGTGTTGCAAATGCATGTGTAATGGCAATCGATATGTTAATAGTATTTGCAACAATAATAACAACAAGAACAACAACAACAACAACATAAACAAGAACACTCCATATGCACTGAACTCATAGATGGTGCCTTTTCATGTGGGCATAAATTGATTTAGTAATAAATAGAACATTTAAATGCAAATTGTTTTGGGTAAAAACTCTTTCACTTGTTTTTAGTAATCAAATAATAACAATATGGAAGTTTGACCAGCTCGAGTAGGATGAAAAAACTCTAAAATAAGTACTAATGTAATCCATATTACATAAGTATTTATGCAACAAAAACAATTCAATATTATTGCAAAAACAGTATTCAAATTATTCAGTACATAAGCAATAATTTTAAATTAGATGTTAATAATTACTCGCTTTAACAATCATCCGATATATCGATAATTTTCTACTGTTGCCCATCCCTGGTACATCAATGCAACGTTTCAGTGATTGACGAAATACGCGGTGTTCAAATTGAACTGCAACGGGATAAAGACAAAAGTGAAAATAAGCCGGAATGAAGAAGAGATTTTGTATAAATATGTATGTATGTAAGGACATAAGTGTCTGTAAAACATTGTCGAAGAGGAATTATAAAACATTGATTAGGCATTCATTCGTGCGAAAACAAAAATCTCGTGTCAAATGCGTACTTAGTCTTATTGGCAAGCCACGTTATTTCTTAATCGCGTAAGAAAGACCGCGAAAAGACATACAAGCATACTCACTACGTATGAATGTATACTATGTGTGTGTGTGCATTCTATGTATGTATTCTATGTACATAATTGGTAAACGCGCGCTGAAGAAGAAGCAGCAAAATAATTACGGTACTGCAGATCAGTCGGCATTGTGTGCAATGGTAAAGCGAACCAAGCAAAAACTGACCATACACAAGTATGAAGAAGTTGGACAGTCGGTGGGGGAGTAAGTGAGTGGGGGAGTTGTGGGTGGCCACACGGTTAGCTGGCACTTGCATAATGCTGTCTCATTTGCAGTTGCTTTGTCACAGCTCGCCACCTTTCGGTTGGCCGCTCTTTGCTGCTCTGCTTTTTGCACTAATTCCTCTCTGCTCACTGCTCGTCTCTCGCCACTCCACACATTCGCACTGTACAGTTCATTCTGCGCTCTCAACTTTGGCTTTTGTTGCGCCTCTCACATAATTTGTCATGTGAGAAATTACTAAAGTTACAAGATCTGCACTTTTATATGTGAGATTGTGCACGAAGAGGATGCGGAAGGAGAGCGGATAGCACGGTTGCCACTGTGTGCGCCGAATGGTGCTAAAAGTGGTGTTTATTTTTTTTCAAGTGGAATTGATTGTGCTTTCATCGGTTGTTGGAGCTTGGTTATTTTTTTTTTTAAATTTTTTTAATGTTTTTAAGTGGCTAACAGCACGGTTGCCACAGTGTGCAGCGTGTGGTGCTAAAAGTGGTGTTTATTTTATTTTCCATTGGAAGTGTTTGTTTTCATTATAATTGTTGGAGCTTGATAATTTTTTTTTAAATTTTTTTAAGTCATGTGTTTTATTAGTGTTATATGTATATATTATAATTGATGGGGTTTAATTATTTTTTTTTATTTTTTTTTTTTTGAGTGGTGTTTTTTAGTGCTATTTTTAATTGGTGTTTATTTATTTACGGGTATGTATTATTTTCTATTCCAATTGGTGTTTAATGTTTTTGGTGTTCTTTTCTATTGGAATTGGTTCCTGCTTGGTTCTTTTTCAATGAATTTGGTTCTTTAACTTATTTGAAACATTTTTGGTGCATTTTTGAAGTGGCAAGCGTGTAGGAGACGCGGCGAATGCATGCGTGTGCCCTCAAGAGGCAAAGCTCATAATGTTAGTTGCTGTTGAGCATGGCGAGGGGTAGGGATAGGTAGGGATAGGCAGTGACTGGCGGGGGTGGGGTGGGCGCATGTAGCGCTTGCTGCTTTGCTATTTTCTTGCCTCTCTCGCTTTTCTATTTTACTTTTTTCGTTACTATTTTGCACATTTTTCTATTCAACAATGAAGCCACAATAGAAAAACGTCAACTAGTGCAGCGGAATAGTGTGAGCATAGAGGCTGAGGCGGGGGTGAGTGAATGCAAATATGCATGTGTGTGTGTGGGTGTGCTCTATAGAAAGTCTGAACGGATTTTGAATGGCAAACAAGCGGCGGCGGCAGCCTGAACTCAAGCCCAGAGCACGGCCAGAGACCAGCGAGAGCTCAGGCTGTGAATGGGCGACGACTTGCGCATGAATGGCACAAGTATAACAAGTCTATATGTGTGTGTGGTGGGGGGAGGTGGGTGTAGAGGGGGGCAAGGGATTTGGCGGCTGTAGAGCTGGCTTCGTTTGCAGGCCTATAGAAAAGTGACGTGCGCTTTACAATTATTTCGTAATGCAAGCAAATGTGACCGAGGAATCAAGCTAGAGAGGGGGTGGGGCAACAGCAGCATCTTCTGCCAGCTGCGACGTCAGCGTCAACGTCAGCGTCGGCAGCTGACAAATGTCAGTCGGTGGTTGCACTACTAATCGGACATGTTGCGTTGACTTGTTTATGACTGCCAGCTTAGTACGCACACACACATACTTGAGACTGTGTGTGTGGGTGTGTATTTTTTGTAATGTGTGCGGACTTGTGGGAAATCTGTAAATAGCTGCAAAACTAGAAGCCATCGACGTGGCCCAAGAGACAAAGCGCTCGCACTCATCAAAGCTCTTGTTGTTGTTGCTGTTACTGTAGTTGTTGCTGTTACTGTAGTTGTTGTTGTGGTTGTTGCTGCCTGCCCCGCGGGAGCATATCACTAGACAGCAGCAGCAGCAGCAGCAGCACTCGCATTGAGTGTAATTTTTGTTGCGTCGCACGCGGCGTATGCGTAATTTTTGAATTATTATTATTATTATTTATACCCGCTTTAAATTGCTTTTAAACTGTGCGAATGCTTAAATTACAATTGAAATATAGTAATTAATTGAAATTAACAACATTATTGTATTAACGAGTTATTAAATAAGCTGCAGCAAGTTGCATACTAACTAGAGCGAGCCGAGAGCGCCCTAAAGCAGCTTCAACATTGTGTTTTAATACCCAGCAGCAGCCAGTGAAATGGGGTATATACAAAGTGCATAGCTGCAACTCTTTGTTCTGCCATGCCACACGCAGCTGGACACGCGCTGTGGCAGAGCCAATTGTGAGGCAGTAGTCAGCTCGGTTTATGCGTTGAGCTGCACACAAATTGCCAGTGTAGGACAAGGTCGCATTTATTTGGTGCAGCCGCAATTGGGGGTAGCTGTGGAGAGGGGGAGCTGCACAGAGAGAGAGAGGAGAGAGTGGGTGAGTGAGTGGGAGAGTGGGGAGCATGCTGTGCCTGAAGGTTACCTGCGATTCGCCCACGCCAAATGCTCTGAGACTGGGACTGAGGCAGTCGGACACACGTTGACAGCAAATGCTGAAAAATTATGAAATGAATACAAATATTTGCGGATCAGTACACACACTCACACACTCGCACACTAAAAGAGTCATCGCCATTGAATGTTGCCTTCAATGGGGCAACATGGGGCGACAAAGTGCAAATCAAATGTGATGGATGATCTCAATGCTCTGTGTGTGTGTACAAACACAAACACAAACACAAATACAAATAGAAATGTCTCATAAAATTTGAAACGCACAACTTGAAGCTAAAGGTGCAGAGAATTTCTATGAGTTATGAGCTGGCTTGTATTACACGCAAATAAACAGATATAAGTGTAAAGAAACTAACGGCAATAGAATGCCAATAAAATGAGAGATATTTCCTCGTATTATTCCCATATAAATTTGCATTATTTCAACTGATTTCTAACTAGTCTTGAACTAGTTTTAGTTGCCATTGCAAACTCTTTGTTTGCATTGAAGATTGATTGCCAACACTTTGAAGTCAGCCGCAAAAAAGGCTTGAAAAAAGGCTAGAAAAAAGGCTAGAAATAGTCTAGCTATAGCCAATTGCAAAACATTGATTAATGACAAATTGTGTGGCATGCAAACTGCAAATGGTTTAGGCTCATTTTCACTGGCCAACATCCAAAAGCGTTTGCAGTGGTAGTTGCCCATCAAAACGATGTTTGTTAATACCCCAGTGGGACTTATGTAAGTGGAGCAGGCAGCGATGATTTGGCACGTTGATTCGGTATTGTGAATTGTGTAACAGAAGAGAACTATCATAGAGTGCCAAATTTTCAGTTGAAAGGGGGGAGGAGAAGGCTGAGGAGAAATTAGAATATTTAGTGTGATAGCAGGGAGGAGAAAAGGCGGAAAAGTAAGCAGAGGAGTCTGAAAAGGAATAGACAGAAATTATGAAAATTGAACAGAAAGAAGAGGAAATAGGGGAAGAAGAGACTTCTGAATATGAATAATTTTAAAAGATAAAACAATCACTTAGATTAAGTATAAGAAGAGGAGGAAGAAGAGAGTTGGAAGTAATAGAAATATGAAGAATTTTTAACGATAAAATAATCACTTAGAATAAGCCTAAGAACCTGCCTCTAAAGTCAGCTAGAATGTGTGTAGTTATTGTCATAGTAAGTCTAAACTATTATGAATTTTTGACAGTTTATTGAAAGTGATTTTGGTTAGTAAAAGAACAGTTAAACTTTGCTATAGGCCTGTGCAGTTGAGCTATAAATTCTATTGCAGCTAATCACTTAGAATAAGCCTAAGCATCTCTCTCTAAATTCTGCTAGAATTTCACTAGTTATAGTCATATTAAGTCCATAACATTATCAATTTGTAGCAGTTTATTGAACGTTATTTTGGCTAGTCAAAAAGCAGTTAGGCCTGTGCAGCTGGGCTATAAATTCTACTGCCGCTGTTGCTACTGTTCTTCCCTCCTTCCGTTTTTTGCCTGTTGTTGACGCTTCTTCCGTTCGGTGTTTTAGTTTTTCTTTTAGCTTACTTTGTTGTTTGCTGTTGTTGCACATTTTATTAACATTTTCATTTAGTTGCAGACGCTGCTCTCTTGCTCTCTGATGTAGGTGGTCGCTCTTCCCCTCTTCCCCTCTCTTTAGCACTTGTTTTATTTTGCTTTTCATTGCAATTTGTGTTTCTATGCATTTTTGTGTGTGTTTTACATTCGTTTTCGTGTCGTGTCAGCCACCCATCACCCACTGCTCTCTCTCCCTACCTCATTATGCCCCTCGCTCCCTCTCCACTCTCTCCACTCCTGTTGTTGTCACTGTATTGCGCTCTTTTGCAGTTAGTTGAAGTTTTCATAATCATTGTCGTTATTGTTGCAGTTGCAGTTGCAGCCTTTGCTTTTGTTTTTGCATTCTTCTTCTTTTTCTCTTTTTTTGCTACATTTCTCTTTGTTGTTGTTGTGTTTAAGTCGCCGTTGCTTTTGGGCTGGTCTGGGAGATTTTCCAGGCTGAAAACAATGCCGGGAAAGCGGCTTATTTTCTATGATTTAAATAATGACGAAGACACAACAGTCAGCCACCTAATGATGACGATAATGATGATGATGATGATAATGATCATTATGCTGATATGGGGCAGCTGAGCACAATGGCAAAGCGAGCGCGTCATTGATATACATAAGATGATAACTCAGACTGTGTTTGCTTTCAGTTTTAGCCAGTCTATAACATAAACATTACTTACTTTGCTTATATACAGACAGACATATACAGATTCACTACATTTCTTTAGCTATACCCTATAGTCTATCTACCTGTTTCTTATGCCTCTTTTTTACCTCTTCATTGCAGCAAAATGTTCATTGGCGGCCTCAGCTGGCAGACCAGTCCAGGTAAGTGCACTTGAGTCTTACGTTATTATACTATATATACTAGATCTTGCACAGATCTTACAAATCGCTGAAATTAGTTATAATGCGCTAAATTTGCCAATACTCAACTGCAATTAGCATTTATTTAGGTAACTTCAGCTCAGCTGACAGAGGCATGCTAACAAGACGCCTACACCTCAAGATACAAGTGCTCAGGCATCAGATACGAGTATATAGAAAGATATAGTGAGAGAGGTGAAAGCCATTCAACATATACAACGGGTAGAATTACGAAATTATTTGGAATTTGAGTCGGCATACAAAGATGTTAAACGAGGTCAACATTACCTAGAATTTAGCCATGCTAAACATAGTATATTACTTCTTCTTCTTCTTGTATACTTTGTTCAGCTTGATTCAAAATGTTTTGACCTGCATTACTCACTTGTTCCTATATCGATTGTCCTGAAATTGGCTGCTTATAATCATAGATTACCTTTGTTTATGTTAACAAACTTTAATATGTGTAGCTTAAAAAATGTGAAAGCTAGGCGAATTTTAGTAATTTTCTGCTCAGATAGGAGAACCGTCAGGAAGCAAAAATAAACCTTAGCTGCTTATGGCAAGAGCTACATACAAACAAAATTTAGTTTGTCTAGCTCCCATAGAAGCAGAGATCTACAAGCTTAAACCTTGGTGTATGGGGCATAATATATGCAATTTAATAGAGTATATCAAGTTTTTTGTACATCTTAAAGAGGCTATTTCGACAGCCTTAAATTGAATTACTCAACGCATTTGTGGCAATATTTCGAGTGTTAGAAATTCAATTTCTCAATAAATTTGTATCTCAATTTGTATGGGATGTGGAATTGATTCATTATTGTGTATTCAATACACTCAATATTCAGTTATTCAGTTGAGTTGACTTGAGTTGTTTATTTGACGATCGAAAACAATGAACGAACGACAAACGGGCTTTTGTTTAAATTGAAATTGTAATTGATGAAATGCTTGAGATTTGCAGTAGCAACAGCAACAGATACAGATACAAATACAGCTACAGATACAGATACAGCTACAGATACGACAACAGCAAGTAATTTGACGTCAATTGGCGGCAGTTGCACAGCTGTGAAAACTGTGGAAATTTGTGGAAATTTTATACAAGAGGGACAGGGTAGTGGGTAGTGGCAGGGGGAGGGTGTCAATAGTTGCTCATTACATGCCGCATAGTTTCATTAGGCTAATCAAAAGGGCGGCTTACCACTTGGCTGTGTGGTATTAACCAAATTTGATGTTGCCCTCAAAAAATGGCGAAGAGCCCACTCGAAATGCTGGCCAAAAATATAGCCAACTGCAAGATGCCTTTTGATGCCTGGCTTGGGCCAACTTGTAGTGTTGCCTGCAGTCAACACACACACACACACACACACCTACCTACAGTCACTTGTAGTTACATAGACACAGTCGCAATGCCTCTTCTGCCTTTTGTTGGTGTTGTTGTCGCCGTTTTTGTTTAGCGAAATTGTTGGCTCCGCCCATCATCAGTATGGCACTCTGGGCATTACGCTAACATATTATAACCCATAGAATAGACACACACACACACACACCCCTACACACAGCCGAACACACTCATGTATGCCGCAATAGTTGAAGAGTCAATGCGGTTTTTGGGTTTGTCTCTTTATTTCGCTTTCGTTCTTTTCCTTTTTTTGCTCTTCTTTCATTTCATTTCACGTTTTTTGTACCTGTGCCAAAAAAATTTTCAAATTTTCAAATGGCTTCTTCAATACTTGAAATTGGTCTATGTATAAGTGTGTGTGTGTTGGTGTGTGTGTGTGTATGTTTTTTGCCTTCTGCTGCGCTTTGTTATCTTTCCACATTTGGTGTGTGTTTGCTGTCTTCAATCTTTATGCCTTTCTTTTTTTCTTTTTGTAAATTTTATTGTTTTTTTTTCATGTTTTTTTGGCATTCGCTGGTTGGTTGGCGCTGTAAATTAGCCAAAGTCTGCTGTGAAATTAAAGATGTGACCATAATGTTAATTTAGCTTTAACTTGATGTCGTTTTATGACAAGGAAACGCCTAGAGGGGCAGCAATGGTTATGCCTGAATTGATCGAATGGAGTTGGGAACTTGGAATTTATTCTAAACGGGGAAGGTAGAGTATGTGCTCGTAATAAACGCAGTGTCTACAGTGTACACTGTGCATAAAATCAAGTACTTTTGTTCTTTCTGGTGTCAAAAGTTCAATAAGAGAACTTCTTGATGCAAGACCTCTTTTGAGATCTTTAATGTATGTAATATTATAGAACAAAGCAAATGTTTTGTGTAGAGCTCTTTTTTTGTCGATTTCTTCTATATTTTTACAAGTGTATAAACTTTATATGAGACATATTTTTGCTTATATTTGTATAAACTTTATAAGAGACATATTTATGTTTATATTTTAAGAGCAGTTCACGATTCCAGCTGGAATCTACTGATCTATGGTAAATAGGCTGAAGAAAGGCAATGAACGTCGTCAAGTGAGATTATATAGCATTAGAAATTTCCGACCTTAGTGAAGATCTAGGGTCCATAAGGTATGATCTCTCAAAAAATGAACTCGCTGTGTCTTATCGTTTGGGCTGTGCGCTTACTGATCGACTGTAAGTCGGGACAAAGAACTTTATAGTTATATTTGAGGTTATGTATATTCAAATGCTCAACTTGGCAAAGGAATGAAGTCTTCACTCATACTCAAAACTCAGGTTTACAGCTCACATATTCAATCGGTTATAAGCTTATGTCTTACCTGCAGCTCACTTGATTGGATACTCCTGCACTAGCCACAACTCAACATCCTCAACACCCTCAACGATCTTGCAGTGGGAGCTTTTCAAGCAGTTTCGTGTCTATCTCGAACTGTCTCTCAGTCTCATGCCCAGCAGCTGCAGTTGTGCTCTCACTCGCATTCTCAGTCTCTATCTCTATCGCAGTCTGAGCCCAGTTGTTGTTGCTGCTGTTGTTGTTGTTGCTGGGGGCAGGGCAACTCGTCTCTAGTCTCTTGGCCGGAACAAGCAGCTTTGGGCTCAGCTCTGTGGCTCGCGCTCAAGTGCTTGCCACACTCCTTGCCAAAGCGGCAAAGCTTATGCTTTTTGGTTGCTGTCGCCACTCGAGCACACAGTTGCACACTATGCCACACACACACACACACATACAGTGGGCACTCGAAAAATGCTGACAAAGACCTAATCTAGGGCGTCTATAAACATGCGCCCAGTTCTTAGGTCTAACTGCATAGTTAGGCTGCTTTAGACAGGTCGGCGACAGCAGCAAGAGCGCAGGGGGTAGAGGGGGAGGAGGAGGGGTAGTGTGTAGGGCGTACGTGTTGATAACTGTTAGAGATGACGACAGGCTGACATCCGCAATGCAGGATCTGGCTCGAGAGCTTTTTGGTGGGGCTTAGATTTTTAATGATTGGCACGATTGTCTTAGCTACTTAATGATGTGCCCAAGAGTGCGACTAAACAGTCTCGCTCAGTTGCGCTAGCTAAAGCCCCCCACTCTCCTCTGTCATAGGTGACAGCATCTTATAGATACTTTGGTGTCAACTACCGAGCAGCAGCAGCTACATAACTTAATGAACTTTTCAGTAATGTCTGCCAGACGACGACGGCGTAATTTAATTTTAATTTCGCAAGCAGCTAGCTGGAAGTAATTGTATGCATTGAAAATGTATCTGCTGCTATCGCTGCCAAACACTCGACGCGCAACAATGGATGAGTTCGAGTCCGTCTGTCAGTCAGTCCGTCAGTCCGTCTGTCAGTCAGTCAAGTCAACTCAGTACGCCCAATTCACAAATAACATTCATACTCGCACTCGCACTCGCACTCATATTCATATGCAGGCTGCCTAAAAAGTGTGCCCGTACTACGCTTTTGTCGCACCTCGTTGTGGCAGTTGGTGAGGGGGGAGGGGGGAGTAGGGGCGCAACGTCAGCCCTTATGCCGCAGATTTGTGTCAACTTGAAACACTGAAAATTTTTGAAATACAATACGTGTGTCTATGTGTGTGTGTGTGGAGCGTTTGCTATTTTGGCTGTGCGTTCAACTGAAATACTATTTATATATGCGCTCAGCGATACAAAGATACGTAGATACAAAGATACAGATACAGATACATTTGCATCTGCTGCAAACAGACGCCCATTACTCATGCAGCAAACAAATGAAAAACAAATGGAAAATCTATTCACATGCGAGTACTACGCATATCGCTCACATTTCGATGCCGTTTAACGATAAAAACTCCAGCAACTCGACCCTAGAGCAACACAGATGCAGCTATAGATACAGATACATTCACACACACACACACACACAGATACTTTACGCAAATAAATATGCATTTTTTTCTCACTCACGAATCTCGTTCACTTCACTCACTGTGCGTCTGTTGATATTGTCCGACTGTCCGTCCGTCCTTTTGTCCGTCCGTCTGTTTGTCGACTGCAAATGGATATGGAGACAGCTTGTAAAGCAGTTGATTTATTTGCCTTTGGCATTAGCTTTTGGCTTTTGCTTGAACTTTATTACACTCTTTTGATTTTGTTTTTTATATTTCCACGCTGTCATTAATTTTCGGCACGATCAACAGTGGACAGCAGTCAATCAAAGCACACTACAGACGATTTGATTTTGCTATTGATTTCGCTGCCTGCACTCGCTGACAAAAGGGGTAGTTTAACTGTGTGTGCATGTGTATGAGAAGTGGAATGGAATGAGGTATAAGTACTAGTGTGTAATGGCAAACGAGTAGAACTCTTTAGATGCCTTAAGCTGATGAAAATACCTGTACTCATGGCAATCAAAAGTGTATGCCAAGTATGCAAATATAGTAAAGAGGTAGCCTACTATGTCATACATATGTGTGTATATAGTCTTCATCCAAATCAAATATATAGAACCCTATAGATGACTTAAGCTTATGCTGCTCCTGGACTTACAACTAAAATTGTATACACAGTTTGTAAGAAGTGGAGTAGAAAAAAGGTGAAGTTTATAGCTGCCTACAATAAATGGAAAAGGGTATGCCAAACCCGTGTCTATATACATATATGAATAACTAAATAGTATGAGAAAAATCAATAGGTACATTATGATGAATCTATATGTAAATATCAATAAAACATCAAATATACAAGCCTGTTCCCATTTTCGAATTCGTTCAATCGATTTACGCTTTGAATAATATGAGCTTCCCAAATTCGATGTATTTTCCTTGTGCGAAATAAAATTTTAAAATTGCCCGAATTTCTGCGTTTGTGAACTCCATTTCAATCAATTGTAATTTTTTAACGTGGAAGCTCATGTAAACAAACTATATGTCATTTTAAAGGTGTTGCCAATACCTTTCAAACGATATACAGCATGGCCAGATACGATTATATTTGACTTCACAAGCGAAGCGCGAAATTTGAATGTAAAAACCGGTATGTCATTACCAAACAACCTAATATTAAGTGTGTATGAGATATAAGCAGTTAATTTAAGGTTAGTATTTTATTTGGTTTCAAGTGTAATATTTGTGTCAATTATTTACTTATTTTGTTGTATAGTATTAATGAATATTTTCTGTTGTGGTGTGGGTGCAAACCTAGCAATTCCTTTAGTTCTTTATCCAAGTACAGGCACCAGGCAGGCAAAAAGTGTGTATGTGTATGGATTTGCATAGTCACAAGGTCTGATCTGTCGCCCTGTTGTCCCTTTTGTTATTGTTGCTGCTGCTGTTATTGTTATTGCTAAAGCGATTAAACTACAGAGTGGCTTACTGTCGATAGCGTACGACTGTGTGGCTGCATTGTAAGCGACTCATTCGATAAACGAATTCTCCGCTATTTATGTGTTTGTTTAAAGAGTTATAAAAGCGAAATGACTAGGGATAGGGCTGTCAGATTCGCAGCGAGATTTTATGGCTGCACGTCAAGGCTTTAGCTGCAAATTCGCTATAAATGATTCATAAATTTGGAGCAGTAATGGATAGACGATTGGATTTCACTTTCAAACACTACATTTAGATTTGCTATTAGCTGTTGAGTGGGGGGTGGGGGAAAAGGAAACGGAAACGGGCAATCGAGCAATCGAGAATTCGAATCAGGAAACGAAACGTTGATGAAAATATTTGCGTGACGTTTTACGTTTTATAAAATCTATGCGTCGAAATATTTTTGCTGAAATATTCACAGCGTTTGGGGGCTAAGCACCACATCCTGTGCAGCAGACAGGTGACAAAGACAGAGGTGTTGATGGGCGTGAGGAAAAGGGGAGGGCAAGGGTAAGGGCAAGATGCAAAGGGAGTTTGCGCTTCGATTTCCTGATTAATTTATGCAGTCGAGCAGCCAGTTAACAACAATTTGCCGCAAGCTTCGTTAAAATTGAAAAGCAGCAGCAGCAGCAGCAGAGAGTAGAAAAAATTGTCAATAAAATAAGTGAATGTCTGTCCAGTTGGTTCATCTTTCAATCCAGCAGTTAGACAGTCAGTCAAGCTGTCATTCACTAACTCGGTGCGTCCATCAGTCAAAGTTCAGTCGGGTGTCAGCTGCCCTCCCCTGCCCCCCTTGCTTCTATTTTCTTGCCGTGCCACATTTCCTGTTTCCTCGCCTTCTCTGCGTCAATCTTTGGTCATGTTTTTGCAGCTCGCTCTTCATTTTTCCTTTGAATGTGATTATCCTAAGGCTGTGGGCAAGCGCATCTTCGCTTTGATAGATGGTCGCCTCGCTGGCTGACACTCGGAGCGGGAGTTGGAGCTATAGATGGAGCCATAGACAGTGCCGTAGTCCGTTCAGTCTACGTACTTTTCCACTTTCCACTTTTGCATTGCATTTAATGTCCTGCACTTGTCCTGCACTACCAGCTGCTGGCTCCTTGTTCGCTGTTTTGTTGACTTTGGCACGAGTTTGCTCAAAAAGTTCACACATGCCACACGCCCCCTACACACACACACACATCTTTATATACATATATGAATATGTATATGTATATGAGTGGGTCTCCCTTTTCATATATGCATTTGTGTGTGTGTGTGAGCTGGTCATGTTGTTGCGCCTTTGGCGTTGGCCGCCTTGTTGTTTCATACCCTCTAAACAGCGAGAGATCTTAGGGGGTTTAATGGAGAAAGAAGTTAAAGTTAGACTGTAAACTAGTTAGTGTAATTTACTATTAATATTACTATAATATGATCTTAAAATATAGCTCCGTTTAGGAGCTAGAACAGCTTGAAGTAACCGAGAAGGTCCAACTGCCTACTATCTGCATAACAACTTTAATTTCGGGCTGCGTAGTCGTAATGGAAGCAGGACCTTTCACTGAGTGAAGTCACTATATAACTTTGTATACTTTTTTCTACTTAAGCACTTTTTTTTTAGTTTCTATAGAGTATCTTTTAGTCGAAATTGTTGTAGTCAGTTCTTCAGTAGCTTAAAGTAATCGAGAAGGTCGAACTGCCTACTATCTGCATTACAACTTTAATTTCTGGCTGCGCTAGTCGTAATGCAAGCACGACGTTTGACAGAGTGAAGCCACCTAACAACTTTATATAGTTTCCTACTTATGCACATCTTTTTTAGTTTCTATAGAGTATCTTTTAGTCGAAACTGTTGTCGTCGGTTCTTGCACTTTATTCTTTTTGGTCACTTTTCGGTTTAATAGTCTTCTACATGCTGTGTTGGCTTTCAACTTTTAGGGGGCGTCTGTCTTCGCTGTGGTGTTTGAATATTTACATAAGTGACACACTACACCCACTACACACACACACACACACACACACACACACTCGCAGAGAGGCTGTGGTGTGGGGCGACAATTAATTAACTTGTACGAGTATCAAATGCCGTGAATGTCATAGCCTTTGGTGGCGTTTTGCAATTTCCAGTCAGAGGGCCTAAATGCCTGCTACGTAAATTTTAAATTAATAAGCATTGCGCATACGCCCAGGGGTGCACACAGCGACACAGAGAGAGAGAGAGAGAGAGAGAGAGTGCCTCAGAGTGAGGCGGCAATTGCATGCGCCTCTGGAGCGTTGAGCTTCGATTGCAGCCGCATGTGGTGCTTGTCATATGCCATTATCATGGCATGCTTGCCCCAACTAATAGACAATTTTTTGGCAAGCGCCACATGAAAAGGGGAGGGAGAGAGGGGGGAAAGAGGCCGACTGCAGTTGTAAAGACACGAACTCTCGTTGCTTCGTGACATCGTGACGTTGCCAAGGATTCGCCTGACTTGCCGTGTGGCAGCAGCAGCAAGCAGCAGCAGCAGCAGCAAGCAGTAGCGGAAGCATTTAAATTAAGGACGACACATTAAAATTATGCAATAACAACAGCTATTATTATATGAGCGAGAGCATAAGCAGAGCAGAACTTCTAACGAGTTAAAAATGTGCACAGAAAACACATAAAGAGTTTAGCTGTGTGTGCGAGTGTGTGTGTGTGTGTGTGTCAACACCCTATAAGCAGAAAACACCCCAAATGCTTGGGCATCGGAAAGTCATAAGCAAAAAGGAAAATATAATACCAAACTAGAGCTGCAGTGCAAATATGCCCAAAATACTCATTCGCAGTCACAAAAGCCGGTAGAATCAGTGGGTGAATGAGGAGGCGGACTGAGGACACCCACATTGGTTGTTGGACTGGGGATTTGGGTTCTGTAGCCGTTGGCACCCAACCGGGTTATCGACTTTATGTGTTTGTTGTTTTCCCAGGACCAGGCGGCATTTCCTTGTCTTCTGTGGGCTCCTTTTCAATTGCAGACATTGTTGTTGCTGCTGCTGCTGCTGCTACTGCTGCATTTGGCTGCCAGTTTTCTGGCTATTATTGGCCCTCTTGGTTAGCTGTAGGTGTTTGTTGTTTAGTCTCTCGCATTGATTTGCAACAACTTCAACTTTTTGCCAGGCCTTTTGAGGCACGCAAATGTTTTGAAGTGCAAATTACGTATGCTTTGAGCGTAAATACTTTAGGTGTAGTCAAATTACAGCAACAGCAGCTGCAGAATCCTTTCAGGACTACCGAAAAGAGAAACCGTAGAGAAAGTAGACATTTTCTTATGGAACCTTTTGAGAGTAAAGCGAAAGTCTGCTAAAGTTGGAGACTTGGAAAGAGTTGGTATAAATAATTGAGCAACAAATAACTACAGATTTTAATTGAATGGAGAATTATATAGATAATGTTGAAGCTGTCATGGGTTTGAATACTATATAAATATATATATTTGGGATTGTATTCTCTACAGACTAAAAGACTGAAAATAAGATAATGAAAGCTATCTCTAGAAACTAGACATTAAAGTAGGTATAGGTATATCTTTTGAACTACCTAAAATAGTGAAATATATGCCTAGACATAGAAGTAGCTGTAGGTATTTTTTGTGACCTACCTAAACAGTTTAATCATAAAAAAAGCTTGGCTTGGATATGGCTAGACAAATGTAGAGATTGTTGACTAAAATAAATATGGAGTATATTGAAATTGGATAGAAATAGAAATGAGAAATATGCAGATTCAGGCTAACTAGTAAATACTAAGGCAAACTTATAGATTGAAAAAGAAACTTATAAATTGTAATAAAATTGAACTGAAGTAGTAAAAAAACTATAAAGTTATGGAACGGACGAAAAAAAACGATTCCTTAGACAGAAGAATTACTAAAGTAAATAATTGTAATTGTAATTGTAATAATTGTAATATAAATTTTGATAGAATTTATTTTATTATTAATGAATATAGATTTACATAGATTTAAATTTATGTATTCTAGCAAATTAAAAGCTTATCAAGTCCTATTACTATTGATTCGTTTAAAGGCAGCAAAACAAAATAGATTCTCTTTGTAGCTGCCATTCAGCTGAGCTTACTAGAAGCAGTTTAATTTCTTATAATAGTAGTAGTGGTAGTAGTAATAGTAATAGTAGTAGTAGTAGTAGTAGTAGTAGCAGTAGTATTAGTAGTAGTAACTTATACAAAATTAAAAGCTAAGCTATGGCTTTGGTTAATTTACAACTAATATATAACATATTTCGAGGCTACACTCTCCTTCTTAGAGCATTTGATTAGCGGTTATACACAAGCATAATTTGTTGTGTGGCATTTTGTATTTACTGTTTAGGCATTTTAATAGAAGAACTAAATATGTCAGACGGCATACTTAAGAGTTGGCAAAATTTATCACCGAAAAGGCGAACTCTACTCGTACAAGTGGCTACAGTTGCTGCTGCTGTTGTTGCTGCTGTTGTTGCTGCTGTTGTTGCTGTTGCTGTTTGTGTGTGTGTCAGCTTTTGCGGTTTTGTTGCTCGTGCTGCAACTCAAGCCAGTGGCGACAACTTAGTTGGTGGCTTATCAGCGCTATGCTACGACTATATAGCCATGACTTCGACTACGACTACGACTCCGGTCTCTCCGGTTAGTAGGAAGTTCGGCAACAACTTAGCCTTCATTGCTTCCAGTTCGTTGCATGTTGCTTGTGGCACGTTGCACGTTCGTCGCTAACAGGCGACATTTTGCGACAGTGCCTGCCTGGCATTGTCACCAGGGAACAGTAGTCCCCAGCAGACAGACCGAGAGACGAGAGACACACACAGACAGACCGAGACATTCAGACAGACCTTTGCCTCAGTCGCGCTTCCGCTTGCAGTGAGTCAAATATATTGCCAACTTCCTGCAACCCCCCTGCAACCGAAAACACGGCAACTGCTCGATAGGCTCTTTGTCGACGTCGACGTTTGAAAGAACTGCTAGACTATAGGCAAAGAAACTAGTTAGCATGGCTCTAAGCTCAGAGTGCAACTAGCATATACCACGTAGCGCAGAGCTTACGTTACGTTTTGAGGCTTAGCTGTGATTTAATGCCTGTACTTTGACTGAGAAAAAGGGTCGTTTAGTTGTGCATGTAACAGTTTGGGCACATATGTTACGGCCATGTTAGTAAATCAGTCATTAATCCAAGCTAAGTTAGTGGTAACAGACTAGAGTTTTACCTGTAGATTCTGTTAGCTACGACTGATCCAAATCTACACTTTGACTGCAGTTTCTTCTGCTGTCTGTTGCTTACGACTGTTGCGTTTACTTTGAATACATTTTAGAAATATTTTATGTATATAATAAAACACTTTTATTCGAAATTATTGAAGGTATTACAGCACAAAATGCTGATTATATCAGCTTATATACAGGGTATTTTATCTGCTACCATGGAGGGTGCTACTTAGGAGTCTAAGTTCTACTATAACTATTTATACACTCCACAAGAGATTTATCATATATGTCAAGCCTATTTTAGCCACTTGACAGCCTAATACACCCTACCCACGCTTTTACAGGGTATTTTGAATATACTAAAAATGCTAGAGCCGGCACTCGACATCGATTAAGTTATTACAAAATGTGCGCTACGTGCAGCGTCTTCACTAACAGACACACACTCATACACACACTCATACACACACACACACACACACGCATGGGCCTATGCACACACTCGCACACACACACACATGCATATAGAGTGCAGCAGACTGAGTGTGTGTGTGTGTGTGGGTGTGTGTGTGTGCCTGCAGCTGTCTGCCACCCGCATTGCACACAGGACTCACGTAATTTCGCCTTAGCCCTTAACTGGGTCACAATATTCGTATTCGTACTCTCGTGCTGCCTTTTGCATAACCGAAAAATGTGTTGCAGACATTTTTCGTGTTTACCTGCCCCAGTCCCCCCACCACTCCCCCACTCACCCCCACTCCTTGGTCCGCTCTCTGCTTATTGTTGTCTGTGTTTTGTTATTATGTCAGCTGGACTGCCTGATTGACACGCGTGCATATTTCGAGCTTTTGTCTGTCCCTCTGTCCCTCTGTCTCTCTGTCTGTCTGTCTGGCCAAGGAGTAGGCGCAGGGGTTGCCGTGGCAGTGGGAGGGGCGAGGTCAAGTCAAAGAGTGTCACAACATGTCTGCTTCCGGTGCACACACACACACACACACACACTCGGCGAGAGAGAGTAACATGCAGACAAATACACAGTTAGAAGGCAGACACGCGCCTGCCGACGGTGTTGTTTACATATTAAAGTTGCATGACCCCGCCAACTGTGGCAGCAACAACAACAACAACAACGACCATGTTGTCTGTTTACGAAGTTACGAGCCACAACAACAACAACAACAAGAGTAACAACAGCCAGCATGCAATCAGAGTCAGTCAAGGAACGCAACTTCATTGCAACAGCTGTAAGTGAGAGCAAAGCTGTTGAGCCAGCGCTGTTAACTAACAGCAGCAGCACCGATTGCCAATTGAATATGTAAAACATGCATAAAGATACTATAAAATAAACATACTATATAATAAGAAAGTACTATAAAATATAAATAAAATGTAATGTAAAATATAAATAAATATTATATAAAATAAATAAAAAGAAAACTGTATTATAAAAATGTGAAATTTACAAAATATGAAGAAAATGTTGAACTACAAATCAAATGTTAATCATCAAAAGACATAAAAACCAAGCAAATTTTTCATTTATAAATTAAATTCATATATTTAATTATTCTTATATGCACTTAGAGTCATTATTATTTGGTCTTAATTTATTAATTTTTTAAATTAATTTATTTACTTATTGTGTAATGCAACTAGAGCCATTACTATTTGGTCTTTAGTCTCGCATAAAATTTACTTAGTTGTCAGTTAAATAATGTTTTTAACGAAATTCATTAATTATATAGGGTTATATTCACTTTTGTTTAACTTAGTTTTCTATACAGATGCCTACCGACCAATTCAACCCAATAGATACTGATTTTATATTCAGGCCTGTTCCCATTTTCGAATTCGTTCAATCGATTTACTTTTTGAAAAAAACGGAGTTCCAAATTTCAATTCATCGTCTTCGATTAGCTTCACATTTGGTCCATTTCGAAATAGATTAGATTCGTGTGTAAGTACAATAAACATTTTCATTTCTTAAAATCGATACATCGAATTCAGGAACCCCATTTTGTCAAAACGTATATCGATTGAACGAATTCGAAAATGAGAACAGACCTGATTATTACTTCTTGTATTAAGTTTTCTTTTATAATGTTTAAAATATAATTCCTTCATTCATTCACTCATTACTTGATTTGTCATAATAACAAGTAAGACACCGACAAAAAAACACCACGCTTCGCACCATTGCCACTGTTGGCACACTGTCCACACACACGAACAACTCAAGCATAGCGCTCTCTTAACAGTTTTGCACGCTGACTCTCTTAAATGCCATTGGGGTTCGCTCTCTCTCTCCTGCTGTCCGCTGTAACACGTGGCGAGCGAGCTTTTTGTGCTGAGGCGAGCGCTTTTCATTCATAAAAATGTTGACGCAGCTTTTTTATATGTTTGCCGGCTGTTGCGCGAAAGCGTCGCTAGCTGGCGCCAGTGTGTCGGCACAGTCAACACACAAAAAAGTAAATAAAGAGAGAGGAATGAACAGAGAAAAAACAAGCAATGTACTGCAATGTGTCTTGTGCAGTTTGGTCCGTATCCGTGCCCGTGTCCGTGTCGGGGTCCGGGTCCGGGTCCGTGTTCTGATGATATTCATGTCCGCCCCTAATGTCAGCGCTTGTTTTGATGCAAGCTCACGCGCCGTAAACAACTTATTATCATTGCCTTTAGCGCTTTTTGCTGCACTTACTATTTATGTAAGTCGGAATGTGTATGCGAGTGTGTGTGTGCAATTTTGTTGGCTGCCTTTCAACTGAGTACAGTGAGCACAAACAGCGCACACACGCCCCAACGGAAACGCAACGCAGACATTTGCAACGGCGTTTTTTACCTTTGCCGACGCCAAAACTGAAACTGCGACGTCCTGATCACGCTGGAGCGGGTGCAGGCGGCGCGTCGCTTAAGTGGCCCCGTCCTGGCTCCCAGAGCACAACAAAAAATCCATCAAGCCGCGTGCCAAGTTTCAAATTTCACGACTTGCATTTCATTTGAGAGCTGCCATTGCAAATGATGTTACACCACGCCTCCTGCAAAAATTCTGGCAGAGTTTTATCTATTTTGGAGCATGTTTTATTTGTGCCCCTCACCCCCTACCCCCACCCCCGCACATACGAGTATAAATCATAAATACACTCACATTTCATTTGAAATAATTTGTGGCATATTGGCAATTATTCATTTTTTTCCCTTTTTTTCTCTTCTCTCTCCTCCCTTCTCCTTCCTCTTCCTCCCTTTCTGGCTCTTTGTCAGTTTTGCCTTGGCTTAAGTGCGACGAATTTTTCTACTCATGTGGATTTTGTTGTGGATTTGCTGTTGGCTAGCTGCGGCATTATCTCTCCTCTCTCTGGGCTGCGGTGACATCGCATAAAAGGTGTAGACCATAAAATTTTAGGTATGAGCCAGCAACTTACAGTTATCGCATCGGGGGCGGACTAACGGCAAAGTTGATTTAGTGCTTGGCTCTTGATAAGCACAGAACATAAAGCGAAACTAAGCTAGAGTCGGCGGGGAGAGTAGAGATACATCGACTAACTTGTAGTGTATTGTGGCAAAAAACCGAGTTGGCTTTCATTCAATATGCTTTTATCTTAACTCATGAGAGTCGCGATTAAATAGAGTGTATAATATTTAAAGTGACGGACTTGAATTGAATTACTTGACTGCAAATAGTGAAGGACTTTATTGAAGATGTCGATTATGTTAATGTTTCTCTGTTAATTGTCATTATCATTATCATAAAATCTGTTCTCAAATGATATCAATTTATGGGACACATAACTGCTTATGCTTTCGTTAAGCTGCATGCAGAGAGGGGATAAATCTTTAAGCTAACGAAAAACTCCATTCAAAGAATAGGGTCTCATGGAAAAGTTAAGTTTTCGCTCGGCTTTTTAGCAGTCCTCGTACGGAGAGCGAATAAATTGGCCTAACGAACAAAGTTAAGCGACTTTCTAGCCGCGACAATAAAATAATAATAAAATAATAAGAGCAATATTAATTATAATGAAATATAGCTACGTTTATGCGCCTTCTCCTCCTCTATTAGTAAATATTATTATATTATTGTTATAATTTATTACTAAATAAATATGGCCACATTTGAGGTATTCTTTGTACTGATGCTTTTGTTCATTTTTCTCTTTATATGTTTAGTATTTTATAAACACAAAATAGATATAACAAATCAGTGTTTAGTTTACCTTTTAATGCCAATTTGTATAGTTTTTCTTGCAGTTTTATCACACAGATGTTTTACAGGAATCAACAAAAATGACAGTGTGACCATATGTAGCAACAGTTGGCAGGCAAATGTTAAGGCGATGTTAGTAAACTGTTAAGTAGCTATACTGTTAAGTAAGTGCGCTGTTAAGTAAATGAGCTGCCTGTTAACTCCTCTGTTAAATCAGTCACGCTATAACAGAGATATTAGTAAACTGTTAAGCAGCTGCACTGTTAAGTAGCTGCTCTGTTAAATAAGTGCTGTGTTAAGTAAGCACACTGTTAAGCACATAAGCTGCTGTTAACTCCTCTGTAAAACCAGTCACGCTATTAAAGTGATATTGGTAGTAAACTGTTAAGTAGCTATACTGTTAAGTAACTGTACTGCTAAGAAGGCACACTGTTAAGTAAATGAGCTCTTTTTAACTCCTCTGTTAAACCAGTCTTTTAGTTGATATATATGTATAGTAGATGATATGCATTTATCAACAACAATCTTTATGTTAATTGAAAACATTTAATTCAATGTTAAGTATATTCGTAGATTATTTTACTGTCACTCAATGACCTGCAATCCTGCTTGCCACTGCAAAGTCAATCGTTGGGTTGCAAAATTTATGTTAAACCCATTGGCGAATCGTCTCGTCTCCCGCCCCAACTTCCCCTCCCCTTCCCTCCCCACCCCCAATTCGGTTTTAACAGCATATTTGCGCTTATACCAAAATTGCCGCAATTCGGATGCAAATGCCAACAAATTGCCAAAATGAGAGCAATGCGAATGCGAACGGGGGGCTAAAAGCAGAACCCAAAAAGAGAATACTGAGAGAATTGATTCGATTAACCTTTTCAGCTGCAGCTGCAACAAAGCAAGAGAAAATACTCGTAATAAAAAGCACAGAAAAAAAGGCAAGAATACTAAAGCATCGTAAAGTTCAGGCGAACCCAATCAAAAGGCAACAACAACAACAACTCGCTCGGGCAGCTTAGAGTAGCTTAGTGGGCGTGGCAGTAGCATGCCCCCTGCTCATGCCCCCGCAATTGGTCGTTGAAGCTATTCAATTGCAGAACGCTTCAATGGCAGGTGTTAATGTATCTAGCAGAATGTATCTAGCTCTGCCAATGAATTGCAATGAAAGCTAATTTGCCAATTGATTGTGTCTCCCACATGGAGTGGAGTGGGAGAGGGGGGCGGGGGTAGAGGGGTAGGGGTGTAGCTGCATTGCAGCAGCTTGTTGAAGCCGTTAGCAAAAGTGTGATTAAATGTGTTCTCAGCTTTTGTTGCGTGTTTTTATTGCGCACAAAATGAAACACAGATACACACACACACACACACACACTCAAACACACACATGCATATATGCGACATTAGACAAGAGAGAGAGAGCGAGTCGTGCAACATTTTGAAAATGTGCTGCCACAGTACAAAGCAACAACGGCGGCATACAAAATCTGCCACAGACTGAACACTCCCACTCCCCCCGCTCCCCCACTCCACTCTCCTTGCCACTCAACGCTTTTGTATTTCCTTTTTTCTGCTGAGTTGCTAAAAAACTTCTTTTCAAGCAAACGCTCTGTGGTCTAAGTTGGGGATGGGGGCGGGGGGTGGCAGGCGGTTTATGAAATTGGTTTGGGATTGGTTTGCCAGTGCCTCAGTGTGTTTGCCACAAACAGTGGCAACAACAACAACAACAACAACAACAACAACAACAACAACAACAACAACAGAACAACCCTCAATGAAAGTGAAAAAAATCTGTTTGCATATAAGAACACAGCAAGCAGACACGTAGGCTGTCAAAGAGGGTGACGGGGGCGGGGGTCGGTCGTAGGGACAGCTGCTGCGCTTCCAGCTGCGCACGCTAGGTGTCGCCAGCGTGCAGCGCGCGTTCGAGCATCTTCAAAGTTGAAGTAATGCGGCCTCAAGTGGCGGCAGCCCACAGCGTAGACCCCCTTCCCCCTGCCCCCGCTGCTGCTGTCTGCTCGTCATCATCATCGTCATCAGCAGCTATATATACATATATATATGTATGTGCCACTCGTCCTTGCCGCACGCTGTGTGAGTGCGTGGGGGGTTGTGGGGGGGTGTGGAGCCCCGTTGCCATTTAAAATTGCTTGGCTTTGGCGCTTGTCCTCACCTGTGTTATGTTTTGAATGAACGCCTGCGTCTTTTATCTTTTCATAAATTCAGCTTTTCCTTCGGCTTTTTCCTTCGTTTCTTTTCCTTTTGCTTCCACTTACAATCACTTTTATTTTGCGGCAAGTATTTCAGCAAGTTTTTCCTTTTCCACCAACAGCATTTTAATGCTCAACAAAATTTGAATTGAATTTGTCGACAGGCCGCGAATGCGGATGCGTTCCTCTAGTTTTTTTGCAGTTTCACTCTACTACAGCCAGCATCCAGTCTCGCTTCCTCCCATTCTACGCTCTTTCTTCACTTGTGTTCTATTCTTGTTATTTCCAATTTGCATCGTCGCTGCTTTCAATTTGCCTCAAACTGCTGGCAGCTGCAGGCAACAACTTCAACTTCAACATCAACTTTAGCATCGACATCAGCTGCGCTTCCAGGTAGTTTCTGCCCCCCTCTCTGCCCCCACACTCTTCTCGGTTTTGCCTAGTTTCACGCTTTGGTTTCCTTAATCGTTTATCCTAGGGATTATGGTAACATAACAATGCCCAAAGCGACCAAAAGCGTTCGCCTTCACGCTGGCGTCGCCTGCATTCCTGCCGGGCTCTGTAATTGGATGTGAAATGTGGGCGTGGGTAGGAGGGAGTAGGGAGACTGGAGTGTCTGCAATTGAGCACTGCAAATGCGCATTTAATTCGTTTTGCCAGCAAATGCAAAATGCTTAAGCAGCAGCAGCAGCAAGTGGCAAGTAGGGAGAGCCTTGTAAACCACCATGATAGATGGAGTTGCAAAAGCTTTTTTGATTTATATAGCCAAAGCGTATATGGCCAGAGTCATAAATATGCTCTGGGGACAAAAGCTCTTAGCTTGTCACCCCTTGACACGGTTCTATGCTCGAAACAAATGCCAGAGCCAAGCACAATTTTACATTAATTTCTAAATGCTAAACAAATGAAATATATTAATCAAACCAAATTAATTACTGCAATGATAAAGAAGGCATTTTCAATTACAGTTTTTCCCCAGGAATATGTATTTCAATTGCCATCAAAATCACTTGTAAATAGATAGAGTTGCTGACTATGTGTGTAAAGTCTTAATGAATTATCTACTTTAACTATATATAGTTTTTGTTACAGGGTATGGATACCTTTTTTTATAGGGTATAGATACGTTTATAAGGTATATACACCTTTTTCTGTAGGCTCTAATTACTTTTTGTTATGAGGTCTAGATACTTTTTGTTATGAGGTCTAGATACTTTTTGGTATAAGGTAGGATCAGATACTTTTTGTTGTAAGTTACAGATACTTTTTGTAATGAGGTCTAGATACTTTTTGGTATAAGGTAAGTTCAGACTCGTTTTATTATTAGTTACATATACTTTCTTTATAATGTGTAGATACCTTTTCTCATGGGGTATAGATACTGTTATTATAAAGACTAGATACTTTTTGTTATAAGGTTTAAATACTTTTCTTTATAAGGTGTAGATACTTTTTGTTATAGGATATAGATACTTTTGTTATAAGGTATAAACACATTTGTTATAAGTTCTAAATACTTTATGTTATAAGATACAGATACTGTTTGTTATAAGGTATATACTTCTTGGTATAAGTTAGAGATACTTTCTTTATAAGGTGTATATACCTTTTGTTATGGGGTATAGATACTTTTTGTTATAAGGTTTAGATACTTTTCTTTATAAAGTATAGATACTTTTTGGTATAGGATATAGATGTTTTTGTTATAAGCATAGGTACTTGTTGGGATGAGCTATTGATACTGTCTGTTATATGTTATATGTTATGGTATTCACATAAAGTATCTTGTTATGCAATAATTATCTTTAATAAGAAGTATTGTATATTAAAGTTATGTACTGCAAAAGTCGAATGTTACTATGTGTTACTGCATGTAATTGTGTATATGTAGGTGTGTATACACATATCTAACTATGTGTGTAAATATGTATCTGCAGTTCGATTTGCAGATTCATCATTGCCATTTTGTATCCGGTGCTCAGTTCACTTATGCCTCTGTACCATTATGTAAAATACTTTTATGCTGGCCAACTTTAAGCCCAAATGTGGCAGCAGCAGCAGCAGCAGCAACAATAGCTACAACAACATAAAATATATTGTAAACGAAATTTCGCTTCATCATTTAAGGATTCAAATTCAGTTGCTGCCTCCAAGTGGTATTCAGGTATTCGGCCTGTCTCGAGCTGGCCATTTTGCAACTCTGTTGCACACACACACACACACATACATACAGTTGTGTATAGAGTGTGTGTGCGTATAGTGTATAAAAGTACACCACAAAAGCCGCACTTACGTAATACATCAACAAAATGTCCAAACAAGGTAAAAGGATTTTCATGGTAGAAGCCCAAGCCGAAGCCTCAGCCTCCGTCTCCGTCTCCGTCTCATTGCCATTGCCAGGTTGCCTGCTCCCTGTTCCCTC
This sequence comes from Liodrosophila aerea, assembly GCA_035045005.1. Lineage (NCBI taxonomy): Eukaryota > Metazoa > Arthropoda > Insecta > Diptera > Drosophilidae > Liodrosophila > Liodrosophila aerea. The sequence continues at coordinate 2,550,995 of JAWNNL010000641.1, read as the reverse complement.
TGCCTCTCGTTCTCCACACCATTCTCCTCCCCCGCTTCGCTCACTTTTCTCCATATTTTTGTAAGCCAAACTGCAGCTTAACATATCAGCGCCAAAACGAAACGAAGCGAAAGCGAACCGCTGACCGAGCCACGGCTCTGGCTCTGGCTCTGGCTCCGGTTGTGGCACTGACTATGGCTCTGTGAAGAAGATGCCCCGAGCACCTGCTGGGCGAGGTCAGGCAGAAGGGTGGAAAGGGGAGGGGGGGATACACACGCAGCTATAGAGGCTGCTGCGGTAATTAATGCAGCGCGTTTGCGAAAATGCGAATACATTTCGCCATTTTGCCTGCGCAGCATACGTCCCCATAACTGTGTGTGTGCGTGTGTGTATGAGCTGCAGATACGGATACTATGGCGGGGCCAGGAGCTGGCGTAAATGTATTCACGCTGAAACGATTTTGGGTGCACGGCGACACCTTGGTTTGGCGCCCGCTAACTGTAAACACATACATATGTATGTATGTATGTAGATGTGTGTGTATAAATGCCAAGCAAGATATACAGTTAGTGTGTGCGAGTCACCTGCAACACCCGCTCCCCCTGCCCAACCAATAGCCCCTAGTCCGGGGCACATGTGTGAAAAGTTCCACGTTGCGATGTTTTGGCAAAATGCAAACGACGACAACAATGAGTGTGGAGCGAGGGGGCGAAGAGAGGGGGGTAAAAAGGAGCAGCAGAATGTGGAAGAGCTGTTCAAGTTGTAGATACTAGCAGTATAGTTTGCTGTAGATACTTACTTGTTGTTGCTCTAGATACTAGCTGTAGATACTTGTAGCAGCAAGAAGAAAATAAAACTACTGCACCCAGAGAAAATCAAGCAGAAATTTTAAATTTGAATATGTTTTTCTTAGCAGCTGAACCCAGGCCCCTCTCCCCGCTCCCCCCACTTGGCCTTGCCTTTGCCTTTGCTTATGCCATTTGTCTGCCTGTCGCTCACTATCCAACGCTCTGCAGTTTGTTTGTCTTACACACATCTCTGGTTGTGTTATTTATTTGTTAGTTTTGTGATTCAAATGTATGCGTGCTGCCACCCTCCCCCCTCCACCCTCCCCACTCCCCCACTGACACAATCACAACATATTTGGTTACTTTTTTCTGCAGTTTTTTATTTTTTTTGTACTTTTTCCAAGTGCCGCTTATTATGCACATTTTAAATCATCTACGCAAGCGACAACGACACAACGAGCGAATGAATAGAGCGAGTTGTTAAAGGAAACAGAACTCTGGCAGCAGTTAAATTAAGCGCACACACACATACACACTTGTGCTTGACAGATATGTGTATGTATCTATGAGATACAGTAGTTGCAGTTGCATTGGTTGTCTCTTTGTGCTCTGCATATGTGCATTCTGTGGGCGTGCAAGTTGCAATAATAATAAGTACACACACACACACACACGCACACACGCACGCACACACAACTGTCTGCCTTAACATCATGTGGGCGTGGCAGTGCAAACAATGGCCTGCCCCTTAAATAAAAATATCACCAAATTATACCAATTAAATGCGGGCCAGCATTTTAGTTATAGCCCGAGTCAAGCCAAGTTGTGACACAATTATTTAACAATAAAGCGTAGATGCCAGGCACGACTAGCAGATACGCTCTATAAGATGAGGCTTAAGTCTGTAAATAAACAGTATAATGATACTATAGAGAAAACTCTCATGAACGGACACTTACTTAGAGAAAACTCTCATGAACGGACACTTACCGTCGTCCAAGTGAATACATAGATACATAGATAAACCCATTCGAATGCACTGGGATGAAGTACTCTTGTCTGGGGTAAACCGCTTAAGAGAGGTGTATCTTATGATACTCTGAGAAGAAGTTTCTTTTTCTGAGGTAGACTGCTTAAGAGAGTTGTCCCTAATGATACTCTCTATACGATGATACTCTCTATAAGATGAAGCTTAAGTCTGTAAATTATACTTTAGAAAAAACTCTCTTGAACGGACACTCATCGTCGTCCAAGTGGATACATATGTATATACATAGATAAACCAAATACGAATGTACTAGGAAGAAGTATCCTTTTCTGAGGTAGATTGCTTAAGAGAGGTGTCTCTTATGATACTCTTTATAAGATAAAGCCTAAGTCTATATATTTTACTACAGAAAAAGCTCTCTTGAACGGACACTCATCGTCGTCCAAGTGGATACATATACGATACAATATGAATGCACTAGGAAGAAGTATTCTTTTCTGGGGTCGACCGCTTAAGAGAGGTGTTTCCTTCTGATAGTCTTCACTGCTTTTCCCTAACTATACCTTATATTCATCACAAATTCCATACTATCTTTACGATTACGTTTATCATTGCTGTGCATCTTAGCAAGATACTTTTGTATCTTTTTGCTAAATTAGGTACCTTTATCTTCAAAACTATTCAAGTTAAATGGCTTAAATTAGACACAAGATTCAAATCATCTATAAACTAATCTCTACTATAATTATAGCTTTCGATTGTCATTATTTTCAGCTGAATTTCCCTTTTTTTATTGTGTGAAGTTTTCCATTCATTAGAACTGATTTCGAGCAGTCCATGGCAAATTGCAAGTATCATAAAAACATTTTCCCTGCCAAGGTATTCATGTATTATTTTTTGTGCAGCTTTGGATTTGTTGTTTCTGGTTTTTAGTTTGCATTATTCAATAGCAAATAGAAATATTTGTCGTGCGGTGATTGCAAATTGTCGATAAAATATTTGAGTTTTCTATTTTGTATAAATTAATGCTGCAATCCGAAGCGATAGTTGTGTAGTGTTTTATTCTTTTCGGTTTTTACCAATAATTTCTTTTCAAACATTGTTTGTCTGATTGTTCAATTACGGCAAGTTTTATTATGGCAAATTATTTGAATGAACTCTCTGTGTTGCTCTGTGAAACAAGTAGAACAAATAGTCCATGCATAGCAAATGCTTTCGAGCCCAATTACTGTTTGCATTTTATGGCTATAAAAATGCAGACAATTGTCAGTGATTGAGCATGGAGTTTAGTTTTGCCAGACTTGCAAATACCTGCACTTGGATTGCAATAAAAAAACTTGATGCTATGGACAAAGTTTAACAATATAATAGTTGTAAAATATTATGACGAGTGACGAGTGACTGGGCTAAACTATTTGATTTAACACCATGTGATTTTATGTTAATGTGGCTCTAAGGCTAACTTTATTATGATGCCAAAAGTTGAGTTAAAGAATGGCTAAAGAGGTCTACTTTCAGTATTCGAAATTATTGAAGTCAACTTCAGTTTTAGTTGTAGTAAAAGATGTGAAATACTAGTTCTTCTTTAGATATGTTTTTTAAATGATTCTAATCATTGAAAAGCCTTAACATTCATCAAGCTTTGATATGCTTTACTAATTGAATCGTTTTTATTTATTTTACAGAATATTTTAGTATTAAAGTCTAGCTTAAGTTTTACTTATAGTCTTATAGTCAAATGATTTTTTAAATAATTTTTGTACATATTTTTTAATGGATTCTTTACATATTTAGCAATCATTGAAAAGCCTCAACTTTCTTCGAGCTCTAATTGAATTTTTAAATTTCTTTTAAAGAATATTTTAGTATTAAAGTCTAGCTTGAGTTTTACTTATACTCAAATAATTTTGAAATATTTTTCGTACATATTTTTTAATAGATTCTTTACATATTTGGCAATCATTGAAATGCCTAAACTTTCTTTGAACTCAGATATGCTTTCTAATTGAATATTTTAGTATCAAAGTCTAGCTTAATTAAGTCTTACTTATAGTCAAATAATTTTTGTACATATTTATTAGATTCTTTAGATATTTATATATTTCGATTCTTTACATATTTAGCAATGTAAAAAGCCTAAACTCTTCTCAAGCTTGGTTATGCTTTCTAATTGAATCTTTATAAAGTACGTGTTCCGGCATTTAAGCACAGTTAGCCACATAAGTATGCAGCCATTACTCCTGTAAGTATGCTAAGCAATTGTTGAAAAGCCAACTCGTGCCTTTATGATGATAAATTTCTTTTTAAATTGCATTTAATTTGATGCAATATACCCTGTCATAAACGGCGCAGCTAACGCGTATTAACTGTGTTTGTTAGCCTGCATTTTATGGCTCATATGCCACCACGTCAGAGCCAATTGACTAACAACAACAACAACGTTAGCCACTGTGGTTTTTACAGTTAACAAAAGTGGCTCGAAGTGTGTGTGAGTGTGTGTGTGTGTGTTTTTCTTCTTTTTTCATTTTGCTTTGGGCTTTTTGCCATTTGTAACTCAGCGAACTGTCAACTTTGGCCTGGCCATAGTGCCATAGCCCGCGGCAGTTCCAGTGCCATTTCCACTTCCATCAGCACTTCCAGTTGGCAGTTCCAGTTCCACTGCCCACGGCCAAACTGCTTCAACGTCGTCAGCGTATTTAATTTGAAAACATTTTCGTGTCATTTACGTGAAGTGCAGCGATTAGATGCGGTTGCCATCTCTCTGCGCTCTGTGTCTATTCCTCTCTACCTCTGCAAAAAGTTTTCAACTCTCTCACACACACACACACTCGTGCAAGGCACCTGTAGTTGTAATTACAGGGGGCAGGGGGGAGTGCTTCGTGATTTTCGCTGCAACAACAACAATTGATTACAGTTCTTCTGCCAGTTGGTTGTTGTTGTTGCTGTTGCTTAACTTTCCATGCACAACTTGACATACGACAAAACAGTTTGTTCTAGTTGTTATTTTAACGATTGTTCTATTTGCTGTTGTTGTTGTTGTTGTCGGTTGTTGGTTCTTGTTGTTATTGTTGTTATTGTTGTCTTTGGGCCCATTATTAGCTGCCCACGCGTCACATTCAGCTTGTTGCAATTATCATAAGGAATAATTTATGAACGTGACGTTGAACGTGTGCAGAATTCAGAGCAAAGCATTTGCTAGTTTTTAATATACTCTATTCAAATCGAATCTGTTATCGATTACAGCTTGGTCTGCTGTTAACTAACAGACTTGGCTTCAGTGAGCTGTTAAATAGGCAATTTATCGCTCGACTCTGTTATCGATAATAGCATGGACTTTGGTTAACTAAGAGACTTGGCTTAGGTTAGGTTAGGTTGAGCGGTAGCTGAGGAATGAACCTCAGCTCACTTAGGCCAAAAGAGGCCCAAGAGGACTTGGCTTAAGTGAGCTACTTAACATAATGTTATTGATATGATATTTGATATACATACATCTTTTTTTTTTAAATTATATACATTTTGTAGCAAGAACTGATATGATATGATTTCAGTAGAGTAAAAGTTAACAAAAAAATATTATTAGAAATATTATTCATATTTATTATAAGAGACTTTTTGATGTCAATGAATTGAATTTGAATCTGTTTCGATATATTGAAATATTACTTTATTTTGATATAATTATGTATGTATATATTTTTATATTTTTACTATATTTTTATATATTTATATAGTATATATATTATATGTTTAATTAGAACAAAATATTTAGTCATAGTCTAGCATAATTTGACTCGATTTTCTTATATCATATGATGCCTATAATCGTCGTATGTTAATATCTCTGATTCATATAAATTTTCCTTCCTCCAACTCTGATTTACAATTGACTTTAATATGGCATTACCCGCACTGTTTTTATACCGCTGCATTTGTGGCTTAATACGGTGCTACATACTGCTAAACATAGTTGAAATGCTCGTAAATGGAATGTCATAAAAATTGCACTTCAACTTTGATATTTTACCTTGGACTGTACTGCGCTACTTCTAATGCATGCCAAATGGCGTTCGCATCAATAAAGCGTACGTCACTCTAATTGCAGTCACACACATGGAGACACACACACACATATACGGATAGAAACGCACACAGACACATGTACACTGTAGTTGGACTTAGCACACTCTTTGTATGCAAGAAGACTAAGAGCCACGATTGCCATATAGAGCAAAATGGTGCTGAAAGTGGTGTTACTATTTCAGATGATGATATGGGGTTTCTTTTATTTAAATTAGCTTGATATGAGCAATAGATTTATTGATTTAATTAAATAAAAATATTAAAGAAAAAAAAAGAAAAAAAAAGAAAAAAAAAAGAAAAAAAAAGAAAAAAAAAGAAAAAAAAAATAAAAAAAAGAAAAAATAGGAAAAAAAGAAAAAAAAAAGAAAAAAAAAAGAAAAAAATAAAAAAAGGTTGGTTTATTTTTAAATAATCTTGGTTCTTTTTGAAGTGTTTTTTTTATAAATATATAACTGAGTTTCTTTGAATTTTTATGTAGTTTAAAAGTGTTTTAAATGTCCTACATATAGGTCATAAAATTGTTTATATTTTAATATAATTTTTTTTTACTTTTTCCATATAGTATTCAATTGGCAATCGTGCTAGAACGTAGCAGTAGTCATAGGGTGCACACGACTGACGGCAAGTCAAAGAGCGGAGAAAGAGACACTGAGTAGTAGTAGTGGTTGTGGGGCAGGGGGGTGTGGCAGGGGGTAGGGCTAACTGTGTAACGGCTAACGGGAAGCGTAATGCCATTAGCTGCCAGCCGCGCGCAAAGCCATTTGAAAGTTCAACACGTTCAAAGGTCCGACATGCGAAGCGTTGTCTAACTCAGTCTCAATCTCTCATTCTCTCATTCTGCCACGCTGTCTGTGTGTGAGTGTGTGCGAGTGTGTGTGCGTCTCTTTGGTGTCTTGGCGGTGTCGTTTTTGCGCAACTTTCACTGTTTATTCTGCTAAAAGCGCTGGCCAACACTCATGCACTTGAAGAGCAACAGTGCAGGAATGCAGGAGTGTGTGTGTGCGTGTGTGAGTGAGTGAGTGAGTGTGTGATTGAGACTGTGTGTGTGTGAGCCGGGCACTCACAGGGCAACTCACAACTGAGCGCAGCTGCAATAGCAACTGGCTTCGTTTTTAATTGACTTTTTATGCGCTCAACGCTGCGCACTTCACTTCACTTTACTGTTGGCTTCAATTCCATGTGCATATCCTTTGGCCCCCTCGCCCTCCCCCTTACAGTCCCCCAACTGGCCATAAACAAGTTGAATTTAACGCGCTTTAAGTTTGCAGGTTGAGCGCACTCGCACTGGCATTCGCATTCGCATTTGCATTTGCATTTTGCCTATCCACAGGCGCAGCCACTGTGACACTTTGCAAGCCATTAAGCATTTTCATTACCTGCCTGGGCTGCTTTGCATTTTGATAGCCCCAGCATTGTGCTTAGTCCTTGCTGTCGAGCATCGAGCATCGAGTACTGAGTACTGAGCAGCGAGAGCTCTGTTTTGTTTACGTCTGCGCTATTAATTGCCACAGCACCAAAATGCAAATTGCAATTGCAACTGCAAATGTCCAGTGCTGCCCCCAAAGCACCAAGTCTGTCTGTCAGTCAGTCAGGCAGTTAGTAGAGGATACGCCAGGAGAGAGAGGAGCGGGCCAAGTTAGCCAACTGTCAAAGTGAATTATTGTCCTGGTTTGCATATTATGCTAAAGTTTTCATTGTGTCCCAAATGTTTGCTCCCGCCATCTTACCCCCCCTCGCCCACTGTATTGGTCTGTCTGTCTCTCTCGCCTGGCTGTTCGTTCGTGGGTAATTAAAACGCTTAAAGACGCATCAGTGCGTGACAAATCTTGCTTTTCACTTTTCACTTGCTCAGCAGGCGTAGTAGCAGGGCGTAGGGAGGCGTGGCCAGTGCTGCCCAAGTGCACTGATGCGGCAGAACAGAACCAGACCAGGAGGAGCAGGAGAAGGAGCAGTTGAAGCTATAGCTACAGCAGATCTTCTTCTGGCCATTGTTTGTCTTGTCACTCAAGTTTTTCCCATACACTGTGAATGAAACAAATGCCTGGTCTTCTTTAGAAAAAAAGGGGTTTCTGCATTTTATCAAACTCTATGTGGGTTCTCGCTTTGAACTCTACGCAATATGCTAATTAGAATCTGTTTATGTTATAGCATAAATTTGTCTTTGATTTCCATTTGATATCATCTACTTACTGTACACTTTTCCTATCTATCGGGGGAGAGTCTTTGCTTTTGATTTCCTGTGGAAAAGTTTAGCGGTTGTTGAGTGAGTTTTAAATGGAATTGACAGAATGAAAGCGAGTCAGGGAGAGCTGAAATAATGGCCTATAATTTATGTGAATTTATGTTAAATTACATTAGAAATTTAAGTTGTGTTTAGATGTTGTTACTACTACTATAATTGTATGAATGTGAATGAATGATAAGAGGGAAGAATGTGAGTGGCTAGTGCTCAATAGATACCATAGATACAAGCCATACCATCGATACTATCTATAATGCGCTCGATTGTTTACCAACTCCACTGTTAGCAGCTGTTAATGTCATGTAAATCGGTTAACAGCTGAGCTGTTGGTATTAAAAAGATCAATAGATATTCGTAAAGTTCAATTTAGACTCCTTTTGATTGCATTTTTCTATTGCTGTTTGACTTCAACTAGAACTATCTATTCGCATTCAATGGATAAATGAATAGGTTTGACTGGATTGATGAATGAATATCAACTCTACAGTTAGCAGCTGTTAAAGATGAATTTAAGATCAAAAGCTATTTCCAAATTTCAATTTAGAATACTTCATTCACTTTGAATGAATAGATTTATGAATGAATACCAGCTCCACTGTGTTAACAGCTGTTAGTATTAAAAAGATCAATAGATATTCGTAAAGTTCAATTTAGACTATTTTAAAACTCCTTTTGATTGCATTTTCCTATTTTAGTTTCAATTTCACCTAGAACTATCCGTTCCTATTCATTGATATGGATAAATGAATAGGGATGTATGGATTAATGAACGAATACTAACTCCACTGTTAGCAGCTGTTAATGCCATGTAAATCGGTTAACAGCTGAATTACAGATCAATAACTATTTGCATATTTCAATTCAGACTACTTTAATACTCCTTTTGATAGCATTATCCTATTTTAGTTTCAATTTCAACTAGAACTATCTCAGTTCCCATTCATTGAGATGGGTAAATGAATACGAATGAACAGATTTATGAATGAATACAAACTCCACTGTTAACAGCTGTTAATGCCATGTTATTCGGTTAACAGCTGAGTTAAAGATCAAAAACTATTTCTAAATTTCAATTTAGTTTACTTTATTTACTTACAATGCTCACTTTGATTGCATTTTCCCATTGCTGTTTGATTTCAACTGGAACTATCTCTGCTGCCATTCATTGAGAGCATTCAATAGTTGGCTAATCCCAGCCGCAACTAAAGTATATCATAAAGTTGTCATTGTCTTGCACTGCTGCAAGTTTGCTCCTTCAGCCAGCGACCACTCTGCCCACTTTGCCTGCCACTGCCACTTGAAGCTCCATTCAACAAAAATTCTTGTGAAAGAGTTGAAGTTGTGTGCTCGAAAAGAAGCTGCAGCATCTTCGATTGTGTCCCGCACAGTGTCCGGCACTTGGTCGTTGCATGATAAAGTGTTCTTCTCGGTTGCAAGTTCTCCCTGTCAGCATTAAACTGTTTAAAGTTGCAGCGAGAGGACCAGAGTGTGGGCTACAAATTTATGTAAAAATGCCACAAGAGTGCGGGCAATTAGTGAGAGATGATGTTGCTGCTGCTGCTGCCAGCAGCCAGAGAATTTGTCGCAAATCTAAAAAGCCAAAAAATGACTTAATAGCCAAAAGTTGTGCATGCGACAAAGTAAGCGTTCGTGCGTGGCAGCGACGAACCATTTGCTGTATCGGGGCGCAGAGTATGCCGAGTGGCTGGCTGTGGGGGGAGAGTGGGCACTGGGGTTGGATATTTGTGGCGTATATGAGTGACACAGGCAGGCTGACTTGTCGGCACGACAGCAACAGCAACAGCAACAGCATCAGCAGCAGTAACAACAGCAGCAGCAGCAGCTGCTGATGCGAAATGGCAGCAGAGGCAACGCGTGCCGTTGGGAAACTTGCCAGGCATCAGCACCCGAACCAGATCCGCACCAGGCTATGCCACAGCAGACCCAAAGACCAGGGCAGGGCAGAGCTGCCGCAAGAGTATGCGTGCCTGTGGACAAAACATGTCAGCAGCCTCGTCTCTCGGTTAGTCTTCGCCTTCGTTTTAATTCATAACAAAATGGATGATGAACCCATGAATGGGACCAACTTGTGTATGAGAATGGGAATGGGATGTGCAGCCAGCGACTGGGAATGGGAATGCTGTAGAACACAAATTTTCAGCTGGCAATTATTATTCTCATCTTTATGCTCATTTTGACTGTGTTAAAAATATGTTTCAATTTATTTGACCCGGGGCCAAGACTCATAATTATACCCTGTATGCGAATTCGAAATTGCCTTCGGGTTGCCAAGTGCAATTGTTTAGAGAAACTGTAGACATTATGTGGATGAATCAATTTATGCTTTATAGTGGTTTATGGCAAGGCATTCGAATGAAAATGTGTGGAGTAAGGTTGTAAAGTATATTATAAAGAAATCCTTGAAATAAATGAATGAATTCAACTCTTTTCAATATCTGCATGAAAGTGTGAAAAATTATAAAGGAAACTTTATATAAGAACTAAAGTTAAGAGTACGAACAACTGAGCCATGGACTCGACTTTTACTACTATGTAGAATTTGAAGAGGCTATACTAGAGGGTATACTAGAGGATATACTGGAGGATATACTGGAGGATATACTAGAGGATATACTAGAGGATATACTAGAATATGAAGAAGATATACTAGAGGATATACTAGAGGATATACTAGAGGATATACTAGAGGATATACTAGAGGATATACTAGAGGATATACTAGAGGATATACTAGAGGATATACTAGAGGATATACTAGAGGATATACTAGAGGATATACTAGAGCATATACTAGAGGATATACTAGAGGATATACTAGAGGATATACTAGAAGATATACTAGAGGATATACTAGAGGATATACTAGAGGATATACTAGAGGATACACTAGAGGATATACTAGAGGATATACTAGAACATATTTTTTTGTGGTTTTTGATTAACAATCTCCATTATATTATTGGTATGGCAAAATTCGCATTTTAATATGAAATATGCCAAGTCATTCTGTTGAGTTACAAAAAAGTGTAGCATACTTTCAGCCGCGTTTTAAATTTCATTCCAAGCTCAGCCCAAAAGGCTGCTACAATTTTTTCTTAACTTAAAAGCATGACTTCATGATTTCATATTAAAATTCGAGTTTTACTTAGGCAAATTAAAATAGTTAAAGCAGAATGAATACTAAAATATATAATTAGAAAAATAAATGAATATTATAAATAAATAAATGGAATACAAAATATATGAAAATATTATAGGTGTTTATATAAATTCCTACAAATATTGTAGTAAGAGATTTTACCTGCCAGTGGAATAGTTTCCCTATCTAATGCGCAGTACTCTGCAGTCAACTAATATAAAGTTGTGCATTTCTAATTAATTTTTATACAAAAGTTATTTATTTGCCATGCCAAATTGAAAGCTAGCTAGAAAAGTTTTCATATTTTCCAAATGAAATTTATTATAGATTAGATTCTGTTTTTGGCCTATTTCACAATTTAGCAAGGGGGCCGCAAATCTAAGCAACAAATGCGGCATTAAAATTGATTCGCTTATCCGCACCGATAGCAAAGGCAGTGAAAAGAGCACAGCTTAGCCGAGAGTCATAGAGAGAAAGTGAGGGGAGACGGAGACAGAGTTGAAGTGGAGGGAATTGGAGAGAAATCGCCTGTCGACTCGACTGTCTGCTGTCTGTGCTGATTAGAATTGAAGACGAGGATAGACGACGGCGTGTAAATGGCGCCTGGCAAAAGGTGTTGATGATGACGATGATGATGATGTACATAAAGTGCCGCTGGGTTACTGACAATCCGTACTGGCATTTGAGACATGCCCCAAAGACGCAGGGGAGTTGGCCGGGGCAGGGGCAGGGGGAGCGAAGGGCAGAGGTTTTCTGGCTAAAACTTGTCGCCGCGCACGGAAGCACGAAAATTGAATTGACATGACAGCCAGTCCGGTTGTCCTAGCTCTGCTCTCTCCACTCTCCCCTCCCCCCGTTACCCACTCAACATCCGTTCGTCCTTCGTCCCGCGTCCCTCGTTTTGGGCGCTCTCTCCACATTGCGAACTGACAACAGTTTATGTTGGATACGACAGTTCGGCGTACGCTTCATAAAATTCATTTCCGCGTCGCGCTGTTGCAAAAGTGATTAAAATTATAATTAAACTGTGATGGCAGCAGCAGTTGATGGAGCTTTTGCTTCCTAAATAGATATAGATATACCGTTAGACAGGCTACATACAGTATGTGTATATATATATCTACCATTTTAACTGCGGCAATAAGTATTCAATTTGAACTAAGCTCCCACAAGCAGACGGCGCACGCGGCGTATGAGCAATGCGCAAATTCTAACATTTTATGCATTCCCAGCATACATTTTTATATATATTTTTTGCTTTACTTCCCCTGGCACCCTGCTAGACTGTGTGTCCGTGCATTCAACGGTTCATTGGTTGCTATAAATATATAATACGTGACAAATACGTGCCGAGTTCTTTTCAATCCGTGTGCCGCTCTCTGCCTACGCTGCTCCCTCCTCTCCTCCTCGACTTATTCTCTATGTATGTACAAATCCTCACACAAAAAGCACAAGTAGCAGCAGCAGCAGAAAGAAATGGTTAGCAATAAAAGTGTTCAGCGCACTGTTGCATATATGCTGAGTCCTTCCTTTCGGCTGTTGCCAGTTGCCGTTGCCAGTTGCCAGGTCGTGGGGCAAGATGGAACGCACTTGTTGATTGGCACTGAACGTTGCGTCTTATAGGATTGATATACTACTACTACCACCACTCGAGATGGAGGCTGCCATGGACAACGACGGCATCGGTTGCACGTGCCGGCAATGGCTGCTGCTGTTGCTGCTGCAGCTGCTGCTACTGTTGTTGCAAATGCTCTGCAATCAGCTGCAGGTGCACATTATTACTAAGCACATATATTAAACGAGCGGCAAGACAGATAAATGCACGCCAGACTGACAGGTGCGAGCTGTTAACGGCATCAGTTGTTGCATCATAAAAGAATACTCGACTTAAGTACCTGCTCGAATTATGATACTACTATTTGCCATAGTTTCGAGCAAGTTGCGCTTTAACTCAAGTACATGGTGCATAGTTTTAGGTGTTAAGAAAAATATGACAAAATTAAGTAGAATAAAAAGGGAAAAAGTAATAGATACATGTAAGGAATTATATTTAATGATAATATTTAATAACAAGTCCCGAGGGATGATATAAGGTAATTTAGCAAATACGACAAGTTTAGTTTCACATTTAATTTCAACTTAATTACGACTTTCGACGACTGTTGCTTTATATTCTCTCTCTTCAACCGTGTTACTGTTTCGGCGTTCTCTTCTCGACTGTGTTTTTGTTTCGGCGTTCTCTTCTTCTTCTTATTTCGGCGTTGCCAGATGAATCAAAACACATCATCTTACATACATGATGGGGTCAAACTAATATCATACAATGAATAATTATCTAAACACAAATGAATATCTCACTGCAAGAACATTGCTTACATTAAGTAGAAATATACATATGTATGTAATCTTTGTCCTGACTGACTGACTGACTGACTGATGAACATCGCATAGTCCGAACGATAAGGCATAGCGAGCTAATTTTTTCGCGAGACGATAGCTTATGAATCCTAGGGCTCCCCTAAGATCGTAAGTATGTAAATATGTATAATCACAAAGGCTTGCTAATATTTTGCTCTTTCAATCTATTGATATATATATAGTATTACTGCTTTAAAAGCTTTTACTGCCTTTTGAGCAATAGAAATTAAACGAAGTACTTTAATATAGATTTTTATACTATATTATTATACTATACTATAAATTTTACTATATATATTTTATACTATACATATATGTATATTGAATTAGTCCAGTTATATCTTTCTTACATACAATCTCTTATTATCTCTAACCTACGCTTTCTTCCCTCCCAATCTCCCTCCATTTCTTTTGCCTCTTCTCTTCCTTGACTCCACTTTCACAAATGCTCATAAAATTCGATCACTTACACACACTTTCACTCTGAGGCAGCAAAGCTTTCGCTTTCACTTTCCCAGGCTGCACAATTTGGTGCATTGTAGCGCATTTCCGTCATCGTCCACATCCTTATGGGTTTTCCCAGCCATCAAAGCAATCCGAGAGCAACACATGGCAACCGAACTTATGCCACACACAATCCATCCATATATATGATGCAACAAGCCCCCCGCCCCCCACACACACTCTGCCCCTCCTCTGAGCGTGCTTATTCCATTTGCTTAGACATGAGCAAAACAAAACGAGAAAAAAGAGCCAGAGAATAAGCGAGATTGAGTGATAGGGAGAGATAGTGGGGAGGGAGAGAGAGAGAGCGCGGCAGAAAGGAAACGGAAATTGAAAATCTGAAGCTTTTGGAGAGCGAGTGAGCTGTGAATCCTATTTCGAGTGCAATCTTCAGTCGCAGTCGCCGTCGCAGGTTTTGGAAAGTAATTCAATAGTTTGGCGGCTTTGCTTCAGCTGCTGCTGCTCCTGCTCTGTCTCCTCCCTCTCGGCTGCTGCTGCTGGCATTGAATGGCAATCGAGAGTGGCACGTAATGCCAACAATTGCTGTAGTGCACAGAGAGCACACCAATGCAAACACTGAAACATGCTGCGAGTGGAGTGGAGTGGCATGGGTCAGAGGTTAACTCTATGCTGCTCCCCCCTTCCCTGTTGCAACTGCTACTTGCAGCTTAGCCCTCAGCTACAGCTGCTACGCCTTCCTGCTTCCTGCTCTTAGCTGATGCTGATGCTGCTGCTGCTGCTGCTGCTCCATGTGCGTCGTCTGGTGGCGGCTGCGTACACAAAATTCATTTATGTGCACGCAAATCCCTAATCCCTAGTTTTTGCTCTGCCTGTTTGTTCTTGTGCTCTCGTCGTCGTCATCAACGTCTCTTGGTGTCTCTCTCTGTGTGTGTGCCTGTGTGTGTGTGTCCCCCGCAGCTGACAACGTTTGCGGAAATGACTTTTGAGCGGCTCCTCGACGCATATGCCGCCAGTGGACCTGCCTGGCTGCCTGGGCTGTGCTGGCTGTCAACTGTGTCCCGGGCTTAGTAACAAAATTAAAGTGGCGCCTGCCAGTTGCTAGCCATTGCCATTGCCCACGTCTCCTCTGAGCCCCCTCTGACCCTCCTCCTCCTCGCAAATCCTCCGCCAAACGGTGTGCTCTGACGCACCTGAACTGCGCACGACACAAGATTGATGTAGCATTCATTTGATGCGGATTAGTATTTTATAGCTGCACTTCAGCAGCGACAACAACGGCAGTAACAGCAGCAGCAGCAGCAGCAGCAGCAGCAGCAGCAGCAGCACAACCAGAAGTTGTCCAACGCACAAAAAACCAGAGGGATGACTCTCTCTTCTCTTCTCCTCTGTGTACTTCTTGTGCTTCGCATTCCTTGCAATTGATTGCCTCCGATTCGCAGGTGTGCGTGTGCGTGTGTGTGTGGTCCAGCCAACTCTCTGATTGGGGTCAGAGCCATGCTTGATGGCTTTAAGTGTGCGTGTGTGGGTGTTTATATTGAATTGTATGTTGCTTTGGGTCTGTTGTTTAGCTGTTAAGTTGCTTACTTGATTTGTAGCACGAATTCAATTCAATTGACGCGCTATCGAAACACTGCAACACTGTGCAACAAATTCTCTCGTTTCATTCAACAAAAGACTGCAAAAAATTCAAAAGCAATACAATGGGTTGGCATTTCTTTTATGCGGCACTATTGAAAGATTTGCTTAGGATTACACTTGAGCTGAATTGTTCTCTTTACTTTTCGCTAGTTGTATGTTAGAAAATATATACTTTCTATAAGTTGAATTAAAGTGTTAACGTTGCTAAATGAATTTGTACTTAGTTTTAATCGAAACATTGACTGCGATGCCAACTCAAGTTACATTTTACTTAAGGTGATCTACTCAGCAAGGCTGCGCTCTTTCAAGGGGCCTTAAAAGTCAGCCATCGGCACCCATAGCTCGTGGTAGCAACGTTTTGACTGTCACTCTCTTTGAGCCGTCAGTCTCTTTGCTGCTTGCAAACGTTTTCTATATCTTTTAATATATACTTCTAAGATATCTAAAAATATATATGAAGTCTTCGGAAACGCCATATTTAGAGCAGAATTTCTACAGCCTTAAGCCAAAAGTAGTTTTATTTGGAGTTGTCGATAGCTGTTGAATAATTCTAGAGATACAATTCTATTATACAACCAATATCCATAAAGCTATTAACAATATTCACTGGGCAAACGCCTACTACAGTAGCATGCTTATTTTGGCCAAAACCTCCCAAAGTATCTTGACCAAATAGGCTGTAAAAAAACCCTCAAAAACCTACAACTCTAATTAAACTTACATAATTGTATTTTGTGGCTAAACCTAAATCAGAACTTTGAATATTAGCTTACTATACACAAAGCTATAAATCCAAATTGATGCCATTTTAAATACCTGTTGCCAGGAGTTATTCGCAGATTTATGGGCGTGGCCCAACAACTTGAACTGCGCCCCCAAGTTTTGTAGTGGAGCATAATGATTGCATAAGTTGGGGTTGATTGTAAGCGAGACTTTCGCCACTTGTCGCCGCTTGTGGGGCTGCAAATTAATTAACTTTGACGAGGCAAAAGGATGTCTAAACCATTTTTCGTGCCGCCTCCTCCCCTACCGAACCCCTCCCCTCGCAGACGAAACTTTGGCAAATATAAATTGTGTGGGCCCGTATGCAAAGGTTTCTTGGCCTCCGCTCTGCTCTCTCTGTGTGTGTGTGTGTAATTACTTGCACACCTGTCGACAGCTACACATTTACTCACTCATTTAACAGGTACAGTGGCTGCTGCTACTGCTGCTGGGTTAAAGTAATTTCGACCGCTTCTATGGCAGCCATTAGAGGTAACGGCACTACCGCCTGCCACCTGCCACAATTGCAAATGATTTTCACTTTCAGATCGAAACGAATGCGCGCTGCCACTACTACTACTCCGACTACTACTAGTCTCTCTCTGGTCCAACTCTAACACGGACTCTGACTCTGACTCTGACTTCGACTCAGACTCAGACTCTGGCTCTGGCTCGCAGACATGTATCCATATCCTCTGCACAGTGGGTAGATGCCAGGGAGAGCGCATAAATTCTGCTTGTCGTACACACACACACACTCATACACACGCACACACGCACACCTATGTGTATGTTGGCAGCGTTAAATGTTGCCGCTCTGCCTGATAAATGACCCTTGAACACCTTTAAGGCCCCGCCTCAGACGGAGCAAAGTTTTTTGGGCATGAGCCGCCCTCCAGGCATATAAATTGAAAGCTATTTATCATACATATACAAGTGCTATATATGCGTGTGTGTGGGTGTTTGAGTGTGAGTGTGTGTGCGAGTTACAGGCCGCAGTTAACTAAGTTTTTGGTTGCGCTTCGCTGGTTGTTTGGCAGAGCAAGAATAAAGCTGGATGGCAGTCGTACGCAACCGACTGTGGCAGCTACAGCTGGCTGACAAAAGCTAAGTGCTATGCATTTGTATAAAAATTTGGCATATATGAGTATATGTATGATATGTGATCTAATATGTGACCTAACATGTGACCTTACATGTGACCTAATATGTGATCTAATATGTGATCTAATATGTGATCTAATATGCGACCTAATATGTGATCTAATATGTGATCTAATATGCGACCTAATATGTGACCTAATTAATATGTGCCCTAATATGTGATCTAATATGTGATCTAACATGTGACCTAATATGTGACCTAATATATGACCTAATCTGTGTTGCTATAGTTATTGTAGGAAAGGTAGTTGGGCTTGACTTAGCCAGACACTACAGTCGAACGCCACAGACAGTACGTAAACTATAGTTTCTCTTTCAGTTAAGATATATGTCGTTGGTGAAGCACTATCGGTGTTTTGTATATCACATATGAGAAATATCTCATTCTTTGCCAGCTCCAGCATATACCCTTGCTACCTTTTAAGTATAGGCTGTAGAAAAAGGCTCTGTTTTGGCCTAAATTGCAGACATACAGCTTTACTGAGCGCTTATTACCTCGCCAGGCACGCTTCATTAAAGGCCACACTTCACACCAACACCAACAACAACTACAAACAACCATCAAGCACAAAATGCGTGGCAAGAAGAAGGTCTCTGCTTTTGAGGGATTTGAGTTGAAGTTTCGGCCGCTGTTTTTTATTAACTCAAGCATTTGACTGTACATTTAATGCAACACTGCGCCGCATAAATTGCCACCAGCCGCCACAAACTGTTTCTATTTTCTTGGCAGCTGCTGTGGCTCTAGCTCCAGCTACCCAGCTACAGTTCCATTTGTCTATTAGTCTCATATGTGCCATAAAAATTCGTATAATCGGGCTGCGTTTTTTGCTTTGTTTTTAATGCCATCGAATCCGAGAGCAAGTCCCTCGTCCATAAGCCAACTGTAATGGCAGCTGGATGCGATCCAAGGACATTGTTTCTGCTAGTTAGCTGCCATTGCATTGTCGCATGTGGCGCTTGCCACTACCACTAGTTGTTGTTGTGATTGCTATTTGTTTTGTGGCCAAAAAGTATAATGAAAATGTGTACAAAATATATATAGAAAATACATTCGCTCGCACACTCGAAACGCGGAAATGGAAAAAACATATACACACACACAGAGACGGAGTCGGAGTCCTTTAGCTCAGACTAAACTAATTGCCGCTTTGGGCAATATTTTCAACATTAATGTGAAGCTATAGCTGAAGCTATAGACTCTCGGAACGGAGAGGAATCTGGCACTGGCAATTGATATTCTATTTGTCTAAAGCCAAGTTTACATTTGCATACTTATTAAACTTTTGCTCACATTTCAATTTCATTCTAGCCATTTGTGTGCCTCTCCCCAACTCATTTCATTCATTGTGCTCGCATTTGCATTGGAAGAACTTAGTTTCAATTTAGTTTCCCTTCTTCTTCCTCCCGATTTTTTATGTTTCTCAACTGTATTTGGTTTCATTCAAGTGTATAAAAGGGGAATTGCGGAAGTGATTTCATCTACATATTGAATATAGCTGTGAGTATAGCAAGCATCACTTCAATATTAATATTATATCTTGCAATAGTTGTAGCTGCAGTACACAGTGAGAAATGGAACTTGTTATTGTGATATCTTTGGTGTTTATTAGGGGATGCTAATGAAACTTTGAGGAGGTATTAAAGTAATACTTAGGTATGCTGGTATCAAGTATAAATGGTATAGCTCTATGATTTCGTTCATTATGCGCTATTTATGAAACTTTGTATTGGAATATCTTTGGTGTTTCTTAGAGGGCGCTTATGAAATTTGGAGCAAGTATTAAAGTAATGCTTGGGTATGCTGGTATCAAGTATGAATGGTATAGCTCTTTGATTTTGTTCTTTATGCGCTTTTTATGCAACTTTTTATTGGAATATCTTTGGTGTTTCTTACAGGAGGCTTATGAAATTTGGAGCAAGTATTAAAGTAATGCTTGGGTATGCTGATATCAAGTATGAAAGGTATAGCTCTTTGATTTTGTTCTTTATGCGTTTTTTATGAATCTTCTTAATGGGATATCTTTGGTGTTTCTTAGAGGATACTTATGAAAGTTGGTGTACGTATTAAAGTAATGCTTAGGTATGCTGGTACCAAGTATGAATGGTATAGCTCTTACATTCTGTTCATTATGAGCTTTTTATGAATTCTCGCAAGATACTTTGATACACTCAAACGGGAGGAACCCTTTTGCCACATTTTGAGTACAGTTTACAATAATACTCTCAAGTTTGAGCCACTCTAGGCGCTTCTCGAAAAGTTTAGCTTAACTTCACTATGCTATTCTGTTTATTTTAGTTCAAATACTTTATTCAATTTCATCATTTCTTTAACATTTACACTCTGTATGCTTCTTTTTATTGTAGCTTACAAGTTGTAGCTGTCATTAATTAGTTTTATCGCTCGTCTGGCTCTTCCTGCAATCAATGCATGCAACTTTTCTAAGTGCACACACTACACTGCCTTTTCCCCCCTTCTACCCCTCCTCACACTCCTCCGCCACGTCTGTGCTTCCTTCAGTGGAGTCATCTACATATGCTGCTCCTTTTTACAATCTCCAAGTCTCAAGAGTCCGGAATGCTTCCGGCATCAGTTGCTGCAACTTGGCAAACTTTGAAACGCATTTGCCATGGCTCACTCAATGCGTGACGTAGTGGAGGGAGCGGTAGGGGTAGAGAGGGGTGTTAACGTGGTCCTGTTGTTGGTTTTTTGGCCATGACAATTACAACAACAGCAACAAGAAATGACAACAGATTTACGACTACAAAGTCTAATTAGCGATAAAGACTGCTCTAATATTTGTCACTTGAGACCGAGAATAACAGCGCCCCCCTCCCCCCTCCCGCTGCTCTTATCCCACGGGAAGAATAGCGGAGATTTCTGAATGCTGAGGATGGCAAACCGAAATCGCTGCCAAATTGCAATGGCCATGGCATGGAGGGGGGCAGGGCAGATGGAAATGTTTTGCTGCTGTTGCTGGCAGCCAGCAGATTTTCCGGTTTTGTTTATGAAAAACTCGTGGGAAATGCGGTGAGGCCAGAGGCAGGACGAGGACGAGGCAAGGACATGCTGCTGGGATAAGGCGAAGTGAAACGAAGCGGAGACAATGCCGCCGCCTTCGCTCGCTCGCTCTCTGGCTTGCCTTAGTCAAATTGTGGGCGTGGCTGGGGCGCGGATTAATTGCAAAGGTGCGCTGAAGCAGCAGAGGGTGCTAGGCGAGAGGGGGGAGGGGTGGAGTGGTGGAGTGTATGGACTCACACTTTTGGGGCCCATTAGGCAAATAGTAGGCGTTTTACGTAAAGGAGGCGTGTGAAGGGGCAGACGCTGCTGCTGCTGCTGTTGCTGTTGCTGTTGCTGCAGCAGCTCATTTGGCATTTCGAGTGCTTTTTGACTGTTTTTATTGTTGTTTTGCTTGTACTCTGTGGCTGTGTGTGGCTGCCAACAGCGATAAAATAAAGTACAAAGCAAACGAGCAAACACACACACACACACTCGTATATTGAGAGTTGATTTTGGTCTAGATCCAAAAAGTCGTTGGCCATAAAAACTTAACGCGTTTGCCATTTTGACCACAAATGATGCATTATCCCTTCAGTACAGCTGGCAACGGCTCGAGCACGAGATTAGCTTCAAATTTGCCACCAGGGACTAACAACAACCCGACAACAACAATGCAACAACAACAATTCCAATAAAATACAAACTATTCCGTAATCAATGGCAAAACGATTCGTTTTACTCATTTACCAAACGTCCCGTCCCGTCCCTCGTCTTATTGAAACTTTATGCAAAGTGAGTGAAGAAAATAATCGCACTACTCGAAACGACGTAACGTAATGCGCATAACGTAACTGTAATGTATTGTAACGTAACGCACAAAATGAAAAACTCGAAACTCACGTCATGACTGGCCAATAATTTTCCTGACCCCCACGTAGATTTTCCAATATTGCCACCGGTTTCGGCTACGCTACCCCCACCCCCACCCCCACCCTTCGCCCTGCCATAGCCGTTCAAAATTTATTTCACTTTGGCGCAGGCAAATAAAAATAAACCAAAGAAAACAGAGAAAATGTTGTATTTTTTTCTCTTTGTTATTTTAAGCACAACGAATTTTAGACGCCCTAAAAGTATGCAATGAATTGTAACATTTGCATTTGCATTTATTTTAGTTAAATTTGATGTAATAAAATATTTATTATGAATTTTAATTATGTTTATTTTAGGTAATTTAATTTCATTGCTATTTGTTTGTTGTTTTGCGACATTTTGGTATTTTTTAGCACATTTGTTTAACTGGCAAAACATAAAACTGTTAAAACTGTTAACTTAACAGCGCTTTAACAGAGCTCGCTACAGGCTTGTGCAAACACAGCGTTGCCAGACTGTTTGTATTACATTACATATTTCTTTATTTTTTCATATTAATTGCGTCTTAAATTCATTTAAATTACTTTAGTTGTAGCAAATGTAAGCAACGTTAATTAAAATATAATAACTGGCGCTGTTATGTCTAAAGTTCTGGCTTAATCAAGCTCATATTTCCAGCGCTTAGTTGCAAAAGTTGAACTAAGTAGTTAGGTATTTATGAGCAAATGTTGCATGCACCAGTTCACTAATATAATATTCTAAGGCCAGTCGCAGAGAGAGTGTACTACTACTACTATAATAGAGTAGAAAAGCAAGAAAAGAAAAGTGAGCCAAAAGAAAAGAAGAAGAAAAGTCGAGTGCGCGCGTAACAATGAAATTGATACTTTTTTTTAAATGAGCGAACAGCAGTGGGAGTGTAGGCGAGGGGAGGGGTTAAATTGTGCCTCAAGAGCTGCTGTAACTCAGCGTTAGTCAAGTGGTGGGCGTGGTGGAGGAGGGGAGGGGAGGCGGGTGCCAGCGTTGGCTACGTGCTGCGAATGCGTGAGAGATTTTTATTTGCCTGCCAGTCGAGGCTATTGATACACGCACACACACACACACACTAAGAGTAGGCTACATATGTGCTGGTGTGTGTGTGGCAGCTCAGACATCAAGCATTCAAAAACAAATGGAAAAAGTAATGATTATTTGTTTAGCTAATGCCGCACAAAGTGGCCGCGGCAGCAGGCTGAAAGAAAGAAAGGAAAGCAAAACAAACTACGCTCTGGCCAGGGTCCATCCGCTGTGGCATTGCGCATACGCCCCGTGGCACATTTGATTGCTGTGCATAAATAATGTAATGCTATCGATTTGCTACAAGTTGCAAGTTATACGAGCGAACTTGCCCCTCCCCCCAGTCTCTCTCTTTGCTCTGTGCAATTGTTGCTCATATTTTTTCGTACGCTTAGCAAATTAACAGCTGTGCGCACAATTTGCATATTTACTTGAGAGTTGAAATGCCAAGCAGAGTAGACAGCGAGTGATCCCTGTCCGGTCTGTCCTGTCTGTCTGTCTCTCTGTCTGTCTGTCTTGCCTCTCCCCACTGTCTGTCTGTCTGTCTGTCCATCTGCTTGCCTGGCATTTGTTTACCATTTCGATTTGGCACAATTTGTCACTGGCAGGCTGTCATCTTATGGCTTGTTAGTTGGGTTTGTTTGCTTGTTTGCCCAGCCAGCTTATGGACACCAACAAGTGCCCCCCAGACTTTAAAGGCATCCATCCTCTCGGCTTTTGGCTGTCGCCTCTCGCCTCTCGCACAAGAACGACGACAAGAACTTGGTCTCTGCTTCTCTGCTTCTGCCTCTGCCGGCTGCTTATGCTGACTGATATGTGGCAGCCAGTGGCAGCGGCAGCAGCCAGTCATCGTTGCTTGTCACACTCTCTGCGAGTGCGAGTGTGTGTGTGTGAATGCGTGTGTGTGTGTGTGGTGTTGTGCTTGTTGTTCTGCTCTTTGTTTACACAGTTAGCCAGTGGACTATGGTTGAGAATAGCATATAATGTGGCAAAAAACAGTTTTATTATTGAACTTCTAATTTTATTAATATTATTTTGAATTTATATAAAAAGCAGTATGTAAGAAGAAAGAAAGAAAAGGAAAAAAAAGTAGGGAAAGCTACAGTCGGACGCAACCGACAGTAGAAGACCCTGTACTTCGATTTGCCTTGTCATTTGCACAAACTTAATAGACCCTTTTGTACTTTTTTAAAGTACAGGGTCTAAAAATGTTTTTCTAAATTAATTTTGACTTTTACTAGATTTTTAATGCAATATTTTCTGGCAAACCTTTTATTTTAATTCCATTTTTTAATTAATAATATTATTTTTGTTAACAATTTTTTTGTTTAATTTTACCTATAATTTTGCTTGAAATTAAACCAATATATTTATATTATTACTGCATAGCGGCACTCTGTAGATCCAGGTTCTTATACCTCTGCGTCTGTTACCTCTCAGACCTGATAGATATCGCCAAAGCAAAGTCAAGAAATCTGTTACGTTAGGAATCTGAGGCTCTATGTAATCCCTGAACTTTCTGGCCTAAGTAAGTTGGGGATCCTCAGTTCTCAGCTACCGCCATAACCTCACTTTTTTCACCATTTTTTACTCCATTTCAGGCACCACGCCCTCTTCATCTCTACTCCAGAAAACTGTTCGGAATCTTAGCTATATTCACAGCAAATTTCAGCCAGATATCTCAACTGCTTACAGTTTTTTATCACCCATATTCACGATTTCAGCCACTGTGCAGCGTCAGTAGTGTGATGTTCTGCTGCTGCTGCTTCCTTCAGCTGGTCAATGTGTGCACTGCTGCTGGCTCTTGTTGCTTGTGGGGCACAGACAACAGGAGCAACACTTTACGCCTTGGTTAAGTGTCAATTTGATGCTGCTTTTCTCTGTTTGCTGCTGCTGCTGCTGCTGTTGTTCCTGCTGCTTTTTCATGTTTCATGCTGGTCGCTGCTACTATTTGCCATAAGTGCGGCATTTTGTACAGCAAGTTAAGCCACTAATGAGATGGCCACCTGCCGCTGCCAATGCCAATCAACTGGCTGCCACCAGTCGTAAATGGCTTGCCCCCTCCCCTCTCCATTCCCTCTCCCCTGCCTCCATAATCACCCAGTGTGTAAACACAAAACTAAATTGCTTGGTAATTAGCATGAAAAATTGCGTGAAAAGTTGAAAATGCCCTCTATGAGCTGGGGTATAAAGCGAACTATATAGAGTATAAAGTATATTTGGATAATTTGGGAACATAAGTATAACTACTAAAGTAGACTCTCACTTTTCGCTCTTTATATTGTATATTATTTTTCCGTTTTAGCTGTTGACTTAATCCTTTAATTAACAAGTTTATAGAATCGCCAGGATTTACTTAAAAAATTTTCTATATTCTCTCTAAATTCACAGCTTTATTTTCAACTAATCTTATCCCAAAGATGCTCTCTATGTGAACTATAAAGCGAACTATATAGAGTATAAAGTATATTTGGACAATTTGGGGACATAGTATAACCTTTGGACTAAAGTAAACTCACACTTTTCATTCTTTATATTGCATATTATTTTTCCATTTTAACTGTTGACTTAATCCTTTAATTAACAAGTTTATACAATCGCCAGGATTTACTTCAAATATTTGCCATAATTCCTCTAAATTCAGAGCTTTATTTTCAACTAATCTAATCCCAAAGATGCTCTCTATATGAACTATAAAGCGAACTATATAAAGTATGAAGTATATTTGGACAATTTGGGGACATAAGTATAACCTTTGGACTAAAGTAAACTCTCACTTTTCCTCTTCATATTGTATTTCATTTTTCCATTTAAGTTAACCTAATCCATTAATTAACAACTTTATTCAAAAATTTGCCATAATCCCTCTAAACTCCGAGCTTTATTTTCAACTAATCTAATCCTTTACCCTGATTCAGATAATTTTATTCATTTCGTTGATTGTTTTGCTCAAATTGAAATCTGTTTTAAATCCTAGCAAAAACTTTACATGTTTTTTTTGGTTGTTTTGCCTCCGATATAGCATTATTATTAGCATTATTAAGCAGCCCTAGCTGTGGCTGGCCAGGCCAGGGCATTGCCTTAACCCGTTTTTGCCCCTTGTGCACTTTTTTCTAATTTGTTTGGGGCCAAGGGTTAAGCCAACCCACTTCATTTTTAATGAATCCAATTTGGCTGTGTTTGGTTGTGTGTGTGTGCGGGTGTGTGTGTGTGGCGCTTGCATTAATTTCATAATTTTCTGCTATTAATTATAATAGAATTTTTCAGTCAGTCAACGATGACTTTCGCCGGTTGCCTTGACTGCAAACTTTTTGGCGCTTTCGCCGTATTATCGGCCACCATCATATGCCCGTAATTAAAACTTATTTCGAGGTTTTTGTGTAGCCAACAAACCAAAACTTAATGCCTCCGCCAACGCCGACACCGACACCAACGCCGACTCCAGCAATCAGGCAATGGGGTGCGCATGCAAGAGAGGGTGTTGCTGCTGTATGAACTCCACAAGAGTTGCCCCTTTGGAGCACACTTTAATACATCGAAATCTTGGCAAGCCTGCTGCACGTTCCTTAAGTAATGGATTCAATTATAAAGTTAAAATCCATGGCGGCTGTTGGGTTTGGCTGACTGCTCGCAATCCGACTGGAAGTGATTCGCATAAATTCACAATAATTTATAAGGAAATCTCTTAGAAGCAGCCTATACAGCCTGACGCACACCACGCCCACCACGCCCACTTACCTACTACTATATATACCTTTTACTATATAATAATACAAAAGACGTCTTTCATTTCATAGAGTCGCATCTTTTCTTTGCTTTTTTTTTGGTTTATTGACACCCTATGCTGACCTGCCCCTCCCCCTGCCCCACTCCACTTCATTGACTACCTGCTGCTGCTGCTGCTGTGTCAGTTCACAACGCTTGACCCTTTTGTTCGCAACTCTCTTACTTATTCCGATTACCGTTTGAGCCGCCTATCCTACATACATAGCTGACCTGAGTTCTTGAGTCGAGTTGAGTTCAGTTGAGTTGAGAGCTTTAATCCAGTTCCGTTTGCTTTTCCCATCTATCTCTTTGTCAGTTACTTTCCTCCATTCTTCTTTTTGCTGTTTTTAATTTGCCTTCAGTGATTTCCACGACGATTTACCTGGCGCTGCGAAAAATTTATTCCGCTTGACTGCATTCGCAAAAACAAACTTTGCATTTTCCTACGACGGCTGCCGCTGCTCCTTCTCCTGCCACAAATCCGCCACGGGCTTTTCCATTTCTTTGGTTACGGCTCAAAATCAATTGATTCGCATATCGGAGCTCTCAAGCTCTCTAAGCTTTTCATTTCTTGACCCTTTTTCGTGCTTGACTTCTCGGCACTAGACCTGGAACGTCCTCTTTGCCATCTTCTTCTGCTTCTTCTTCTCCTCTGCCCACATTCTTCATACACTTTTACGCATTGTCGGGGCTGGACATTAGCATGCTTTTGATGCCTCCATGTCCATGTCCAATTCCCCAACTCTTGGTGTGTTTAGTGTCTGTGCTCTGGGGTATTTGGTAGATAAGCAGAAACCCCGCTCACTTGACTGAAAGTTTGCTTTGCTTCTCAGCTTCATCTTCTGCTGCTGCTGCTTCTTCTTCTCGTTTGCTTTTGTGCCAAAGTTTTGGCCGCCTTTTGTTTTGCCCAGCGACTTCTTTGGCTTTTGTTTTCGCAAGCACTTTAGCTTGGACTTTGATTTTTGACATTCTATTTGGTTTACCTTGTGCTATTTATACATGTGTATAAGTGTGTGTGTGTGTGGGGTATTTATGACTCCATTGTTCGGCACATCCCAGCACTATCATCGGTTATCGGAGACCAGCAACCATCAGCCTGTTGTCTCCGATTCCTGCATAAACTATTTAAATGACTTGGCCCAAACAAAAGGGCCACACACACAATTTCAATCCCCAATGCCCCACAGTTCCATTCCCACACCCATCCCATTGCCATCCTCTTTCTTACTCCCATTCATCAATCATTTTGTGCGTTGATTTTAATTTGTGCGTCGTTTCAACTTTGAACGTGGCACACATAAATTATGTAAAGTTGCCTACGCGCTGTTTGGCTCTCTCTCTGCGAATCTCATTCAATGCAATTATCGTAAGTGCTACATAAGTCAAGGCAATCCATAAGTTTATGACTTTTCTATCCATAAATCGCGCCAACTTAGGCAAATTTCGAGAGCTTGAGCTCAACTTTCTCAGGTAGTAGAAAAGGTAAAAATGTTGACGCATGTAAACAACTTTTAAGGTCTTCTTCCTTTCTCTCATTGTTTTCTGTTGTTGTTGCTTTTTGTCACGCGCAACTCGGGGAAAACTTGCAGAAAATTGAAATTCTTGGTAATTTAGTTAAACAAAAGCACAGCAGAAATAATATTTTAAACAATTTACTGGATTGTTTTGTCAGCATTCAGGATACTAAAACAAATTGAAAAATCAAATGCTCCCCCGGGGTGTGAGAGACGGAAAGGCGAGGCATTAACACGGTGTCAGGGCATATTACAAGTTGCGACACATGAATGTATTTTCAATAATTTATGTAAATACTATTTTTGAATAACACACCCAAAAAAAAAAACTGTCCTACAAAGACGAACAGCTCTAAGGGGGCCTATAAATAAAGTAAAGTCCTTGGGGGACAAAGTTTTTCTTAGTTTGAAAAAGGGTCAACACTTGAAATTTGAGCGAAAAAATAAAATATATTGTGTTGCCCATAGTAGAAATATTTCAATTTAAGATTGAATTGGCAAGGACAGTTATCGATTTATGTGATCGTGAGCGCATTATTGCGTTCAGTGAGCTGCGCTTATTGGGTTAACAGAGTTCATATTGCATTAACAGTTTAACGCGTAGCTAAAATTGAAATATTTAAATTTCAAATTGAATTCGCTTGGACTGTTATCGATATATGTAATCGTGAGCGCATTATTGCGTTCAGTAAGCTGAGCTTATTGCGTTAGCAGTGCTCCTGTTGCGTTAACAGTGTAACGCATGGCTTAAATGCGTTCAGTAAGCTGAGCTTATTGCGTTAACATTGCGCCTGTTGCGTTAACAGTTTAGCGACTTTTACGATCGTCAACGTTATATTGCCTTAACAGTGCTCCTGTTGCGTTAACAGTAGTCCTGTTGCCGTAACAGTTTAACGCATAAGCTATACTGTTACTAATATGTAAATTAGACTGTCGCTTAAACTACTCTCTGCATATGATTTGTCAAATATTTACTACGCCACTCTGAGTATGTATTCTAATAAACTTAACAGCGCCCTCGGTATGATTCCCTTCACAGGTATTTACAATTTGTGGCCTTATCAGCTGATAAGTTTCAGCAAATTTCTTAATGGATTTAGGGCATCAAAATGTCAGTGTGGTAAAGTTGACAGTTAACGCTTGCTTGGAGGCCTTTGTCTAAATATTATTATTTACGGCTTAGGGCCAAGAGCCAAAACACCGACAACTGTTACCCGGTAGCAGAGCGACCTGAACTTTAACCCCTTAAAGTCGACGTAATTCACTAAGCGAAAGCTTGCCTCAACAAGCAGGAGAGACACAGATGCAGATGCCCCTCCTGGGCTGCCAGGGAGGGGGAGGGGCAGGGGAGTGGTAGCAACTGTAGATGAAACGTGCGTTGTCTTGTCGCAAAGTTTTTAAGACTTGCTTGACCGACCTTTGTCAAAAGTTGTTGGAGCGCATGAAAAATGATGCCACACGGCACCGGGATGTGTTACAGCAGGTCTCTCTTTGTGTGTGTGAGTGTATTTGTGTGTGTGTGTGTGTGTAGACAAAATAGCAATTTGCGTTTTCAAACAAAACAAGCCGAGAGCAGTGGCAGAGCTTTAGTTTTTGTTGCTGTTGCTGCTGCTGCTGCTCTGACTGTGGCTGTTGCTGCTCTGCCTCGGTTCACAATTGATTGAAATCCCTTAGCGTACACCTTTTTCGCTCTCGTTTCTCTCCATTCTATTGTGCTGTGTGTGTGCTGTTGTTTTTGTTTAGTTTTTTCCTACTCCTTTTCTTGTTGTTGTTGCTGTTGTTGTTGTTGTTGGCTTTTGCTGAGCCACAGAAAACACACAACTTCCGCTTTCTTTGGCAAAAACAATAGAAAGCACATAAATTTATGGTTTCAGCATTGTGCTTTTGACACACAGCCATGTGGGTGGGGTGAGCATAGGCTGTGTGCACTGGGAGAAAAAAGGGGTGTCGAATCTGAAATATAGATTGAAATTAGGAAAAGAAATAAGACACATTTTGTATTGAGAGAACACTTAAAAATAAAGCTATATACCTATATATCTATCTGTATTTCTATCTATATATATCTATCTATATATCTGTCTAAATATCTATCTATTTATCTAGCTATATATCTATCTATATATCTACCTATATATATATCTATCTATGTCTCTATCTTTGCATCTATCTATATATCTAGCTATATATATAATAAAATCAAAGGGTCTCCATTCAAGTATTTTTTAAGTGTATACAACATAAATTTAATTGATTTTTTATCGAGTATTTTTCATCTGGAATTTACATAATGTTACTTAATTTTATATTCGTATTTATTTCATTTATTTGAGTTTATAATCACCTCAACTTCTTCTCTATATTTCTCTCAGTGCATGTGCGTATGTGGGTGGGGTTGTGGTGCGGCCGTTAAGGGGTTAATATGCCTGCAACCGCAAATGGATTTCGGATTTGGGTTCTATGTATGCCCTATAGGCCTGTGGGGCGGGAGGGGAGGGGAAGCTAGCTTTGAGATGACTTTTCTTATAAATAATTTCACTAAATGGATTTGGTATAAATGCTGACATTAAGCATCTGCGACAGTGTGTGTGCGTGTGTGTGTATGAGTGTGTACATTTATGTCCAGGCGTGTGTGTATGTGTGTGTGTATGTGTGTGTGGCAGCTGCTTGAACTAATTACCTGCAAATTCATTTTATTTTTGCTGTGATGTAAATTAAAGGAATTTTGCCTACGAACTGCAACAATCAAAATTGACCGAAATTGAGACCTGTTCTAACCTAAAATATTTATATGAACTTGCCAAGTGTGTGTGAGTACATGTGTGTGTGTGTGTATTAGTATGTGTGTGTACATGTTGGGCCAAGTTTAATGGTTTTTTGGGGCATTTTCTTGCAGCTGTTTCGCTTTGTGGTTCAATGTTGTTGTTGTTGTTGTTGCTGCTGTTGTTGCTGCTGCTGCTGTTATTGTTGTTGCTGCTGCTGCTGCTGCTGCTGTGGCTGTGCGTTTCAAAATTTATGTTTGCTGGCTATGAAAATGAAATGACTGTGGTAAACATTTTAATTAAATCCAAGTTTGGCTTCTGCCTTCGTTACAACAATATATTTTGTGTTGTTGCCCATTCTGCTTCCCCCCTCCCCTACCATTCGCCCCTTTGTCCAGCGTACTCCCACCAACTCTTATTTTATTTTGTAATATTTTTTGTGTGTTTTTTTTTGCGTTTTGTTGTTGTTTTGTTACTGTAGCAAATAAATTTTAATTTTATTTTGCCGCGTTTTAATTTGTTGTCCACTTTTTTCGCCAGCCCTCGTTCGCATACGTATTGTTGTTGTTGTTGTATTTTTTATTTGTGTTTTTACTCTCTCTCTCTCTCTGTGTGTTTGTGTTTTTATTCGCATTTACACTTTATGCATGTGCGCATTTATTTTGTTTGCTAGCTTTTCTATTGGCTATGCGGGTGCTAGGGTAATGCTGATGCTATGGGCAGGGGGAAGGGCGAAGGGAGGCAGGCAGGCTGACAGCCGGTCAAGCGACAGTTGTCGCTGAGCACACACACACACTCACACACACACTCACACACACACTCTCGCAAATATGAAATGCAAAACAAACTTTGCAGCTGTCACTCAAAAAATGAGCGTCATAGTGGCCGACAGCGAACAAAGCGATGCACTGAACTAGCCAAGTGCTGGGGGAGAGCGAGATGAGGGGGATGAGAGGGGGACTGTGCACTGAGAGAAATGGCGCAATGGTTAATTGAGCGCACAGGTATTTGGGTATGCGAAATGAACGATGCTCTCTGTGAAACGAAACGAGCATCAGCAACAACTGCTGCTGCTGCTGCTGCTACTGCTGCTGCCTCGACGACAAAGTGGGTTAGAAAGGTAAATGAAAGGTTGACGGACAGTTAATTTCGGGCAGTTGATTGAGTTATGAGCAGAGCGCACATGTTCAAAGAGGACAGCAGAGAGTAAGATGCAAGGATTATAAGGGAAATATGTACGAGTATTCGTATATATACAGATATGCATATGTATGTACATGTATACACAGCTCTTGTTTAAATGGGGATTATGAGAAATACGTTTTTAATTAAGACATGTTAATGTTTGCCTTCGTTTGATTAGTTTATTCAATTTGCCACACACTAAATTCAATTGAAAAATGTGTGCAGTGAAGGACTCAGAGTTGCATAGCGATCGAGACGAATTTATGCGTTGCGTAAGAGCGCAAATTGCGTTATAACTCCAATTGCGTTTTGAATTTGACTGAAAAGCAGTGTAAGCTCTAGACTGCGCTCAGAGTTGCGTTTTGAATTTGACTGGAAAGCAGTGTAAGCTGTAGACTGCGCTCAGAGTTGCACTGCGATCGCTAAGCCTTTTTGAGTAAGCAAGAAATTTGCGTAAATAAAGCTCCCTTTGCGCTTTGAATTTGACTGGAAAGCAGTGTAAGCTGTAGACTGCGCTCAGAGTTGCGTTTTGAATTTGACTGGAACGCAGTGAAAGCTGTAGACTCAGCGTTGCATTGCGATCGCTAAACCTTTTTGAGTAAGCAAGCAGTTTGCGTAAATAGAGCTCCCTTTGCGTTTTGAATTTGGCGTACCTTAAAAAAGTTGATTTCTGCCAATGTAATTCTAAAATAACATGCACTAAATTAATTTTGAATACTATGTCAATTCTTTGCACCAACTTTTAATAGTAACATTTCCAAATTTCGATGTATGTAAAAGTTATGAGCTAAAGAATCTCTCTCAATTAACTGCCAATGGCTTATTGTGAATCAAAACGCAATGCATACAGTCTATTGTAAACTAGACTAAGCAACTTTTAAACGACATACATGCAGAGGGGGCAACGTGTGTGTGTGTTTAACTTTCAGCTACTTTATGCAACGTTTGGCAGCACGTTGGCAGCAGTGCGAAAGTTTTGTAAAATGTTGCACACCTGCAGCTAATTGGCAGGTCATTCAATTTCAAATGTCGAGCGAGCCGCCCCATTAAAACTTAAAGTGTAGCACGCTGCAGTTTGTAGAGGGCGCGGCATAAATGTGTGTGGAGCAACAACAACAACACACACACAAACATACATGCCATCAATTTACATGCCACACACGCATAGCCCAGGACACCCAGCAGAATCAAAGGCACTTTCGGTATGCCCCTGCCCCTGCCCCGCTGTGTGGCAAGTGCACCCTCTGTTCGGTTGCTGTTGCAGCGGCAGTTGCTGCTGTTATTTATGGCAGCGAAACTGTCATAAGCAAACAAATTGTTTTTTATTGTTCATAATTATTGTGCATACTTATGTAAATCACGCGACGCATGCTGACTGGTTTCGCCTTGCATGCAACACCCCACCCCCCGCTCCATGCCACATGCCACAGTCACAGTCCCAGTCATAGGAGCAACTAGTTGCTGCTGTGCGTGTGTCCGTCTCTCTGTCTGTGTGTGTGTGTGTGTGTGTGTGTGTGTGTGTGTGTGTGTGTGGGAAAAAATCGTTTGTTTTATTGAATTTTTATTGTAGTTTGAATTTATGACGCGTTGGCTGCTGCTGCTGCTGCTGTTGCTGCTGGCAACACTCGACTGGATTAGGGTTTCTTTGCCGGCTTGGGCTGAGATGACTTTATCGGCTTTTTGCTGCATTAAATCGCAGCCAGAACTGGTAACTGGTAACTGGGCCCATCAACAGACCAACGCCACCAAATCCCTCACTTGACTCGCTGTTTTTCTGGCAATTTTGTTGAAATAACTTCAGTTTTGCGTCTGTGTGCGTACGTGCCACTGAAGTGTGTGCTCGCTCCGATTCTCTGGCTGCCAGATTAGCTCACAAAAACCGCAGACAACAGCTGCCGTGGCAGAGACCAGATTCCCCTCCCCCCACCTCCCATACACTTGCCACTCCATGGGGGCTGGGGAGTGGGGGGTTCGTCCTGTTCGTTTTTGTGTTGAGCCTTGAAGCGTGTGCATGTGAATAATGTCCAGCAATTGGGTTTGGAGCTGAGGTTTTAGGGTTCAGTTTAGATGCCGGGAGGGCGAGGGGGAGGGGGAGGAGGAGGAGTCTGTTATGCCAGCACGACGTCATTTATTTATGGCGACAGCAAAATGCGCGCAAATTTTTATGAAGACTGTTACCAAAAAATTAGTAACAACTTTTTTTCCAGCCTCTTCTCTTTTTGTGGTGATTTTATTTCTGGTTTGATGACTGCTCCCTGACATTTCATAAACTTCTTATTGATTATTTACCACACTTGTTTCATCTTGTGCATTTTCTGTTTATTTTTTCCCTTTGCAGAGAGCTTACGCGATTACTTTGGCCGTTACGGCGATATCTCTGAGGCAATGGTCATGAAGGATCCCACGACGCGCAGATCCAGGTGAGTTGTGGTGCTGTGAGTAAAGTGGAATAAACACATAAAAAAGGGCGAATTACTTTGCGCTTAAAGTGTTGTATATATGCATATTAATTGGGGAGTGTCTGATGGAGCAAGTTGGGAGTTGATGTACTTTAGGTAGAGATATTTTAAATGAATGAAATGCTGGTTTAAAACAAAATAATATGAATAATAGAATAATGTATAAAATGCTTGTATAAAAGAAAATATGAATAATAATAAAATAATGTATAAAACGTTTGTATAAAATAAAATAATAATAATAATATAATAATGAAATAATGTATAAAATGCTTGTAAAAGGTATTAAATAATAATAATAAAATCATGTATAAAATGCTTGCATAAAAGAAAATAATGATAATATAATAATAAAATATTGTATAAAATAAAATAATGTAAACTAGAGAGCTTGCTTTTGCTTACTCTGATTAATGTAACTTAATAAATAATAATGGAAAGTAAGACAGAAATTCAGCATTTTATACAATTAGCTTAACTACAGAAAATAAGCAGAAAGTTTGTCTAAGAGGCAAATAAAAATTTTCAATAATAAGTGCAGCATAAAAGTATGCAACAGATATTGTCTAGCTCAGCTCAGTTCACGTTAGTCCATTTTGGCTACATTTAAACCTCTAACTTCCTCAATAATATTGTGTGTATTTTAATTGTGATGGAGACTAAACAGTATTTAATATTAATATATACTAAAATAAGGCATTTTAGAAGGGTATTCAATCAGCGTATTCAGCTTATACAAATTTAATATTAAAGTTCATTATTAAAGTTCATATAGGATAGGATATGAGGATATTAGTATTTTACATAAAATTATTCAACAGATATTGTCTAGCTTTAGGTGAGTTCATGTTACTTCATTTTGGCTCCATATTAACCTCTTACTTCCTCAATAAGAGTATATGTATTTGAATTGTGATCAAAAACTAATCTATATTTTATATAAATGTTTAATAAATAGGGCATTTGAGAAGGTTATTCAATCATCATTTTCAGCATTTACAAAATGTAATACTTATTAAAGTTTGTATGAATATTAATATCATTCTACATAAAAGTATGCAACAGATATTGCCAAGTTTAGATGAGTTCATATTATTCCATTTTGGCTACATTTAAACCTCTTAGTTCTTCAATGATATCAGTATATTTTAATTGTGATTGAACTTAAATCCTACCTTTGATTAACATTTACTAAATAGGGTGTCTTAGAAGGGTATTCATTGGCATGTATGTAACTATAATATCAAATATTAGTCAGTAATAACTATATTGCATTTTTCTCTTTAATATTTTTACAACAATATCTTTAATAACAATTCTCTTCTACAATTGTTGCTTCCTTACTTAATCAGCATATTCAGCGTAAACAAAATGTAATATTAAAGTTCATATGGATACTAATATAAAGCATTTCACTCTTTGACTTTTTCTACCAAGAGTCTTAAATACAATTTCTGATCTACAATTCTTTCTCCTTTCACTCTTTCCGAGTTTTTTTCTACTTAAAGTTTTTAATAATTCTTAGCTACAATTGTTGCTCCCTTCCCTCAAGTCTCCACTTTGTCAACTCCGTAAAATAATCGTCCAACTGCACATGTACAATCAGTTAATTACTTTAACTATGGACTCACTAAACGCATACGTTTGCTATTGGGCCATGGAATATTTAGACGTCATTGTTTGGGCTAATTTCGTGTTTGTAGCTGTTTAATTATGCCATAAAATGAAACGAAATGAAATTGTTTGTAGCATTTTAAATTGAATATCTAGCAAATTATGTAGCGACATATTAGATTATATTTGGTTGTGCAAATACATATATAGTAAAGGTATATATGTATACATGAATGTATATATTCAATTGAAAATCATGGTATACCCTTAATTTAGCTTTTGCATTCGTATTTTGACCGCACTTTGATTATTATTCTGGTAAATCTCGGTCAGCTCTTGTTACCTTTTCAGCTGTACCTAAAGCCCCTCCCCCCCCCCCTCCCCACCAACAGTATTGTTGTTGTTGTAGTGGGGATTGTAGCTGTTGTTGTTGTTTATGGCCATGCGCGGCTGCATCCATTTCCAAATTTGAACAGTTTGGTTAACCACTAATTGGTTTTCATTTTCATTGATTTTCATTTGCCTTTTTTTTACTTCTGCATATATATATATTTATGTATGTACTTAATGTATATATGTATAAGGTTATGTATATATATATGTGAGAGTGTGTCTGCTGCCCTTTATTTTTTTTGCTTCTTTCTCTGTTGTGTATTTTCGCCTCGTTTGTCATTTGTTGCGGTTTCGATCAGCCTTTGCCTGACTGCACTCCTGACTCTCCCCACTCTCTCCACTCTCCCCCTCTCTCCACTCCACACTTCATTGAAGCTTATTCAAAAATGCTTAACGTAAATTAGCTGGTTTCTGCGGACAGTATGAATAATGAGCGGCATTTAATGAGTCAATTGCAATTGAATTTGAGCGGAGATAATCGCAACGAGCGGTGGGAGACGTAGCGACTGTTATGTCGTGCAATGACAGCTTATAAACTAGCGCAGCTTTACGAGTGTGTGCGAGTGTGTGCGCGTGGGTGTGAGTGTGTGCCTGCCACTCAAATTAAGCGTTTTATGGCGGCCCATGCGGCGTATGCGCAATGTCAACGCACGCCAAAAAGGCGAAACGCCGCGTGCCGAAATATAAAGCGCATTCTTTGTTGTTAGCACGAGAGGGGGAGGGGATGGGGGTAGGGGTAGCGCATATATATTCCTGTTTTAATTGAATTTCACTTAATGTCCTGGGAGAGAAGTCAGGTTAACAAGCGACGCCCTGCTCTCGGCTAAAGTTTATGCCACATTCTCGAGCATCAGCTGCTGCTGCTGTTGCCATGTGTCCTGTGTCCCGTGTCCTGTCTTCCCTCTTGTCTTTGTGCATGTCACGTTTGCCTGGCAAAATTTTTATGAACTGCGTGCAACAGCAGCAAGAGTAACACACTGTGGCAGCTCTCGACTCGCAACACACAGAACTGATTCAGCGCCAATGGCTGTTGCAAGGACACACACACACACACACACACTGAGAGAGTCTGAGATACTCTAGCTAAGGCGACGCTGCTGTAGTAGTTGTAAATTCCGCAGCTCTATTTGTTGCTGGCGCTGTTGATGTTGTCGCTGCTGATATCATCGTGTCAGGGATTTCTAGCAAAATTTAATAAAAACTTTATGTCGCTTAAAAGAATGTTTATGGAAATTTTTCACTTAAACTTGCGCAAAGTAATAAATGTAAACAGAATTCCTGAAAAGGTGCGACAACAAAATTCAAACTGACTAGCCGGGGGAGGGGGAGGGGGAGGGGAGAGAGGAGAGAGCAACAAGATGCAAGTTGTTGTTGTCGCAGCGAGAGTCAACAGTGCGGTTAATAAATATGCGCACCAGGACACACAGCAGCAGCAGCAGCAGCAGCAGCAGCATTGCATACTTGTAGGCGACACTCAGTGTCTATCAGTGTGTGTATGGGTGTGTGTATGCCTGTTGCTGGCTTAGATAGATTGAGATACATCGCAGTAGATATGGGAGAGGCAGAAGCAGTCGCACTCTCTGTGCAAATGAGATTGTATATTACAATAAAATGGAGTGAAGTACAAATTAGAAAACTTGCAAATAAATTTAAAAGCACAAAATGAAAGCAGCGCACAGCAAAATAAAACGAAATGAAACAATAGAGAAACGAAAAAAAAAGGGAGCCAAGCAAATGGCAAACAAAACACATTCAGCGGGGCGGGGCAGGGGCACGGTGGGTAAACTGGGGGAAATTGTGAACAAAAAAATAGCAAAACTTTTGCAACTTAAGCGAGTTCTCTGCTCGCTCGCCTTTTTTTTTTGCTCTGTTGTATTTTGTTCTCGGCAGAGACAAAGCGGGTCGCTGAAGTGCAACAACAATAAAAATTGAGTAAAATGGCAAATGGCAGCTGTAGGAAGCGACTCTGCCCCCGCTCCCTGTCCCGCCCCCTACTGCTCCATAAGTAAATCCAAACAATTTATTGTTGTACTTTTAACATTCTTCTCATGCGCATTGTTGCTGCTGTTGCTGCTGCTGCTGTTGCTGCTGTTGTTGTTGTTGCAGGCTGCCTGCCACCATTGAAGCAAACATAAGCGACTTTTCAATGAGTTTCGAAAGTTATTGAAACATAAATTATATCGCACGGCGCACGCACGCCAAGCGCAGAGACCCCAAGACCCCAGCACACACACACACACACAGCTATCAGCTTCCCTTGCCCTGCCACGCCCAGCAGCTTGCAACAACCACAAGCAAGCCCACAAATACGCCGGCGGCAACAACACCAATACCAACACCAACACCAACATCAACACAAACAACACCAACAATAACACCCCTTTATATAGTAGTAGCTGCGTGTGTTTGGAGTGGGCGTGGCTGTGCGGGCGCGGGGGCGTGCTGTGCTACCTCACGCATTTTTGTGCATGGCAATTAAGTTAAATTTTTCTTTCTCTTGTTAATGTTTTAATGCCCTCGCTTAAGGGGCATGCCACATCGCATACATCATGCAGCTTGCAACAGTGTGGCATAAGCAAACTTCTCGCCGAGCAACAACAACAACTACAACAACAGCAACACAAAATGTGTGAATACATTTAATGAATGCCAGTTATAATAAAAAACAGCTTTGTATACTCGACAAGTAGTTGAAATCATTTGAATAAAGTTTCGGCTTTATCTGTATGAAAATTAAAAGGCAAATGTTGCAAAAATCTTAAATAAAAATATGATAAAAAGGGATTACAAATAGTTGTTTATGTAATACAAATATGAAAATAAAATATATATATATATATCATAAAAATAATTGAAGTTTAATTTGAAGTGATAACTGATGTTTAATTTAATAATAATAAAATAAAATATATATAATAAAATGAAATTAATGTAGTAAAATAAAATATAAATAATAAAATAATGGTTTTTGTAATAAAGATATAAAAGTGAAATATATATAATAAATCATAATTATAATTGAAGTTTAATAAAGATAACAAAGCGAATTGCAATAATACTAATTGAGATTTGATTCAATATAATGATAAAAATAATGAATTAAAATAAATATAATAAAATAAAATATAAAATATAGATTTAATTGAATATAATGATACAAATAATGAAATAAAATTAATATAATAAAAAAAATATATAAATAAAATAAAATAAATATAATGAAATAATATATATGTATATAATGAAATAGAATACTTATAATAAAATAAAATAATAAATAAAATTTAATTTAGTATAATAAAAATAATAAAGTAGAGAAAATTTAATTTTTTGAAAACAAATTGGTAAAAAGAGTTTTAAATTTGTGGACTCGTTCCAGAAGTTATAGTAAAGAAAGAATTTTCTTAGTTATCATAATCATATGTATTATTATCTCCAATTTGTATCTTTTCCAAATTAATTTTATTACATTTTTCATATATTTGTATCTACTTCAAATTAAACTCCTAACGCAGTGTATTCATTCGTTCGCTTAGCTGAATGGAACTTTCTCTCATTTCATTTTCGTGTATTTTATTTGCTTCTTTCCGCCGTGTTCTCATCGTGTTTTCTTACACACGCGCGAGGCAACAAAATTGTATTTTATTTATTTGCTGGACGCCGAACGAATGTTTTATATATAGTATGTATATAAATTTACCTGGATCTGTATCGGGTACAACTGAGAAAATAACTCAGAATCACATTTGCAGCCCAGCACAATGTTGAACATAAATTTAATGGGTCTTAGATAAGGTACAGTGTTTTGTCGAAGTGTCGAATACAAACGACACACAACACACACTCACACACCCCACACACACACACACACACACAAAACACTTTTAAAACCATTAACTGTTTACAATCTATACACATGCACACATTTATCACATGAAATTTCAAATAAAATGTACGCGTGTAGTAGAAAGAAAATGTATGCTAAATGTATGGAAAGTTTTATACATATGAAGAAGAGTGAAGCATTGAGAATGAAGACACTCTTTTGTTAAAGAGCAGAGATAAATTGAAATTTGGAACCCCATTTTTTTTTCAAAAAGTAAATCGAATGATCGAATTCGTAAATGGGAACAGGCCTGATTATTACTATTTCTATGACTATTATGTCAAGTTGAAATATGATTCTTTATTCCTTCTTCAAAGCAATTTTTATGTATTAAAAAAGTTGTAAAATAAAATATTATTCTGATTCTGATAATATTACTATTATCAAGTTTAAATATCATTCTTTATTTCCTCTTAAAAGTTATTTCTTTTTGGAATAAATGTCTAATTAAATTCTGTCATCTGAGTACTTAAAATTGAAATTAAAGTAAAATAAAAAGTTATTAAAATTAAGTTAAATGATGATGGTATTTAGGGGATTAAATATGAAATTAAATTCAACGAGTAATAAAATCATTTCCATGAGTACCTTGTAAATCTTTTCCGACTAGTTTTTCCTCCTTCTCTGTTAACGTTCGAGCTTCTCCGATTGCTGCTGTCAATTCTCGATAGTTGCCGCGTTGCCACCTAGTTGTGGGCGTTGCCAGCAAGCTGTAGGCGTTGCCACTTCGCAACAGTGGTACTCCTCGTAACATATATATGCTACTATTATAGGAAATCATCTAGTGAAATTCTTTAAACTACTTTCTACTGCTTTCAGCTGCTCTCCGTACTTTCAACTCCTCTTAAAGCGCTGCTTGATAATTATGCAATGTCTTTGGCTATCTATTTATACAGTTTGCCTTAAAGTATCCGCATTGTATAACAATTTTCGTTTTGTTTCATTACCACATGCAAATTGCAGCTGTAAATTTAAAGTTTATCTAACGAATTCCATTTAAACGCTTTGGCATTAACAAATGCCCCTCACATACTATAGCTGCATAATTGCAATATTCTCCCTATTTACTTTGTGTTTGCGGTATGCCAAAGTGGGTATATAATAGAAGTATGTGTGTGAGTGTGTGTGCGTGTGTGTGTGTGTGTGTAGGTATGATTATGTTTTACTTATCAGTAAATGCTTTTGATTACTTAAAAGGCCCCGGCAACTGTTGTAATTAGAATGAAGTTTAATTTATGCCTGCCACTTCAGTTTATCCCTATCCTCCTGCTACTCCTGCTCCCCCTCCCCACTCCAACGAGTCAGTTTCATATTATTTATGAGCCTGGTATACAGGGGCAATAAGTTTCTGTTGGTCATCAAAAGCCTTTTGGCACTTTTGGCCGTCTGTTCGTCCATTCGTCCGTTCGTCTGTTTGTGTGTCCGTCAGCATCAAATCACTCATCACACTTACTACTTACCACAGCAATCCACAAAACGTGGCCATAATTAACTCAATTTAATCGCCGCCCCCTGTTTTAGTGGCTCACTTGTGTGTGTCATGGGCTGACCTTCGGCTGGATGCTGCTACTCCTGGGGCTCACACTTGACCATCGGTCGAAAACTGATGGCTCCATGGCTCCACGGCTCGATGGTTCGGCTTGGCTTGGTTTTGGCAACGTTGCTTTGCCCTTTTCATGTTAATTTGCAGCACAATACCAAATGGCTTTATATGTGGCTCCTTTCTTTTTTTTTACGCTCCTCAATTGCATATGTTTTGTGAGCATGTGTGTGTGTGTGTGTGTGTGTGTGTGCGGGTGTAGCAATTTTTCATCATTAATTATGGCGTTGGCTGTGGCAAACATCAGTCAGCCGCACAGCAGCAGCAGCAGCAAACGAAGCCAAAGACCATTAGCAGTGCCTCCTGATGCCTCCCGTTGGCTTTGTTGTTGTTGTTGTTGAGATGTCAGTCGCACACTCGGATGTTGTCAACTCGTGTGTGCATGTACAGCAGCAGCAGCAACAGCAACGACAGCAACAGCACCAGCAGCAGCAGCAACACAGCCGCACAGCAGTAATAGCAAACGTCTGTCCTTTACTCCCGCTCTTTCTCCTCCTCCTCATACTGTGCTTTTTTTCTGCCCACCTCCTTCTCCCCCTCCCTCGCTACCATTTTTGTCCCTGGTCACCGTGGGCATCATCCCATCATCCCAGTTTGCAGCATTGTTACTCTGTTGATTATTTCATGCGCTTTCTGCGCGTTTTTATGCGCATTTTATGTTTGTATTTTTGGACGAGGTTTTTATAAAGAAAGAAAAAAGAAACCCCCGAAAAGTAAAATACTCGCATGCCCAGCGATTGTTGCTCCAGGTAGTAGTACACCTGCTGTAGGGTATCTGTGGATGAAGAGTAAATAGAATTAGCTGGAATAAATAAATAGAATAAACATAGACTTTCAGCGGAGTTAGAGAAGTTAAAGTTTTGAAAATTAGGGTGACTTTTTATTAATTCTTAACTTGGATTTATTTCTGTTTTTATTTCCTTTATCCTATGTTTGACAATGGCTTTAGAGTAGTATATCTTAACCTTCTGCTGAGAGTAACAGGGGGAGGATAATATTGGTTAGATTCGCTTGTATGGGTTTTGTTATCTAATAGATACTCTACTCTATTATCAACTTAGCTAATTTTTCTGATATTTTCTGATATCGTTTCGATTACTATTACATTTTCATCGGTTTATGAAGGTGAAAATTTGGATGCTTTCATAGCAAAATAACTTTATAGAGAAAACAAAGTGTAGATAAAGGTTTTACTGGTTTCTAAAAATTATTTAATATATATTTCTTCAATTACTATAATGCCAGATTACCTTTTCTTTCTTCTACTTTATTTGAGAAGAATCTTTATTAGACTTTTATAAAAAAGGCAAAGTTTAGATACAGTTTTCACTGGTTTTTATAAATTTTGTAATACTAATTTCTCTAATTACTATAATATTATATATGTTATACTTCCTTTTACTTATTTAATAAAAATCTATCAGACTTCCTTCGTAGTTTCTGCTTTATCTTGAGTTTACACTTTCTTATAGACTGTCAAATTTCACACCCTTTTCTCATCTAATTTAGAACTCAATTTGTACTTTTAATTATTTAAAAAATTTGTCAAAAAACTAATAGATATCTTGAATGTATACTGCTAAATCAATTGTAAAGTCCTCAATAGATAGCTTGGATTTATCAATCGTAAAGTACATCAATCGTAAAGTCCTCAATTGCTCTGTCTACATTCTAGTGCTATAGAAATGAATGCTAATGATAAACCAATAATCTTCAGATCTCTGCTTCTATCATTCTCTAGTTTTGCTCATCATTTTCAAACGAATCTTCTGCCTTATCTCTGGCTTTGTCTGTCGTTTATCTTCCTACTGTCCGCAGTCTTAGTAGCTGCCCGACTTTACCTGTAAACTGTTTATTCTCCTTGATAATTTCCCAGGGTATTCGGCTAGTCGTTGCCATCCATCAATGCTTGTTGCTGTTGTGGGCTGTTGTTGTTGTTGTTGTTGCTGTTGCTGTTGTTGCTTTTTACGAGCATCTCACTCCATTGTAATTGCTTTGCCGCAGCACTTTTACATAATAATAATAATAATAAAATGAATTATAAAATAAAGTTACCTTTTCGTCGACGGGCCAACTAAATGATGTAGGGAAGTGTGTGTGTGTGTAACCAGAAATACAAGAAGCAGCAGAGACACAGAGAGTGAGATGAGGAAGAGAAAAGAAAATTTAATGTCTGGGCCGCGTCACAAAAGAAGGCAACACTCAAAATTGACATTAGCAGCAGGCATACGAACCATAAAAACATAACAAATGGGCGCCATAATGTGTGTCCTTAAACTGTCACTAAATCGATAAATTTTCATAATGGCCGGGCCATTTAAATATTTAGCCAGAGCCGAGAGCCGAGAGCTGAGTCTCGAGCCAGGCAACCCCTTGTCGCAAGTCCAGGCAATGTCTTACAATACATACATACGTATATAAATATGTATTCTGTTTTTCTTTTTACGTTTTTTCGCTGGATTAATCAAATTACCGACGACCCGCATAGATAGCCCCCGTCGTACGTACTGCCATATCAAGGCAAGGGCACGCACGGCCTAGAGGGGGAGCGGGGTGGAGGTGGGGTGGGGGCTACTTGTTGTAGGCGGTTACCCCGGTCCGAGAGGGCTTTGTGAGTAGCTCGTAGCTCGACTGACAGAGCAGGCTTGGTACTCACGCAGGCCCAGTTAAGTGTGCGTGTTCAAGGATGCATTTTGGTGCCCAGGAAAGCGACGACGACAACGACAACTACAACGCAACAAAGACAAAGGCATAAAAACGTGCAAAATGGGCGTGTGGGCATGCG
This sequence comes from Liodrosophila aerea, assembly GCA_035045005.1. Classification (NCBI taxonomy): domain Eukaryota; kingdom Metazoa; phylum Arthropoda; class Insecta; order Diptera; family Drosophilidae; genus Liodrosophila; species Liodrosophila aerea. The sequence goes on along the minus strand of JAWNNL010000641.1, from coordinate 2,506,427 downwards.
GGGCGTGGCATAGGCTTATAAAGTGCGAGGACAGGACCAAGGCAGGAAGCCACTTGTGAAAGTTTCATGCACGCGGCCCCACTTCACACGACAGTCGACAGTCGAGGGGCAGAGACAACAAGCAGCAGAAACAACAACAACAACAACAATAAGAAGAAGCAGAAGAAGCAGAAAAAACACAACACAACAAGCTAGGAAGCACCACAAAAGCAAAAGCAATGGGAAAGGCAACGTCGTCGTCGGCCAAACGTCTTGGACCTGTCGAGGCAGCTGCAAGTGCTTGTTAGTGCGCTGCTCGGGATTGACGTTGACTGTAGCCAAAAGCTTAGAAGTGCCCGTCCGTCCGTCCAGTCAGTCCCGCCTCACTTCCCCTCTCCTCCTACCGCTATTCATTCACTCGCTGTGTCTCTGTGTGTGCTCTCTGGCCCCCCACACTCTGTTCTCTGCTCTCAAGTTGCATTCCTTTGCAATTGTTCGGGCGCTTTTGTTTTGTTCTGAATTTTTACACGAAAAAGTCATTTGAATATGCGTCGTCGCCCTCACGCTTTGCCACGCCCCCCCACTCCCCATTTTGCCAGTTGTACTGATGCCGTTTCGACTGTTTCTCTCAGCGGATTGAAAGTTTTGTTAGCCGTCAGCTACTTGGCTCAGCGTCTCCCGTGCCACACCCCCCACCCCTTCTCTCCCCTGGTACCGGCAGCAATTCCATTTCCATTTCCAGTACCCTGTACTCAGGTTCTCTGCTCTCGGTGCTCAGTTGCAAGTTTGAGGGCATGACTTGCGGCTGCCATTAATGTTCTCCATTCTGCTTGCAGCCTTGACAGGCGACTGCTGCTACAAATGGCGACAATAAACAGTATATTGTACCTACACTTACTACGAAAGTGTCCCTCTCTCTCTCTGTGTGTGTGTGTGTGTGTGTAGTGCTCGTCAACGTTTAAGCATTTCCTTACATTTGCCGCCTCTGCGATATTCTCATAAATTGCATGTGGGCTTAGGGTCAGTTGATGAATGTTTGTGAGCTTGGCAAAAAATTTAAATAAAAGCTGTAATTACTTGCACTTTGTTCGACACCTTTAAGCACAAATAAAACACATTATATAGATGCAAATTAAGCTACAGTGCGTTGCATAATCATAAGGCACTTATACTATATAGTATCTTATCTTATATCTGGTGAATAAAGCTTTATAAGCCGAAATTTTTTAACAAATACTAAGAACAAATACAGAGAAGAAAAGAACGACCAGCGAGGTTAGTGTTTGATGATCAACTCACTGGCACGGGCCCAGTCTTCTTTATTCTATACCCATTTCTGGGCTATGTATAAGATCATTTACAATATGGTACTTATCTATGTTCAGGTACAGCGTAACTATGTACTGACGTTTCCTTCTTATGGTGCATATAGTTTGTGTCTCTGTTATCCATATTCTAATTTTACATATCTGTTCTGTTTACTTAGGTCAAGTGTGTAGCATTATCTGCTGCAAGACCCAAAAGATTGTGGTCTGCACTTGTTGATATATGATATGCAGCTAGTAATCTGCGTTATCGTCTTGTAGTTTTACATATTTCTTATACATATGTTTATTTCCTTATGTCCATACTTGAACATATTGTGACGGTTGTAATATGTATCTTATATTCTAAGTTCATGCTTGAACAAATACAATACATCTGAGCTTTGAGTTCAGCCTTAGAATTTTGCGTTTTTCCAATGAACTATTTTATTTTTACTGAAATGATTCATTATCATAAGACATCCATCCTTTAGACAAGCACCGTTTGCTGGAATATTTTTTATAATTTTTTTTTTCTATTTAATTTATTGCCCTCTACTTTTAAGAACCTCTACCAATCGGTTTTGCATGAATCCCATTAATTTTATGTGAACAAATTCTAAAGTGTCTGATAACTATGAAACGCACTGTATAGCTGCAAATTTAGCTATAGTCTGTTGGCCTCTTTTCCCACTTAATTCACAATTCAACTCTGGGATTATCTCATCGAGTGCTCAGGGGACATTTTGGGCTAATCTGCAGTATCTATGTATCTATGCAGTAAATTTGCTTGCTAAGCACAGTAAAATATCGTATTGGCATTTGTGGTTCAACAGAGACTCAACTGAGTGTCTGAGTGTGCATATGGCCTGCTTTAACTAGATACCGAGTAGAAGCAGTAGTAGTGGCAGTAGTTGCCCCCTCATCTCGGGTTTAGTGTGAGAGATACAAGTGAGAAGCCTAGGCAGCCTTTTGGCAACACCTTGACTGAACTTTGACCGTTTGGTAACTCATTTAGTTAGATTATTTACGGTAATCCAAGAAGCAAGCTGCCAGCCACAGAGAGTGTCCAACTTAACTGCATACACGCTCAGATTGCTCCGGGATGGCTCTTGAGATCCGGTTAAAGACAGACATGTAGGGAGAGAGAGAGAGGGGTGCGGGAGGCTACCCATAGGCTAAATACATGCAAGTTGTTTTGCTAAATTGTGCGTAAGCCAACAGCAGCAGCAACACAGAGCAAACACAGACAACACGGCCAGCCAGCAACAAGGAGGATCCTGAGACGTGGAAAGTTTCTCAAGCTCTGCATGGCAATTCAAATAAGACTTTTATGTTGCTTTCCAGTTGCTAGTAGTTGCTGCCGCCTTGCAACACTGCGGCGACTCTTGAGGCAGCCTCATAGCTACCTCGTACGTGTTTGCGGCGTGTGTGTTACATGATTGCCACGCCCACTCCCACTGCCACACTCCCCCCCTGCAGTCCACAGACGATAGTGGCCCACAGCCCAGATGCTGCTGCTGCTGCTGCTTACCTTGGCTGCCTTGTGCGTGCGCTCATTAGCATTCTGAAACGGCTTTATAAAATTCAACAAGCAACAATCCAAAGAACCAACAACAACAACAACAGCAGCAGCAGCAGCAACAGCAGCAAACGGAAACAAACCAAAATGTAGCTAACCCAACCTGTATGGGGCGCCCCGTCCACCACCTGCCCTGCCCAGCTCAGAGTGCAAGTTTCTAGATCCTCTATAGTCTGCATGTCTCTGTTTGTTGTGTGGCATACCCTGTAAATATAAATGAAAAGGGGTATGATTAGTATAATTGCTATTTTGACAGTTCGATATATAGTATATTGTGAGAGGTAAAGTGACACGATGTTGATAAGTTCGATGTAAAATCAGCAGAATGTGTACTTTAACAGAGTCTTTACAATCGTTATGTCGAGCAACTTGAGTGTGACACCAACTGAGGGTCAGTGAAAATGCTCTCAAGTAGTCCTTGTTAGTGTTATTATCTAGCTAGTGTTAAAATTAAATCTTTTACACCCCATTTAAAACTATTTTGGAGTTAAAAAAGTGGTGCTCTGAATTTTTAAACTTCTGGTTTAAAATCAAAACCAAAATGGAGTAAAACTAGCTGGTCACACTCTCATTTCAAATTTGCCGCTCAATTTTTGGTTTACTAGAGTAGAATTAAATCCAAAAAGGGTTTAAAAGCCCTGCTCTCGCTCGAAATGTGTGCATACATACACAGAAGAGTTGCAATAAACGATAAGTTTGCTCTCTACGCACACACACACTCAAACAAAAAATAAAAAAAAAAAAAAACGTAGTTCTCTGCCTGGACTTGAACCCGAGTCGTCCGCATTCTGCATTCTTGCAATCTGTTCATAAGAAATGTATTTGGGATGTGCAAACTGTTAAAGCTTTGTGGCGCAAGGGTCTAAGTCGACAGTGAACAGTGCTGCGCGTGTCAACCAAGGAGGAGTCGTGAGTTCAAACCGAGAAGCCGGACAAGTAAATTTGGTATGTAAAATTAAAGATATAATTAAATTTAATTGATGTAAAAAATTTATAAAATATAAATATGCATCATATGTAATTTGGCGGTTAATCTAATGAGAGGAAAAAATCATGATTTAAGATTTTTGTAAATCTAAATTTGAAATTATGGTCGTGATTTTAGATTTTTTAGCATCTTATTTTATGCTGGTTAAATTAAATCCTATTTTGGTTTTGATACAACTCCTCTCTTGGTTTAAAATTAAATCCAAATTCGATTACCGTTCAAACTATTTTGGTTTTGTATTTACACCAAAATTGGTTTAAATTGTGCACCAAGTGAGAGAGCAACGCTTAAATGTGTGTGTATACCAATGCTCTCTTTGTGTACTCCAGCTGGTTTAAATTTAAAACTTTTTTGGATTTGTTTTATATAGAAACCAAAATAGTTTTAATTTTACTCTTTTTTTTTTAGATTCTACTAATCTAACTAATCTAACTGTTCGTCAACTTTTGTGTAGCTTTAAAAGCTTTAAATATAAATGATGAGGGGTAAAAGGGGTCTAGAAGTACAATTTCTATTTATCAATTCATTTTAAAATTATAAACGATATTCATATATTTATGTATTTCTGATTTTACTAGGCCTTCAGCTGGGTAGTACTTTGAAAACTTTTGTGTAGCTTTAACAGAAATTTATCATATTTAATTATAGCTGATTAATGAACATATTATTACTTATATGTCTTGCTATAATTAAAACTGAATTATAGATGTAGGTAAAGTTTAGTTAGTTGGTTATACTACATAGTACTCGATTTGCAGCACGCTCCATGTGCTGTATTAATTTAAATATTTCTGTAAAGAAAACTGCTGACAGTACTACACCTTTGTACTTGGCTTTGCAACAACAGCAGTTAAGATGTGTATAATATATGTATATACTCGTATTGACCAGTATATAGTAAAATATATAAAATATATTATATACAATATAATAATATGAGTATATGGCAATCAACTGAACGATATTACTGACCTAATCTGCATCAAATATACACACATATATCAGTACTATTTTAGGGTTCATTTGTTGCATCAATAACTACAATTATTATGCTCACGCTTAAAAGTATGCTATACATTTAATTAGAATATGAATTGTGAGCATCCTTAAAAGTATGCAGCATATTATAATTGTGAGCAATATTTCCAACGGATCAATACAAATTATATATAATAAAATACATCCTTTGGCTTAATATTCTCACTGTTTAAGATTCAATTGAATTTATATGGTCTTACTTCAAGTCTCTTCTGGTAGTTTTCCATAAATGGATATGCAGGAGTTCATACAGACTTATAGGCAGACAGTTAAACTTCTTAAGTAATGGTTCTTGAAACTATTAAAAGCTATTACAGAAATTATTATTATTACAGTTCAAGTGGAGCTTTGATCTTTTGAATCTAGTTGTAGGGTATTCTCTAGTCAAAAGCTTACTTTAGCTGTTTATAGTATTGTTGTTTAGCTTTTTATTCTGCACAGCATGCACACATATACACACACACAGTCTCACATTCACACACAGAGACTCACACACACGTAGACATTCTTATTCTGTTGTTATCCGGGTGCTGTCTGCTGTTGCTCGGGTTTTTGCCTGGTCTTGCCTCGAGTTGCATAAATTGAATCTGAATTTGTGAGTAAATTGCACACAGGAGACACATTATTTTTGAGTTTTGCCTTTTAAATTTGTGGCTTTTCACTTTGTCAGAGCACGAGCGAAAGAGACGCCACCAGCAGAGTAACTGAGACAGAGAGAAGGAGAGAAAGAGAGTTTGAGGAGGAGACATAGAGACCGAGCCTAGGCACACTACTGGCCTTGCAATAGTCTCACTGACTTCAACTTTGTGTCACTTTGCGTTTAGCAATTTTGTATGACCCACTTGAGCGGCGCCACGCCCCCTTCGACTGCAGCAGGGGAGCCTTGCGCCCACATTTAAATCAATATTAATAGCGTAGGCCTCTTTTTCAAATTGCATTGCACAAATTGCTCGTCTATAAATACGCTTGAAATGTTTATTTAATATGTGCCAGTCGGTGCCGAGAACCTACACGACTCTACACAGCGAGAAAAGTGGGTATCAGAAATGGAATTCATATGAGATGAAATGCAATGGGGATAATGAATTGTAGATGGGCGAATTTTCGTTAGAAATAAAATATAGAAAAAATTTATAGATATTATTTAGAAGAAGAAACTAATTTTGAAATTTTGAAGTGAGTAAAAATAGACTTTTCCCTAATAAATATAGAGTAGTTAATTGATGTATTTGAAAGCCATGATTTTCATATATTTTGGCATATATGTAGGTAATAGCAATATTCCATTTAAAACTATAAAAAGATACTGTTCTATAGTTCTTTCTACTTTACATTAAATTAAATTTTTTATAACGATTTTCGATATATCAGTTTCTGCCTTTAAGTAGTTAGAAATAAAATATAGAATAAAATTAAAAAATAATATTTTAGAAATGTAAAGAAGTAAAGACGAATGTTGGAGGGAGAAAAATCTGGTTTTTGCCTATAGAAAGCATAGTAGATATATGTAGTTTAAAATACACATAGAATTATCTTAATAGTAATATTCGGTTTAAAAGTAAAAGAAGAGACTGTTCTTTACTTTTTCTTCTTTATATGGAATTCAATATTTTTATAACGTTTTTCAACATATCAGATCCCCTCTTAAGTGGTTGGAAATTTAAATCTTATTGAGACTTTTATAAACTTTAATTTAACTATACTTATTAAGTATTTTTTCTCGATTTTAAATACGAAATTGTTGCTTGTTTCTCTCTGTCTACGATATCCTGTTCCGTTCTCAATGTCTCTCCAGCTCTCTGTGTCTCTCGGTGTCTCTGTGTGCCTCCTCTCGATAGTGCAATCGGCTTGTCTATGTGGCTAGCCTTTCCATATGCAAATTGTTTTTATAAATTTGCAAGCAGCTCGCATTGTTATTGTTGCTATTGCATAGCAATTTGTGCATAAACTTGCTGCAATAAAAAGCCAAGTGGACAAGCAGCAGCAGCTGCCCTTTGGAGAGAGGGGGGAGGGGGAGGGGAGTGGGGCTAGAGAGTGGTATAATCAAAACCGTAACAATCGCCACAATTGCAATAGAATCGTCGTTAATTACTGTCTGTGCTTGCGGTTGTTGTTGCCTCGCATTGGATGGCACTGGATTATATGTATGTGTGTGTATACATGTGTGTGTGTGTGTGTGTGTACGTGTCTGACTGTAACTGTAACTGTGTGTGTGTGTGTGTGTGTTTGGGTAGCGCCTAAAAGAGCAAGACAAATACAAGCTAGGTGGCTCTGCTTGTCTGGCAAAAGAAGTTGAGCCCGCAGCTGGAAAAGGAGCAGCAAGAGCTAAGGGCAAAGGGCAAGGGGTGTGGAGGGGTGGGGTGGGGCTACAGCCAGTAGACTGAAACAGCAACGCCTGGCGCATCGTTAAGCGTCGCTGCCAAGTGGCAAAACTCAAATAAACATAAACGTGCACACACACACACACACACACCCATACACACATATACAGATAAAGAGCGAAAGATATATACAAAGTAGACTTAGGGTAGAGGGGCGAGGAGCAGAGGCAGAGCTGCTGCCACAGCCAAAATCTCTGAGCTGGTTTGTTGTCTTTAGCCTCTGTCTGTGTGTGTGTGTGTGTGTGTGCCTGGCATGGGAGACTCATTAAAATGCAGTGCGAGATAATAAGCATTTTAATTAAATATTTAACAAGAATAAGTTTATCACAACACGGCACAGGGGAGGAGGGAGGGGGGAGGTAGGCAGAGCATAGCTAACGTGTGCCTCTGAATCTGTATCCCTCCCCCTCCCTCCTCATGTGTAATGGCTTGTAAGCGTCTGTTAGGTTGGCCATTAGCGAGAGAGTCGAGCCGAGTGTGAGCTCGATTCGAACTGTGGCAATTGGGCAAATGCTTAGGCAAGTCGACAAAAGTTAAACTACTATAGAGCGTCGACATTGCCAGCCAATATTTTGATGTAATTTGAGCTTCTAATTGGCGCACGTGCCACACACACACACACTGTCACACTCTCGCACACACACTCAACTTGAGTACTGAGTACCGACGACTCCTTGTCAAATATTTAAGCAACTTGTCTAACCGTGTGTTGATATTTACTTTCATCTCAATTTCCCGCACAGCTCTCACACACTCACTGACTCTCTCTCTCTTTATCTGTTTCTCTTGCAGAGGCTTTGGCTTTGTCACATTCAGCGATCCAAATAGCGTAGATAAGGTACTCACCCAAGGCACACACGAACTGGATGGCAAAAAGGTAATATATGCATACGAGTATCTCCCACTACCACTCCCACACCCACTCTATCCATATCCATTCACATACATATGCTTAATCCCACCCAGAACCCGGAACAGGGAACCCGGAACAAGCCAACTCGTGACTCGTTCGCTGGGCAAACAAAAAACTTCACGAGCTATGCAAAATATTTGCACAAAGCAAAAGCCAAACGCGAGTCAAGTCTTCATAAATTGCCAGCCGTGTCTCTCTATTGACAGCAATTAGAAACTCAAAGCAATGACAGGCAACTAACACACAGAAAAAACAACACACACACTCACACACACACCAAATCACAACACTTGCCAACAAAAAACTCGACTCCAACAACAACAACGACAACGACAACTAAAACCAATAAAGCCGAAAGCAAAAAATCCTAAAAAAGAAAAACAAGTTGAAAAAACAATGAACTGTCAGCGAGATTTTTCGGCAAAAGCCAAACAATTTTTAATTACGTGATGTGTTATTTTCGAGGTATACATGAGGCAACAAAGGTGTTGCACCTGCTGTCCTATACTGTCCTGTCCTGTCCCGGGCATCAAATGAGCAGCAGCCTCTGTCCCTGGGCTCTGTCATTTGCTCTTTTTAGAGGCTCTACTACATATACCTGGTCATGGCCAACTCAATGGGGTGTAATCAGGTTGTATGGATAGCTTTGGCATCTATACAAAATGTATAATGCAGCACTCATACATTAAGTAATGAGAGCAAAGATGTTAGCTATACTATATTATCTATGATGAAAAGTATCTTTCCTACTGTACAAAGAAATTTTGAAATACTATTTCGAATGAAATATCATTGTTATTATAAAATTGCTTAGCAAAATTGGCTAACTCCGCCAAATTCCCAATTTTATATAAAATTTGCACAGTCATTCTGACAGTCTAAGAAAATAGTGTAGCAGCCTTTTGAGCTGAGCTTCTGTTAACTAACAGAATGACTGCTGGGTCAGTTGAGAAGAAAGTGTTGCAGCCTTTTGAGCGGCCTGAAATACTATTCTGTTAACTAACAGAACGACTGTAAAGCTGTAAAGCATTACAATCATGCAGCAGCTTGGAAGTATGCAACACATTTCGGTTAACTGCACACGATGACTAAGCAAATTTCATAGTAATTCCTTAATTTTGTTTGTAGTTTGAAGAAATAAGTGTTTTTTCATTAAAAAGCTGAATTTTCTCATTCAATTTATGCTCTTAAATAATAATTCTCTCTATATTTATTCTTTTGATTAAGCTTCTGAAATTTAACAGTCTATATTTATTCTACACTAGTAGAAAGCTCATAATTCTCTTATATAAAAGTCTTCTTCACATTTAGCTAAATAGACAGAGCTTAGCTTAACTAGTGCCGTATGCAGAATACATTATCGGCTAGTCAACTCGACTGTAGGCCTTTTATCGATATTCTCTGCATCATTTTTAAGCTCTTTGTCAGTTGAAGCTAGTATTAGATCAGTTAGGCAACAGTGTGCATAGCAATTTTTTAATTAATATTTTGAACAAGCATTTTAATAGTCGCCTGAAAGCTGAAATAAAAGTAATGAATTGAAATAGTTACGGGTACAAAGCAGAGGTTATTATCAAGGTAGATATACGTCACTCTCATTGCTCTATATGCAGTCTATATACTAAATTGTATGCTCAAATTAAACGCCGTCAAATTCAGTATTTCTATATACTATTTTTACAAGTTTATTTTGTTTATATTATTTTATTTTATATACGATTTAGATAGTCTCATTTCATGCAGACTTTTGGCAGTTTCAATCAGCCAAATCAAACTGTGCAAAGCATTACATAAAGCCCTGCTTTTAATTCTATAAAATAGTACATATCATTGATGAATTCGGTTTGATTAACTGTCAGAAATCTCGCTCTAAAAAAAAAATAGGCAAACCAAAGACAGGCTGTCATATGGCACACAGTTGGCATTACGCATACGCCGCATTGGCATTAGCTTAATTAGCTGAAGCTTGTCTATCTGCCTGACTGAGTGGCTGTCCGTCCGACCGTCCGTCCGTCTGTCTGTCTGACCATGTTTGTTGGTCATTCTTTGCTATACAGCTGGCCAACTGTAAATAAAATGCGCAGCCATCATTTATATATCATTTTTTGCATTCGGTACTATCGAGTGTGTGTGCGAGAGTGTGTGTGTGTGGGAGTGTGTGGCACTCGTGCAGTTTTCGTGTTTCCGTTTGGCTGCACCGCACAACCGAAAAGTGGAAAAGTGCAAAACAGAAAATAGAAAATAGAAAACTGAAAACGATGCGATTTCATTTCATTTCATTTCGTTACGCCTTTTCGGCCTGCAACAAAATATAAAACAAAATAAAAATAAAACGCTGACGTCGACGTCAGCGTCAGCAGCGACGTCGACATTGCCACTCAGCGCTGATTAGTTTTAATTTTAATCTAAAAATCAATTTCCCGCCAGCCGGGTCTGCCCCATGACTGAGCAGCTTCTAGTTGTTGTTGTTGTTGTTGCTGTTGGTTGATTGTTGTTATTGCCAATTGTTGTTGCTGTTGTTGCCGATTGTTGTTGCTGTTGTTTCGCGTGCTGCACACAGGAAATCAACACGGCAAACTGCCTGTCCTGTCAGCAGTTGCTGCTGTCCTCTGACAATTTTTGTGCGAATTATTATCGCCAGAGGATATTACGTGGGTTTCCTCCATTCCCCTACCCCTTCTCCCTGCTTATCTCAGTCGCTATCTCTTGCCAATATCTTTTCATTTTATTTGCCATTTTATTTGCGGCATTGGCTTAAGTTACTCTCTCGCACTTGCAACCAACTGCAAGCCGCGTTTCGAGTCACTTCAAAAAGATTTAGCTTCAAGCACCCCAAAGTCATTGTGCACCAGTCTCCCCCCTCTCTGCCTGCCCTAGTGGTTTACCGTTAGCTGTCACTGTCTGTGAGGAGCAGCAGCAGCAGCAGCTAGCACTTAAAATTGAATTTTTATGATTTTTAATTATTTTTAATGACGCTGCTTATTGAGCAAAATGAGTGGGGCAAAGCGAGGAGGAGGAGCATAGACTCGAGCAAGGACTCCCTCTCCCTACTACTAGTATTTACTGCCTCTCTGTCCACGCTGGGTCCAGGCAATTTGTTACGCGTTAATTCGTGCGTACTCAGCTTTCAAGTTCCCTACTCCATACCCCTCGCCACGCCCCTCTAGACTCCGCTCCCCTTAGGGGGTAATTCCTGCTTAATGCGCAATGCAGGCTTATGCAAGATTTATGCTCGGCTATTAATATGAAGAGTTGCTCGAAATGCTTTTTCATTTAAATGTCATTAAGCATACGATTTCCTCACTCACACACACACACTCTCGCACACACACACACGTACTTACTTACGCTCTTCTCTTCCCCTCTCCAGGTGGACCCGAAAGTAGCTTTTCCGCGACGTGCACATCCCAAGGTAAGTACCCACAAAAATATTACCAAAAAAAAAGAAAAGTCGAAGAAGCAGCAGAGGGTGTAGCTGCTGCAATGGTCGTTGTGGGTGGGGCATGGGGGCGGGTGCGGGGGCAAAAGGATGTGTCATAAGTAGCAGTAAATGGCAGATGAAATTAAAAACGGAAGATGACAACAGCAACAACATTACATAAAAAGTAGAAGAAGCAGAAGAAGAAACAGTGGCAGGCGGATAACTTTGCGGCTGACAGGCGTTCAGGCCTCAACTCCATCTGCTGCTGCTCCTTCATGTTGCCTTGCCACAGCTTCTCTGCCTGCAAAGTGATGATGACAACAAAATTTCGACAGCAATGGGTGTGCGTGTGCGTGTGTGTGTATGGCATGTGCCACTGCCGTTCGTTTCTATCTTCCTATGGGTTGCTTTATGCCCCATGCCACACAGCCTACTACTAAATGCCACACGCACATTTCGCTGCCTGCCGCTGCGCTCGGTTAGACAGTGTTACAAATGTGCTGCTCTCAGACGAGCTTTCTTTTTGCCCTTGCCTAGTTGATACGCTAACTACAAAGAGTCGCTTAGCTAAGTAGTTTACTTGGGAGTAGTAAAAGTTGAAGTTGCAACAGAGGATAGTGTTAACTACTCCCCCAGTAACTATATGTTAAGCATAAGCAAAATCTGTATACCTAGACAGACATTTCTATAAGTTTTTTAGCCTCGAAAGTGCACACTAAAGAAAGCTTTAATGCCTGCATCATTTGAGTATTTATTATTAAAGTATTCATCATAACTTTACTAAGTAGTTATCCTATAATTTTTATAAAAGAACTTCAACTAAAAGTAAGACAAGTATAAGACTTAAAGTCAAAGACTTAAAGCATCTTTAATGGTTAAGTAACTTTAAGTTAAGTTAAGTAAAGGCTAAAAGTATATGATAAAAGATTTTTATACTAAAATAAATGAGTTAAAGTTCTCACATGATAATAAACATAATGCTGGGTAAAAGTTTTAAAGCAATTTTACTGTCTTAAGCTTCTTTTGCTTCAAAGAGTTTTACTATAGTTTTAGTGCTCATATGTCCTGTTTTATAAGTTCTGTAGAAAGATGTCTTTATATTAGGTTGTTTGGTAATGACATACCGGTTTCTTTATTGATTTTTGACGACTATTTTAATATAGTTAGCATTGTCCGATTTAAGTGATATATATAAATAGAAAATGTTATGTATTTTATTATATTTATATATTTATATTTGTCTATTGATATTTACATTGTTATATTTATATTTATTTATATATGTATAATTATTTATATATTTAAATTTATTTATATATTTATAATTATTTATATATTTATAATTATTTATACATTTATTAATATTTATATTTATTTATATATATTTTAATTTATGTATATTTATTTTATATATTTTTTTATATATTTAGTTGACCTTTTAATGGTTTCAGAGTGAAGTTTCTTTTACTATATTCTTCAGACTTTAATTCATAATACTCCTTCTTTCTACACATTCTTTCAACCACTTCACATGTGAATTATCTTCCGATTTGCTCAACTCTCTCACTTGCGTAATAAGCATAACAATCCGTTTAAGAATCCATTTCGAATTCACATATTCAGAATATTTCCTTTGTGGCCAGCTTAGCTGTTATCAGTCTAAGAGTATTTTCTAATGCGGCTTTATGCTACTTTTCTGCTCACTTTTTTTTGCTGGTGTATGGAGGATTTTTGGCGCAACGACTAACCGCAACAGCACACCATAATACGCACCCAAAACGACACACACAGATACAGACTCACACTCATACACTCGCACATACAGAGGGCTTAAACAAGAGCAAGCCAAAAGGCAGGCAGTCAGCTCCTTCTCTCAGAGTCTTCTTGTGGTGTCTCCATCAAGGCACGACAACACCACTGACTGGCTACGCTCTGCTTATCAACACGCAGCTGATTTCCGTTTCTATTCCTGCGGCGCGTGTTGCTGCCGTTTGTTAGAGCTCACTCCATGCCACCTCCCGGCTCAGTGGCAACGGCAGCAGCAGCAGCAGCACCCGACAATTATTTACGTAATGTTATTATTATAATATTTTTTTAAACGCATTCTCACTGGATTTGCGCCATGCCACGAGGAGGCACGAGGCAAAGGCAGAACAAGTCAAGGAGGTGAAAGTATAGGGTGAGTGGGAGTGGGAGCGGGAGGAGGAGGTGTAGGAGACTAGGACAGCAGCTCGACGGCATTTGTGCGAGTGGCTTTGTGTTCAGTTCAGTTCAGTGGTACTGCTACTGTTGCCATTCCCCCCACTCAGCTCTCATCTCTCTTCTCCTCTGCTCCTTTTCGGTTGTGTTTTCTCTGTTGGGGCGCGCGAAGATCCTCTCGCATATTAAAAGGCGTTTAAAAACATAAATCCAACGTCTAACGGCTGCTTATGAAAATTACGAGAAAAAAATGAGTGACGCTGCAGCCAAGGGGGGAACAGGGGGAGGGGAGCAGAGCTTAGCAGGAGCCAAATGGCAGCAGAGGCAGAGGCAGTCAGGCAGCCAGCGCTTGTCGTGGAGACACCCAAAGGAGTTGATACGCAGCATAAAAAAAAATAAGTAAAGAAGAAAAGAAATTGCAAGCGACATCAAAAGCAAAAAAAAAAAGAAATGTAGAGAAAAACTGAAATAAAATGAAATACAAAAAAGAAAATGACAAGAGGACAATTTCTCGCAACGGCAGGCAGTCTGTAGGCAGAAGGATTGCCCACAAAATGTGGCCCAAAATGTTTGCGGTTGCAGCGAAAGTTAAGAGTGTTTTTTTTTCAGTTTTCCCATCTTTTTTTTTTAAGTAGTCATAGGCTGTTGGGGAGTTAGGGACTGAAACTGGTAGCTGAGAATGGGCTATATAATGAAATGAAGCATACTAAATGAGGCAGCTAAGTTTTCAGTGTTAGAGCACACACACACACACTGTGAGAGGGGTGAGGGTATGGCCATAGAGAACATAATGAAATGCGAAAAAATGATGAGGATATTTTTGGACCATAAAATGCAGATGAGCCGACTAAGCACAAAATAGTGTGGAAGCCGCAGAGCCGTAGCTGGAAATACATTTCGAGTAGGCCTTGTGGCAAGTATGTACACACACACACACATGCAGGGAAACATTCCACATACGCCACATACGCCGCGACAACGACATCGACTCTCAACTCTCGACTCTGTCTCAATGTTTGTGCAAACTTTTGTGAAGTTAATTTCTTTGCTTTTAAGCTCTCAGACTATGAATATGAAATGTGTATTTGTGCAACTTGTGTGTTGGTCAAATGGGCGAATGTAGGGTATACACACACACTCGCACACACGCACACACAGAGTCATTCACTCACATACACTGGCTTACATATGTCATGTTAAAAAGTTCGCTTTTAATGTGCAAAATTTTTGGTGGCCAAAGCCATAAAAGTGCATGGGATAAGTGAAATGGATTTCGCTCTTGCCTCTCTGCCCCATATAAGTATGCTATAAAAACTTTCACAGCAGCAAAAAAGCAGCAGCAGCAGCAGCAACAGAAGACAAAAAACTATTCAAACGGAATCTGTTGAGACAGCTTGAACTTGTGCAAGGATTTATGAATGTTTTGTGTAAAACGCCATATACGACGCGCGTCGTATTCAACTCCACACAAAAGAGAGCCGAGCGAAACTCCAAATCAAATTTAAGCTTTGTAACGAGTAAACTTGTTAAAGCTTAACAGCATAGCATGCGGGTGAATTTGTGAATGCCATAAGTCGGTTATTGTTTGAAAATGTTGCGAAATATATATCCTAGCTAGACAATTTCTCATTCAATTTCCTCTTGTATTGTAAATTGTATTATATCATCAGCGATTTTAATGAGTACACGCTACGAGGAAATGAAATGCTGACGATTAACTAAGTGGAAGAATGTACAGGAATTTCTTCAGATTAAAGAGAAGTGTATCTATGACTTTGGTAAATTAATCTCTCAGTTTTGCTACCAATTTCCATATTTCCATAATGAAAGGCTGACGATTAACTAAGTGGAAGAAGAATCTGCAGGAATCTATAAAGAGAAATGTATCTATGCTTGAGGTAAATTATTCACTCCGTTATCCTATCAACTTGACGATTAATACGTGGAAGAAGAATGTCCAGGAATTTATACAGATTTAAAGAGAAATGTAACAATAGTATCTTTGGTAAATTAACCTCTCAGTTTTCTTATCAATTTCCATATTCTCTTTAAAAATGAAATGCTGACGATTAACTAATTGGAAGAATGTGCAGGAATTTCTACAGATTAAAGAGAAATGTATCTATGACTTTGGTAAATTAATCTCTTAGTTTTCCTATCAATTTCCATATTTTCCTTAAAAATGAAAGGCTGACGTTTAACAAGGAGAAAGAAGAATCTGCGGGAATCTATAAACAGAAATGTATCTATTCTTGAGGTAAATTATTCACTTAGTTTTCCTATCAACTTGACGATTGATACTTAGAAGAAGAATGTCCAGGAACTTCTACAGATTTAAAGAGAAATGTATCTATTAGTATCTTTAGTAAATTAATCTCTCAGTTTTGCTATCAATTTCCATATTTTCTTTAAAAATGAAAGGCTGAGTAGAAGGAAGAATATCCAGGAATTTCTACAGACTTAAAGAGAAATGTATCTATTAGTATCTTTGGTAAATTAATCTCTCAGTTTTGCTATCAATTTCATGAATTTCTTTCAAGAGTTTTCCCTTATTAATAGATGAATCTGTATCGCTTCGATTTCAGTAATTGTATAAATAAATGTTGTGGAATATTGTAAATTAATTGAGCCACAGAGCTGTTAATGAGTGCATGAGATAAACTGCATATTAGACAACAGTTTGCATCACTATTCATAGTTCTAATGAGGCAAGGCTTGGGCTATGTCAACTTACTGTCTAAGACCAGAGATATTGTTGATGAACCACACACAACCACACACACACATAATGTTTTCATCTGGCAATTGCAGCTGTCAAATTATCGATTTAAAATTCATTTTAAGCCAGAGTTTGTGCATATATATACAATACTATTTGCGTGTGTGTGTGTGTGTGTGTGTGTGTGTGTGTGTGTGTGTGTGTGTGTGTGTGTGTGGGATAAAGTATGCAATTAAGGGCACAAATCCTGTGTCAAAGTCTGTGGAAAACAATGTGGCTTCGATTGCATGACCATGTCATAATGAAGCACATTTTAGAATCTGCAGCAAATGACAGATATCAGAGACAGAGAGTGGAGTGGAGTGGACTGGAGTGAAAGCATCTTTTGCTCTCTAGCTACAGTCATGTTGCCATTAAATTAACACGCTCGAATATGTCTGCTGTGTGAGTCGGTGTATCTGTGTGTGTGTATCTTGTGTACATTGTGCAAACTTTTCTAATTTAAACCGGCAGTTTCAGTCAATTGCCACAGCTTACCGCTTTCGACATGAGTTTTACTTTTTACTACCTTCACATTTCAACAGAATGGAAACAGAATTGGATAGAATGGAGAGTGTAGAGAGTGTAGAGAGTAGAGTGTTGTAGTAGAATGAACAGACATATCAGACATATTTCCAATACATTAAAACTTGTGTGAATACACTTGCCAGAATCCATTACAATACACACTCACACACACACACACACAGACAGTTGTGGGGGAAGCCGAAGCCATAAATCTAATAAATACGTGTATTTCTCACCCCCTCCCCTCCGCCCGCACTCCCCTCACTCCACTCGCACAGAGAGTGTGCAATAACTTGTAAAATATGTAATCAATCAAGATGAAACAGTCGTTGAGGCAGCCAAACTATGTCGAAAGTATGCGTCTGACTGCAGTTGCAGACTCTCTGCCAGCCAAGCCAAGCCAAGGCTGAGGCATTCCAACAGAGCGAGCGAATAGTTGGGCGGGTGAGGAGGAGGAGGAGGGGGGCTGACTGCAAGGACGATTAATTCAACTTTTGCACAGACAATGGCGCTTCCCACTGCTGCAATACAAAGGCTGAGGCAAAAGCCTAGGCAGCACGACTCACGATATTCCACTCGGCAGCAAAAAAAGTCAAAAGTTGAAAGTGCAATTTTGTCGTTATTATTTTACATTTACAACAAAAGCCTGGCACAAGCCAAAAACAACGAGAGTGGAGGAGAAATGGGAGTGGAAAACAAAAAATGAAAAGTGAAAAGTGAAAAGTTACTCAACTATTTCATGCAGCGAGAGCAAACCGCTGAGTATGTGTCTCCAACTGACTCCCCATAGCTATCTGTCTACTGCAATGTGTGTGAGTGTGCGAGTGTGTGTGCGAGGGGGTGTGTGTAATTGTCAGTTAGTTGGCGCTGTCAGTCCGAATGTTGAAATTAATTTATTTCAATTGAAGTTGAACTTTTGTGGCTTTATTACTTTGCAAAAGTTGTGCAGAGCTACGCATAATAAACGCCAGTGCCACCATTCATTCGTATTCGTATTCATTTTCAGCTGCCAACGTTGCCAGGTGCTGCCCTCTGACCCCTCTCCCCTCACCCCACCCACAACCCTTCGCCCTGTCACCTGACCTTTTGCACATCAACCACTTCCAGTTTATATAGCATATATATATTTTACTTGGCAAAATAATCAAATTGCAAAATTGCAACTTCTGCTCGCACTCCTACTACTCCTTATCATCATCGTCTCCCCCTCCTTCACTCACTCACTAGCTGTGTCTCTATTCTGGTATCTCTTTCGACTACTCGCTCTGATTTGACTGCCTCTGTCTCATCTTCCATCGTCCTTGTCATTGTTGTTGCCCGTCAAACTATCTCATCTTTTTGCCGTTACATTTTTCCGGATTTTTTTCACTGTTGAATTTTATTTTCACTGTTGATTTTTTACCTTTGCCTTGCCAATACTTCTAGTCGTTTTTTTCTACCTGATATTTTTGTTTTCTAGCCATGTGATAGGGGTAACTCAACGGTGTGTGTGTGTGTGTGTGTGGGTGTGTGTGTGTCTAGAGTGCAGCAGGTGCTATTGACGGTTCTGCTGATAATTTGTTGCGAGATTTTTGACATTTGCGAGTGGCAGCCGTGCGGCATTGATAGTTATTTGATATGCATATAGAAATCATAAAAATAATATTGAAATTCTTGTAAATAAATTCGAGTCAAGTAAATGGAGAAACCTTTGGCATGGCAGACTGCAAAGATACTCTACTGGCTAGGCAGACAATTGACTGCAAGTTATTCTACTTGCTAGGCAGACAAATATATAGGCTGATGGTAAGGCTTATAGATTCATATTATTTAGATTATTATGCATATAGAAATCATAAGAATAATATTATATTAAAATTCTTGTAAATAAATTCGAGTCAAATAAATGGATAGCTTTGGCATGGAAAACTACAAGAAATTTTACGCAAACTGATGGCAGAATGAAGCTTATAGATTCCTCATATTGTTTAGATTGAAATGACAATTAAAATTAGAATTTATTTTGTGTACAAATTGAAATATTTGGAGTCAAATAAAAAGGAAATGAATGGAAATATTTGGCATGGCAGACTGCAAAGACACACTACTTACTAGACAGACAATGATGTCATAATAAGGCTTATGGATTCACTATATTATTTAGATTTAAATGTCAACAAAACTTAGAATTTATTTTGTGGATAAATTGAGCTGTAAATATTTGGCATTGTGAAAGAATTTCACTTACCATAGACCTTCCATAAAAGATTATTTTTCTAAGCACCCGAAAAGTATGCAATAAAAACTGTATATGTAACTGATTCGTAAATGGATTTGCGAATAGGACTAAGTGTAAATTGTAAACAAAATATGAGTGCTTATGATATCTTTAAACCATTTCCTAAACTGTTTATTTATAATTTAAAATAATTTCACAAGTGCCCGCAGTGTGTGCATATATTTGAACTAAGCTGCAGTGTATTTGCTTTAGACTTGCCTGTGACTATTATATTCTTTACCTCATGGTATCATTATTATAGTCCTTCTATAGTTTATACTAGACACTCAAGACTGTAGCCAATTACTTGTAGTTCTTACATCATTCACTTGCATTCGCATATACTCGAAACATAAGTATTAGTTTTGCAGAATATGTCATTAGCTCTGAATATGCATCACTTGCATTCGCAATCATTAAGTTCTTTTCACAATAAAATGTCAGGCCAGAAGAAGCCTTGGAAACAGCAAGAAAGATATGTTAAAAATCAAGAGAATTTCGTTAGCAATCGAATTCATTAAATTGTTATTCAATTCATGTTTATGTTATTTATCAATTGGCATTGACATTTAAATAGATTAAGTCCCTCGAGTTGACAGCAAGAGTCCTGCAATAGACTGAAGTGACTGAGTGACGTAATAGAGTAAAATGTTGTGAATTAATTTGATTTTATTTTTAGTAATTTACTCAAGTTTTTGGCATTAGAAAACTAAGAGTTGTCTGTTAGCTGTAAAGCTGGAGCTTAAGTTGTTGGAATTCCTTTCGCAATTTGTGCTTGTGTCATAAAATGAAACTTTAATGAGCTTTTGCCATGCAAATTGCTGTTGTTGTTGTTATTTTGGCAATGCCTTTTTAAACTCGAATCAAAAATCAAAATCCGCACAAGCTACAAATGTTAAATCCGCAAATAATTGACAAAGTTTAGGCATAAACGTGGCTCTCGATGTCTCTCCACAATGCGAGCAGCGCCAACTTTTGGGTGGAATGACAAAAGTGTTGTTGTTGCTGCTGGTGTTGTTGCTGGTGTTGGAGTGTAGCACACACACTGGGGCTAACTTCAAAATATGTTGGCCACAAATGGCAAAAGTTTGACAGGTAAACGGAATTTGGTAGAATGTATGCCAGGGCCTTGGATAAGAGAGAATGGATATGGATATGGGCTATGGTATGGATGTAGTAATATAGAATGTGAATGAGTATGTGGAAAATGCTTGTTTTCAATCTGAATTGTTGTTGTGGGGGGCTTAATTCGTTACCCGATACGAAACTCGAACGCTAAACTGAAGTATCTATTATCCAGTTGTAGGCGAGTGCTCACTTCGGCCATTTATGTTTAATGAGATACTTTTTAACAGCCTCATAAATGGCTATGATAACCACTTAATGTCGAGCCATAGGAGCAGCAACAACAGCCGCAACAACAGCAACAACAACAGCAGCAACAACAGCAACAGAAACAATTTACATATTAAACTTGCTGTTGGCTCTGGCTCTGGCTCTGGTTGTGGCGTGGTTCTCGTCGTCTGCCGGATTCCACTCATTCTCATTCCCACATCCCCCACTTCCACATCCTCACTCGCAATCCTCTTCATCTCGCCGGCGCGTGCGAAATATGTTCGCCTGCGGCGCATTCACTTTAATTTGATTAAATTTTGAACATTTTCACGTAAAAGTTGCTCCTTTGCAACACAGATACAGATACTACAGGCACAACTCCGGCTCCAACTATGTACTATATTCGCTGGATTGGATGAATATGGATGGGCTGGAATCGCTTGGGCTGCAGCAGCAGCATACCCAGCTGGATTCCTGCTGCTCAAAGGCTTGCCGCAGAGAGTCGCCACCAATGGCCGCCTTCGCGTTCAGCTCTTGTCTGTTTGCATCTGTCTATATGTGTGTGTGTGTGTGTGTGTGTGTTTATTTTTTTTCCACTTTTTGTTGTATTTCATAATAAATAGTTGTTTAAACTTTTGCTCAATACCCCCACAGCCCAATGTGGTTGCCCCTGCCACAGCGATTGCTGCAGCTTCAACTATTCTCTCTTTTTTTTGTATCTTTCTCTTCTTCATCTTCTCACCCCACACTGCCGCAGTTTGACTGTTGCATTGTTGCCGCTGCTTCCTTTTGCTGGCCACACATAGTTATGGCCACGGTTTTCGGCTTTTTTCGGCATTTTCCGGCATTTCCCCTGCTGTGCACTGATTCGCCTGATTCTGCTTTCCTTTACTCCTGTGCTTTACTCTTTAACCATTTGCTGCATCCGCTGTCAATGCTTCAGCCAATGCTTTACAATGAATTTGAAAATTTGGATAATTAATTCACATCATTTAAATCACAGACACTGACAGACCAAGAGACAAGCCGAGATCTTTGCACCCTCTCTCAGCACTCACTGCCATAAGAAATCGAAGCGACGGGTCCTTCGAGCTGAGCATTCCCTGATTAGTCTAGAGATGGACTCGTGTCGGCAGCTGGAATATAATTTAAGTTGATTTCATTTTGAGTTGAAATCAGATACTTAACAGCTGCAACTCTTTAGCTGAATTTATTGTACATTTTTAAGGAAATTTTCAAACTGAAATTTTCTTCACAATTTCTTATGAATTTCTTATGAAATAAATGAATTAATTCTTGATGGAATTTTAAATTAAAATAATTGGTTAAGATTTCATACTTTAATTTGATTTTGAGTTGAAATCAAATACTTAACAGCTTCAACTCATAGCTGAATTTATTATACATTATTAAAGCAATTTTCAAACTGTAATTTCTTTACAATTTCTGCCGAAAAGTGTGTAAAATTAATGAATTAATTCTTGGTAGAATTTTAAATTATAATAATTGCTTAAGCTTTCATACTTTAAATTGATTTTGAGTTGATATTAGACACTTAACAGCTTCAACTCTTTAGCTGAATTTATTATACATTTTGGAAGCAATTTTTCAACTGAAAATTCCTTACAATTTCTGCCGAAAAGTGTAAAATTAATTAATTAATTCTTGATAAAATATTATACATTTATTTATATATTTATTATACATTTTTAAAGCAATTTTTAAACTGGAATTTCTTCGTAATTTCTGCCGAAAAGGGTGTGAAATTAATGAATTTATTCTAGATAGAAATTTAAATTAAAATAATTGGTAAAGCTTGCATACTTTAATTAAATTTTGAGTTGAAATCAAACACTTAACAGCTTCAACTAATAGCTGAATTTATTATACATTCTTAAAACTATTTTTCAACTGAAAATTTCTCACAATTTCTGCCGAAAAGTGTAAAATTAATTAATGAATTCTTGATAAAATATTATACATTTATTTATTTATTTAATATACATTTTTAAATCAATTTTAAAACTGGAATTTCTACACAATTTCTGCTGAAAAGTGTCTATAATTAATGAATTAATTCTTGATAGAATTTTAAATTAAAACAATTGCTTAATTTGATTGAAATCAGACACTGAACAGCTTCAACTGATAGCTGTATTTATTATACATTTTTAAGGGAATTTTCAAAGTGAAATTTCTTCAGTTAATTAATTAATACTTGATGGAATTTTAAATTAAAATAATTGCTTAATCTTTCAGTTATTTATGGAATTTTTAATCGCACTCAGCACGGACTTTCACTGGGTCTCAAAAATAGGCCAATCTTTTGCCCACTTCAACAATCGATTTGTGTGTTGCAGTTGCTTTTCTTTTTAGGGTGACCATCGCTAGCTGCTGCTGCGAGCATTTAAGTTATGGAGCACAACGAGCTGAGCAAACGAACAGATAAACAATAAGTAACTGTGAATTATAGCGGCCATTACTTTTGTCTTTGCTTGCGAGGGTGAAAGCGGCAAAAGGCTATTGTTCCTGCTTGTTGTAGTTGTTACAGTTTTGCTGTTGCTGCTGCTGTTGCTGCTGTTGCTGCTCTGTGTCTGTTAGTTGTTTATGGCAGGACAATAATTAGGACAATGGCGCAACGCATCAGTTTGAACAGCAGCAGAAACAGCAACAACAAGATGGAGTTGACCCACCCCTACTCCTTACCTACCCAGTTTTCCACGACGTATTCGAAAATGATATTTCGAATGGCTGGGCCCTGGCGAAATTAGTTAATTAGGCGCCGTCATTGATGGGGCAGGACAGAGGACAGAGCATAACTGTATGGGAGTAGAGCTACTACAGCTGAAGCTACTATACTTCAATTTGCAACTGCTGCTGCCTACTACTGTCTACTTGCCACTTGTGCTGCTGCTGCTGCTGCCACTCGATGCGGCATCAACAGTTGGCAAATCGAACTCTGTCGCTGCGTAAATTGCTTATGAAATTGACATCCATTGCCGTCGACTCTGGCTGACAGTCTTCACTTCACTCTAGCTGCTGTCTGCCGGAAATGGAAACAGCGCTAATGACGAGCCAGCCACTCACACACACACACACATATTCGTGTGTGTGTATAACCCACATAATTGGCAAATCACACACATCGATTTCAACGTGTGTGTGTGTGTGTGTACAGTCGTTGCGGGTTCAATCGTTCATTTCGCACTGTAGCTCCACTGGAGGCCACCACCACATCCGACACCCTACACCCTGCACCCAACACCCACATCCGACATCCGCCTAAATGCTGACAGAAAATATGGCGCATAATTTTAAGGCAATGGATACCTTCAGATCCCACTCCACTCGACTCGGTCTCTGCTGAACCTCAATTTAGTGTCAGAGCTACTCCAGCTCCTGCCTCATCGTATAGGACATCATTAATAACAGTGAAACATTGCAGAGACTTGAGCAGAGCGACAACATCATTACCGAACGCCCGTGCCTCATCAGACACATCAGAGACATCAGAGTTCAATTTTCATTGTTTGGTTTTTAGACCCTGTACTTTAAAAAAGTACAAAAGGGTCTATTAAGTTTGTGCAAGTCCGAAATGTATGTAACAGGCAGAAGGAGGCGTGGCAGACCCCATAAAGTATATATATTCTTGATCAGGACGACGAGCTGAGTCGATCTAGCCATGTCCGTCTGTCCGTCTGTCTGTCCGTCTGTCCGTCTGTCCGTCCGTATGAACACCTAGATCTCGGAAACTGTAAAAGCTAGAGACATCATATTTGGCAGTTAGATACCCCTATAGTGTAGGCAGATCAAGTTTGTTTTAGATTTTTGATACCTCCCCCCCCTCCCCCAAAAACCGCGAAAAACTGCCACGCCCACAATTTTAAAGATACAAACTTGTGTTTTGGCATACGAAATTCTTATGATAATCTTTCTCCGTGCTGTGAATTGTGGCTCAATCGGATAATAAACACCGGAGATATTCAAGATTCAATTCACTGCATAAGGTAAGGGGGGAGCAGCGCGAGCGTATATGTGGTTGCATGCGACTTTGCGCTATGTGTGCTTGTGTGAGTGTTAGCGTGTGTGTGTGCAAAGGAAAGTACAGGGTCTTCTACTGTCGGTTGCATCCGACTGTAGCTTTCCGAGTTTTTCTTCTTCAGCTTGGCGCATTTCCTAGAGCCAACAGCAGCAGCAGCAGCAGTAACAGCAGCCTTGGCGTTGATCTTAAATAATTAGGCAAACTTTGTGTCTGCTACAGTCACTCAACAGTCACACACACACACACCCCTACGCACACACACTCTCGCAGAGAGACAACACACAGACAGTGCCTTGTCAGGGCGATGGCAAAAAAATTGCTTCATTGCTGTAATTTATAACATTCGCTTGTCATTAACAGCAATTTTAATCGCTGCCAACTCGCACAGATACACACACACGCATTCGCACACACACTCGCAAGGGTGTAAACGGCGTGAAAATATTAATTTATTGCCTTTTAAAATGAGCTCGAAAGCGGCGTGTAGGCAATGAAAATTCACCATAAATGTGAAATGCGAAAATGAATACCCAAATTTTTCGACTTAAATACCAGTATATAGTACACCTACACATATATGCGTGTGTGTGCGTGTGTGTGCGTGCGTGTGTGTAATAAATACTCAATCAAATACAACATAAATTTCGCATAAATACAGCCCTAATGCCAAAATAAATACCATTTCAAATGTAATGCTCCAGCTAAAGTGTGAATTGATTTAGTTTCAATCAGCCCAGAGAGCACTAAGTATTCAATAAACTGATACTATTTTTTGCTCTTAGTATTTAATACTAGTATGTTGTACTATGTTAGAATTTGGCTTTCAATAAGCTAGAAATACTTGCAGTATTGTGAATGCCAATAAGCCTATTATAAGAGTGAAGAATGACTTAAGAATGACTTACAACATCAAAGAAATGAAGTCGAATGCAGTTGAAATACTTGGCAATACTTTGTTCAGCTGCTCATTGTGGTTGCATTTCATTAGCTAATGAATGATAAGTATGTAGTCACAGTATTTACTTAGTATTTGCTTAAAGTTATTTGCAAGTTACTTAGTTCGAGGCGGATTTTGTTTGCAGCTTACTTACTATATTGACTCTTAGTTTGCTGTATTTAGAAGAAGAATTACTTGGCTTTATAGATAACTATTCCATACTTCAAATTCTCTCACTACCATATCTTATCTGTACTCCGTCGATTGGAATCTCTTTTCCTATCAAAAGAGCAGCAAATGCCACAGATATGTATAGAATATGTTTTTGTATACATAGAAATATGACAATAGTCTTGGAAAACCTACGAAAATAGCAGAATAGTCTTGGAAAACTAACAACTTCAATCAGGGAGTAGGGAAAGAACAGAAGTCAACGGTGGCTAAGCAGTCCAGCTATAGGGGAATCAAAGAAACTCTTAGGTATATATACATATAATCCAACAGTCTTAAATAGTGGGACCAAAACCTCGTTAAGAATTCTCGAAAAAATTCTGACTGGATACTGAAGGTTGAAGGAGATTAGTGAATATCCATCGCTCTATGTTGAGCAGATCTCTTTAGGTTGCAATACTTACTATACATCCATAGTCTAATAATAATAACAATAGTTCAAACATTTAATAAGATTTCATTAAGTTAAGTTAAGGTTACATTTCTTTCTATTTCTTATTCCACATATAGAGTATAAAGTTTCTTCTAGTTATATAAAATACCAAATAAATCTTAGACTGCTTTCAAGTCCCCTTTTAGATAAATACTTCTTACACACCATCAAGCCAAATTCGAATAAATATTGCACAACTTCACTCTTATCAGTTCGATAACAGAGCTCACATTCATTTAAAGCTTTCTCCACTTTATTATCTTCAAAATTTAACCAGCATAAAAAAGTATAATATATGTAAAATAAATCGTGAAATAATTACTATTATTTGCTGATTAATTTCCAAAGACAAATAGCAAGTGTGAAACTGTCACTGAATAAACACAACACTAACGGAAAACAGAAAAAAGAGTGGGTTATAAAAATATTTTAATTATATACTAACAGCAGTAAATATAATTTGCTGGCAATAAAATTATTTGCGCGCATAATAAATCAATGTAAACTGCGTGTGGTCTAATCTAATTAAAGGTTTGCATTACAAAGTATGCGTATAATTTATACAAAGCTGAAATGTTGTTATTATCAGCTAAGATGGCGCTTATCTCTGCTCAATGGGGCTGTTAAATTCCATTTCCAAGCAGTCGAAATGTGCGCAATTTGCAGCAGCAACAACAGCAGTAGCAGCAATTGCTGCCGCAAAACAAGACGACCAACAACAACAGCAACAATAGCAGCAACAGCAGTTAGCCAAAATCTATTTATGCCGCTGCTCAAAGCCCATAAACCACAGGCCAAAATCCAGTGGTCGTCGCATTTAAGTGCGCCAACAACAACAACAACCACCACCACCATCCGCACCACCACCACCAGCACCACCGTCAAGGCAAATCCGCTCACTCGCCTTAATCTTCACTTGCTGCTACGCGTATCTTAATAAACTATTAAATCAAACTCAAGCTTCACTGCACGCAAGCCCACACACACTCGCATAAAGATATAGATATATATATGTACATATTCGTGTGTGTGTGTACAATCGTATAGTAAATAAATAAATGAGTTATACGCGCGTTGTGTTCGCATTTCGCATTATTCTCCATGGCATTGGCGCTTTCCTGTACTGAGAGCTTGCCAGTTTTTGGCATTCGCCGGGGCGCGTGTCCTGTTCTCTACAGTGTGTTCCTATCAGCGTGTGTACGAGTGTGTGTGTGTGGATATACTTTTTTCATCTTTCAGGAAACCGATACGACGTGGCCATTATGGCTGCGCTGCCCCTGTTAGTAAGTAAGTCACCCAGCAGGATCCAGGAAGTGAGTTAAGGCTCAGCAAACAGAAATAAATTGAACTGAAATTGGCCCACTACGAGTATGTATTATAAATGTCCAAGCTCAAAAATATTATAAAGAAAAATGTAGAGGAAAATTGAAAAAATTGTTATCCGGCATATATCTTTTGATACTTTTGGCTGGAGTTTAAAATATAATTGCTACCAGTGTAAGTGCTTAAGCATTTAAATTCGAAGTGAAGGAGTAGCGGCAACTGCTTGAGCTTTTGCTTGCGTTTTGAGAAAAGTTTAATAGAATAAATAGTGAAGAATAAACTAATATAATATATATTATTTTTTATACGAATATGCATTATTGTTAGGTTGTTAATGAGCATTTATTACTATACCCCAAGAGTTGGCTGTAACAATAATAATTACGTTACATTCTGCTTTATGCAAATTATAATTTAATAAAATTTGTAATTATAAATATGTTAACTAGGGGAATGCTGGGCACTTTTAATTGACTCATAAAATTGTTATTAATTTTTTATAAATATTTTTTAATGTTATGTAGTAACATTTTAACTTAATGAGTTCATTCGGGTGGTGGGGATATTAAATAAAATAACTATAGGTCAAACACAGCATATTAAACTTTTCTATAAAAACTACTTTTCTTTTCAATTAAAATAAATTACAATAAATTTAAGTAATACATAATAATATAATAAATTAAATTTAAAAAATAATAATGGATATTTTAGTTTAATATATAGTATGAAACTAAATAGAGTTAAAGTAAGTTCAATTAACCTTTAACTTAAAATCACTAAAAGATACATATTTAGTCTGATTGCTAGAATATTTCTCTATATTCAATTTACTCCCAAAAGATTCTAATTTTGGCATATTTTATTTTGTTTATAGTAAGTTTATTTTGTCTATATTCCACTGATTTCTTTAAGCGTTATTGCTAGCATATTTCTCTATATTAAATTTACTTCCTAAAGTATTTAATATTCTCATAATTTTTTGTATTTTTATGAAGTATTTTTCGTGCATATTCAAATGATTTCTTTAAGCGCTATTTAATCAGCTTATGTTAAAACTATTTGGCAACTATTTGCAGCACTTGTTGCACGAGTTGTTGGCCAACTTTTTTTATGCTCCTGCTCTTGCTGTGGTTATCTTTAGAGTTTATTCTGTTTTGTTGCATATTGATTGTTTTTTTTTTTAGTTTATAGTTTTTAAGCGTTATGAGGGATCTGATTTCGGTTTGCTCTAGCAATGCTTTATGCTGTGCTCGGTGTTTTTTCTCTCCCTGGGACAATATCTATAGCTAGTGGTGTAGTGTTGGCTGTTCCCAGCAGCCTTGGCTGCCATTACCTGCCTGCCGCCTCCCACTGCCACCCCCTCTCTGCGCTCTCGTGCAGCTACTGTCGTTATTATTTATGTTTTGTTATCCGTTGACCAGAGCGTTGGCGCTTGTTTTTTACACACACACGCTCACACACACACACACATACACTGTTGTTCACCTATTTTACGATAGAATGAATATCTTGCGCTGCTTTTACTGTGAGGGGGGTGAGTGTGTGTGTGTGAGCTTGTAGTTTTTGCCACTGTATTTTTCTATAAGCTTGCCGTTTTCCCAGCTCACTCTCAGCATGTGTGTGTGTGTTTTTTTTTGTGTTTTCGGCTGCTGCTTCTATGTACTTCCGTTTTGTAGTGAAAAGAGCTTTGCGTGTTGCGGCATGCGTGTGTTTGTGTGTGAGTATCTGTGTGTGTGTGAGACTCGCCTGTTTGTTTGTTGCTTAGAGAATTGATGGCAAAAGGATGTGTGTGATTTCGCCTGTGTGTGTGTGTGTGTTGTGTGTGTGTGTCTGTGTTTTTGCTGCTGCTGCTGGCCGCAAATATCTGCTGAATGAAGTGGCATTTGTTAGTGTGGTTTAAAGTAAAGTGCGCGGCGTAAGCTTTTAACAAGTGAAATTGCTTAAATGCTGCTGGACAACAGCACAACTCCACCACCAGCAGCAGCAGCAAGCGTGTGAAAGGGGGTGGGGGTGGCTGCTGGCAACTTACTTGGCTCGAACTGGCTTAAAGTGGTGCAGGCAGCGCACAACAACACACTGTACACTCTGCAGCATGCACAAGTGTTTGCTAGAATGTTAAGTAGTCATGTTCATGTCTGTGTCTCCACCCCCCCTCCCCACACATATGTATGTAGATGTATGTCTAGTCTGTGAAATGACTAAATAAGTTATTCATATCAAGTTCTGTTGTGTGGCTTAACGCAACTTGAGTGCTATTAGATAGATTCCTACCAGGCAGACACAACAAAAAATATTTGCCATGTATATAATTTATGTTTAACTGTGGCTAAAGTCATTTGTGTGTGTGTGTGTTGCTCAGTTTAACTACATATTTTGCAAATTATACGCCTTAATTAATCGCACTTCATTAGCAAGTCATACTTTATAGGACAATCAAAAATTAATCTGTTACTCTTATGCTTTCATATAAATAAGTTACAATCAATTTGCAGCTTAAAGTATTTGTCATATTTACTCATTTTGCAGACGCTAAGACAAAGTCATATGTAGTGTAAAAGCAACAGTAGAGACTGCTCGACAGTTGGTCGAAAATTCAGATTAGAAGTTGAATAAATTTGTGGCTTATTACTTGATGTAATTTGTAGTATATTTTCTACTATTATTTCTACTGCGATTTCGAAGAAACAAGCTGTTGGAAATACTACAATTATCTTCCTTTATCTACATACCTGCAATCAAACTTATCATACCCTTTTCAGGCTAGAGGTTGAATAACTTCTTGGTTTATCATTCGATGCAAAATTTAGCATATTTTCTACTACTATTTCTACTGCGAAGTAGTCTCATTTAGTGCTGCAATTATCTTTCTTTATTTACTTACCTGCAATCAAACTTATCATACCCTTTTCAGACTAGAGGCTGACTATATTTTTGGCTTATCATTCGATGTTATTTATAGTACATTTTCTACTACTATTTAATACTGCGATTTCGAAGAAAGAAGCTCTATTGAATACTCATTTAATGTTACATTTATCTTTATTTATCTACATACCTGCAATCAAACTTATCATATCCCATTCAGTCATTACTGTATATAAGCTACATCACCTAAAAGTTGTTTTAAAATTCTAACAAAATTTACGTCTTCAAATTGCCTTCACAATTTTAAGTCATATAACTCGATAAACTCTTTAACCTAATACACTTAAGAACATATTAAATTAGTGCATATCACTTGACTATATTATAAACTGTAATTAAGTAAAGTTAACTGTTCGAAGTGTAAGCAAAATGAAATTTAAAATACTCTAAAGAACTTTTGCTGTTGTTTGTTGAATGAAACGATTTACCTAAGTAAGTAGTTATCGCTGGAACTACTGCTACTACAACACGCTTTGAGCATATGCTGAGACAAAGGGAAAAGGGCGAAGGGTGAAGGGAGGGGGAAGGTAGAAGAAAAGAGCTATAGAGAGTCTGAGCACAAGTATTTGAAAGTTGCCTAGAACACGCAACATGGCATTTTCTATGCAACACTCGCATACAAATCGTTTTTCTAAGTGAATTTAGTTGCCTTTTCCCTCCTGTGTGTGTGTGTGTGTGTGTGTGTGTTGCCCTAACGTGTGTAGCTTTTGTATATCACAACACACACACACACACACACACACACACATGCATAAAATAATCTTTTTATGTGGCTGTTTTGAGCTGTTCGATAGCGCAATTTGAGTGGAGCAGCATCTGCAGGCATCTCCTCTGCTCCTCTGCTCCTAGCGTCCATTGTTTGATCTGACTGAGTGACTGACTGACTCACTGGCAGGCAGGCAAAGCGTCCCCATGGAGTCGTCAATAAATGCGATAAAACCAAACATGTTTCATTTGCAATGAGGCAACGTCTTGGATTCTCTTCTCTTCTTCTTTTCTTTGGGTCTGTGTACGGTTGCACATCTTTCATCTGACAATGGGCAGGAACTCATAAAATTGTGCGTCAAGTGTTGTGTTGCCACAACTCCCTGGATTTTGACCCATAATTGACTTGTACACATGCCAACTCCCAAGTGGAGTGCCTGCGCCTCGAGTAGCTCCAGTTCCTCAGTTCCTACTGCTGCTGCGTGTCTAGGCGGCGTTAGGCGCCACCTCACCCAATGCACACTCACACACATGTACATATTTATTTATATGCTTATATTGGGCATGCCACTAATCCAGAGTGGAGTCGCTCTCTGATAGTCTGATAGTGGTGTGTGCTGAAATGTCAGCTTTGACATTTTTAATGCCCCCATAGCTATCATTAGATGAGCGAACAAAGCGAACAAAGGCAATCGAAATAATCAATACAAATTTTATAACCTCACCCGCCCGCACACACACACACACACACACGCATACACACAACAATGAAATACATTACAAATCAATTGCAATCGCTCCAAAATCGGCGTACGTATTTCCATAGATGATGTCTGGCTCTGGCTCTGGCTTTGGCTCCGGCTTTGCCTGGGATGCCTAGTTTCTTCTTGTTCCTGGCAAAAGGGGCAACATTATTATCATCATCAAGCGCACAAAGTTAGTGCCGCCGGCAGCAGAGTTCGGCAGAGTTATAGCTAGCGGGCGAGGGAGTACTGCCTGTCGAGGGGCAGGGGGTTGGAGTGGAGGCAGCTTCAAATCGGCAAATGAAACAAACCAGGATTTACATGTACACACAGTTATTGCTGCTTCGTGTGTGTGTGAGTGTGTGTGCAGCATTTCCTTTGGGTTATTTTCCGGGAACAACATTTCATGGCACTGATAAAGCTGCCATGGCAGCGCCAACATTCGCAGCCTCTGTCGCTGCTAACGCTGACTGCGCTGCGCTGCCTCGACGCTGGCAGCGACTGGGGAAAAATACCCCCAATACAGTGCGACGGCGCAGCAAGTAGGTGAGAGAGTATTCTCACTATAGTTGGGAAATTCTGCTCACTGTCGCTGCGAGGCGAACTTGCCCCGGGGCGGTAGGCAACAACAAATTACATATTTGACGCAAGTTGCGAGCGGCATGCGTGTGTGTGTGAGTGTGTGTGTGTGTGTGCCGCGTGCACTCCAGGCAATGTCAAGTTGACACTTTCACCAAGACATAGGCATACGCTGGCGCGATTTATAGTAGTCCAGGCAGAAGCCGCCTAACGAGAGCGCAGGCAATTAGATAGCTGTTGTTGCAGTCGATGATGATGATGATAATGATGAAGTTAATAATATCAGTTATAATGCTAATGATAATGATATCAACTACAACAATAATAATAACTTCCAACTGATATAGAACATCATCATCAACATCAATACAAGTGCAGCAGTAACAGCAGTTGAGCCCCACTGTAGGCACAGTGGTGAGCGGCAGCAGTAGGTGCTCGCACTGGTAGGGACACCCTCTATAGAGGTTACATTTTGTTATTGTTGTTTGTTTGCGCCATTTGCGCCAGAGTCTCGCCTCTCTCGCGCACGTTGGCCACCCACGAAAACAAACATAAAGGTGCAACAATGACGCGCGTAGATTTCCCCCAAAAGAAAAAAGAATAGAATGGAATTAAAATAAAACTCGTTCGCTCTCTCGGCATTTGCCGAACTGTACAAGGCACGAAGTACTCTCTCTCTCTCTCTCGTGTCTCACACGCTCTCGCATTCTTCTCTCTCGCTGGCTTTGGGCCATTGCAATTAGCGCTCTCTCTGTTAAGTCATTTCATGTTTGTGAAAGTGAATTTTTAGAGACTGTTTTGTGATTGTGATTGCAACATTGTGTGGCTGCCACTAGGCACTAAGGGGGGCAAGTGGCAAGCAGGGAGGGAGGCAGAGATGCAGAGGTTTGGGTACAGGCTGCCTGCTGCTAACAGCAGCTAACAGCATCGATCGATGCAGCGCACTAGAGAGTGTTGCATGCCCCAAGAAAGCGGGCATTTTTATCCAAGTAAATATTCTATTATGTGGTTGATTAAATTATGCGACGTATTATGGCATTTTTATTATATTTATTTAACGTTTTTAAATTTATTAAATAAAATATTTTATTATTTGGCAGATTACTCTATGCTCTTATTTCATGTAATTTATTTAAACTATTTATTTAAATACAGTATTTTATAATGCAAATATTTAATTAAGATTTGTATGAACTCTATGTAATTTTTAATGTATTTTTATTTTTTTTATATATTATTTATTAAGTGTAGAACCTGTACTAACATAAAATGTATCTTAACAACACATGGACGGAAATTTATAGATGGACCAAACCTTATAACCTAGTATGAGGATTCTTATTATACTGTATTCAAGTTATGATATAATATTATTATACTATACTATATATAATGAGGATTCTTATTATTTACAATATACATATTACTATTGTGTAGACTTCTATATTATTTTATTTAATATATTTTCATTTTACTTATGGAATTTACGCCAACAGCTTTTTCATATATATTTCAATTGCATACTTTTGGGCTGCTAAAAGAACTGAACTTGGCATACTGCTAGCATAGAAGTTTAATTTTCCTAGCATGCCAAAATTATGGAAGTCAAATTTATGACAAATTGTCTCTAACAAAACAATTTTGTACATTTTTTTAGATATTCTTTTTACAAGGTCTTCTTTTTCTAGGTCCTAGAGCCGACAAAACACCTATCTTAAAAAGTGGAAATGTCACTAAACACCAGCGAATTTATATTCTTTTTATAGTTTTAGTTTATTGGTAAATATGTGCCAAATAGTCTTTAATAAAGTAATTTTGTATATTTTTTAGACATTTTTTATAGTTTCTGTTTATAGTCAGTTACATCTTTTTTCGTAAATTCATTTTATAGTTTTAGTTATAAGTATTCATACTTATTTCTCTCTAAAATTCATCTTTATTCATATATATTTCTTGTTATTTCTCTCGGAAATACTTAAACAAATTCTTTGTTTTCTTCAAGCAAGTATTTTACTTTTATGTTAACTCGCTTCAAACTCTAACAGTCCAGGCAGATCTGCCACCTTTCACTGTAAAACTTTGGCATAGCTGGCAACCCTGGCCATTGGCCCGCATCTACTGAAACGCTTAACAGACTTCGTGTCGGCATTACTGTAGGTATGTGTGTGTGTGTATAGGTGTGTGGGGGTGGCACGACACGAAGGATACGCGTCGCTCTTATTGCTCTCGTCTCTGCTCTGTCTCATTTGTGTGGCTCTCTCTCAGTTACTGTGTGCTCCGGCTCTCTCTCATGCTCATGATATGGCGTTGGTTTCGCTGCTTCCGCTGTTGTAATGCTTCTGCGCTGCCGCTGCCGGCGTCGCTGTCGCTGCTCGCTGCTCGCTGTCGGCGGCAACGTTTTGTGGATGTGCTGGTTGCGTTTTTGCTTTTGCTAAAAATCCTACGCAATTGGCGAGAGTCCTTCAGTCGTTATCAGACAAGCGAGTCCAGCAGTCGTTGCGTTCTGTTCCTTAGCCGTGCAAAAGTAGCAAAAGTAGTGAAAACAAAAAGCCAACAAGCAAAGCAAAGCAAAGCGAAGCGCAAAGCCAACAACAGCAAAAATAAATATATGTAAAGGAAATCAATTCTCCATTCTCGATTCACGATTCTCGATATTCTCAAATTCTCTCTTAGCCAAGAGGCAACGGCATCAGAAACTCGCAGCAAAAGTCGGCTAAAAGCAAAGCAAATTCATAACCGAGTTCAATTTTTATGGTCAATAAATAGCGGCGAAATATTTCGGTAGACGACAACAAACAACAAACAAACAAACAAACAAACAACAAAGTAAAAGCAACAAACGACGCGTTTTACTTAGTAACAAACATTTTTTCACGTGATTCGCGTTCCAGTGCAATCAGACGAAGGCAAGGGGAAGAGCAAGTGGCAGAGGAGGAAATCATAAACAAAAAACATAAACAAAACAAAAGAACAGAACAGGATATTCTATCGCGCTGTCTAACATTGAGCTTTAGTAGTGTAAACAAAATATTCAAGTTAATCTAATCACATAAACCAAATGCAATTAGTTAAACGGCAATTCGAAGAGCTTCTCAATTAGTTGTGAAATTTTTTAGGCGATATAAACAACGAAACGAACGAACACACACACAAAGTAAAGAAACCAAAAACAAGAACTAAAACTGAAACTAACTAAATCAATCAAGGAGTAAGAGTTTCTGCTGTAATCAAGCCAACTCTCTCGGCCGACGGTGCTCGGTGCTATTGGTATATCCATATTTCCTGTCGAAGCTGTTGCTATAATTCAATCAAAATTTCACACTTTGGAGTAAATCTGTTTTACGTGAAGCAGCCAGCGGAGTTATTTCAACAGCCGCCGCCGCTTCCGCCGTTGCCAACGCTGCCAGCGCCGGCGACAATTAAAGCGATTAGTCCGCCAGTGACAGCAGCAGCGCTGCCGCCTTTAACGCCGACGCCGCTGTCAGCGACAACCGCCACAATTCCAACAAAGAAGCTCGTTGTAAGTAACCCCTCGTCCCTTTAACCCCTAAGACATTACTTAATTATTAATGTTTGCCTAATGTGAATGAAGAAAGTTTTGCGCCCAAAAGTCTGCAATGAATTATTTTTATGCTATTATTTTTACATATTTCGCTTCGCACGCAATAAATTAATTTATGTCCAACGTCAGGCACGTTTCGCACCCAGCTCTAAATAAAAAACAGAACAAAAAAGTAAAAAAGAAAAACTGTCCACTCTCACACCTTTTTCTCTCTCTCTGTGCTGGGCTGTGCTGCGGGCGCACGTTTCTCACCTGTGTGTGTCTGTCCATTCATTACAACGTGTCGTTTATAAGATTTGGCGAGTAAATCGTTTTAAGTGTACGCCACCACCTCGGGCCAAACAGAGAAATTAAAATTCCAGTTGCAGGACTCCTACAGGACTCCGCGAAGGAACAAAAGTACAGCGTATAAACTGGGGCGCTGGGGCGGCACTTGTTTATAATATCGTTGCTTATAATTTGCTTTTAATTTGTTTGGCAAACGCCAACACTTCAACACGCGGACAGTGTCCAGCCCAAAGGGCAACGCAGAGGAGAGAATGTCATAAAAATAATTACGCAGCGCGGTATTAAACGTAACGCGTTGGAAATTCGCGTGTCTCAACGCAACTTTTCTCCCTACTGTCCCCCTACTGTTCCACCCCACTATATAACGACACTGCTCCATAAATTTTATAGCACAGCTGTAAACGCGAATAAAGGCTCATCGAAAAGTGGCCATAAATAAGTTGAAATATATTTATAGTGCGGTTTTTTGGGCTCAGCTCCACTCGATGGCCCACAGCTGTTGTTTGATGAATGCTTCTATGCTATGACTCTATTTAACCCATAAACTAAACGCAAACTCAAGTCGATTACGGCCAACAACAACTGGCCATAAACCCGCCAACTTGTGACAGTTCAGCTTGAGAAATTTTAACTGTTGCTGTTGAGTACAGTATAGCCCTAGTATAGTATAAGTATTCTCCCTCGAAATGACTTAAGCCTTGATGAACCACAACATAAAATAAATGCAAGTTCCCCAAAGTAATTATGACAAGTTGGAGAAAGTCATCAATTTCGAGTGGCAAGATTAAGAAATTTCAGCCAAGTGATTGACATTAAATGACCCAAGTTTAGTTGTAAAAATTTCTAGTTTTTTTTAGAGAAATAGAAACTCTGAAATATATTAAAAACTTTGATATCTCTATATAATATTGAAATTGAAATTTGAAACGGAACTTTCACTAGTAAAATTTATATTTAAAATATGATAATTTATAGTTTTGTATTTAATTGTTATTTTTGGAAGGAAATACTTGACATTCATAAGAAATAAGCTATGTTTAATTGCCTCAGATCTTCACCAATTTTCTCTTGAATTCTTTTGCCACTTATATGTATATATCTGGAACAAATTAAATTCTCTAAAATTATAAGAATATATTCTCGCATATTGTTACATCCTGTATTATTTTAGTCTTGCTATTTATTTTCTAATTACTTCCTCAATTTCCCCTTCGAAATCTTGCGTTGGGCAATAGCTAAACTCTGCTTTATGCTCTAGCATACTTTGAGCTAGATTTGTTGGCTATTATGATCTTTATTTAAATATCTGAAATGTGTTAACTATTCTTTAATTGTAAGAATATATTAGCATTTATTTTTATTCTTAAAATATTTCTTGCTATTTATATTCTGATTACTTCCTCAATTTCTCTTTCGAAACTCTGCTTTCTGCTCTAGCACACTTTGAGCTAGATTTGTTGGCTATTATTTGTAATAACAATCTAGCTAAATCTAGCTTAGACTATGCTCACCTTACCTGAAATAAGTTTAGGCTATTCTCTGTCCGAAATTACACCGCTGACCCTAATGAAGATATAAATGTACTCCCTTCCAGGCTTATAGACCGTAATACCATACTCCTTTGGCTTTGCCAATCGATACCCGCCTAGCACCTGCTGAAGTCAGCTCATATTTTATCAGCAGTGCTTAGCCGCAAACATTGCTTAAGTTGTCAGTTAAATTTAAGTGGCAAGTCTTCATCAAATATTCGAACATGGCCCATAAATTTACGAGAGAGAATCTGGCAGGGTTAGAGAGCCAGGCTAGAGCCAGAGCCAGGGCATCATATCTTCATCTTGTGTGCACGTTGAGAGTAACTCGCTCTCGGTTTCAAGTAGTAGTTGCAGTGTCAGCTACACCTACTCCAGCGTATTGATGTCTGCCATCAGCATCAGGGCAGAACTCTAGAGCATACATTAGTGTGCTCACATACTCACATCGTTTGAGTACTACTGCTGCTGCTGCTACTGCCTTGTCTAACTGCCAGTTTAGATTTGTGTCTAGTGACTTTGGCTTGTGGTAAACACTTGAGTTTAATGGTTTGTTGACTGCCCGCCCAGTCTGAGCCCAGAAGAATCAGGAGCGCTCTCCAGGAGGAGACGTTTGTATAATAAAACTCTCGTCTATTGCCGTGGCTATAAAAGCTGGCAACGTAACGTAAACGAGCATTAAACTGCCATCCACTTCAGCACTCGCTCGACTCGCTCTACGCTCTACGCTCGACTCTCGACTGTTTTATTATTTACTAACTATTTTATTTGATTTGATTTAATTTTGGCAGTTGCCCGCCTGAATGCCTGGCCTAGTCTGGCTTTTTAAAGACTTTAAGTGGAGCAACCGCAAAGCCAATTTTTAGTGACATGCCAAAAGCCCCAGCATAGTGGATTACAAATGTCTAGAGCTCATGCGGTATTTTCTATCTTCCAACCCAAAGCAGAGTAAGAGAGCGAAAAAAGGGAATAGAAAAACGCAAAAACGAAAAACTCTAAGCAATAAAATGAATTCAATGTGAAAAGGTTTTAGCAATAGTTATAATGGCTTCTCCATATAAGGCTTAAGTGATTGACAGCCAAAAGCGGAATGCACTCAAATCTGCCAAATAATCTGTGGCAATATTAAAGTCCAAGTAAATGTGATATGGGAATTGCTTTAATCCCCAAGCAGAGACTCGCATCGAGATCGAATTTATTTCAAATTATCACACATAGCAATTTTCTGATTGCTTTTGCAAACATGAAAATGAATATCAAAATGAAAATCAAACTGAAAATGTTGTTGTGATTGCTATTGAACCTTTTTTAATCACATAGTATTTTTTACTCTATATTCTCGACTATGGCCTGCCGTCTTTGGCTTCTCTGCTTGGGCCTGCTTAGTATGTACGATAAGGTGGCTTGGGTTTTGTTGTATTTGCGAGTGGATCAGCTGGTGTATAACACAACTCATCCGACTGCTTACACACAGCCAACAAGTCAGTTAGTCACACTGCCAGAGACAGCAACAGCAACAGCATCAGCCACAGAGATGAAGTCCAAGCACTTTGCTCTTAGTCCCAGTAGCTGCCGTTAAGCGCTGCTTGAGGGACTTAGGCGACGCCTGCTCCACCATAAAACTGTCACAATGGAGCGGGCGTAAAGTGGGCGGTAGGTAGCATAGATATGGACGTGGATGTGGTTGAGCCAGTGGCAGGAAATGTGGCCTGAGTGTTGGGGGTAGCCACAAGCAATTAGCTGTCATGCATATGGAACAACAACCAGAAGCAGAAGCAGAGCAGAAGCAGAGCAAAAGAGGAAGCCGCAAATCAAAATCAAAAAAGGCAAAAAGCAAAAAGCAAAAGCAATTGTCAGCCAAATTGGCATTGGCATTGACTGCGTTGAGATTTGATTTATCAACATGTTTCACGTGCGACACAAAAATCGCTGGCATTGTCAGCCCAGCTGGGGACCAAGTAGGTTGCTCCAAGAGCAGGACGTGGGAGGTGGGAGTCGAGGCAATCACACAAATACGACGTTTTCGTTTTACGCGTCACCGCATCGAAATGTGCGTGCTCTCTATACATAGTGTGGCATGGGGCATGGGGCCAAAAGGGCCACATGAAGTGGAAGTGGGAGTGGAGGGAGTAGGAATTGTGGAGGCGACATAGGAACTCCAACTGACGCGTTTCCGTCAAGTGCAACAAGCAGAAGACGGAGCACAGCAGCTGAGAGCGGACTCCTCCACTGGCACTGGGAGTGGAGTGGAGTGCGTGGGTTTATTAAAATTTTAATATCAACGGGAAAAAGTCGACAGGCAGCCAAGTAAAAAACGAAAAGAAAATGTGTGTGTGCCACAAAGTTTTCTTCGCCCATTTTCCTTGCTTTCGCAGTACGAATGTCGACGCACAGGCAATCAACCCCAGGCAGACGCAGAAGCATACCAGAGCACTGTCAGAGCATGCCAGCTGGTGGAGCGTGGAGCATGGAGTGTGGAGTGTGGAGCATGGAGTCAGCGAGTTGAGCTGCCTCAATGTGTGCGTAAGAAAATAAGTCATTTTCCCTTAAGGGAAAGGCAAGGAGTTGGCAGCAGCAGCCTTGACTCTGGCTGCAGAAATTCATCGATTGAATACAATACAAATATGTCAACGAGCCGCTTGAGATGTCGACGTCAACTGGGATGGAAGATGGCGCAAAAATCTCAGAGAGAAGAAAACTTTGAGACCAACAACTGGATGCTCGATGGATGCTGATGTCTTGCCAGTCGTCGACGGGCTTTCCAGCTCATTTCAATGCGCCGGGGGAGAGGACGTATAACCAATCAGTCAGCGGAGTGGCTTGGCTTTTGCCGGGGTGTTGAATTACGGGTATTTTGTGTGTGTGAATTGAATTTGGCATGCCAGCAGGCCCACTCTTGGTGGGTGTAAGTGTGTGTGTGTGTGTGTGCTCACACCTTGGTGCAAATTATTTGCAAACGCATTCCAAGCGAGTTACTTAGCACAGGCACAGGGGGGGGACAGGAAGCAGGCACCAAGTGACAACCGCCGGCGGCAATCAAGAAAATAACAAGCTCTCCTTGGTCCTGGTAGGGGCACCCCTTGATCTGGCAGTGTGGCAGTGGGTGTGGGGTAAAGCAAAACTGGGAATTGTTATTTTATGAAATTGCAAACACAATCAAGTTGACAAGCAGCCTTTTGTCTTTATCTCCTTAGCTGCTTCGACTCTCTGTCTGAGACGCGTGTGATAAGACTGGCTCTGAGTCTGAGCAGGGGGTCTCAGAATAAATTGCTCTAATGGAGCTGTTAACGTTCTTTTTTCCTGCTGCAACTTATAACTAAGTAAAAAAGATGCTTGTAAAATATTTGAATTGAGTGCACGAAACTAGAAAATGGCAAAAAGGAGACCAAAAAATGCCAAAGCACTCGTCGACAACAGACAAAACAAGACAAGACCAAGACACAATCCGCTTTTGGCCATGGTCAAAACTATTGTTTTTCCTTGCGAGTGTGTGTGTGTGTGTGTGTGTGGGAGCCAAGTTATTAGATTCATTTCAAGTTTTGCAGTGCAAAAGTGCACTCCAAACATGAAGCAGACTTGAGGGGCAGCTGCAGCTGCGACTCTTGCAAAGTCAGTCAAAGTGGAATTTGTGGGCTATTGCTCGACAGAAAAAAGAAAAAAGTACATGAAACGCCCACGAAACATGCAGGAAAAGTAACAATACGGAGAAAAAGAGGAAGAAAACAGGCTGCTGGCGTTGACAACAAAACAGTCAAAGAGTAGAGT
The DNA here is from genome assembly GCA_035045005.1 of Liodrosophila aerea. Classification (NCBI taxonomy): domain Eukaryota; kingdom Metazoa; phylum Arthropoda; class Insecta; order Diptera; family Drosophilidae; genus Liodrosophila; species Liodrosophila aerea. The sequence goes on along the minus strand of JAWNNL010000641.1, from coordinate 2,464,679 downwards.
GATGCCGTGGAAGGGGTTGAGGCTGCAAACAGAAACCGCAACACTATAAATGTGGGTAGTAGTTGCCTCCAAAGCGCCACAAAAGAAACCGCAACATCAGCAAAAACCCCGAGCGCATACTCAGCCCACTCAGTGGGTGTGGCAGTGGGTGTGGGGGGCGCTATAGGCTGGGGCAGCACTTATTTCAAACAATTAACTTGATATTGTAACGGCTTTTGTGAAAAGGGAAACGCACCCACACCCCACACCCATCCCCACACCCCCCACCTCCCAGAAGACGCAAAGCTCAGCCTGCGACTCGGTCTCAATGTAAGGTCAGAGCAGCAGCAGCGGTCGATGTAGTCAAATAACAAAGCACAAGCAAGCAACCAGCAAAAGGGGCCCAAAACAACTTGGCAGCATGTGGCCAAAAAGAGGAGGAAAAAAACAGAACCAGAACCAGAGCAATCTACTACTACAAGTGCTCTATGCGAGGGGGGAGGGGTAATGGGAGGCTGGAGGGTGGAGGTTGGGCTGGCTGCTTTCGGTGGTGCCAAAAGAAAAACATAATAAAATCAAACCAAGTGAAAGCTGCTACTACTGCTGGCGTCACACGAAAGTAAAATAAACTGAAAGAAAAACAAAAAAAATAGAAGAGAAACTCACGAAAAGCGCTGAGGCGACGTTCGTCGTGTTGTCCATGCAGCACCCACAGTTCGACTGCCCCCACTCCTGCCTGTTGTCTCTTGGAATTGCTATCAGTGTTACAGCTGGCGGCTGTTGCCACTGCCTCTACCTAGTTGTCAGCAACGGCAACAAACAGGCGTCAATTCTGCTGCTGCTGCTACACAACTTGTACACGAAGTTCATCAACTAACGCGAGCTCTGCCTGAAGACAGCTGTGCAGCAGCAGCAGCAGCAGCAGCAGCACAGTGTGGAGCAGGTTGAAGCTAGCCAGGAGCTAGTCCACAAATGGCAGCGTCCAAAGCATTATTATATTTGTTGTTGTTGTGCACAGAGAGAAATCTATAAGTGGAACTGAAAAGAAGTGTGAATGAATGGGAGTTTAGAGTTCTTAAACTTGAAATAAGTATTTTATTTTAGTAATCAAATTCTTGCAATGAAATGAAATTATAAAAATCTGAAACTGAAATTATTAGACCCTGTACTATAATAAAGTACAAAAGGGTCTATTACGTTTGTGGAGTTCAGAAATGTATGTAATAGGCAGAAGGAGGCGTGGGAGACACCACAAATTACATAGATTCTTGGTCAGGATGACGAGCTAAGTCGATATAGCCATGTCCATCTGTCTGTTCGTCTTACATCTCGTAAACTGTAAGAGTTAGAGACATCATATTTGGCAGTTAGATGCCCCTATAGTGCCAGTAGATCTTGTTAAATTTTTGATAACTAAACAAACAAAAATAATAAGAAATAAGTGTTTTATTATATTTTAGTAATCAAATTTTTGGAATGAGAAACAACCTTTTGAAAACAATTTTATTAAGCTTATATACATAAATCTACATTTTAAATTTTATCTCTACTTCAAGCAAGACATAATATAGCTCTATAACTCTTATTTGGTTCCATGAATTCTAATAAATAGAATCTTCCATTTAGTAATCAAATTCTTGGAATGAGAAACTTCATCTGAAAACAATTTTATTAAGGTTATATAATCTGCATGTGGAACTTTGATCTGTACTTCAAGCGAGACAAATTATTAGCTTTATATCTATGGCTCTTATTTGGTTCCTTAAATTTTAGTAAATATACATTTCCATTTATTAATCAAATTTTTAAGATTCTATAAATCTACATTTGATATTTTGATCTATATTTTAAGCAAGACAAAATAATGGTGTATATCTATAACTCTTATTTGGTTCCTTGAATTCTATCAAGGTGAATTTCCCACTTCACTTCAGTTCACTTGAAGTTTTCTCCCAGTGTTCTTGTTGTAGTTGCTGTTGCTGCTGCTGCCTGTTGTTTGCCAGCAGAATGAATATTGGCCAAGTTGCCTCTGCCGGCCTGAAGCTGTTTGGCTATGGCCTGGCTTTGGCTTTGGCTTCGTCAACATCTTGGACTTGGTCTTGGTCTTGGTCTTGGCCTGGTGAGAACACATTCAGCTCCTGGCTAGCACCTGTTCCAACTGCTGCTGCTGCTGCTGCTGCTGCTCCCTCTTGTTTGTTTGTCTTACAAATTTACTTACGCTTATTTGCGCTGGAAATGAGCTGGCCCCAAAAGTGCCAAGCGAAAATAAAAATAAAAACGCCAAAAGTTCTTCTCTTGTTTTTTTTTCTCTTGCGTTGACAATAATTTTGTAAATTATTGTGCCAAACTGTTGAGCAGCGCGAGCAAAAGGTGAAAAGTCAGTGGGAGCAGAGAGTGCTTTCTATATGATTAGTTGACAGACACAAAAGCCAAGCCGAAGGGAAATGCGAAAATACTATGTATAAGCTAAGCAGAAGCTCAAGTAGAAGGAAATTCGCCCGCAGCTGACAAATATTTGTTGTTGGCTCGCAGAGTATGAGGGGGCTGTAGTAGTGAGTGCATTAACAATATGTAATGATAGCAGCAAGCATAATGCCAACAACAATCATAAATAGTAATAAAAATAAATTATTTTGATTGTTAGCCAGAGGAGGCGTACAATCTACTATGTGAAGTTAAAGTTGAGATTAAAGAGAGTATATACAACGGAGAATATAATGTACTATGTGAAGTTAAAGCTGAGATTTAAGAGCATATATACTAAGGAGCATATAAATAGTACATTTTATTTTTAAAGGTTCGTTGAACTGCATAAATTGTTATGTAGAGCTTATGAATGTCGAATGAAAATGATTGCCCGAGTTTATCCTTTTCAAAGCAACTTACTTTATACTATGTATATTAAACTAATATAATTCTGCATAATTAAAAGAAAGTGTAGAAGAACTAATTCAACTTATTGACTAGTTATCCTACACCGTTTTACAGACTCTATTCTTTTTTCTCTTTGAAATGAAAAGCCAAGCAGCTTTGCTGTGAAGTGGAAACCGAGATCTTCTCTTTACTGGCTCGATCTATGCAGAAAATTCAAGCTAATGCTTTATTCATTACATATTTAATATAATTCTGCATAATTAAAAGAAAGTGTGGGGTATCTAATGCCATTTATTGACTACTTATCTTCCACTGTTTCATAGACTTTGATCCGCAGTGAAGTGGAAGCCGAGTTCTTCTCTTTACTTGCTCGATCTATGCAGAAAATTCAAGCTAATACCATATTCATTGCATATTTAGTTGTAAGAAAATATCTATTAATATTTACTTATTAAAATATTCTATATTAATATACATATTTATGTATTATTATTAAACATATCCTTAACTAACTTTTAGCTCTCCCACATATGCTTATCAATAGTACACAAGTAGAAGCTGACTAATGCAGAAACTTATATTCATAAATAAATATATATTTTCTTATCAAAATATTCTATATTAATATAGTATATTTATGTATTATTAGGAAAGATTTCCTCATTCAACTAATAGCTCTCCCACATCTTTTTCTGAGTAGTATAGCAAAAGCTGACTGATATCAGAAACTCTCTTTCAAAGCTTACTATCACCCCAGCTAAACTCAACTTTTAAACAGTTTTATTGTCGCTTATTCTCAACTCCACTTTGATGGAAATGCATATAGGAAATATTCATATCATTTCACTTTAAAAGACGCACATACCCCATGTAATAATGCATCTACCCTTGCTCAAGCAGTCATCTGCTGCCAAATGACTAGCAATTTGCTGCATTCCATCAGTGCGAGTAATACCGTATACATCAATATTGTTTTTGCCGATTTCTCAGCATTTTAATAAACATTTGATGTAAATGCATTTGGCAATTTCCTAGCGCAATTTCTTTTGCTGCTGCACTTTTTTCGTCTCAAATAACAAACAGTTGGCAATATACAGCTGGAATTCTAATTTGATTGCAAGCTAAACAGAAAATGTAGCTCTGCCATATAATTTTTACTGCTGGAAGGGGGGATATGCTAGCCTCAAATGCCAATCAATGCTACGAACTACTGACCGAAATCTACTGCTGTCTGCTGTCCCTTCACAATGCTGCTTTATGCTCCCCTCTTTCGACCCCCTTCTCCTCTCCACTCGCTTCCCTTTTGTCAATAGCAAAATGCATTCGATTCGCTGCTGCTGCTGCTGCTCGCTCTGCCACATCCTGCTTGGCCCGTTTTGTGCACAGGAAATGTTAAATGATAATGCGCGGCACGCATAAAATGCAGTCGCCAGTTGCAGTCGCAGTTGCAGTTGCAAGTTACGCTTCGTTGTGTTATTTGTGCGTCACACATTACGTATACGTAATTTTTATTGCGTATACGTAATGCATTTTGATTTCAGACAACACGCGAACTGCCCTCCCACTGACTAGAGGGGGACTGCAGGGTAACAATTTAAATCGTTGGCGGTCATTTACGTGCACGCCATGCAAAATGTATGGCACGTGTGTGTGTGTCTGTGTGTGTGTGTACGTGAATGGCAATGCGTTGTCTACTTTACGGCGCGTGGCCCGTTATTTCCGCTTTACGCGTTGCCACTAATAAAAATCGTTTAAAAAACCGCATGACAGCAACAGCAACGGCAACAGCAGAAATGTTAAATAATAACAATCATGTGTACATTTTTTCAGTCAGCGTGTATTGACCACCCCCTCCCCTGCCCCCCACAGTGACCTCTGGCCCACCCACACACCCACACAGCGCGTCGTACACCGTCGTGTCCTCTGACAGATTTATGTGGCCCGACACAACTTCAAACTGCAACGTGGCGCAATAAATCTCAGCTTCAAGAGGCAACAGCATTCCGTTTGCCCCCCACCCCCCACTCTTTACCCCACCCTCCCTTTGCTAGCAATCGCTTTACAGTTTCAACAACTATCTGCAGCTGCAACAACTATTGCAGGCTAAGCTTATTTGTCTGTCTCGCACGACGAGTGTTGTTCCTCCTGCAATCTTTCTCTCGCTGTGTTTCTCTCAGTTTCTCACTATACGTCTTGCTCTTGTCCGTCTGTCCGTCCGTCCGTCTGTCGTCATTTGCCTTTGTCTTCCATTACTAAAATTAAAATCGCAGGCAAACGCGTTTCGCGATTCTATTACCAAAGTGACTCACACACACACACACACACACACCCGAAAACATTGCTGCAGAGATATTTGTTTCTTCTTCTTCTGCTGCTGCTGCTGTTACTATTTCTCGCTGCTGCTTCTTCTTCTTCAATTTTTGTTGTTTTTTATATATTTTTTTTATTTATGTTGCTTTGCTTTCTGACGGCTTTTACACTTTTAAACGTCGCATTATTTCCGCTGCTTTTAGTCTGTCTGTGTCCCTCTCCGATGCTGGCTCACTTTCACTCCCCCCTCTTCCCCCTTCTTCAGACTCATCTCCTTCTCAGTGTTCTCCCCTGTGTGTGCATGATATTTCTCGTCTTGTCTTTTGGCGAAAACGAAAAATACGTTAAATTAAATTATGATTTCAGTCAACGCAGTCGTTGTGGCCCATCTCTCCCCCCCACTCCTCTTCATTTCTCTTGTCTGCTCTGTTTTCATATTCGTTAAATTCATTTTGGCGCGTTGTGTATTTTTTGCTATATATATTTTTCTTTTTCATTTTTTGTATTATTTTTTTCACTTTGGCTGAAAATATTTGCCTGCCCTGCGCACGTTTCAAGCTCAGCTCCTGCTCCATCTCCAGCTCTGTGTCGCTCTGTTCCACTGTCTGTTCCTCTGTCTGTCCCTCTGTCCGTCCGTCCGTCCGGCAGTCCGTCACTTAGTCAGTCAGTTAGTCAACCGCAGTGAGGCGTGTGTGCGTGTGCCGTAGCTAAGGGCTGGTGTCTGTTGTTGGTGTCGGGCATACGGAATCTGGAATCTCGATTCTGGAATCTGGCAACACCATCCACACGCTGCTAGTCCCCTCTCCCCCCTCACCCCTCTCTCACCACACTGCGCTAAATTTTGTTATGCGGCTGCAAATCTTCAACAATTGCCCTGATTTATAATTTCTGCTTAGCAATGCAAAATACTTGAGCCGCAATAGCAAGCTGTCAGTGCGCGTGGGGAGTGGGAGGGGGGGGGAGGCATGCCACAGTGGGTGGTGTGGGTAGGTTTCCTCTCTCTTGCATGTGTTGGCTTAGCATACAAATATTTTGCTGTCTGTTTGCGTTAGCGCAATGGTCGAGGGAGAGGGGGAGAAATGTGATGAGTACGTTGACAAGAGAGCTGCTGCACACTATCCCACACCCACACCCCTAATCAACCCTTCCCTCCCCACCATGCAGTGTCATGCATAATCCTGGCAGCCGCCTGCTGCATCAGCCATACGTCTCTGGCTCATCATAATGTGGCTGGTAGTGCGCTTATGCATAATTTACCCGCTTGTCAGCCCCACAGAATGAGCGACGGGCTAGCAGAGGGGCGTGGAGGGGAGAGGGGAGTAGAGGAGCATGGCAAAGTGGGTAGACAGTCAAAGATATGTCAGAGAGCTGCAAAAGCCTAGCAGAGAGTCACAGACAGCCGCTTTGACTTTGTTAACTCACAGACCACAAGTCAGGTCAGAATTGCAGTCACAGTGACAGTCACAGTCACAGTCGCAGTGACAGACGCAGTCACAGTTTGCGTTTAAATAAATATGAAATTGCTTAAAAATATTAATAATATATTTTGTAGTAAATACAAGATATATTTTATAGTAGAGTGAAAAATAAACTAAATAAAATAAATAAAAAATAAAAAAAATATAATAAATAAAATAAAATAAAATAAAATAAAATAAAATAAAATAAAATAAAATAAAGTAAAATAATAGAAAATAAATTAAAATAAAGTAAAATAAAATAAAATAAAGAAAAAAATTAAGTATCTAATAGAGTTGGTAGTAGGTTTAATTAGAGGGGTTAAAGTGAGTCTATCGTAATTAAATCTATTTTATTATTTATTATAAATATAATATATAATATTATGAATATTACATCTTCAAAATGATAATGGTTTTTATTGTTATTAAATTTATTTTTCTTAAGAAGACTGTAGCAGAAGTTTAAGCTCAAATTTTTAGTTATTTTATAGCTTAGACTTATAATATTGATTACTATTTCATTGGCATCAAGCAGAGATAAATTCTAATTAAAATAGCTGCATAAATATGCCAGAAATATACGCAATAAACTCCGCATAATATTTTAAAATTCTACCTAAATTATGATGCATGAATTTCCAATTCTTAAACTTATTTAAATTATGATGAAATATGCATTGAAATGTCAGCAATTGTTCAGCAATAAATACTGATAGAAAATAATTTTAATAAATTAAAATTTTTCCATTATTTAAAGCCTGATCTTAGCTCAATTTTTAATCTCAGCAGCCATAAAAAATCTCAATTTATCTAGTGTAGAAAAAACCCCATCAGTTCCTCAATAAAGACCAAATGCACGAAAATTAAACATTTTGATTGCTCACAATATGGAGAATGGGACTTTTAATGTGTATCTTTCACTACATGATGTGGCGCTTGAGTCAGTTCAGTTTGAGTTTCAGCTGAAATGAGCATAGTGTGTGTTGTGTGTTGTGTGTGCTGGTCCCTGGAATTGGATTAGATTGGTTGGGATATGGCCTGCTCATGTTGTTGACTGATTGCTTTGGCGGCGCCCAAGACAAGAACAAGAACCAGAACTAAACACAGAAATGCGTGCGCCATAAATTAAAGTAGTTTTAAGTTTTGTTTTTGTTCACGATGATGATGATGTTGTTGTAGTAACTATTGTTGTTGTTGTTGTTCTGTGGGCATTTTTGTTGGTCTTTGTTGATGGTTTTGGGTTCTGCTGGAATGATTTTGGTTTGGTTTCGTTTCGTTTCGTTTCATTTCGCTCTCCGTTTTTGTGTGTGTTTTTCTTGCTGTGTATGGGCTTCTGTGTTTAGGTTTTTAGCATTTCTGGTACCGCCCGCTGTTTGAGTTGGACTTGGAAGTTGCTTGCTTGGTTTTACCCTAAAAATAGATACACAAATGTGTTTTAATGGTCGCTTTTTGTTCGCTTTCGCTTCCTCCTTCCGCTCCTTCCGTACATTCGCTTTCGCATTTCGCGTTCACGTTTCGCTTTGTCCAATCTGTGCGCTTTGTTATGCCGTCTGTCGTTTTTCTATGTGACTGAATTTATTTGGTTATTTCCCAGCGTTTGCTTTCCCTGCTCCTTCGCGAGCAAAAGCAGAAGCAGAAGGATATCTTTGTGCGTGTTTGCCAGCCATTCGCCAAAAGTTTCCTGCCACACACACACAGTGAATCGTGAGTCTTCTCTAGTTGCTGCCGCTGCTGCTTGCCACGGGGTGGCAAATGGTTTTGATTTGATTAATGAATGTTCTAATTAAGCAAAACCGTCACCTAAGCCCAGTCAGCTGCCATTTGACCTTGGCCAAAAACAAAATCCAAGCGAAAAGCCAGCAGTCATCCGAACAGTAGTAGCTGTAGTAGTAGTAGTAGCTCTATCTCTGACTCCTCATACTCCCCACTATATGCGAGTGTGTGCAAGAAGACAAATTATTTTGGCCAAGTCAGTTCAGTAATGGCATTTGCTTACAGTTTTAGCCATGTTTCGTTACTGCAAGTGATTAGCGTTAAATGAAAGTCGAATCGACTTGAGTTGAGTTGAGTCGAGTCGGTCACACGGTGGCACACTAAAACTTTATCGAAATTGACTCCAAATTGTTTTACTTTCCTTGCCCTCTGCCTCTCCCCCCTCTCCTCGACTCTGGCTGATTGTCTTGAGCCACAAATTTCAATTATATATGCCCACCTCAGGCACACTGACTCTGGCTCTGATTGCGATAATTACGTAATGGCCGCTGCCCTAATGATGATTGGGGCAACGCTGCTGAAGTTTATGAGCATAGTAATTGCCGCAGTAAGTGTAACTGCCCAATCCAGCAGGAATCAGGGGCGCTACCCTCCCCAACCCACACAACTCTCGTCTGTCTTCTGCCTGCTGCTGCCTTCTGCACTCAGTTATGCAAATTTAAAACTTTAAGCACAAGTTTTGGCTGCCTGTGTGTGACTGTGTGTGTGTCCCCTGTGTGTGTGTGCCTGTCTGCCATATAAATTTAAACAATGTTGAAAACATGCTGCGTTGGCACTTTTTAACCACGCGGCAGCAGTGAGGCAAGCATTTATGCTGTAGTCGCAAAAGTGTTGCATGCACACACAATTTACATACAACGTACGTACAGCGTGTGTGTGTGTGTGTTTAATGTCGAAATTATGGACGACAATTTTAATGACAATTCAACTTAACATTAGAACGACAACAACAATGTCGACATGCGACCAGCAACAGCAACAGCAGCAGCAGCAGCAGACTCTGCTGTTGGTCGTTAGTCGCTGCTGCTGCTGCAACAACAATGACTCTCTGGCTTGGCAGCAGCATCAACGGCAGCAAAACAGTTTCCGCATCCGCCAGCCGCCATTGTGTGAGGATGCCAATGCCATACACACACACACACACACACACACACGCACACACATATGTGAGCATGTTGCTGTCGACGACAATGCGTGTGAGTTAAATGTATGCGCATAAATTAATAATTAATTACACAGAATTACATTTCGGGCTTGTTGTATAATATTCATTATTGTTATGCATAAATAAGGAGCTCCTCCCTCCCACTGTAGTCCAGCTTAACTGTATGTGTGTGTGTCACTCAATTTTAGTTTTGTTGGTTTATGTTGCAGCTCATTAAAATGCCAGCAAAGCCAAGCTCATCACTTTGCCACAGACTCTCCACATCTTACTCCTTCCCTTCCCCTCTTCGCCCACTCCACGCTCAACTCTTTACTTTCTTTCACACACAATTTCTTGCTCTGGTTTGGCTGACATCAATCTTCAAATGTATTTATGCGGCGCTTGTAATATATTTCATTTGATTTACAAGCTCTGTGTCCGAGCGACAGGACACACGATTTGCATTCCTTTTGATGCCACACAGAGAGAGTCCCTAGGGCATATTCAAATGCTGATTTACCCCTCCATCCCCCCATTGTAACTATGGAAGGAAGCCCATTATCCCTTGTCAGTGGCACAGACGTGTTTATTGGCTCAGCACAAGGACACATTGCCGCATAAATATCAACGAAATTAAGGCGCAAAATATTTGCCAGGGCAATAAATCAACAGTCTCTACGTCGCTCTGTCTCGGCGTATGTGTGTGTGAGTGTGTGTGTGTGAAGGAAATTGACCAAAAAGTATTAGTAACGGAAATTGCACAAATTTTCGGTCAAGCAACTGGGAATATAGACAGTAAGCTGTGGGCAGGGGAGGGGAGTGGGAGTGGAAGGGGGGAGTATATACTCCTCTGCTCGCTGTGTGGTCATTTTAATTGAAAGCAAGACAAAAGCACAATGGCATTGATGGAGCATATCGAATATGCAGAGCCAGCAATAGGACAACATGCACACACACACACACACACACATACAGACGTAAATAGTTAGACAGACAGAACAGTTAGCATGTCTGTCTGGCACAGAGAGATCTCTCTCTCTCTATGGCTTGGAAATTTGCGTATGTAGATGCGGTAGGCATTTTGGCATTATTGTGCATTAGGTAACATTATATGCATGTGTGTGTAGTGTGTGTGTGTGTTGTGTGTGTAGTGAGTATGTGCGTGTGTGTATTTTGTCAAAGTTTTCCTTCCATTCAATTCTCATATTTCAAATGGCGCCTCGCGCTCATAAGTATGCAACACTTTTTCCCACGAGCCTTTGGCAAACTCTGTCACCTCCCCCCTCCCCGTCCAGTCGCCCAACCACACCATTCCCGGCAGGCAGCCATTTTGTAAAATTTGCATGGATAATTTGTCACTTTGAATGATGTTGAAGCTTTCTGAGTGGGTTAGACGAGCTGCCCCGTCCCCCGTCCCCCTCTCCACTCCACCTCTCTCTACATTCAAAAATGCTTGCGGGAAGTGCGGCAAATGTTACAAATTGTTGTCGTTGGCAGGCAGGCAGGCAAAAAGGGGTGTGGCGGGGGGTGTCACAGATTGGAAGTGGGTGTTTGAGGGGGGGAGGCAAATGCCTTGTGTCGCTTCAAATTTTCGGCACACACACATAATAGGAACATGACAGAGTTTGTATGTGAGTGTGTGTGTGTGTGTGTGTGTGGGAAAACAAGTTTAATAAACCCGCCTGCCGACTAATTTGACAATAAAAACCAAATGTTTGGGGACAGCCTATAAAAAAAAAAGAATGCATATATATATATATCGTATATATATTGTATATGGGTATATTGTACCCTTTTTATGGCACACACATGCGCGCTAACAGGTTTAAAAATTACATTTAATGACAATTGGCAACCCGAACGAGAGCCCAACAACACAAAATCCAGTCCCTGGCCACAATCAGATATACAAATTCGGGCAAAGGTATGGTGGGAGAGGGGGAGGGGGTGGGGGAGCATCATGTGTGTATGTAGACTTTGCACTCGCAGGTTGGCGCAATTTCCAGCCAAGTTGCTCCCATTAGCCACATAATTTAAAGTGTGTGCGTGGCGCGAATTGGGGCAGGAGAGGGGGCGGGGGAGGAGGTGGGGCGTATGCTAGGTAGTGGCAGAAACGAGCTCATTTAATATTAAAAGGATTTATGAGACATTTTCCTTTCATTTTGACAACGCAAAACGACGCACGGACAGCCGAACGAACGGACGGACAGACGGAGGGGGACGGGGGGACGGGGGAACGGAGGGAGGGACAGACGGACAAGCGCACGTCTGAATGAAAATTTCTCGTGCCGTTGATGAAATTTTCGCTTAACAGAATTTGTGACGCTTGGCGTGGCGTGGCGTTGCCTACGCTCGGTTAAAGGGTTTTACTTTTTAGTCTCAGTTCCACTTTGCCATATAGCCTACCGCCCCCTACCCCTCCCCCTCCCCCCGCTGTTTGCTATTGTTGTGCGCAGCGTGGCAACTTTTGCGCTGGTTTAGCTTACGCCTGGGAATTATTTGAGTGCTTTTTGCCTGTACCCCAGCCACCCCCTCACCATCACCCTCCACCCACTCTTCACAGCATCCCTATCGCGATCCTAAGCGTGTGAAAGTGCAGACGCCGACAACCGCTGAATGTATCAAATAAAAGCCCGCTTACAATGTGTCTGTGTGTCTCTGTGTGTGTGTGTGTCTGTGTGTGTGTGAATTTTGACAGATTTGAAAATTATTATGCAAAATGAATAATTTAGTTGAAAGTGTTAAATTGATTTTACCCTTTCACTACACAACATCAGGCCCGCGTCGGAGATGATGGCAACTCTGGCTTGATTGCCAGAGCGCTGATGGGCATTTCCTCAGAAAACACACCACCACACCACCTGCAGACCCATTAAAATGAGCTTAGACAGCCCCAAAATGATATCAACTATACGGCGTACTCACACTCCACTCCACTCCGTTCACGTGTATAAGTATTCCGACGCAATATATTACGCACCACGATGTTGTTGGCTCTTAACCCTCTCGCCGTAAAGCGCCCACGTTTCACATTATTGAGCCACTAACTCTCTTTCGGGCAGGGGGGAGCGAGCAGAGGGTAAAGCGGAATTTTATATACGCGTAGTATTCGGGCATAAAGAGTTATTTAAGCACCTTCACTTACTCCACTTAACTTTTCAGCTAATTTAAAATTTAACTCCACCGGAGATACACATATTCCCCACATATTTCAGTAGAAAATAAATTAGGTTTCGGTGTGTGATAACATGTTGTAATATGTTGATATGTAACGAGTAAATTACATTAGGCATGAGCTTATTAATAGCTGAAATTATGGCAGTTTTATAGCTTAAAAGAAGTCTGGCATGTTCTGGCTCGCACTCGCACTGCAAATCCTCTTAAAAAAGACTAAACGGAGCCTCCTAGAAAGTAGAATGTCCTATAAAGTGAAACCTTCTAAGGATTCTAATAGAATAGAGTTCTAGTCCTAAAAAAATGATGAGTAGAGTTCCAAAAAACCTACTATATAAGTTACTATCATAGAAATGGTTCTAGGTGTTCGTGTTCCGCTTTCCGCTCTCACTACAAATCCTCTTAAAAATTGCTAAAAGGAAACTCCTAGGCAGTAGAATATTTTAAGAAATGAACATTTTAGAAACTCTAATAGACTGAGAGTCCCAGAAAAACTGCAATATAAGTAACTATCATAGAAATGACTCTAGGTGTTCGTGTTCCGCTTTCCACTCTCACTGCAAATCCACTTCAAAATAAATGAATAAAAGGAAACTCCTAGGAAGTAGATTATTGTAAGAAATGAACATTTTAGAAACTCTAACAGACTGTATAGTCTCCAGAAAACCTTCTATATAAGTAACTATCATTGAAATGATTCTTGGTGTTTGTGTTCCGCCTTCCACTCTCACCACAAATCCACTTAAAAAGGCTTAATGAATGTCGAGTCACACGTGTCGCTATCTAGAGCATTTATTGTGCTAAATATGCATTGTTAGACTAACTACTATATAAATAGCTATAATAAGAATGATTATTCTAGGTAATGATTCGTGTTCCGCTTTCCACTTTCGCCGCAAATCCATATTAATAACTCTAGCCTCCATTTTTGGCCAATTTCTATACGCTCGTGCCATCATATATCACTTTTAGCTATTATTCTATTTGCCCGACATTGATTGAGACTCTGACAATTTCAGTCACTTTCTCTTATTCTCCCATTCTCCCATTCTCTCTGCCGGTCTGCCAGTCAGCCTGTCTGTCGCGGCAAATCTCTCAATTAACGAATAAAAGCATTTTACCACACACATACTATATCTGTCATTTGTGTGAACGTTCTCCATTTGGCATTACGCTGGTGCAATTAATAATTTCGGTTTTGTCAGATAACTGGCAACATTAAAGCTGTCAGTTATGCAAGGAGAGGGGGAGGAGAGAGCTCATGTGATACTCTATCGACACGACAGAGAGAATGTCATTTCAATCTTACAACTTGTCGACCAATATCTATGGCAGTAGTAACACCTTTTTCAGCTAGTACAAGGTTGTGGTAAGTCAATGCCAAATCGCAGAGAGAGAGAGAGAGAGTTCTTCACTTGTTAGCTGCATTGTAAGCTTGCCACGCCCCTTGGACACTATGCCCTGTGGCCACTTTGCACGCCCACTACTGACGTCATTTGTCAAAATTTGGCAAGGGTCGATTCGCCCTCACACTACTTACAGTTGTAGTTCGAGTTGTAGCTGTTGGTAGTACTCTCTCCACTCTTCTGCTATCTGGAACTAATATTGACATTCCTAATCTGTGCAGCGCTTGGCGATGGCCGTTAAAATGCCGTGTCACTTCGTTAGTATGCGTGTGTGGTACCATTTGCTAAGGTTGCCTTGGCCTCATCATTCCCCCAGCGTTGTATTTGTTTGCCTTCGTTTATACTTTGTTCTCTATTCTATTCTATTCCATTTCGGCTGGGTGTGTTTTGTTTTTGATTCATGCCTTGCTATCAGCACTGGGCGTGTTTCCACTTTCTGCTTCTCCTTATGCTCTATATAGTATATATATATATAGTTATTTGATGATGACATTGCGAAGCCTTCACCCTCTCACAGTAGCCAGTTTATTAGTTTAAGTAGCTGCCTCATTGGCAGTGATTAGTGCCAGGCGACTCGACTTGTGTGTTGGCCATGTTCGAATCGCTTTTTAACAACGCTGCAAATTTTTTCGCATCATTTTTGTCTGATGAATGGCAGCAGTAGCAGTGCCTTCGTCTTGGACGTCATGTTGTTACTTTCTTGCAGCCACTTCAACCTACTCCTACTCCTCTCTGTTCTTTGCAAATTGTTAGTAGACCGCCCGCAGCTAGCAGACCAACAACCTACTTCTCCACCTCCCTCCCTACGCGCCCTTAGTTGCCCCTATGGCAGAGTCTGCTGCTGCCCAGACTCTGTTGGAAAACAAGAGCAAGAGCAAGACCCAGACCTCTGGCATGTGTTTGCCCAACCTGTGTAAAGTGCAGTGCAGCCAAACACACACGCGCACACACACTTAGACACAGTGGCATGCACATGGAAAAAAGTTAGTAGTCTTCTCTTTAACATAGATAACTTTAAATCTTATTTTAATTCATATTAAAACATTTTCAATTATACAAAAGTGTTTCAATTTATAGTTCATATTGAACTCATTTAGTCTCAATAGTTCGAATTAACTGCAGATTTTTCTATGTGTATAAATAATGGCGCCCAACTCAAAGCAAGCCAGGCCGAACCGGGGCTCTGGAACACGGGCCAAAGCGATTTGCCTTGCCAAAAGCTGCATGACTAACTTTGTAGTTGTAGTTGTTATACTTGCTGCTGTGTGTACGCGTGTGTGTGTGTGTGTGTGTGTGAACTGGTGCGACAGCACAAGTGTTTTAATTTTACGACATTGTATGAATTTTACTGCTGGCACAGCAGAAACATCAGCACCGCTGTTACATATCGTTAGCTTCCTTAACGGACGTATCCCACATCTTGCAGCGTCTGTTGTCTCCCCTATCCCCGCCACCCCTCCCCTTATCAACTTGCTGCATGCGCCCACACACAGCCTGCGAGTGTGTGTGTGAGTGTTGTCTACTATGCTCTGGTGCCGTGCTCATAAATTGCAGCTTGCAAGCTTCAGTGCAATCAGCGTCATCAGCTTCATCCGGCCCAGCAGCCAGGACAACCATGGGCTAAAAGAATGGCGAGCTGTTAACTCTGTAAGCTGCATAAAAGAACCACAAAAAATGACAGTTAAAAAAAGAGGCGAAATAAACCAATTTTTAGCTTTGGAAATACTATTTTTGAATGCTGCGAAAAATAGTAGGAATGTAGAGGAAAAACCCTCTACAAATGAATCAGGCTTAAATTGCAACACTTTGCGTTTTAATTAATGCCAAATTGAACTGTCAACTAGTTGCAACGCTTAGCTGCAATATATATGAGCCGGTTTTTTTTCCACTATTTTCTCTTTTTTGGCAGAGTAGGAATAGTTTTTGTACCACTGTAGCTTAACTGCCGTCACTTAACGTTAACAGTTTACGCTTGCCTGCGGGCTAAAAAGGCTGGCGTTGCAATACACACACTTTTACATAGTTACATAGTTACACACACACGAATACACGGCTGTGTGTGTGCGTCGAGCAGTGTTGCCAGCTTGGCGCATTTAAAGCTAGATCTAGCTTATGCTTAAGAAGTAATGAAATGCGTTATAAATCAAGTCTTTTTTAAAGCAAATGTATATGGTACCTTAAGCTGTCTTATTTGAAGTAGCGAAATGTATTCTAACTTGTATTTAGTATGAGAAAATAATCGATAATGATGCCAGATTGGCTCATTTCAAGCTAGATCTAGCTTATACTTAGGTATTGAAATGCGTCATAAATCAAGCCTTTTTAAAGCAAATTGATATGGTACCTTAAACTGTCTTATTTGAAGTAGTGAAATGTATTCTAACTTGTATTTAGTATAAGAAAATAATCGATAATGATGTCAGTGTGCAATTGATTTCTTACTGAAGATTGTTCGACTTGGGAAATAGGAAGTTTATTTGCAATTCAAATTTGAGCTGACATTAAAAGAAGCGAGAAGCTGAACATCTAACTCTAAAGTCAAATGTTTCACTGTCAATAAAATATCTTATTTTTATAATAAAAGATTAGAAGTAATCCATTAAAAAGAAAGACAATAAAACTGTTGACTTAACTGCAACAATGTCACGTTAAATTTGAAATAAACACACGAAATGCCAAAGCAGTTTGCTTTTAAAAATTGCTTTTATTTATATAGCATATTTTATCAATTTTAATTGATTCATTAGTTCAAGTTCTCATAGCTTATTGATCAATAAAATATTGCTCTAATTAAATACATTTATCTCTAACTTATTTTTAGCTATTTTCAAGCTCAAATCTAGCTTATTTTGGCTTCTGCTGGCATCACTGGCGGTCGAGCGCCTTTTGCCTTGCCATCATTTTTGGTGCTGCTGTTGCGCTAACTGCGTAAAGTTGGCACTTGAAACTGTCAGCTTAAATATGCCAGCTGCACACACACTCACACACACACTAACACACACACACATGCGACCACTACTACTACATAAAGTGCAGAAAATGGTCGACGCATAGCGAAAGTTGGGGCCGTAAGTTACAGCTGAAGCGAGTGTAGCGACGACTCTTGCGACTCTTACGACTCTCCTTGCCGTCTGCCAGGCCATAACTTTTGGTAAATCCCCCCCGTAACGCCCCTCCCACCTCTAGCCAACCATAAATGCATTTTTAAATGCCAAGCTACAGAGCTCTATGGCTAAATTAAGCTGAATTTGCACTTGCGTTTTACGCGCTCATTCGTTCATTTGTGCCCTTTACTTATTGTGCGCTCGTTCGCTTTATAACTCACTTCTACTTTGTGCTTCATTCGCTTCTTTTTCGCCTCTTTTTTGCAGATGGTGACGAGAACGAAGAAAATCTTTGTGGGCGGTCTGTCGGCGCCCACCACGCTGGAGGATGTCAAAAGCTACTTTGAACAGTTTGGTCCGGTAAGTACGAGTGAAATTCCTCTACCCAACTCTGCTACTTCCGGTATAATAATAATAGTAAAATATCAGAATGACAAATCATGCAATCTATGCGCACTGCGCGTGTATTGCTCCCCTGCCCCCTCCCCTGGGGGAAACGGAGAGGGGACTGCTAGGTAGGTAGTTGGTATCTACTGCTTGTAAACGCTGCTGAGCAATGACACCTTCACTTGGCTGCCACTTGCAACGTTTTGTTTGATCAATAAAAACGCCAAAAAAGCTGAAAAAAATCCAACAAAATATACTACAAAGTGCAAAAAAAAAGGAGAAGAGAAATATACAGAAAATAAGGAATATATATATCCGTACCAAATTCAATCTTGACAAGTACTGCAAAGCACAGACGTTGGCCCCGACACGTCGATGTGGCCCCAGCTCATACCTAACACACACACACACACTCACACACTCTGTGGCTCTCTCTCCACCCATACGCTCATCATTTTTACCGAATTCTCTGCTCTGCCTGCCTACCTGCAGCAAAAGCAAACTCCACTTAAACAGCGGCTTACACACATGCATATCGAGTGTGTGTGCGTGTGTGTGTGTGTTGTGTGTGTTGTGTGTGTGTGTTTGCGGCTGAGTGCTGTTCGAGTGCTCTTTAAGTTCTCCATTCAGCCATGCTTGGCAGCTGAGAGATGGAGGAGGAGGAGGAGGAGGAGGAGGGGGGCAAATGGTAGAGGCCCGAGCGCCCAGACTTGTTATAGCGCACAAAACAAATTTTTAGCACGAGAACAAAAATTGTTGTGTTCTTGATTACGATACTAAACGAAAATCGATTTGTTCAACGCTTTTTCGATTTTAATGAGCGACTAGATCCTTCAGAATGCGATGCAACAGCAGCAGCAGTAGACTTGCATTAATACTATGCAAAAGATTTTCTATAACAAGATAAATCTTGATGGGGGGAAAAAAACTCAAGTAAATTTGTCTAGCGCATAATACTCTATTAAGATTCATTTAAGATTTTACCTTGAAAAAAGCGGCAAGATGTTAAAAAATGTGTCCTTGCATTAACTTGGAGATGAGAGTATGGACATTAACGAAGTCAAAGCAAAGCTTTAAAGTTGCATATAACTGAATTATAATAATAATAATAAATATAATGCCTTATATAGATTTATTTCATGATTTCTTTTGAAGAGCTTCATAATAATATTTAGTATATATTTTATCTGTTCTTCTTTGGTTTTTCAATAAACCTCATCAATTATATTATTGTTATTGCCAAAATCGCATATTAATATGAAATTTGCCAAGTCATTCTGTTGAGTTACAGAAAAGTGTTGCATACTTTCGGCCGTGCTTGAAAATTCATTCAAAACGCATCGTAAAAGTATGCAACACTTTTTGCTTAACTCGACAGCATGACTAGGCAAATTTCATATAAAAATGAGAATTTTACTACGTTTGGTCAATTTTAAAATATAAAACGAATCTAATACCAAGCAAAGCCTAAAGCTAACAAGTTGAACTAGAGCTTTTCATCAATTCAATGCTACTTAAAGCTGTCAATCGCACATCGTGTGCTGCTCTACACGTTTTCACACACTAATTAGCCCTGCCATCACTTTTTTGCCACTCAGCAGAGTGCAGCACTTAAAAAACTGACAATTTTTTATGACTCTTCTGATATTTCGTTGCAAAATGCGGAATTTTTAACACCTACTTATGGCTATAGTCATCATTATGTCATTTAAAACCGAGCCACATTTATATCACAATCTCTCTCTCTCGGCGGATTTGAAACTTTGCTTAGAGCTCAGGTGAAATGCAGGTGTGGAAAGGGGGGGAAGGGGGGGCAGCGCTGATAATTGACACAAATTGGCGCAACTTTTTGTCAGCTCTTGGAGCTGCGGCAGAGCCAGCACGTCAACTGGCATTTGCGATGCCTCATTGAGCCCGTGGCCAGGACAGTCGACAGTCGATAATGCGAATATAATGACGACGTACCATGGCTTATGTAGCACCTCACACCCTACTGCAGCACTCACGCTGATGTACGCTGCCAAAGCACATAAACGCCCATCAATCAAATCAGCGCTGTGTGCAAAATGCTTTTAAGTAATTTTCATCATAACTGCGAATGAAGCTGTCAAAATCTATAACGATCAAATAGTACTATAGTTGAAACACCTCCACAAGGACAGGCAGTCAGAAACAAAAGCCGAAGCCAGAGCCAGAGCCAGAAGCAGAAACAAAGTAACTTAACCAAGCGCAAATTCCTAATGGCAAACTTTTCAATTAATCCGCATTTGGCAAAAGCAAAATTATAATAATAACTTGAGCGAAGATTTCGAGGGTAGCAGAACGCTAATACTACTACTGGCTACTGGCCCGAAAGTTTTCGACAGGAATTGCCCGCCTCCTCCTCCCACTCCTTACCTGCCTTACTTGGCCAAGTTATTGATTACAACTAATCCCCTTTTGGCTTTTGCCTGCCGCCTCATTGAGCAGCGGGATTTGCCCTGGCCATAAACAAAATAGCAAAATGGGCAATGGACAATGGACTACGGCTTAGACTCCTCGTGTAGCCATAGCCGTATCCATATCCATGTCCAGGTGGCCAGCCAGGCGTTAATGACTTTAACGTTCATTTTTCTTCCAACGGCTGGGAGAGGGGGCCACTCGGTGGCAGATAGTAGAAATGATGGAAAGATTGCCTTTGTCGTTGTCATTGCCGATGCCATTGGAGAGACGATGGGCGAACGGTAAAGATTGATTAGCCAGGATGACACAGTCAGGCACAGGCGAAGAAGGCACAGAAGCACCATTTCCCCCAAAAACATTCAATATGATTAATAGTTGTTGCATGTTGCGTAGTAGAGTGTGCCACAACACACAATCACAGAGCCAAATAACAAAATACAAATACACAAATATACTCCCCGTTCTTATATAACAAAAAATACCAGAAATATCGAAATGCGAAATGGCGAAATGGCGAATAACAAAAATGGCTCGCAAACTGACGAGAAATGGCGCAAACAATAGCCCCAGATTGTCTATATAGAAATTTATGACCCGAACAACCAGCCAATTTCATGTTACCAGCACAATTTTTTATATCCATCTTTATTCCTTGTCCTGTCCTCCACTCTCCGCTCTCCGCTCTCCCCTCTTCGCTCTTTTATTAGTATTTCTCTCATGTCGTCGGCACATTTTATTTGCATTTCATTTTATGTTTTAAATGTTGCATTGCATTGTTTGCCGCTTTTTTGCATTTTTTACATTCCGTTTTAAGCGCGAAGATAAATGCTAATGGCAAATGAGAATTTGAATACTCTACGGTGGGCATAAAATGTTGTAGATTATCGCTGAGAGAGTTGCAAATAATTGGAAGCTGGAAATTGTTTTAAAAACACTCTAAAGATTTAAGTAAATGCAGTGAATGTTAAAGAGATATACGAGGTGTATAAATGGGAGCATTATGTGGGATATGGACAGTCTTAATGAGATATAAAATAGCCGCAAGTTGGTAGAAATAAAAGAGGTATAGGATGGATAAAGAAAATGTATAGTGTAGTATATAGTAAGTATGTAAAACAGTATATATAGGAATAAAATATATAAAAAAATGAAAGTATTATTAGGGATAATCAACAGTCATTATGAGATATAAAATAGCTTCAAGTTGGTGGGAATAAAAGAGGTATAGGATGGGTATAGAAGACTAGTATAGATATTGATATTGATTGTTATATTGACAGTCATAATGGGATACGTAATAGGTACAGGTTGGTAGGATTAAAAGACGTATCTATTGGATATAAAAGACAAATACCATATATGTAATATAATATTGAGACTCTTAGGCTTGGGTAAGGAAAAACAAACAGTAGTATAGGATATGTTAGAAATATGTATCTATACACAGTTACAAGAAAGGCAGGTATAAAGGAATACAGAATATCAGAAGTGAAATTATAAATATATGATAAATATAGAGGTAGTTTAAACTTTGTTGATGATATAATTGGCATAAAGGTTGTGGAGCTGCCTTAACTTTTCGACTTAAATCTGGCACGATATTCACTGAGCTGTAAACCATGCAACAAATGCATTCCAAAAGTCCATTTCATATCTGAAATCCACTCAATGCAATTCAGCAAATATTAGTAAAGTCAACGTATAGCATTTAAAATAAATTATTCCGTATTTGAGATATTCTTTATCATTGAAATTCTAGACAGAGAAAACTCATTACACATTCTTACACTTGATAAGAATTTGTGTAGCTGCATGAAACTATCAGATTTCATTTAGTTTTATTTAAATTGCTGGCATTTCATACTCGTATCATATCATATGATGCCTGGCTGCTGCATTCTGCATTTCTCATTTATATTAAAAGTATTTAGCATCTGTTTATGCAGTCGAGAGTACATACTCTCTGCTCGCTCCCTGGCAATATAATTGAAAAGCAGAATTCATTAGATGCATTTCGTATAAATATTTTGGTATTTACTTAAAAGCTTAAATTCAGATGCGTTACTTGCTCAGCAGCAAAGTTTTAATGCCCCGCTGTGAGAGCCATAAAAACTAGCACTAAGAGTAGTATCTCGGTCTGTTTTAGGTGGGTGTGTGGGTGTATGGGTGTGGGTGTGTGTGTGCGCTCATTTGCAAGCAGATACATTGCAGAGAGTCTGCAGGAGGGCGGGGGGAGGGGGGGTTAGGCCATAAGCCCGATAGTTGCCACACCTTTTAAATGCAAATCAGAGAAATGTTTTTTCTGCCAAATACGAAATAAAAGCAAAAGCAAACCAAAGCAAACCACACACACACACACACACACCGACAAAACAAATGGCAAATTTCAAATTTCAAATTTTCACTGTGCGAGTTTTTAGTGCAAATGCTTTACATTTAACTGGCACACACACACACACACTGCAACACACACACACACACTGTCAGAGTCATAAAATGGACCCCAAACTGACCTCAGCTGCTGCAACCTTTGCCACTGATTTTATTGCAACTGCTGCAGCTGCTGCTGCTGCTGCAAACACTGCGATAACAAAAATTTCACATGCAGTGAGGGGGAGAACGAGGAGAACTGAGATCCATAGCATAGACAGGGGGAGAGGGGGGGCTGCAAAAGAACAAAAATGCAAAGCTCTTTGGCTAAAAAATTGCAAATAAACTACACATTTTGTAAGGCAGCACAGTTGCTGCCCCTAAACTCTCCTCCCTACGCCCTGCCCCCCCCTTTCCATCCCCTAACCCATGACCAGGCTGTTGTCCAAGCCTGAACTATGGCTGAGTATGGAAATTGCAGTGGCAAACTATATCAGGCAGCCTGCAGACATGGCCCTGTGGCTTTTAAAGGTGTTTACGGTGTTTGCATTGCCAGGGCCCTCCCTCCACTCCCCACTCCCTCCTCGGCCCCTCTGGCAGCAGTCTTGCCCCAGGGTTAGTTAATTTAAGCGCTTTTCATAAGCATTTCAGAAACAGGGGCCAAGTGGCAACAGCAAGTGGCAAAAGTGCAGCCGAAGCTGCCAAATGTCAGACAAAACTAAGAGACGCCACCTAACACCCCAAAGGACTTTAGCACTAAGGACTAAGCACTAGTATAGAGTATGGACTATAGAGTGTGTTGATCAATTTGCCATTAGCCTCAACTCTATATTGAACTACTCTCTTGAGGCATTAATTATGACATATCGGGCTAAAGTAAAC
Source organism: Liodrosophila aerea (assembly GCA_035045005.1). NCBI lineage: Eukaryota > Metazoa > Arthropoda > Insecta > Diptera > Drosophilidae > Liodrosophila > Liodrosophila aerea. The sequence continues at coordinate 2,441,374 of JAWNNL010000641.1, read as the reverse complement.
ACAAAATATGAAATTAGTTTACGCTAAATAAGGGAATGACTTGGCTGAGAATGAGTTAAGGAAAGGGGGAGAGCAGAGAGAGTAGAGAAGGATAAATATACAGGAGAGCGAATTGATTAAAATTTAAGCAGAATATATCTAAGACAGAGTAAAAGATACTTGTGGCATAATGAAGCTTGAATAGTAGAGTAAATTATGCAGAATATATCTATACTAGAGTAAAAGATACTTTTGATATAATGAAGCCTGAATAGTATAGTAAATTATGTGGAGCAGCCGGACATTTAAAAGTTATAAACTGTCTCTGGTATTAGCCAAGTTTAAGTTTAGTTTATCTATACAAATTAACTCTAGCTTTATATCTAACTATTGACTGACTTTAAAGGCTTTTATTTAAAACTATTTTAATTAAATTAAAATAAATTAAATTTAAATTGAGTCTGTTTTTATCAAGCTCTGTTTCAGTTTAGTTTTTCTTTTCTTTATATATAACTTGATTTTATGCTGTTTAATTTAAATCCAATTAAATTAAATTAACATTCCTAAATTCAATGCTAATATGCTTAACAATTGATTTGTTTAATTTTAATCCAATTCAATTAAATTAATTCCTCCAAATTCTAAGCTGAAAATCTAACAAATTTATTTGTTTAATTTTAATCCAATCAAATTAAATAATTACTCCTTAATTCTATGCCGAAAATCTAACAATAATATTTGCTAAAAGCGGCATCCCACGCATAACTTAATATAATTTATAGTATTTATATTTGTACACTATCATATGGGGCGTATTATATCAATTACCTCTAAAAGGGTATCCAAACTTCAGTGAGTGTGTGTGTGAGTGTGTGTATGGGTGTGTGTGTGGGGCGTAGATAGAGTTTCAATCTTGTTTGTTTGCCCACCTGCCTGACGTCGTATCAGTCAGTTAGTCCTGTTTGCTTTGTCCTTGCACCCCAGCACAGAGAGTTTGAGTGAGTGTGTGTGTGTGTTGCCCCATAACTGTGGGCAATTTTTGAGGCATTGCGAATGAAGTGCTGCCTGCCGCTGTGCCCCACCCCCGGTCCCGCTATGCCGCAGCTGCATAAATTATGATGAAGCGCAAATCTTCAGTTAGCCGTATGTAAATGTAAATGAAGGTTTTGTGCCTACACGCATATGTATGTGTGTGTGTGAGTGTGTATGAGTGTGTGTGTGTGTGCATGATGAGTGGCAGATTTGCATAATCCTTAGCAAAAGGTTTCATGACATAGCTGCTGCTGCTCGACATGTCAATGTGTGGATGGGTGGGGGCAGGGGCAGGGGGAAGTTTTCTGACAAGCCACAAATACTTCAGCACCTGCACCTAAGCTCGTAATTAACAGCATATATGTATATGCACACACACACACACACACACAGATACACACTTGAAAAGCTGCACTATAGCAGCTGTCATTTACATAGCCAATTAGTTGTACATAAGCACAGCAACAGCAGCAACAGCAACAACAACAACTTAGTATGAGCCCCTAACTGTGGCAAGGTATATCTAGCTTAATCCCCGCCTGGCCGCAACTAATTTAATTGTGTTCAATTTGGCATAAAGGCGTTTAATGGCAAACATGCGCTGCATATGAGCAGATATGCATACACACACACACACACACACATATATATATACTTTATGTCGATATATATAGATTTTTCAGGCTGAAAAATAACACAGTAAGAGTGCAAGGGCAGACAGACAGAGCGAAGAAGACGCTGGTTGTTAATGCTTTGATAGACACATTACTTACGTCTCAGTGGTTAAGGCTGCAGCCAGCAACAACAGCAACACGACAGCAACAACAACAACAGTTGCTGCTGCAACAGCAACAGAAATCTAATACGTCTTGTCGAGGCGAGGGATAACTGTTTGTTTACACAGCCCGACGACTAGTATTTGCCCTGGCCTCAGCTAAAAAACCTGAGCCTGGCCACCAGTAACTGTGACTGTGACTGTGACTGTAAACTGTGACTCTGCGACTAGGATATTGCGCCTGAGCTAGGGCTAAGCATTGTGCATGTGTCGGGGGTTGGGAGTGGACTCGAGACTCGATTTTCATATGCGTCTCGGCGTCTGCTGCTGCATATCTGCTGCGTGCTTTGCATGGCTTTGGCAAATTGCGCAAAAAACATTGCAAAAGTAGCAGCAGCAGCAGCAACAGCAACAGCAGCAGCAGCAGATTTTCATGCACAACAAATTGTCATGCGGACAGGCAGAGGCAGCCCACACACATATCCACAGACATCCAACGATGCGGTTGGTCTCTGCCTGCCCCTCACTTCTCTCTGCTACTCTCTTTCTCCACATTGCTTCAGTGGCTGCTCAAGCACATGAAATCCTTACCCAGGCGCAAGTCAAGCAAACAAACAAACCGCAATGACATGCAGAGGCAAAGCAGAGACAGAGGCAGAGGCAGAGGCACAGGCTGTACGAGTGAGTATCTCCTGCTGCTACCCCCCTGCCGCCCCCCTAGCACTCACTGCTTGGCATTTGCCACACAGTTGTAACCGGAAACTGTCGCACTTATTTGGCTACGCGCTAGTTTCGCATATTTCACTGTCAACTTGCGGTAAATAGACTTTAAACAAATATGAAAATAACTCGAAAGAAGCTCACACACGCACACACATGAGCTTATCTTACGGTATGTGTGTGTGTGTGTGTGGGCAAGAAAAATGCAAAAATCTGCAGAGCCAAAAGAAATTTGCAAGTAAACGTTGGGCTGGGTTGTGGCTAGGGGTTTGGGGGGGGTTTGGGTCTTGGCTAAGGCAAATGGCAAGTTGTAAACTCTGCGGCTGCTCGTATCCCTGTCAGCATGTCTCTATTTGCCTCACACTCCCCCCTCCCTCATCTCTTTAGCTCTCCTCCTTTATCGCTCACTCTCTTTCGATTACTTTTGTGTAGGGGGAGGAGGGGAGGGAGGGAAGCTGCAGAGGTTGTAGTCTGGCCACGTACGTAATGCAAATCAATTGTTTACTTTATATGAGTTTTTCAAGTGCTTATTCAATATCATTAAATGTAGATGAGGTAGCATAGATGCCATATGTTGTGCTGCTGTACCCACTGTGCACAGTGGGGCAACACACAGCTATTATTATTGTTGTTTGTAACCTCAACTAAAGCAAAGATGGCAACAGCTCTAATAACCAAAACTTGACTCGACTGTAAGGGTGTAGAGGAAGAGGAAGAGAAAGAGAGAACTGTCTTTCTCTGGAGAAAGGTCAAAGCTAAGCAAATTAGTTTGCTCAACTCGAGAGTCGAGTAGTCGAGTGCCCAGCAGTCAAAACAAATCTTTAAACTGCGCTCCGTAGGTAAACTAGTATCTTTCAGCTTATGAGCTAAAGAAAAACCCAACGAAAGAGACCTACAGAGTAGGAGAGAGAGAGAGCCAGCTTGGGGAGTAAGCTGTGGAAAGTTTTCATCAGTGAAATCGTTGGCCGATTCGCTTGGCAAACAACTTTGTCTTCTTCTTAGTCTGCTCATCAGCTTGAGCTGTGCTCTTGAATCTTTGCCAACCTTCAATGCGCTCGGTAACTTTTCTCATTTTCAACGAATTTCTTTTACTGCATGTATGAGTATGTGCACTGAAAGAAAATAGAAGTAGAAAGCAGACTACAAGCAAGATTATATGACTTCATTCTTTCAAATAAAAGTAGGAAAAAAAAGTCTGTAAATGAGTATTAAAACTCTCTAAATGAATAACTTTTAGTAATGAAATAAGAGTATCTTTTATATTTCTTTTCATTTAAAATAAAAACAATTTAAATAAAAAAAAAATTATGAAAATAAAAAACTTTGAAAATGAGTATTAAATCTCACTAAGTAAATAACTTTTAATAATGATATAAGAAATATTCACAATATTACTTTTCATTCATAAAAATTTATAATTTAAATAAAAATAAAATTATGAAAAACCTCTGTAAATGAATATTAAAACTAAATGAATTTTACTAATGAAATCCGCTATTAATTTATATAAAAATATTTAAAATTCTCCCTTGTTATGTTTCTCTCAGTGCATTGTGTTTGTCTGTTTTTCTTTTTTGTCAGGGCTCAAGCGAAAATCTTAATTTAAAAGCCCAGCTGTTGAATCAAAGGTTAACCTTTCAACTGTCAGCCCTTTCACACACACACACACACACACACACCTTGGAGTGGGGGAATTGTAAAACTCATTTTGTCAGGCTGTGTGTGTGTTTGTGTGTGTGTCTGCTCTGACTCCAATGCCAGCCACACCTTACAGTCAACTCGCGAGAGATGCAAATAAGCGAATATTCATTTGATGATACGAGTATGCTCATACGAATATGACTCTGAGTAGTGAGTGTGGGTTGTGTGTGAGTGAGTGTGGGTCTGAGTACACGTGCGCTGCTGCCAGCAAGGACAATTTAAAAAGTACGCTTTTTATCTCAGACGGCAGGCAGGCAGGAGAGTCGTTTCAGCTGGGGATCGACAGCTTGAGATAGTCACGTACGCTCCTTTGTTTTTCTGGCATTTTATTTCGTGCCAATTGTGCGCCTAATTAGCGTCGAATCCCAAACGCAAACGGCGCAACGCGACGGCATCTTTTGCAATTAAAACGCACTTTTCAGCTGCCACAACAACACACACACACACACTCGCACACACACAACACAGTCTGGCACAAAATGGCGCATGTTGCCGCCTACAAAATTAATTTGATTTATGCTGGTTTCAGTGTGTGTGAGTGTGTATGAGTGTGTGTGTGTACCTTGTACCTAGCTGACACTGCCTGTCTCCCTGTGTGTGTGTGTCCGTCCGTTCGGTCAGGTAACGAATTTTTCGGGCTAACAACGGGAATAAAAATAATATATTGCCCTGGCTAAATGTAAAGTGTCGACTTTTACGTGGCATATGTGTTTCACGTCTTTGCAATAAAACAACAGCAGCAACAAGAAAATGCTAAATAAAAAACACAGCAACAGCAACACAAACATAACAACATGTTTCAACAATAAGGTTGCGTTTGGGGCGTTGATCTACTGAGCTAGAGTCAGATGTTGCTGCCTGTTATAGTCTTTGTATAGGTGCAACAACATAACAAGTGTAACACACACACACACACACACATTTGTGACAGCAACAACAGTAAAACAATAAACACAGTATAGACTAGGAAATACCTGTACTAAGAAGGAGATAATTCCAAATGAATATATAACAACAGATAATAATCTACTTGATACTCATATAGACTAGAAAATGCCTGTACTAAGAAGGAGGAAATTCCAGTTGAATGTCAAATTATAGCTATACATTTTATAGTAGGTATTTTATAAATATTTTACATACTTCTACAAATAATCTACTTGAAATATTACAGGACTAAGACACAGCAAAAACTAAGTAAATATCTTAAATAGATATACTTTTCATACAAGTTTTATCAATATTTTACATTCTTCTGCAATGAACCTACTTGGTTCTTGTATAGACTGGGAAATACCTGTACTAAGCCAAAGAAAATTCCAAATAAATATCAAATAATAGATATGATTTTCTAGGTAGTTTATAAATATTTTATATTCTTCTATAAACAATCTACTTGGTTCTCGTATAAACTGGAAAAGACCAATAGTAAGATACAACAAAATCTGAATAAATATCTTAAATAGATAAACTTTTTAAAGGTATTTTATAAATATTTTTAATTCATTCACAAAGAGTCAAAAGAGAGTTATTATTGTATAGACTAGGAAATACCTGTACTAAGACAGAGGAAATTTCAAATGAATGTCTTAAATAGATCTGCTTTTTATAGGAAATAATTTTTATTCTTCTACAAATAATCTACTCAACACTCGTACAGACTAGAAAATACCTGTACTCGAAATTCCAAATGAATATCAAATAATAGATATACTTTATGTAGCTATTTTATAAATATGTTTTGTATTCTCCCACAAATATTCCACTCAATTCTCGTAGTAAGCTAAGCTTTTCCCATTTATTCACAATTATTTCGAGCAGTGTAGAACTCTCGTTTACTTTGCAATAATGCTGCTAAATATGCTCGTATTAAACATTTATCCGCACTTATTTCTAGTATGCTTTAAAAGTCTCTATGGATTTTGCAGCCATGTAGTATTGCTATTCATTTATTTATGCATGCCATTGTCAGCCGAGTCTTAGAATTAGGCTGGAACAAATTTGTTTGCCCTAATGAAGACGCATTGCTTGGAATGAAAAAAAGAAAAAAAAATAGAGCAAACAGCATCAGGCCATAAATATTTAAATTGTTTGGCCGAGAGACTCTATAGCCCCGAATCTAATAGTAGAATACGGTACAGGTATATAAGCACCATGCGAAACGGAATAAAACGAAATGAAACTGAACATAACAGAATGAAACACGACAGACGCTGCCTGCTCGCATCGCACAATGCAAATAAAAAGCCATAAACTTTCATTTAAGTTTAAAATGGCATTTAAATGAATGAGTGGCTGCTGCCAGTTGCTGCTGTTGCTGCTGCTGCCAGTTGCTGCTGCTGCCAGTTGCTGCTGCTGCTGTTGCTGCCACTTTGTGCCAGTCGCTGGCATTCGCTGCTTTTTGGGCTTTTGGGATTGAAATTGAGTTGGGAGTGGCAGTGGGTTGGGGCTTGGGTTAGGGGGTTGCTTTGGCACTTGGCTTGAGCCAAGTAACACATGTATCATAATTCATTTTCATGTTTTATTTCATTTTAACTGCAGTTGTGCCAGTCGTAGTGTGTGTGTCGTGCTGTCGCTGCGGCTGCTGCGTGCAAACATAAATATATATCAAAACAACAGCTAAAGGCAACAAACAACATGCAAATAAATGACACACATACATGTATGTGTGTGTATGTGTGAGTGAACATATGCATGTTTCATATACAGCTAAGGCAGGTGCTAAACAGGCGCAAAGCAATCAACAGTCATTGATAACGTGGCATTTGCTTAATCTGCCAATGCACGAAAATGTTGCATACTTTTATGCGAGGCAGGAAATTTGATAGTCTAAGGGAAGCTTAGAAGTTTCTGTTAAGCTTAGAAAACATTGCATACTTTTATGCGCGGCTGGAAATTCGCTAGTGTGAGCAAAGTTTAACAGAGTTGGTTAACAGTTTCTGTTGAGCTGGGTTAACAGTTTCTGTGGAGCTGGGTTAACAGTTTCTGTGGAACTAGGTTAACAGTTTCTGTGGAGCTGGAATAACAGTTTCTGTTGAGCTGGGTTAACAGTTTCTGTGGAGCTTGTTTAACAGTTTCTGTTGAGCTGGGTTAACAGTTTCTGTTGAGCTGGGTTAACAGTTTCTGTTGAGCTGGGTTAACAGTTTCTGTGGAGCTTGGTTAACAGTTTCTGTTGAGCTAAGAGTTTTAATGGAATTTATATTGGAATACGTTTCAATCGATTTGAAGAGGCAGAAATAAAGCTGCATTTATTATTATTATTATTTATATATCAATTATTATTTATGTATATTTAATAGAATTTTTTAAAACTGTGAAAATGTTTTTATCTTAATTCTAGCTTAGAGAATATTGCTTACTTTAGAGAAATTTGCATACTGTTATTTTTAATGAATGAAAGAATTTATATTTGATTTTATTTCAATCGGATTTGAACAGCTAGAAATAATGCTCGATTTATTATTATTAGTATTTGTTCATTATTATTTTTGCATTTTTCAAACTGTAAAAGTATTTTTAGTTTAAATTGTAGAACGAAATGTTGTTGAAATGCCAGCACTGCTGCTTAGCTAGAACTGCAAACGAAAGTCGATTATGGTTATATAAATAAAAGAAATGCCAGGTGAAAACCAACAATTTACACTATGCTCTGCGCTAGTTTGTTTATAAATATTATATAAATTAAAAAGCAAGCTAATTGTTAATCTCTGTGCGGCTTGTGGCTTTGGCATATGCGCTTTTGTCAACAACAGAGAGCGGCAGCTGCTGATGCTACTGCTGCTGTTGCTGCTGCTGCTGCTGCTGCTACTGCTTGTTAGCTCTGTTTTGCTGCTAACCATGCCCCCCTTGTTGCAGAGAGTTTTAAATGTAAAGCACTTGCTGTGGTCGCTTTGAGCAACCCAAAAGTTAATCTCTGCCAACCGCTGACCAGGCAAACTGAACGAACTCCCCACCCACTATACAAGCCAGAGGAGAAACAGAGCAGCAGAGAAACAGCTGTCGCTCTATCTCTATCTCTAGTTAGCTATACTGTTGTGTGTGTGTGTGTGTGTGTGTGTGTGCACAACCACAACTTACGTTTTTAGAGCGACTCTCGTTTTGTTTGTCTGTTTGTTTGTTTTGTTTGCTATTTTTTATGCAGCAGCAAGTGTGAGTGAGTGAAGGCAATGGGAGTCAACAGAGACAGTGAGAGATGGAGAGCAATACAGAGAGAGAGATAAAGGGAGAGTGGGTGAAGAGCTAAAGAGCAAGAGCACAAGTTTGATTTGTGCCAGCAAACGCAAGTCAAGCGGAGCCAGCGCAAGATAAATCGCCTTTCAACGCAACTGCGGCCATAAAAAATCACACGATCAGTCATTACACACACACCAGACACACACACACACCACACTCACAATAGCATAAGCACTTATGTGGCATGTGTGTGTGTATGTGCGTCCCCAAAGTCATTTTGCCACAGTACTCCCCCCTCCCCATCCTCCTTCTCCCTTTATGCTGTGCATCACCCCTGCACTTTTTTATCGCCAACGCTTTAAATTTTTTATGCAAGCTGCGCTGCTGATTTGGCGATAGTGTCGTTGTCGTCGTCTTCGTCCTTGTGCCATGTCCTCATCCTGTTTCTATAGCCTGCAGCACATAAGTCATTTCGCAGCGCACTTGTAAGAATTCACACGAGCTGTGGGTGTGTGTGTGTGGGTGTGTAAACCGCCTGCATCCTGCCTAGCTGTGTGCATCCCAAGTCCTGCCTGCATCCTGCATCCTGCAATGCTCCTAGCAACGAACGCTTTAGCGTCTCAATAGTCTGTTACTAATACGTTTTTTGCAGCAGTCGCTGTGGCAGTGGCAGTGGCATTGCTGCCATTTTAATGCCTTTCATGCAGCTGCAGCAGCAGATTCTTTTCGAGTGCATAAAAGCAGCTAAGGAGCTGCAGCTATAGCTATAGCTATCAGTGTTGCCTTGCGCCTTGCAGCAGCATGCCAAGAGCCAAGAGCTGCTGCGTCACTGCGTCAATGCGTCACAGGATATTACCGCCCGTCATTCATGAGGCGCATGCTGCGGCAGCTGGTGCAGCCCTACACTGTGCAAAATCATAATGAACAGACATAAATTAAGATTTTCAATATAGATTCATATGAGCAACATTTGTTGCAATTCAAATGTTAAGCCTTGCTTCAGCTATTGGCATACTAAAGTCAATATTGAAACTATACAGTGCGTTTCATAAGCATAAGACACTTTAGACTTAGTTAAAATAAAATGAATGGGATTCATGTAAAACCGATTGGTAGAAGTTCTCAAAAGTCGAGGACGATATACTAAATATAAAAAGAAAATTTCAATAAAAAAAAGCAAAATTCCGACGGTTAATTCAAAGCTTAGATGTATAGGCATTGTATTTGTATAAAATTTTTCAACTTTAGAAAGCTTTAATCACCAGATATAAGAGGCCAAAGGAAATAACAACAACTGTCCACTTCTTTAACTTAAAATATAATAATAATAATGTTTATTCACTTTTCCTCTATAATTCACGCTTTCATCTTCTCGTTTTCTTTCACTACGCAGTCTGCACGTCTTGCTGCTTCGAGCGTACAGCTTACAATTGAATTCGTTTCTCGACATCTTCTTAAAACTTATCGATGTTTTACTTAACACTACGTATCGATATTTGCTTATTAACTAACAGAACTACCGTACACAGTTGGCAAAACTAGCAATCCTACATATATAAGTGTCTGATGATAATGAAACGCACTACATTACTCTTAGTATGTTCTACCCAAATAAAATCCTTCTCTTCAACTCCTACTTTTCACAGTGTATGCAATGCAAATATTAAACCCTGTGTCAGATATTGGCATACTAAAATCAATATACAAAATATATTTCTCTTAGTATAGTCCGCCCAAAAAAAACCTTCATTTCAACTCCTTTTTGTAACTGTGTATATAATTCAAAGAGAAAACCTTCTTTCAGATACTGGCATACTAACATCAATACTCAAAATATATTACTCTTAGTATATTCCGCCCGAACAAACCTTCATTTCAACTCCTGTTTTGAACAGTGTATCTCTCGCCTCTGCTCATAGCATTTTGGCACGCACATGTGCTGCACTGCCACGCCCCAATGCCAAAGGGGAGGAGGGGGTAGGGAAGAGAGTGTGCTTACTGTGGCGCCTCAATACTCTGACGCTTCCGGTATTTATGACGCAAGTAATCAAATTGAATGGCGCGTTGCAGTTGCTTTCGCCTTTTATTTGCCCAAGCTGATGCTGATGCTGATGCTGCTGCTGATAGTGCCACTGCCACTGCCACTGCTGCTGCTGCTGCCTCTACTGTGTGCAGTGATAAATTCTTGCATTTCTTCATTCTATTGCCTTTCGCTGCTTGCTTTCACCCACTGGCTTCCGCTGCATGCGGCATAAAAAATTGTGCGCAACTTTCAGCTTTCCACACTCATTTTCATCGCTTATCAGCCACGAGTGGGGGGAGGTGGAGGTGGGGGCGTGGCAGTGATAATAATCAGCGTGCATGAAAAATTGCCAGTTGACTGAAAGAACTTGCAACTTGGGCATTACCTAAGGCGCAATAAATAATAAGTAGCAGCAGCAGTAAGTAGTTGCAGTAGCAGCAGCAGTAACAAAAACTGCTGCAGCATCTTCAGCCAAACCAGAACCAGAACCAAACCAAGCTGAGCTGAGCTGAGCTGAATGGACGCATAATGAACGACTTCTTGAGACGCAGCAGCAGCTTCTAGCTTCTCAGCACTTCTCTCTGACTTGCATAATGCTGAATTAGTGGTTATGGTAGCTCAAGTGATTTACACAGGATGCTTCAAGCGATTAGGGCCAGTGGCAGTGGCTGCTGCTGCTATTCAGGCTATTGAAAAGCCTAAATCGTATATAGTATGGCATTAATGCTAATGCTTACAAGAACTTTTACTATTTGTGGCTAAAGAGAATAGTTTGTTATGGGTTTTTTCTTAAGTTATCTCTACGTAGAGCATTATTTCAGATGGACTACCATATACAATAACAGTCCAATTTGTCCTAGAAGATATAGTTTTAAAGGTTCATTAAGGTAAATCAGCAAGTAAAAGTGTTATTACAGTCCAAACCTGAGCAATTGGATAATAAATACAGAAGAAATTTTATAAATAATCTACTGCACTATGCAGAAGATAATTACTATACTTTCCCTAATCTACAACTGATGATCCACTATTTTTATCTACCACTTTTTCCTAGCTAAAACTGAATAAGTGACTGAGTTGACAATTTAGCTATTTATTTTGCTAAAACTGACTATTTAAAATCGTCAATTACTGAAAGCTACACAAATTTTTAACTATTTAGCTTTACTCATGAGTAATTCTACAATATTTTCAGTAAATATATAATAATATATTGAATAATATGTAGAATAATATCTAGAAAATGTAATATATAGAAAACCACCAATTTTGCTGCAAATTGATATTTTTGGCTATATTTAGTAGCAATTGGCAACGCTATTGAACAATAGAGCAGAACAATAGCGTCAATTACTGAAAGCTACCCAAATGTTTGACTCTACCTATCTATTCTCATTATTAATTCTACAATATAATTCTACAATACTATTATTTGATATTTTTGACTATTTTTAATAGCAATTGGCAACACTGTTAGACGATATAGCCAAATGTTTAACTATCTATCTATTCTCATTATTAATTCTACAAGTTTTTTATGAAGAGTATTCAAAAAATACCCGCTTTGGTGCCATTTTGATATTTTTAGCTATATTTAGTAGCAATTGGCAACTCTGTTAAACGATAGAGCAGAACGATAGCGTGGCAATTGTTATCGACTGCCTTGTTTATTCATCTACCGACCACCACATCTGGGTAGTCTTTACCGACCGCTGTTATCGCTCAAATGCCAGCACTACATACGAGCATTTCAAACTAAAGTTTAAGTATAATTTCAATAACAATTCAAAAGAAAATATATTTAAAATTGTTGGCCATAAAAGTTGCGCACAATTATATGGCAAGCATTTGTCTATGGGGCATGCGCTGGAATCAAATAATAATACTTCTTTTCTTTCGACTGAGGCCATAATTTTGTGCCAATATTTAGCAACAACACTCGATGCATGGCACAATGAGCCTGAAGCAGCACTTAATCTTATGCGAAATACCATTAAATTGTGCTATTAAAAACTAATGAAAACCACTTCAGACAGAGGTAGTACGATGAGGAGAGGGGAGGAGGGGTGAATCAGTGGCAAAATCATAGTATTTTTGGCACTCTTCAGTCGCTTGAACAATGATGCGCTCTTGAAGCTGCTTTAAAGCTTATGGCTTATAGTAGAGCTCAGAGACCACCGCTCCACCGCTCCCCCCATCCATCCATTCACGTGGCCAGGAAGCGGGCCATGAAAAATGCAGCTGCTCTTGCTGCTGCGGATTTTTGTTTTCCTTTTGTCGGCGTTGTTTTTCTCGTTGGTCAGCAGGAAAAATAAAAAAAGAATTACAAAAAATAAAAGAAGAAAAATATGAGAGACTGAAAAGAAAACTGCAGAGCCATACAAAAATTATCCGAGTTGCTTGATTTATGTTTTTGTTATTGTTTTCCATAATCCCCTCGACTGGCGGAGAAGAACTTGAGCACAGCTGCCGCCCTAGAGATAACCCCAAAAATAGTAGGATAAAACGCCATAGAGTAGAATGAACTCTAAGGACTCAATCAGCGTGGCTTTTAAGCAGATTGTACGTGTGCTGCAATAAATGAACAAATTAATTAAGAAGCGTCCCAGTCGAGCCGTGAATTGTTGCACGAACAGAGGACTCTGGACTCTGGCCTGGGGGGAGGGGGGCAAGGAATGTCAACGCAACAGTAGACATGCGACACGAGACTCATGAAATTAATGCAGCAGCAACAAAGACGACATAGAACGTTAACGTTAACGCTTCACTGCATGCTGTAGCTAGCCGCCAGGTAGTAGCTCAATCTGCCACATGCCCCACGCGTCGCTCGTCGCTCGTATCTCTTGCTGGCCATCTCTATTTGCCGCACTCTGAGCTGAAAAGCAGCTTAGCCTGCAGGTGACGCGGGCGAAACGTTGGCAAAATCAATCGAGAAATCCATGGCATGGCCATGCATAGATGGGGAAGGACCAGGCAGGCGGCTTCATGCTCATCCATTCTGTATTCCACTGCCACTTGGTCCATGTCCCTGTGTCCATGTCCCTGTGTCTCCATGTGTGGGCACGTGCTGGTCAACGCCAATAACGACGTAATCTGTTTATATCCCTTTTTTGCGCTTCTTCTGCTCCTTCATCTTCTCCCACTCCTCCTCCTCCTGTTTTTTTGGCCATTCTGTTGCGCACTTTTTCCATTTGTCGTCCGTCGTCTTTGGTAGCTTGCTTCAATTTTCTGGACGGCAGTTTTTGTCGCTTGTGTCGTTCGTGTGTCCATGGATTGAGTTGTTATTTTTCGCTTAGTGCAATTTATTTTGGCCAAGTGGCAGCCAACGGGCAGGCAGCGCTTAATTTATTATGCTGGCTACTCCAGCTACTCCTTCCACCACTCCCCCCTCCTCTACTCCCCCATCCTACCAAAATATTCTGCTGGCCATTGTTCAATGGCAGATAAAAGAAAAATTAAAGGCAAGCGAAATGAAAGTCGTCCGGGAGCAGGGAGAAGCAACAAAAACGAATCAAGGAGGAAGAGCAAAAAAAAATGTTATTAATTTCAACTTTGAAAAATTGTGCAATGGCTTAGCAGCGAGGCATTCATTTATTAGCAAACGTGATAAATACTTTCAATTTTCCTTTCAATAAATGATAACGTAATGCCCCGGCATTAAAATAGATCAATGGCAAACTGTCAATAAACAAAGCGCCCCCAAAGAGATGGCCAAAGATAAAGATAAAGCGAAAGCGAGTGCAAATAGTACAAATTTATTTTAACATTTCCAACAAACTGAAACAATAAATAAAGCATAGCTCGAGACACTTCTCACAACTAACTAGAGTTGGCTCAAAAAATAAAAACAAATGCAGAAATGACCTAAAATAAAGTAACAATGATTTGAAGTTTGCTACAAGGGCATTAAACGGAATCGAAATACGATGCAGGATTAGGGAAAAAGTTTTCTTCAGGTTCCCAATCATCATATACCGATACATTGTACCAATACAGTCTTTTGTGTATCCAATTATGAAGGTCATTTATATCGAACCTGAAGCGAGACTATAATTATTCAATTACTTCTTTTTAAGTTGAGGTTCTGATGCAAGTTTTCGGTTGGATTTACTCACTTCTTACTTACTAATACATAAATTACATATATAGGCATTCTTATTATTCTTTATACTATTTAGTATAAAGCTTAATTAAAAGAAAAGAGCATCAAACAGAATCGAAATACGATACAGGATTAGGGAAAAGGTTTCCAATCATCATATACCGATACATTGTACCGATACAGTCTTTCGTGTATCCAATTATGAAGGTCATTTATATCGAATCTGAGGCGAAACTGTAATTATTCAATTACTTCTTTTTAAGTTGAGATTCTGATTCAAGTTTTCGGTTGGATTTACTCACTTCTTACTTACTAATACATAATGATACATGACAACTTTGAAGTGATATAGTTTATAGGCATTCTTATTATTATTTACACTATATTTAGTATAAAGTTTAATTCAAAGAAAAGAGCATCAAACAGAATCGAAATTCGGTTACGGTACGGACCAATTATAAAGGTCATATATGTATATCGCATCTGAAACGAAACTATTACTTTTCAATCATTTATTTATTTCAATCATTTGGGGTTTCGGTTCTAATATAATATGAAGCTTAATTAACAGAAAAAGCAATTATTTAGGGACAATCAATAAAGCAACTAAAGCTTTTTGAAAACGTACTATCAATATGGAAAATAAATCTCTGTTCGTTATTACTTTATTAATTACGTTTTTACTAAAACTAAAGCTAATACTATTGGCTATAAATCTATAAAGGTATACAAATAATTAAGTTTTTCTTTTAACTTTGATCTCAAATAGAACTAAATCCAATTAAACAACTTCCTTTAGATAAACTGAAGTACATAACAGAGAGTACTATCTCTAAGGCTGTGTATGTATATACATATGTATAAAGTAACTTCACACCTTTGCAATTGACTAAGCCTAGCCTTTAGCCTCAACAAATATTGACCTATTAAGTGTAGTGTTGCACAACTCAAATAAATATGCAAATCGTGGCAATCAAGCAAGTCGAAAGAGTTGGGCAAAAAGTTTAATCATATTAAAGCTATTTTGCATAGAGACGAGCTATAAGTTCATCATTGATTTGGCTTTATGCTAATCAAGCGACGACTTTGATGTTGTCAAAAGTCATTTGTGCGATGTGTGACAAACGAACTGACTAAGTATATTATGTACTACACACACACACACTCGCACACCCACACACACACTCACTCAGGGCATAAAAAGAATATGAAATTGTGATTTGACTATGATTACGAGCATTGCGGCCATTCGCCTATTGTTTGGCTGGACAACAACAAGAACACAGAAGGCAAAAAATTATATATATAAACATATAGTATATACTGCGGGCTCCCGCTGAACCACTGAATGAATGACTGACTGACTGACTGGGTGATTGGGGGAATGAGCGAGTCTCATACGCGTCAATTGCTGTGATTAGCATGAAAATCATTACAAGCACAAAATGAATGGCAAATCACAAAGGCAACAGCAACAACAACAACAACAAAGCTCAAGCTCAAATCAAATGAAAACAAAAACAAAAAAAAAGCACTGAGAGAAATAACAACAACAAGGCATGACAGGCTGAGGGTCCGAAAATAGAAAAATTCCCATCCATTGCTTTTGTCAAATGTGTTTTTGCGTCTCCCTAAAACAGTATTGGCATGGGTGTGTGTGTGTGTGTGTGTGTGTGTGTGTGTCGGTCGTTTTCGTCTTAGATGTGTCACAGCCAGGCGCTGCTGCTGCTGCGACGGCGACGTCGACGGCGGCAGAGCCAGCCAAGCAGACAAAAGGCAGTCAGTGAAAAATCGAGTTAGGCAAAACAAATAGCAAAAATAGTTTCGACGGCGACATTGACACAAACAATAACAACAACAACAACAACAGTCAGTAGTCCCAAAAAAACACCATTTACAACAACAACAAAGCTATAAAAGTAGCTAATGCTAGGGCGCAGGGGCGTGGCTGTGTTGGGCCTGTTGTAAAAGTCAAGCGAAATAATATTTTCCGGGCAGCAGGCAAAGCAAGCTACAACAACAGCGTCTCGAATTGGTTCTAGTGCACAGTTGCCAATAGTGAGCACAAGTGTGCCAAAAGTGGTGTTTTTTTAAAGGGAATTATGAGTTACTATAAAAGCAAATTAGTTGGTTTAACTAAGTGTAAAATATAACTGAATTAGCTCAACAAATTATGCGGTTTTTATTTGAAGGAAATTGTGCTAATATTAAGCATAAAACTGTTGATTTATTTAAATGGAAATATCAAAATATTAAGCTAAATAATATGTATAATATTATGTGGGTTTTATTTAAATTATATTGTGTCCTTTTTATACTTATTTTAAGCACAAAATTGTTGATTTATTTGAATGAAAACATCATAGTTTTAAGCTGAATAATTTGTGTAATATTATATGGGTTTTTTGTGTAATATTATATGGGTTTTATTTGAAAGCAAATGCTTTTTATTTATACAAATTTTAAGCACAAAAATTTATGATTTATTTTAAAAAAAATATATCGTAGTATTTATAGTAATATTATGCGTAAATTATGTTGGTTTTATTGGACTGAAATTGGTGTGATTTTAAAAGAAATTATCAGCTGCTATAACATCAAATTAGTTGGTTTAACTCAATTGAAGTATAACACAAAATTTTGCGGGTTTTATTTGACTGAAAATTTTGTTATTTATCAGGAAAATATCAGTTACTTTTAGATTAAATTAGTTGGTTTAACTAAATGACAATTGAACAGAAATAGCTCAACAAATGATGTGGCTTTTATTTGGAAGAAATTGGTTCTCTTTTTGAACTAATTTTAAGTATAAAATTGTTGACTTATTAACATGAAATTATCTAAATATTAAGCTGAACAATATGCTTAAAATTATGTTGGTTTTATTTGACTGAAATCGGTGTTTTTCTGTATGCATTTTTTACAACATTTTCAAGTGGCAAACACTGGCCATTACTTGCCTCTGGTTTGCCAAGCGTAACATTGGCAAAAAGAAGAAGGACTGTGAGACTGTGAGAGACACACAGGATGAACTTGTGGCCATCATTGTAGGCAATTTGCAAAAATAGCAGCGATTTCTTTCCCCCTAGTCCTCCCCTTCCCTTCCTCCTTTATCACTCTTTAGCTGTGTCGTCTCTGCCTCTGCCTCTGCCGCTGCCTCTGCTCTGTAGTTTTTCGCGCCGTTTGTTGTGGCAGGCAGCAAAGTTAGTTTAAAGGAAATCAAAATAAAAATCATAAAAATGCACAACGTGGCGCGCGTTTGTTAAACTAGAAAGAGGAAGAGTGGCGGGGAGGGGAGGGGAAAAGGGCAGACAAAAGACAAAAATTGTTGCCTTGGCACAAAGATGAAAAGTTGTTGCTGTTTATGGCGGAAGTAGATAATGCCAAAGATGAACAAGGCGAAGGCGCTGCTGCTGCTGCTGCTGTTTGCTAATGCGAGACACACACACACACACACACACACACACACACTGTCACACACACACAGAGTGAGTGAGAGCTTAAGGGTCGTCGCTTGGGTCTATAATTTTGCCATTACAAAACAATGGTAAAAACAAACTGCAACAAAGTTTACAGTCAAAGAAAGCTGAGACAGACATGCGAGAGAAATAGAGATGGAGAAAAGGAGAAAGGGGAATATAGAGAAGTGGAGAAAACGTAGTCTTTGCTGCATGAGCACATTGTCGCATTATGCGCAATTATTGTCGCAATTATGGCCAGACAATTGTCAGTTTTGGCGCTAGCTTTGAGCCCTTTTGCATATTGTTGACATTTTGAGCCAGTGCCATTAATAACACACACACACTCACACACACACACACACAGCTAATCAACAGACACAGACAGAGACATCAGAGAGTACACCAGGCACCACTGTTAAGGTCACAGTCCCTTACGTGCGATACGAACCACCCCCACCCCCTCCCCCTGGACGCATCGATAAAGTCAACATGAAGCGTGCTGCTGTCCATGACCAGAGTCAGTGGGAGGTGGGGGGAGTGGCAGTGCCTGTGTCTGTGTCTAGGCCTAGGCAAAGTTCAGCTGTTTTGTCACTTATTCACAGCACATTAAACAATTTGCTTTTTACGCCGGCCAATAACAACACCAGCAACAACACCCATCCTCCTCCTGTGCCTCGATATGAAGCTACTACTACCCTCTGTCTAGATGGCCTGCTGCCTAGCCAAGCGCACATTTTAATTGTTCTCGTCATGAACATGTCATAAAGCAAATCAGATTAAATGCGTCACTTATTATTGTGTGCCCGGGCACACACACACACTCACACACACACACACACTTACACACACATTGAGATGCCAACGAGCCGCAGCAGGAGTTGGGCGCATTTGTGTGTGTGTGTGTGGGTGTCATTTTATACAAGTATGTATATATATATGAGTATGTAGGGGTGTGTGTGGTGGTGTGTGTGGGGGTGTGTGTGTGTGAACTTTGTTAACTGCGGTCAAATGTGGTGAGCATATCGCGTCGATTGGGGCCAACATCGGCTGCCAGCATATCGCTTTTATTGCATATTACCTACTCAAACAGGCACAGTGGGACCAGCATGCAATAAAATGCAGCCAAAAAAAATATACATAAATTTAATGAACTCATTAAGAGCGTAGAAATGTTAGACTAAAGTGTTAGACAGTTGTAGAAGCTAATACTAATGAAAATAAAAATATATATAAAATAAAAATATATATATAAAAAAAATATAAAAACATATATATACACATAATACATAGTATTTATTGTCTACACATTTTAAATGAAATATAAATTAAAAACAAACATAAATTATATTTTGGAGTAATTCTAAACAGTTGTAGAAAGCTTGTAGAAGTGAAAATAAAATATATATTTAATACAATGTGTATATATAAATTAAAAATTAATATAAACTATATTTTTGACTGAATATTCAATAAAATCTTATTTTATTTTCATTTAAAATTCCTTGTTATATTTTTAACATTTGTGCAAATTATTATTAATATAAAGTCAAATTTATTAAATATTTATTTCATAATTTCTTTGTATTTGTATTTCTTTTGATTTTCAAATTTATTATTTATCTAAAAGTCAATCAGGCCATAGAATTTGCTATATAGATCTCTTGTTATTTCTCCGACTCTCACACCCAATTATAACTTCATATAAACCTTATCCAAAAAAGAAATTACCTTATAGAGATAACTAATTTAGCTAATAAGCGCTGAAGTTTTGCCAAAGTTTTTCTACACAGTTCACAGATTAGTTGGCCAAAAATTGGCTGAATGAAGAGGAAAAAGTTGTGAGAACAACTGAGTGTGTGTGTGTGTGTGTGTGTGTGGAATGTCCCCTTGTGCAGTTGAGCTTTAATTGATTGTTTAAGAACTGTGATAAGTATCTGCAGGCGTCGAGCGTTTGAAGTGACTTTTGCCCCACTATGCAAGTGGCTTTTGCTCTAGACCCACACCCACACCCACTCCCACCCCATGGTTCTTGCTGCTGGTGTTAACTTGCATGTTAGATTGTGCGTGCTGCTTAATTAGTTGCAAACTGTTTCCATCATAGCCATCAGACGCACACACTCGCACACACACACACACTCACTTACTCACACACTTCTATATACAACACTTGATACGATATTACCCCTAGGCATTTGTCTTTGGGTCTTTCGCGTCGTATTAGGCAAATTGAGACTGAAAGCATTTTGTCATGAGATACGTTAGACGTAACCTTATTTTTTTTTACTTTATACAGATATTGGGTATGTTTTTTGGGGTTATCTTTTAATCGTTTCAGAACCAAATATTGATTTCTAATATTGATGCAATTTCATTTTACAAATTTGCATACCAAATTCTGATTGCTAAGGGACTTGGAGACGTTACACACACAACAAAAACGTGCCATGTGTGTGTGACTCTGTGTGTGTGTTTGGGTTTGATTTTTTGTTTGGCCGTCACACACAATGAAAATCGACAAGAGCCATAGAATGGATGGGGTATGAAAGGCGGGAGTAGGGGGAAAGGGAGTAGTAGTAGCTGCTGTTGCTGCTCTTGGCACTTGACGCGTGGCAGCAACAGTCGATTAGTTGCGCACAGACAGACACAACGTTTGGGGGTTTTAGTCACAGATACAGATACAGATACAGATACAACTATAGAGATACAGCTACAACTACGTCGCATATCGACAGATAGTGCTTTCTGGTCTGGTTCTATGTAATCACAGCAGCAGCAGCAGCAGCAAATGGCAATTTACAAAATGAAAACATAAAATAATAAATACGATTTGACAGGCGAGAGATATCGACGTGTATCGATAGACATACGCTCGTACAATCGGTTCGTTTTGGCCAAAAGGGAAACGGATAATGCGCTGACTCAGTGTGTGTGTGTGAGTGTGTGTACAGCATCTACATAATCATATTATGCTTGACTGGCACGACAAACCAAGCGCACAAATGTGGGTCCAACTGCATTGAGCTCGCTGGCACATGAGATCGCAAACTGAGAGCAGAGCTAGAGCAGAGATTCGAGTAATTTGACAGGCGACATACATTTCACGTGCTGCACAGACAGCACGACAGACAGTCAGACAGACAGACAGACATACAGAGAGACACAGCTGCGCAAATCTGTTAGCCCAGAGTGAATTGATGAGGGGCAACAGCGATAAAAAGGCTTGTGAATTTGCCAGCAGTAGGACAGAGAGGAGAGTGGAGGGCAGAGCTTGGACACTACTGGACACA
The DNA here is from genome assembly GCA_035045005.1 of Liodrosophila aerea. Classification (NCBI taxonomy): domain Eukaryota; kingdom Metazoa; phylum Arthropoda; class Insecta; order Diptera; family Drosophilidae; genus Liodrosophila; species Liodrosophila aerea. The sequence goes on along the minus strand of JAWNNL010000641.1, from coordinate 2,420,121 downwards.
GCAGAGCAGAGGCAGAGGCCAACAGCAACGAGGCAGCTTGAGGTTGAGGCTGAGGCTGGCTGCTGCTCTGCCATGATATGGGCCAAACGGACAGTTGGAGCGACAGCGCCACCTGGCAGCTGCCAAAATTGCAAAATTGAAATTGAAATGCGAGTGCTGTAACTGTACACACACACACACACTCGCACACACACATGAGCATACGCATACGCATGCATATTACACGCATACGCAACGCAACGTATGCACTTGGCTCACCCAATGTCGGTCTGTCCGTCCGTCTGTCTCTCCGTCCGTCTGTCTCTCCGTCCGTCTGTCCGTGTGGCTGTCGCAAAGACAAGCCAAAGCAATTAATGTAATGAGCAGCAGCATGTCAGGGCAATGTCGACGTCAACATTTTTGCACAAGAATTTTCAATCAGCAGCGGCATTCAGGCCGTGTATATGCACAGTGGCAAAAAGTAGTGAACTTAAATTGAGTTGAAATGAACCGAAATTGAGTTGAAATAAACTTAAATTGAGTTGAAATGAACTAAAATTGAGTCGAAACGAACTTAAATTAAACTTAAATGGAGTTGAAATGAACTCAATTTAAGAGTTTGTTAACTTAAAAAAAACAGTACTCAAATTAGAATTTCCAGGCTCAAAATAAGTATAAAAACTCCTTAAACTGTATTACGAAACAAGTGTAAAAAGATCTTAAAGTTTTCTCTTTTCAATATGCACAGTGGCAAAAAATGGTGAACTAAAATTGAGTTGAAATGAACTAACATTTAATTGAAATGAACTGAAATTGAGTTGAAATGAACTAAAATTGAGTCGAAACAAACGAAAATTGAGTTGAAATGAACTAAAATTGAATTGAAATGAACTAAAATTGAGTTGAAATGAACTAAAATTGAATGGAAATGAACTTAAATTGAGCTGAAATGAACTCAAGTTAAGAATTTGTTAGCTTAGAAAAAGAACATGCTCAAAAGGGACTTTATAGGCTCAAAATAAGTATAAAAACTCTTTAAACTGTAATACGAAACAAGAGCAAAAGATCTTAAAGTTTTCTTACTTCACTGAGTTGAAATGAACTTAACTTAAGAATTTTTTAGCATAGAATAAAACTCTCTCAGAAGTTATAGTCTCAAAATAAGTATTAAAACTCTTTGAACTCCAGATCAAAGCAAGGGTAGAAATATCTGAAAGTTTTCTCTCTTCAATCAGCAGCGGCATTCAGGCCGTGTATAAAATGGAGTTTAAATAAACTCAATTTAAGCATTTGTAAACTCAGAAAAAGAACATACTCAAATAAGAACCTTTAGACTCAAAATAAGTATTAAAACTCTTTGAACTGTACTACGAAATAAGTGTAAAAAGATCTTCAGCTTTTCTCTCTGTGTAAGACCGAATGTTCGTGCGAAAGTGAGTGTGAATATGAGTGCGAATGCGAGTGTAAGTGTGAGTATGTGTGTGAGTACTCGTAATGTGCAAAGGCGTCCGATGTAATTGTTTAAAACCAAGCTACTTAAGTGCTGCTAAGTGAGTCTATGTGTATGCCACTCCCCCCTCCCCCTCCCCCAATTCTGTGTCTGCACAAACAAAAAGTCCAATCAGGCCTGCATTAATGAGACTCACTGAACAGGGGGAGGGGGAGAGCGTGAGTGTGTGTGAGTGCGAAGTGCTTGGCATATTCATTTGCATTTATGTTTTGTGCCAACTAATTTGAAGCTCTCTGTCAGCGGCAACAAAACAAAATCAGCGTCAAGCTTCAAGCCTCTGTGCCTGTCGCTGACAAGACATGTTGCAACAACTACCTGCCACTGTCTGTCTCCCAGTCCCTGCCACTGCCACTGTCTGTCTCTCCCTAGTGAAGGCGTCCAAGTGCATGCTGAGTTGTTGCAACAACAAAAGCCAAGTCTTCTTGCCTTGCTACTCGCATGCATACAATATGCATACTCATTACTTTCGAGTGGTTCCGTCAACAGTACATGACGCACCCCTATCCTCCCTCACTCCCTCCCCCCACAGTTCACACCCTCTTCTTTGGCTCACACCTTTGACGCTTTTCTTTTCGACTTGTCAGTCAGTCAGTCAGTCCGTCAGTCCGTAGTCTTCATCATCAGCGGGCATTCTTTATGCTTGATTCCCTTACAGTCGTCCTTTTGCCTTCTTCTTCTTCTTCTTCTATTTGCCTGTCCGTCTGTCCGCCTCTTGCTGTCTCTAGCGCTGTCTGCCATCCCGCTTCATTCCAAATACAAACCCTTTTGCGCCTTTTAAGTTGCAGCCAATTGTTATTGCTGCTGGAGTTTTTACTGCAAGTTATATGCACTCACTTTTTTTCCAGCTCATAAATTTTTTTTCGCATATTCTTTATCTACTCTTTCGCTATGCCCCCGCCTCCCTTCCGGCCAGACGACGGCTTTCAATGTCAACCGGCGCAGCGGCTTTTGTTTGACGTCGTGCTCTCGGTCTCATGAATAACTGATTAAAACCTTTTCGGTTTTTTATTCCTTTTTCTCATTGCAATGAGCCTAGTTGATGCAGGCTGGAGGGTGCCTAAGGGGGCGAGGGGCTGAGGCTGAGGCTGACTGCGCTTTCATTTAAAATGACTTGCGCTGGCGCCGGACAGCACAGAGAGTGCAGTGTCACCACGCACCACCAGAGGGCCTTGCCTTGTCGCAGGAGGGAGGGGTGAGGGTAGGGGTAGGGGTAGGAGTAGTGTTGTCGTTCTATTGTGGCCTGCTGCTGATGATAAATAGCTGTTATACTACGGCTAGAGATTGTCAAATGTCTGCGAGACTAAACGGGAGGCGAGAATGCTGATGAGCTTATCAATTGCTAGCCAAGGGCTGCAGTCAAGAGCTGTTATACAGACAGTTATGGCACTGTTATACGAGAGTTAGATTAGACTCTAGACACTAGAGCTTACAGCAGCCACAAAGAGAGCGCCCAGTGAATAAGTATAAGAGTATAACTCACAGTTGCGTTATACGACAATTAGACTAGAGCTTACAGCAGCTATAGGCACAAAGTATAAGTATAAGTGTATAAGTATAAGAGTATAACACACAGTTTCGTTATTCAACAGTCAGACTAGAGCTTAGAGCAGCTATAGGCACAAAGTATAAGTATAAGTGTATAAGTATAAGTGAATAAGTTTAGCTCTAGACACTAGAGCTTACAGCAGCCACAAAGAGAGATGCCAGTGTATAAGTAGAAGAGTATAATCCTCAGTTATATGATAGTTAAATTAGAGCTTACAGCAGCTATAGGCACAAAGTTTAAGTATAAGTGTATAAGTATAAGAGTATAACACACAGTTTCGTTATACGACAGTCAGACTAGAGCTTAGAGCAGCTATAGGCACAAAGTATAAGTATAAGTGTATAAGTATAAGTGAATAAGTTTAGCTCTAGACACTAGAGCTTACAGCAGCCACAAAGAGAGATGCCAGTGTATAAGTAGAAGAGTATAATCCTCAGTTATATGATAGTTAAATTAGAGCTTACAGCAGCTATAGGCACAAAGTTTAAGTATAAGTGTATAAGTATAAGAGTATAACACACAGTTTCGTTATACGACAGTCAGACTAGAGCTTACAGCAGCCACGCAGTGAGCGGCAAGTGTATAAGTATAAGAGTATAAGACTCAGTTTCGTTCGCATACAAAACCGGTTTTAAGTGAAGTGCTGCTTCACCGTAGCTTGCTTTCTTTCAAGGCTGACAAAACTGTTATACTGCTGTTATAACTACAACTTAATTGTCGCATTAATTTTCATCTGTTTCTGCTATCACTATAAACGCTTTGCCAAACAGAATTTAACCTCTGGCTGACTGTTATACAACTGTGCTACGCCACCTTATTGCTTTTTCCAATTCAATTTTCATAGTTTACTGTGACTTTAACAATAAAATCAACAATTGGCAGTTTCTAATTGATGTGGCAACAACTGTTATCTGTTATGAGTCGTATTCTTTTATGCGAAAGAGCATCGAAAGCTGCATAAAATGCACATTGAATGCTGCAGTCATAATTTGAAGCAATTTTCAACTATTATTGAATCCAATTGATGCAGCAATGGCAAAGGGAACAGCGTCCTTGTCAGTCTCACACTGAACCAACGGTTTCTACTCATAAATACAACATTATTTTCACCGTGAATCGCAGTTGGAATTGTGTGTGGACGGACGGACGTCTTCTTCGCTTCTTCGACATCTTCTACTCTATTTCCCATCGCCTTCGCCTTCGTCTTTTTGCTGCTGCTTGTTCTAGTCGTCGTCGTCGCTTGTCTGTGCGCGTCTCAATTCACTGCACATTTTGCAAATAACAATCGCATTTTTTGAATAATTCAAATCCACTTTGTTGCCGACTGTCTGTCTGTCCGTCCTTCCCTCCTTCCGTCCATTCCGTTTTTGTTCTTGCCAGTAAAAGGCGCTTTGGCTGAGTGGCAAGCGCATTTTGCGTGTGTTTCTTCTTCTGCTTCCAACTGAGCATAAAAAATGTATAGCATAGTTTTCTGCGTTCGTTACAGCCTCACACACACACACACACGCAGACAATTAGAGCCGTGGTGTATTATTAGTCAGGCAATCTCCTCAAATATTTAAGCTCTGCAACATTTATGCAAATACTTTTTCATTGCAATTGTAAAATTTTACATTTAAATTCGGTCGATTTAAATTAAAACCAAATTGACAAACTTTTTTCTTCCTGTACGCTCTACGCTGATTTCGTTTAGTTGACTCGCTAGATTTATGGAGAGAGGGGAAGGGGAAGAGGAGGACTGAATCGTACCGTACCGCGTACCGTACCAAACCGGACCGTACCGTGCCCACAATTCAAAAATCAATTTTCATTTGCAAAACGATTACATTCACATTCATTCAATGTTCGTTGGTTCGCAGCCTTTTTTCTGTCATGTGTGTGTGTGTGTGTGTGTGTGTGTATGCTGTTGCTGTGCTATCGGTTCGCTTACACTCGAATGAACTTTTATTCAATTTGCAAAGCAACCACAAGCTGCACAATAGCCGTTTTAAACACTCAACCAACCAGCGAACCAACAGCACAGTCAGCGAGTGGAGTGAAGCGAGTTGAACGAGTCGAACGAGTAGAGAACAGAGAACAGAACAGGGAGCGAGTGGAAGCAGCGACCGTTATACATCATTCCAGCACACAGCAGGACAACCTCAGACCTCAGCGGGAATTTCGCTTGTTCCCCATCCCTCGTCCCTCGTCCCTCATCCCTGACATTTGGCTGTCCAACAAACGCTGTCTACGCTTTCCGTTCTTCATTTAAATGCGGCATTCGATGCGACTAAAATACACCACGAGTATTTCGACTCGTTTCACATAGTGAATGCATGCATGCGTTAACTGTGAATGGCAACATTTAGCTTGAATCGGAATTGAGTTGATCAGAATTTGTGATTATATTTTAAACATATTTAAGTTCTCTATCAATGAATACTAGGCAAAGAAAATGCAATGAATGCATGCATACGTTAACATGTGAATGGCAGCATTTAGCTAGAATTGGAATTGAGTTAATCAGAATTTCTGATTTTTTTACAGACATGTATTATATTTCAAGTTCTTGATCAATGAGTAAAATACTACTAAGCAAAAAAAGCAGTCGTCTGAATGCATGCATGCGTTAACATGTGAATGGCAACATTTAGCTGGAATCGGAATTGAGTTGATCAGAATTTGTGATTATATTTTAAACATATTTAAGTTCTCTATCAATGAATACTAGGCAAAGAAAATGCAATGAATGCATGCATACGTTAACATGTGAATGGCAGCATTTAGCTAGAATTGGAATTGAGTTAATCAGAATTTCTGATTATTTTTTAAGAGACATCTATTATATTTCAAGCTCTTGATCAATGAGTAAAATACTACTAAGAAAAAAAAAAGCAGTCGACTGAATGCATGCATTCGTTAACATGTGAATGGCAACATTTAGCTTCAATCGGAATTGAGTTGATCAGAATTTGTGATTATATTTTAACAGACATCTATTATATTTCATTTTCTTGATCAATGAGTTAAAAGTACTACGCAAAGAAAATGCAGTCTATATTAGTATATTTTAACATATTCAACCTTTTTGATCGATGAATACAAGGCAAAGAAAATGCAATGAATGCATGCATGCGTTAAGTGTGTATGGCAACATTTAGCTTAAATTGAGTTGATCAGAATTTGTAATAATATTTCTGAACATATTCAAGTTCTTGATCAATGAGTAAAAGTACTAGACAATGAAAACGCAGTCGTCTGAATGCTTGCATGCGTTAAGTGTGTATGGCAACATTTAGCTTGAATTGTATTTCTCAACTTATTCAAGTTCTTGATCAATGTGTAAAAGTACTAGACATTTTAATACTAGCGCATACATCAAGAATGTCCCCTTCCGCCCTCCCCCTCATAAAGTACATAATGGGCCAAATAAACTCTGACAAGCAGGGGAGAAGAATCTGAATAGAAAGAAACTGTGAGCAAGTATGTAAAAATGAAACAAATACATAATAAACAAAGCAATGGCGAAGGGCAGCTGCTGGATGGCTGGCAAACAAAAGAATGCGCTCGTAAAACCGAGATTTAGGCCGTGCCACATTTGTGACCAAAAATACTATATACACACGCAGAGAGAGGAGAGGAGAGGACGAACCACACAGCAGTGAGAGAGCAGTGAGTCTGGAATGGCATAGGATGCGACAGGAGAGATGGAGCTGGGAGTGGAGATGGAGCTTGGGGTTCTGCTCATTTTATGCGCTAACTGAATCAGCCCGACAACCATTAACTGAGGCCATTTTATTCAATTTTGCTGCCCCCCATACACCATGCCCTATACGAAAATAAAGAAACAACAATACAAAGAGGACAACAGAACAGCAAATCGGAAAACGGAAGTGTGTACGCAGGTTATGCACAAGTTGAAGCTGTACATGGAGCTGGAGCTGGAGATGGAGCTAGGACTGTTGCTGTTGCCTGCTAGACTTGCTGGACTCGCTCCAGGCTCTGTAGTGGCTGCTACGTGTGACAATAATAAAAGTTTTTATTGCCATCGTACACAGCTGCGACTGTGCGAGTGTGTGTGTGTGTGCGTGTGTGTGGCAGAGTAGATCTAGAAATTAGCCTCTGTCAGGGACATTTTTCGTCAGACGAGTTGCAGTTGGTCTTGGTACTGCCGGCACATAATCTCAGTCGTAAATTCTGTCCGACAATGTTTTAAAAATGTCAAATAGCCCAAAAACAAATTCCGCATTTACTAACTGAGCAATAGAGGAGCAGAGTAGGATCCACAGGGAGTTGGAGTAAGGCTTCCTCTGGCTGAAAATCTATAGAAAGAGAGCACATTTCTGTTACATTACTCTATTTTAATTTATACATATTTCAAAATTTAGTGCCATTAACTAAAGGGTTATTAAAATGCTATTGAATAGCCATATCAACTATTACCATGACGAGTTTGTATACATGGCATATGACATGTGCACCACTCCCGATGCATTCCGTATGATGAACCATTCTCAGCATATCACTCAGTCATAGCTTATCAGCTGTGCACCTTTCGCAGTCGTCTCTTGAGAAACGTCCGCACCATTGGCCACATATTCTCATGCTTTCGCCCCATGAATGTGTACAGGATGCGTAGCTTTTGATAGTATTCCATCACAGGCCACATTTGATGGCCAAAAGCATCCAGGCGACTCATAACCACATGGGGATGATCGTCAGTCCGTCGCACTAGCATTTCACCTGTAATGTCATCAACTCCTGGAGATTTGGGTGGTTTCGTCTCCAGGTTATAAGCACGCCCCGATTCTATATGCACTCGTCGATGCTTAAGCACTTCGATGATTGTGGCACTGGGTATGTATAGATTCAAAGCTATATCCATTTTGACAAGGGACTGCAGGTGTTTCGCCTGTGCCAGATTACGTGGATAGCCATCGAGGAGTATGCTCTGATCCCCTGCATCACTTATCGCATCGTTCATGATGTTTCGCAACAGTTTATCGGGCACCAGTCGACCTCTTCTGGTGTACTGTGCCGCCTGCTTGCCCAGGGAAGTGCCCTTAACGATATGCCGACGTAGTATATCCCCAGGTGCTATGTGAACTGCTCCGTACTTCTCGATTATCCGATCGGCCACATAGCCCTTGCCACAGCCAGGCGGACCCATGATCAGGGCACGAAACCTCTGTACTTTTGGCATTTCGCAGAACAATGAAATTTAGCCTAGCCGTAAACAGCGAAAAAGAGGGAATGGCGCAGTCAAGACATTAAAAATTTGTTGTTTCCCTATTGATAATTGAAAGGATACTGAAACTACATTGAGTTTGATTAATTTCTCGCAGTGTACGTAGAATTTCTAGAACTAAATTGACCAAACAAATGAGGGAAATTTGTAGATATGAAAAAATTGGAAAATATGAAGAGGGCTGAGAGTGGCGAGTGTCCCTCAAGTGGCCTACGTGTGTCACATGCACAATGGAGCAGCCATTCCATTCCATTCCATTCCACAGCTTGCCCCATGCCCCATTAGAGGCGAGTATCGTCTTTGTTTTTGAAAAATTGTCTACTTCATTTGGGCCTCTCTGCAACGAGCGAATGGCCATGAAATATAACAGTACTCATTATGTTGGGATTACGATGCAATCAACGCAGAAAAAAGTGTCAGTCAAATAAATCACTCGGCAAACATGAGGAATGGGCATGGGCATGGGTCTAAAGACAGTAGCTGCTACACACCCTGCCCTGCCCTGCCTCCCACTCCTGCGTCGCATTGCGACTTGACAGAAGCACGCATAATATATATTTTTGGGCCTCTCTGCACGCGGGCAATGTCAACGTCAAGAGTGCCAAACGTTTGTGTGTGTGTATGGTGTGTGTGTGTGTGTCACTTTGTGTGTGTTTGTGGCAACATAGTTGAAGCTGACAGCCTCGACGACACTCTGCCAGCAGAGCAGTCGACTTTGGCTAAGGCTAAAGCTGTCAGTCCACTTTGTGAGCGAGAATGGATGTCGTTGCTTTCGCTCTTCCTATTCTACTTACTCTACTCCCTTATGCCTGCTCCTCCTACTCTTCTTGTTGTGCACTCCACACACACACTGTAACAAAGTGCCCGAATTTTTTTAATTATGCAGCTGTAGGAAGGTTTCTCAAAATGTTTTTATTTGTTTCGAAAGGTCCATGGGCATTGGGCAACAACTAATCAGTGTTAAGTAATTTGTTGAATTTGTTGATTATTTTAAGAGATTTCTTTAATGAATACTGATTGAGTACAAGCCGAAGAGCGAAGGGCGAAAACATGTTAATTACAACCCTTAAACCATTTGGGAATTATCAGCACAATGCATGCGTATGATTTATGCATAATAATGCAAATCTTTGAGAGGGTTAAAAGTATTTTTAAAATTTCCAAAAAATATGCATAATTTAATGAAATAGATTCTTAAAGTAAAAGCTAAGTTAAGGAAATTCTGTGAATTTTCTTTTGGCATCTAAAATTGAAGGAAATTTGCAATTAATATAATCATCTTTCCTTCTACTGTACTGTAATTTTTTAATTATAATTAATTTTAAAAAAATATGCATAATTTATTGAAATAGATTTTTAAATAAAAGCTAAGGTTAAGGACTCTATGTGAGTTTTCTTTTGGCTTCTAAAATTGACTGAAATATGCAATTAATATAATCATCTTTACTTCTTTACTACTACTACAGTGCCGTAGTTTTTTAATTAGCTCTGCTCAGATGTCGCATCATAATTATATTTGAATCAGTTTTGAACTTCTGACGAGTCTTGACGCTGCGCTCAATTTCAACTTGTGGCCCCATTGATAATTATTTTTGAGTTGAAAAGTAAGAAAAGTTGTGACCCAACAATGGCGCAACAAATGAGCAAGCGATTTGCGCTGTTGCAACTAGCCACAGTTCCCCTACCCCACTCCCCCATTCCGAGTGTAGTAGTACTAGTTGTAGCAGCAGGAGCTTATCTCAGTTTCATTACAGTTATTGTCGTTGTCATCAGCTCTGCTGATGCTGCTGCTGCTGCTGCTGTGCCATGTGCCACAATGTTGACTAAGACTGGGCAGAGCATAAAACTCGCAACTTGGCTTCAACCACAGCAACAGCAACAGCAACTTGCCCCATTCCACTGCCACTTCATCCGCTGCTTTTACTTCTTAGCTGCAATTTCGTATACAACACAACAGCAACAGCAACAACAACAACAACAATAGCAAGCGGAGCAGCAACACTTCCGTTAGCTGCTTGAAATAAAAACTTGATTCTCTTGGGTGCAAGTCTGAACCACGAAAGGGCGAGAGGGGGCAGCAGCAGCAGCAGCAGCAATTCTAAGCACCGCAACAAAAGCTGAGCACAACATCAACATCTAAATGCAAGGCAAGAAAAAAACGCAGTTTCCGTACAGCGTAAAAAAAATAAAAAACAAAATAAAATAAAATGAGAGAAAAGCAGAAAGTAAAAAAAATAATACTTAAGCGTTGCCTTAGACTTCGTCTGAGTCGTGAGTCTCGATTTGTGTCCGCCCACAAGACGTTGCTGCTGCTGCTGCTACTGCCGCCTGCTGAGTGTGAGCTGGGGGCGTGGCGTTGCCAGCTTCACACTTGAACACGTAGCAGCTCGCGGCGTTTGGCATACACACCCCTACCCCACTCACCCCCCGCCACTCGCCACACTCCTTAGCTGCGTTTTAAGCGTAGCAGCTTAAAAGTATGCTACAAGTTTTTGCATTCGCTTAAAAGCCACCCCCCTCAGCGCGACTCCCCCCTCGGGGACCATTTGGGGTCTCGTTCGAAGCAATTTGACCGAAAATAGCATTTAGCATACTATAAAATGTTTATAAATTTGCCACAGCATGCTTTTGCCTTGCATTTCGCATTTTGTATTTTGCATAAATTGATTTATATGTTTTCGAAGCGCAAAAAATTCGTAGAAATTGCGAGAGCAACAGCTGCTGATGCTACTGCAACTACTATCTGTCTGTCTATCTATACAACTATCTCTATGTCTGTCTGTCTGTGTGGTTATTGTGTCTGCTTGTCGTGTGATTTATTAGGTTTCGTTTTAAAACATTTGCGGTTTTTTGTGCCTGAACTGAACTCAACTGAACAGAGCAGAGCAGAGCAGAACTCATCTGATGTCCAGCTCATGTTTTGTGTCTGCTAATGCCAAATGCGTTAAATAATAAATAAACATAATGAAATATATGTATCTTGTATCTTTACATGTTCATCTGTCCAATTGTACGCCCCTCCCCTGTCCCCCTCTCCCCCTGTCCCTTGTGTTAGGCATAAACTCGTTTATCTGCAACGTATACCAAATATATTTTTACCCATGTCAGCGTAGGTGCCATAACAACAACAACAATAGCATACTTTTTGGGGTGTCTGCTGGCTGGGCGGTGGGCGGTGGGCGGTGGGTGGTGGGTGTTTGGGTGGGTCAACAGTTTCGGGTAGCTGTTTGGCGGTGACGTTTTTGTATAATTAATTTTTCTTGTTCAGTGGTTTTGTACAATCAACATTCGATGTAAAAACACTGCAAACAAGTGCAACGCATACAAGCGCACTTAAAGTGCACACAAGCACACACACACACACATACTCACACACATACGTATGAGCAAAATGCCACCGCAGGACTTAACAGCAACCAACTACAACGATAGAATGAGAGGTTGACCATACCCAGGCAGCCTTTACAGTTACTAGCATCCCCCCGACTCTTCCCCCTCCCCTCCTTCTTGGCTTACTGCATGTGCTTGTGCTCTTGGTCTGCTTGCATATGCATGCGAAAATGTTAAAGCAAATAAGAAAGAGTGTGAAAACGAGCAGCTTGTCATGTAAACAAGTAAACCAATAAGTGCGAATGTGTGTGTGCGTGTGTGTGTGTGCGTGTGTGCGTATGGCAGTGCCTGCAGAGACTTTAAAAATATTCCATAATACGCTTAGCTCTGCAGTTACCTCAAGCCAGGCTCAAACAAATTAATTAAGTAAAATAAACTTTTAATGTCAATGGTCTAAATAATATCTGTTATTATTAAAATGTTTTTAAAAATTTTAAATAAATATAAATTGATAGTTTTAAATTATAATAAATTATCAATAATTAAATCTATAAAATATCTGGTAGTTATAACTGATCATTTCTAAATTTAATTAATTGATTTAAAAATAATTATTTATATTTGAATTTAGTAATCATTTACTTTATAAATTACCCAATAAATCGTCCAAAATTTATAGTTTTTCCTACTCAATTATTTGTCAATAGTTGCCTATGATTTCATAAGCAGAAATAACTCTCCAAGTTCCTCCCTATCAATAGCTCTCTCAGCTCAGCAGTTATCTCGAGCTAGCCTTGAAAAAAATAATATATTTAAAACAAATTTTAACGTCAATCGTCTAAATAATATCTGTTATTATTACATTGTTCTTAAAAAGCATAAATAAATTCGAAATTGATAGTTTTAATAACTCATAATCATATTTTATTATAAGTAATTAAATCTATAATATATCTGCTAGTCATAATTGATAATTTCTAAATTAAATTAATTGCTTTAATAACATTTAGTTACAATGTTTTTCCGCTTTAATTTAGTAATCATTTACTTTATGAATTACCCAATAAATCGCCTAAAATTTATAGTTTTCCCACTCGATTATCTGTCAACAGTTGCCTATGATTTAATAAGCGGCAATAACTCTCCAAGTTCCTCCCCATCAATAGGCAATAGTCTCAATACGTAGTCATAAATCATTCAATATCTCCACCTCTTCAGTGTTTTATGCTGCTCTAAAACTTTGCTAAATATCTCATCTGCATAACTGTATGTAATTTAGAGCGGATAAAAATAAAATAAATAAATAAAAACTTCATTGAAATACGGAATACCGAATACTGAATACTGAAAACTTCAAACTCATCGCATAGTAGGAATTTAGCATTTAGCCTCGTGCAGCCACGCCTTTTGTCCATTTGCCACACCCACTTTTTTCGGGTGGGTGCAAATAAAAAATTGTTTAATGAATTACGCGACTGTTGTTGTTGTTTTTGTACTTATTTTATTTGTTATTTTTTGTTGGTCCCATTGCTGTTTATACAATTTGTTTACGCAACGCGTGACGCTTAAATGCTAAATAATGCAAATGTAAATGCGTGGCACTGTTTGCTCCCCTGTTGTTGTTGTTGTTGTTGTTATTCTTATTGTTGTTCTTATTGTTATGATTGTACTTGTTGTTTTTCTTTCGCCTTTAGTCAGTCGATCCCTTTTTAAAATGCCCTTACCCTTAGAGGTCTAAGGAGTTGTTGGCTTTGAGCAGCTTAGAAACTTTGAATTGATTACAATTGACTGCACGAATTTAAATGGGAAAATTCTAGCAGTAAATGAAAATTCAGAATGGAAAATTCAGGATAAAACTAGTGGTATTTTTTGGAGATTTTTTTAATACTAGAAATACATTTAAAAAGGTTTCGAAAAAATGTCTACATTTCAGCAAAGTTAGTAAATGGGTTAGAGAATTATTTAGGTATATTTCATTTAATTATAAATATTAGTAAAATTCTTTTATATATACCAAATCATTTCCTTTCACTTTAAACGAAAATTTAAATTTATTTTCTTTTATTTTCCCTATGCCCTTAGAGCATCTGCAAATTCGACTCTTTGTCTGCTGCGCATCTAATTTTTAGACCCTGTACTTTAAAAAAGTACAAAGGGTCTATTAGGTTTGTGCAAATGACATTTGTGTGTAACAGGCAGAAGGAGGCGTGGCAGACCCCATAAAGTATATATATTCTTGATCAGGACGACGAGCTGAGTCGATATAGCCCTGTCTGTCTGTCCGTCTGTCCGTCTGTCCGTCTGTCCGTCTGTCTGTCCGTCTGTCTGTATGAACACCTAGATCTCGGAAACTATAAGAGCTAGAGACTTAATTTTTTTTTTGTTAGCTTTGTGTATTACATAGGCAGGTCAAGTTTGTTTCAAATGTTTGAAAAGTCAACCCCTCCCCCTCAAAATTACAAAAATGTTCTTAGTACATACAGTTTTAGAGTCACTGGATTCATTTTTCGCAGGATTAAAGCTTTAGATGCTTTGCATGTTTGGTGCGATTTGCAGCCCAATCGGATAATAAACACAGGAGATATTGGACAAACAATTTTCTATACTAGGCAGTTGGTCGGTGGAAGGGGGAAGCCACAGTGTACGCCGCCACTAGGGCGTATGCGTGATTTTTGATTGTGAGTATGAATGTCTGTATGAGTATTGGATATTGTTTGTATTTGCGCGTATATTTGTATGTATAAGTGTATGTGCGTATGTGTGTATGTATAAGTGCATGTGTATGTGTATGTGAGTATGTTCATATATGCTACTGCTGTTATCGACGCCCAGGGCAAACCAAAGTACAGGGTCTCCTACTGTCGGTTGCGTCCGACTGTAGCTTTGCGTCCGACTGTAGCTTTCCCTACTTTTTGTTTTTAGATTTTTGCATTAATTTTCTTAAGCGTCTGGCGCAATGAAGATGCCAGAAATTACCATATTTTTTCAGTGTTTATGCTCTGATCGATTTCGGCGACTAACGAGTGCTGCCCAAAAAAAAGAAAATGAACAAAAACAAAATGGAAAATTCCCGTTTCGGGGAATTTTGCAATTGGTCAAAGAGTATAGAGCGCTGGACAGTTTGAAGGCGTTCCTGCGGGCAAACACAGAGAGAACCTCTGAGGCGACACAAGTGCTGGACAAGTGTGTGTGTGTGTGTGTGTGTGTGTGTGTGTGTGTGGGTGTGTGGGTGTGTGCTTGTTTGTGGAGTGTGAGGCATTTGCTAACTTATGATTCGCGAAAAAATTACATTAGAATTGCAAATTGGTGGGCGATGGAGGTGGGGCTGTTGCTCTTGCTGTTGCCTCTGCAGGCATTCAACATGGCTAAATAAAAGTTGTGTCTTTGCCGCAACAGCAACAGCAACAGAATTTGATTTAGCGGCCAGGGATGGGACAACAGCAACAACAACAAAAGCAAAGAAACTCAAACATTTATGACAATAACTTCTTAAATGCGTTGTTGCCGGTTTGCCGGTTTTTGCCTTGAGCGCAGGCATCTGCCTTGGCCTAAAGTTATGTAAGGATATGCAAGGGACTCCCTTCACTCCATCTCCATCTCCATCTCCATACCTCCATCCACATTTCCATCACGAATGAATCCCGTCTCTGGCTGAGCTCTGGGCTGAGCTGAATGCCTGCCTGGGCGGCTGTTTCAACGTCTCCGGGGCTGCCGTTGAATTGAATTACTTTTGCGCCAGTTGAAATTTCAATTGCCCGGACGAATGGACAGACGGACGGACGAACAAGTAAATGTTCCCTACCTCTCGCCCTACCTCCTCACCGAACAAAAGGCAAACGACAGAGCGACAACAAGAAGGCGGAGAGGAAGCAGCGCGACGCACATGTGCAGCCATATGCAATGGCAGCGGCATTTGCACTGGCCGGAAACGGAAATGCATGCTGGCATTTTAGCATGGCACTCACACACATACACCCATACAGCGTGTGTGTGTGGGAGTTTTGGCCCATTCAAATGAGGCGTTGAATAATTGAAGACATAAATTCGCACTTGCACACAAAAAAATGCCATTTTTTCAGCTCTCCTTCCTCTCTCCCACCACCCTCTTTATCGCCCACGCCATCTTTTTCTCTATCTTGCTTCGTTTTTTTGTTATTATTATTATTATTATTCGTTTGTTCATTCGTTCTTCGCTGAGTTTTGGGCCAGCGTCCAATGCTTCCGGTCAACCTGCCGCCATTCGCTTTTTATATGCTCATCTACCCCCCACCCCTCACTCCCACTACCACTCCCACTCCGCTTTCTATTGCTCGCCCTTGCTATCTCAGCATGTTTAATTCACAATCTCAGAGCACAACGGTGCGACCCGGTGCCACCTTTGCACTCAAGTGCGCAGTCAGTGCTCGCTCCAGCTGCTTCCCCCTCCCCCGCTTCTCCCACTTGTGACCCTCCACAACGCGAGAGCCAGAGCCAGAGCCAAGCTGAGTAGAGAGTTGCTCGTTTAACTTTCATGAAATTATAATTTGCTTTGTAATTCGAGCATCCTTAGCAGGCCGACAGAACCTGGGGGCCACAGCAGCAGCAGAGAGCTGAGTTAAGCTCAGCGAACAGACCCTAGCACAGACCCTATTCTACAAGTACATACAGCATATATAACTACACATTGAAAATATTTTAATTAACGAAAATTGTTGAACAAGTATATAGTATATAGTCTAAAAAGAGTGTATATACACAGCGTAGTGGTACATGGAGCTGACCAAGTTTAAAGCAGGCCGGCCAGAAACCAATCCCATTAGAAATCTCAATTCGAGTCGCAGCAAAGTACAACTACAACTTCTGGCAAAATATTGAGCAGCTGCTTTCCGTTTGAATCAAAATGCACACACACAGAGGCACACTCTCGTATGGGGGATTCTCATGTGGCACACACACACACACACACACACACACTGAGTGTACTCATACATATATCTTACTTATGCTCGCAAAGATTAAAAGTTTTTCAGTGCCGAGGCATGCAAGTTCTTGCCTAAGCTGTAACATCTTTGTGTGTCTCCATCTCACTTTCAGCAATGCTCCCTTCCTCCCCCTCTCCCTACTCCCTCCTCTTTTCGCTCTCATCCTCCTGAGCCGCTTTTTGTGCGCTCATCTTCATTTTTTGTATATAACCCGCTCAACTTGCTGCCCTGCCACAAAATCTGCCCCCATATGTATGTGTGTGTGTGTGTGTGCGTGTGGGTGCACAAAAGCCGACCCCAGAGGGCAACCTTTCTCAAATCCGAAATCGATATTAATTAAATTTTAGTAGCTAACGCGAATCTGTGGACGCTCTTGCGTGTGCCCATGACCAAAGCTTAAGCATCTTTTCTCCCCCCTTCTAAGAAAAAAACCAAAGAATAGAAGAAGGGGCATAAGAAGTGGTGAAGTGGTGAAGTGGTAAAGAAAAGGTGGCAAACTTCTTGTTACTTTCGCTTTTTTGGCCATCTCATTAAAAGTGATGACAAGTTGTAGACCTTCTACTGAGCGCTTTTCATTAGTATAAAATACTTGTAATTCAGATGCCAATAAACACAGCTATAAAGCGTCGAAAAGGAGGCCGATAATATGCAGAATTATTCAGAGAAACAGTGAATCAAATAAGCTGATAATCAGGGGCAAAATATTTAGCAATAATCATAATTTGTAAACATTTTTTAAATTAAACGTTGCAATCTTTATTGGACTAACAAAGAGTTCATATTTATAACTAGAATATAATTTATATACATTAACTTACATAAGTTAATATAATATTCAGATATTAATGATAATATTCAGAATTATTCAGAGAAACAAAGAATCATACTATAAGCAAATAATCTGGGAAAATGTGTAGTAATAATTCTAATTTTTATTTTTATTTTTTTTTTTTTTAAATTATACTTAACAATCTTTATAAATATAATTAGAATACAACTAATATACATTAACTTACATAGGTTAATATAATATTCAGATATTAATGATACTATCCAGAATTATTCGGAGAAACAAAGAATCATATAAGCAGATTATCTGGGAAAAATTTGTAGTAATTATCATAATTTTTGAAACATTTTTATTTCATTTTTTAAATGAAAAGTATTCTTTTTATGAGACAAGGAGACATTATTATCATTATTTTTAAACATATTTTTATTTAATTTTTTAAATTATACTTTACAATCTTTATAAGCCTTATTCGAATACAAAGTTAATACATACCTAAAATACCTAAATTAATATACAATTACAAGCCTCGATTTGTAGACGAATTTAGTTACAGCTGATGTTACTATAATTTCCCATTACAATTCTATAATTATACATTAAACTTAATGTATAAATAGCATAATTTGCAACTGTTTCTGTCTGACTAAACACTACTACCATTAGCTAATCAGTCGCCTTGCATTGTTTTCTAGTTTACAGTCTGATGCATAATTATGCAATCTACAATTAGTTGTCAAAGAAATTCAACATATTAAATTATCAACTTTAACTCGTTGTGAAACTGTCTAATGTGTTCAACACGCACGCACACACACGCACACACACACTCTGTCAGTAACAGGCCTCAGCTCTGTTAGCTGAGGAGGGAAATTTTAAAGTAAACAAACTGTTGTCATAAGCTCTGGCTCTGGCTATGGCTATGGCTCTTGTATCAACTTTATGTATTCAATTGAGAACCCAAATCAGCCAAGCGCATTAAAAACTCTACTTCATTTCCGTGACAAGCCAAAGAGAAGAAGTAGAAGAAGACGAGACAGGCAGTGGGGAAGAGGAAGACTTCTATCACAACATTCATATGTAAATATTGTTTGCTCTTTGTGCTGCTGGTGACCTTTTGCTAAGCTAAGGGCAGTGAGTGTGTGTCCTCACTCTACACCTCTCCTCACCCCTCTTTCTCCTCTCTGTCTCACTCTTCTCATCCGTCTATCTCTGTCTGGTTGGCTGGCTGGCATAAAATTTCACTCTTTCTTCCATTAATAGTTGATCTACTAAGCCAAGGGCATAAACTATGCAAAAGCTTTTCCATCATTTGCCATTTGCCATTCAGTGCAAGCGCCTCTTTCTCTGTCTCCTTCGTACGGTTCGTGCTGTCCCTGTTACGCTTAATTGCTCAAATCTCCATACACAATTTAATATTCATACTTGCGTTTCATTCGTGCAGCTAATGTCGGGTCCGTTGGATTCATGACAACTGACAAACGAAATAACAAAACCAACTTGTGGATTAGAAATTCGAATCCTTTTTTAATTGAAATACACTCGTGCTTATATGACGACTGTATGTGTGTACATACGTGTGTATACATACATACACACTTACATACATGCTGACTCCGCTCATTAATGCTCCCATTGCTGCTGCTGCTACTGCTACTGCTGTCAATTGATGCGTTTTTGATTGCAAATTTGTCACAAACATTTCGCTCGAGTGCACTGAGAGAGGAGGGAGTGACTCGGGGTGACTCTGGCAGACTGAGCAACTGAGAGTCTCAGTCTCAGTTTGACTCCATTCTCGCTTTATATGCGCATTACTCATACGTCGCGTGGGTCGCTGGAGGCAAAAAGCAACTTAAATTCTACTTACAGCCAAATATGTAATAAATACGAGCTTAAAAAAGTTTATCTATATTTCAACCACACGCAGTCATGTCACACACACACACACACACTCATATAGAGTATATATGGCATATATAGTAGTAGCTACTGCTGCTCTGTTTTTTTTTGCTGTCGCCGAGCAAAAGTTTTTGAAAGATGTACCATCCACAGAGTGCTCAGTCCCCCCTCACTTCAGCCAGACAACTTAGACAACTTGCACGTCCAGTTACCAAAAAGTTCATTTCATTTTCTCTACTCGCCTTTCATTCATTCACAAAAATAAAAATATATATAAAATACAAATAGAAATAAGTAAGTGTAGTGCATGGAGAGTGTGGAGTGTGGAGTGCGGAGTGTAAAGGCTCATAGCATTCATTAAATGCAGCTTTAATTTCTGAATAGCCCAAACTCGCTTTCAATTTCAATTTCGTTTTCCTTTTGGCTTTCATTTGGTTTTCTTTTTTCTCTGCTTCAAATGCGCCTAAAACCAGAGCCCCGAAACCGTATAAATTGTCGCAATCAAGCGGGCGTAAAAAAATGCCTGAAAGAAAAAGGCAAAGAAAAACCGCCAGAAAGATGAATTACTGTAAATTATCCAGTTAGAACTTTTTTTCGGTTTCAAGAACTTTTGCCCAATAAAAAAGGAGAGCCAAAGTAATACGCTACGTAGTCCAAGCTGCGTTTCGCACCCAGCTAAAAGTTTAACGAAATCAATTTCGTGACAATTTCACGCCGCTTATAATCATAATATTAAATGATATTTTGCCCCAAAATTGTGGTAATATCTTCTCAGCTAAAGCAAAGCTTATTTAGCCGACATTTTTATCACTTTCAATGCCAGACAAATAAAGTATTAGAGAGGCTAAACTTAATTTGGCAAAATGATGGTGAAAGTGATTTGGTGGGGGAGAAAGGCGAGTGGAACGAAGAGAGAGCTAAATGATGGAAATATTTGCTGAGATATGAACAATAGTTTGCCTCGAAATTGAACTATATTTATTAGAGGCAGAGAAAGTGATTTAAAATACTCCAGACTAGAGTTAGTTTGAGGTAAAAGCAGAGGAGAAGGGTTAGAAGATTATTAAGAAACGTTAACACAATACAGAAGAATATAACATAATATAAACTACATCAAAATAAAGTAGAAATATTTCCATATATAAGAAAGTTTTAAAATTCACTTAAATACAAACAAAAATAATATAAAAAATATTTAAAAATTTTAAACGTTATTAAATTAAAAATTATAAAATACATGTCAAAATAAAGCATTTATATTTCTATATAAACGAAAATTTTTCAACTCATTTATACAGTCAGAAATAAAGATAAAAATATATAAAAATATTTTAAAAAATAAATTATTAATAAGACTAAATGTAGTGTCTTCTATTTTCTCGCCATTTCAAAAACTATTTCATTTCTTACAACAAAATATCTTTCTTAAATATATAGTAGCTAAATTCAATCAAAACTCTTTCATATCTCTAAAGAACTTATGACTCATTGAGTTTAAGTTTAGGCCTATTTCAACACATAGTATTAATAGTATTAATATCGAAAGTCAAATAAAAATAATATCGAATATAATAATGATACTTCGATATATATAATTCGACCTATACCTAGGTGTGTGTTGAGTGGCTGCAAATGAAAGAGGAGGAGTCAGAGGCAAAGGCGGGGGAAGAGTGTCAGCCATACATATGTGGCCAATTTATTATGTCTATGCTGTCGATGGCTGCTTTTAAGTTTTTGCCACATTTTTTCTTTTATTTTCTGTTTTTTTCTTTTGGCGCATTCCGTGTATGGAGCATAAATAAAAATCACCCGCAGGAGTTTTTCTTCTTTTTATTTGTTGTGCTTTTTGGCTCAGAAACATTCATTAATGTCAGCCACAGCAGCAGCCACAGCAGCAGCCAGAGTAGCAGCAGCAGCAGCAGCAGTGGCTTGGTCTAGGACACAGCCATATTATGTGCCACAAAGCGCATAAAAACTCACACACACAGGCACACAGAGGCAGAGTGAGACAGCGGTGTCTGTCGCTGTCTTTGTCGCCGCAGTCTACCCGCTGTTTTATATAACGATTACGATAATGAAGCGTCGGCGTTTCCAGCGGGCGCAGCATTTTTGTACACAAAATGAGCCAAATGAATGGCTGCCACTAAACGAGTAAGATAAAGTGGGAGAGCGGGGTAAGAGAGAGGAAAAGAGAGTGCTCTCTCTGAGCAGCGTCTGTAGTTGATGGCTTTTTGAAGTTCTCAACACACAGGCGGCGCAATGATTGGGGGATTATGACGAATTAATGAATTCAGATTCAGATTTAAATAAAATTACGCAGCGCCTGCTTGTTAGTGGCCCAGACACACACACACACACAGATACACACACACAGTTACAGTTACAGTCAGGGACTGAGGCTGAGGCAAGGCAGTTAGCTTCTGGTATGCACATTTAACGTTTGCTAATAGAATTAAAGTTTGCGGTTCGCGCATAATGAGTGCCAAAGCCTCAGACCGTAATTATGACAGCCAGTTGGGGGGCGTTGTTGGCCAGCTGTGGGCGTGGCAGTTGCATTGATACACGCCTACCAATTGGGTGGCGAAAGAACAAGTGTAGGCCCACTGCCCACTGCTGTTGCTCTCGCTTAATTAACAACAACAATTGCCCGTTGCTGCAGCTGCCAATGCAATTGCTGTTGCTGCTGCTGATGTGGCAGCCACCTCTTTTTGTGGCAGGTAATTTTTGTCTCATTTGGCGCGTGCAACCTTCAGCTGTTGGTTTGTATTCGCATTGTTGCGGCATTGTTGTTGATTGTTAATTGAAAAACAATGTTGTACTTGCACTTAAAGAGCTGCAGCAGCAACTACTACTTGCAGTAGAGGGGGAGGAGCAGGGGCAGGGCATGTGTCGAGTCGACTCTCCACTCCACTTTGAGTACGAAGTTCAACTGCGGCGTGAGGCTTAATTAATTTTTATAAGGCTGTTGTTATCGCCGTCGTCGACTGCACTTTAATTACAATGCACAGAACTTGCCTTAAGCCCATTGATTAAACTTAATCAATGGCCATAAGCAGCAACAGGATCGCATCGGCAGCAGCAACAGCAGCAGCAACAACAACACAAGCCACAGGATACGGTATACGGTATACGCTCTACGGCAAAGGCAAAGGGACCGACTCCGGCACCGGCTCCGGGCAGCTCATTAATGTTCGCTCAGAACTTTGACAGGCAAAGTGCAATTAGCGTCAGTGGCAAAGCGAAAAGTTGTCATATTAAAATATTGAATGGCAGCCTGTACTTAAGCACAAAAGCAGCGCGAATTAAATATAACCATAGATACTATAGATACGCACCACACTCTCTTTCTCTCAATAGCGATTGAGGCAGTCTTCAAAAGATCTGACTTTAATACAATGAACATGTGATTTCAATGAAAAACTTTCATCGTGAGTTGACAAAGTGCATCAATGAGGCAAATTCTCTTTGATAAACAGAGAATGTTATTAATAAAGCTATACAATTTTATGGGTATAAATTAATATATAGATATTCTGTTATCAACTAATCATAATCAGACATATCCAATGGAAAATATTCTTTTGAATTTATCTAGTACTTCATTTCTTTAGATAAGCTCTAGTTTGGCTCATTTCTTATATTTTTTACTATTAACCAACATTGTAAACTATTTATTTATATATAAAAACGTTTTTAAATTAATCTGTTGCTATTTTTTTATTCATTTCTTACTTAAAATGTGTATATTAGCAGAATTCGCATTTTAATATGAAATTTGCTGAGTCATTCTGCTGAACTAACAGAAAAGTGTTGCAGCCTTTTAGGCTGGTCTTATATATTTCGCTTGTATTTGAAATTTTCGCTGTATTTCAAGTCCAGCCCAAAAGGCTGCAACACTTTGTTGTTAACTGCAGAGAATGACTCGGCATATTTCATATTAAAATGCGAAATATTCTACATACATATTAATTGAATGATTCCTTCCTTTCCAATCAGTTATATTCTTTTATAACCATCAAAGCCCTTTAGTTAGACTCAGAACTTGTATCTTTCCCCTTTGGCAACTACTAGAATCTTACAGATTATTTTTATCTCCTAACATAATGCTGCTGATGAGTTAGCAAACGATTAAGCAATGTTTTCCGCTAATTTAATGATGAAAACCTATCAATTAGAATGCGAAAAGGCATTGCAGAAGAACTAAGAGAGTAAAGAGGAATGGGAGACTGAGTGGGAGTAAGTTAGTTCGTCATGGAAGCCAGTTAGCGTGCCATAATGAGGCAAGGCAAACTGGAAAAGTCTCTGTTCGGTTAGTTAGTTGCATAGTTTGGGCCTGTTTGACAGTCAACTATCATTATAAGTTCGCTTTTAGTCTCATAATGGCCAAAACTTTTTCGCACTGTGTATGGGCCAAGTGTGCGTGTGTGTGAGTGTGTGTGTGAGTGTTGACTATTGTCCGCTCAGTTTTGCAATTAGCAACAGTTTCTGTCTGTCTCAGTGCTTTTTTATTCGCACATTAATTGAGTTGAGCGCACTGAAAAACTTGAAAAAAAAGGAAGAAAACTCGGAAATTTTCCACTCGACTAAGAAAACAATTTTCATTCTCTCGTTGCAGATCGAGGACGCCATGTTGATGTTTGACAAGCAGACCAATCGGCACAGAGGTAAGCTAAGCAATAAAACGAACAACAACAACAACAACAATGGGGCAATTGTTATAATAATAGTAATAGTAATAGTAATAATAATGCTAATACTCGTTATCATAATAATAGTACTTGCTAGCATTCGGTACATACGTTTTTATACTACTATACACTCGCTTTCGTTTCGTTTCCTGCATTTAACGATGCAGAAGACGGAGCCGGAGCTGGAGCCAGAGCCGGAGCCGGAAGTGCGAACATTTTGCGCAATATTCTGCTGCCGGGTCGGGGTTGGGTCTCTCTGCCTGTCAATGCATGACAGATAGTAGATACAAACGGCTAATACAGTTTTAAAACGTTAGCGGTACAGGCATTAAATTTGGCTCGGGCAACAGGATGCAGGGGCTCAGTGGAAGCGATAGGGATGGATTTAAGTTGGAGTGGGACACGAAAAGATTACCTGGCAATGCAACCGGATATAACCAGACACACACACACACCCATACACATACACATCGAAATGGATGACTGAGTGGGTGGGTTGGGGGTAACGGCTTGAGCGAGTGGGTGGTCGAGTTGTCCGGCAAAAGGCTTAAATCTCCAGCGCACATCCGCTACACGAACTTGTAGCGCACGACTGCGTTCATTTGTCCATTTCGAACATTGTGTGTGGGTGTGTGTGGGGGGTGTGTGTGCGAGTGTATGCTCGTGTTCTGGTATATGTAAGCTGTCGCCTTGTCCTTGTCAATTTTGCTTATTAAAGTTTTAAATGACACGCCGAAAATGCGCATTGCGAACCCAAAACAGTACGGACGCCCATTGACATGTGACAAGAGACACTAGAGATGCGGAGGCGTGGCACAGCACAGAGGGGCAGAGGGGGCAGTATAGAGGCAACAGCAGCAGGCACTCGCACTAGCAGAGAGCTGAGAGCAGCTCCACCTGAGACACAGCACATTAAGATTGATGTGCCCATTTCGCAGAGGCAGAGGCGACCTTTCGCCCACACACACACGCATACAGACACACACACAGGCACACTCATACACACAGCTGCAGTCAGCTAACAATGTCGATGTCCAAAAGTAATTAGCTGCCTCCCACACACACACACTCGTACACACACCCACTCATACACACATTCATTGTCAGACTCTGCATCAATAGAGAGCAGAACGTTACACACACACACGCCACGCCCATTGCCCACCGCCCAACGAGTTCATGGTGCGGCGCATTGTTAACTTTTTGCTGGCCTCGGTGTGTTGTCGTTTTGGCCCACTGTCCAAGCAAATTACGCACACGGGAATAAGAAAACATGATTTTTGCTTGTATGCGGCCCATAAAAAATTGTTGCATACTTCTGGGCTGCGGCGCATCGCGCTGTGCGATAAGCAGCCACGCGAACCCACAAGAACATTTCGTTTAATTGGACGCTGGAGTACCGAAAGGCTGCATCATGATGCAGTCATATGAAAAACAACAGCAACAACAGCAGCAGCAACAGCAACAGCAGCAGCAACTGTAGCTAAAGCCTTTTGCGAAATATGGCAATAAAAACAAGCAGCGCGCCCCCATTTAAAAATTATGTGATGCGCTGCCGCCTGGTGTTGCAAGACGAGGACGAGATCGGCATACAAAGAGAGCCAGCCGAGCGCAACAACTGCTGAGAGAGAGAGGGCAGCACGAGACTGTAAGAGATGGCGAGAGATAGCTACATCATAATGCATGGATGTGCATGAGTATGTGCCGTAAAATGCTAAATTGCCAAGTATATGCATAATAGACGCAGCTGACAATCATTTTATTAATGTTTTTTAATCAAACTCGCAAGGCAAAAATCACATTTGGAGTTTATTAAGTGCAGAGTAATAGGAGCTTAAGGGAAAGCAGTAGAATATAGTATCTAAGGGAAATGATTACAGGATGATTACAGGAATACTTAAAAGGCACCTATACTCAGTTCCAGTGAAATAATATAGTAAACGAATTAATATATATTTAAAAACTATTTAGATAGCTAATTTGTTGCCATTTGTTTTTATTTTTATTTAAAATAAGAAAATTTCACATTTTAATATGCAATATGCTGAGTCATTCTGGGCAGTTAATGAAAAAGTGTTGCAGCCTTTTGGGCTGCGCTTGTATTACAGCGGAAATTTCAAAAACAACTGAAATTAAGCTCAGCCCAAAAGGCTGCAACACTTTTCTGTTAGCACAACATAATGACTCAGCACATTCCATATAAAAATGCGACTTTTGCGAAAAATGGCAATAAATAAGGTAAAAAATAATATATAAATATATATAAATAACTGTACTATAATATTTCATATGAAATAAGAATACTCATTTCCATTTTAGATATTTTCGGAATACTCTTAGTTTGCACAGATACTTGTTTCCTATGCACATATACTTATTTCCTCTGCATATATATTTATGTTCTCTATCTTCGCTTGAAAAAGTATATCAATTCTATGGCTTGATGATCAACTGCGACATTTCCCTGACTTCTGACTGAGATTAGAGTTATAAATATGAGATGGTCTAAGTTTACTTAAGTGAAATATCATACACATTTGATCTCCTAATGCTCCATATTTTCACATTGAAATCAGCATTCCCTTTTAAATATTTAACTTACTATTAAGCGAGAGTTGCGTATTCAAAGCCAACGCATTCGTTATGACATTCACCTATTCAAATAAACTGCAAAGGAAATGGCATGAAATATAACAGGTTTCAGGTTTCGGGCTTTCATTACTTCATAAGCCTAGGGCTTTACAAATCAATCAATACATTGACCTTAGCTACGAATCAATTATAAAATTATTGAATGCTTTTTATGGCACAGTTAAGTGCGCTCCACTTATGATAATAAGTACTATGTGTGTATAACTGAAGCACTTGTGAAAAATGCTACAAATCGCATAAAAAGATAATTAAATTCCCTTTCTGATTAAATGCTACTTTTCAATTGCAAAGGTGAAATGGTATGGTGTAGCCTGGTTTATTTTCATCAGTATTATTGTGATTTGTGATTTGCACATTAATATGACATGCAGGAGACATTTACTGCTATTGACATGACTCGTAGGACACGTCAATTTTGCAAATTACAATTGCTGGCTTCGATCCGAATACATATAATGAAATATGCAGGCGTTTTGTTAGTTAGCCCGCCGCTAACAATAGACCAACTGCCCAACTTCACAAGGTATGACCAGCAGCAGCAGCAGCGACCCAGCAACCCAGCAACCCAACGACCCATCAACCCAGAGCTCTTCCTCCTACTCCTCCTCCCCCACCCCCACCCCTCGTTCAAGTCAATAGAAAATGTGTGTCGTTAATCAAAGGGTATTAGTTGTAGCTGTAGTAGCCTTCATTGCCACGACGTTGGCGATGGCAACCGGGCGACTTTTTGTGTACAGTTGGACAACGATGTACGACCTTTTGCCATGAGTCGTCGTCGGACTAACAGCCCGCTCCAGGGCCTGCTCTGCCCATGCCACATGCCACGAGTATCTGCTGCTGCTGCTGCTGCTTCCCCGCTGCTGCCTGCCTACTGGCACTTGCGATATGCCTGTAATTGCATTTTATCGATCCAAGAGAGAGAACGTTTTCCCACCGTACCGTACATGTGGCAATTGCCAGCGTGTACACACACACACACACACACACTCATACAAATAGAACACCAACTATAATAAAGAAGGCGAAAAAAAGGCGAGCAAAGACGTCGCTGGTTACTCAGGCTACACGGCAGCAAGTTTGTTACTCATTCATAAATCATGTGTGCAACGACAGAGGGACAGACGGACAGACACACACAGAGTTGGACAGACAACACACACACACACACACACTTGTACAAATACTGCCGTATATATAGATACTGCAATGGCAGCCTGGTCACTGAGAACTTGCAGCGACGTTTTTCCAACTAACGGCTGCAGTTGGCCCTAAAATGTAAGCGAAGCATTTTATCTATCTATGCGCGAAGGGGGAGTGGCAGGGTGATGGAGGGGCGGGGAGGTGCAGAAACGAAAACTATATGAATATGCCATAAAACAATATAGGCTGGCATACTAACATCTGCAACAACAACAGCAACAACAACAACAGTTGCAGCTACAGTGGCAACTGTTGGAGAGCAACTACAGAAGCTAAGGCATAAGACTAGAGGGAAGAAACTATAAATTGAAATATGCCATGATTAGAGTTATAAGGTTTATGAAGAGATTATTAAAGATTACTTAAAAGCAAATAGAAATTAAAAAGAATTTTAAAAATATTTATTTAGATATATTTTTGAAGAAAGATTTAAATATGCCATGATTAGAGTTATTGATGTTTACGAAATGATATTAATAGATGACTTAAATGGAAATACAAATGAAAAAGAATTTTAGAAACATTTATATAGACATACTTTGCTACATAGACATTCATGTCCTCAAAGAAATAAGCTCTAAATACTTCAAAATAATAAAATATATATCTCAGAGGTATAGAAAACCAAATATGTCATGGCTATAGGTACATTGTTTATAGAAAAGTAAATATACTGTAATAGTTTACTAAAAAGAATTTCAAGAATATTTAGATATATTTTACAATGAAGAAAGATTGAAATATGCCATAATTAGAGTTATTAATGTTTACGAAAAGATTATAATAGATTACTTGAAAGGAAACGTAAATGAATAAGAATTTTAGAAACATTTATTTAAGTATATTTTGCCATATAGACAGAATGTAATATCCCTAAAGAAGTAAGCTATAAATACATTAAAAGTAATTAAATATATGTATATCTCAGAGGAATAGAAAATTAAATATCTCATGATTAGAGGTACAATGTTTATAGAAATCTAAATAAACTATAATAGTTTACTAAAAAGAATTTTAAAAATATTTATTTAGATATATTTTGCTACATAGACTGCCATATCCCCAAAGAAGTTCGCTCTAAATATATTCAAATAAATAAATGATATATCTCTGGGATTCTATTGCCTACCGATATGTATATAAGTTGTATACTCAACTCCTCGCTTTCTATATCAAAACAGAAATGAAGAGCAAAGGTCACCTCATCATATTGTTAGAGTCTTGCCACATGTGGCAATGGTTGCAGGCTCCACTGTAGTTTTTATATGGCATACATGACAGCAGCGGCCTGAACTGCGCTATGAATTTCATTTGGCAAGCCAAGGACATGCACAACGTGCGCCTAAACAGTCGGTTAAGGGGGCTGCAGGGGGACTGGGGGCTGAGGTGTTGGCCAGGGATGGATGGCGTTGGTGCGGGTGCTGCTTGGCAGTTGGCGTCGCCAGCCGCCACTAATATTAAAATTGAAAATTTTGTAATTTTTCTTCGTAGACTTCGTTTCGTTTTGTTATATTTTCTTCTATTTTTTTTGGCAAGCCGGCACAGCGCAGTTATAACAGCTGGCGGCCATAGCCGTAGCGCCCCTCCAGCACCCTGCACCCTCCTCCACAATGATGTGCCGCATTTTGGCTGTTATTGCTATGAGCGAGTGTGTGTGTGTGTGTATTGTATCTGTGCTTGTTACTTGGCAATAACATGCATGAGTGTGCAATTTCTGCAGTCGGCTGTTTTCAGTTGGCAGTTGGCAGAAGCATCGTCAGGCAGCACTCAGGTACTCGCTTGAGTCTAAGGCTCTGGCCTGGCTCTGGCTCTGGCTCTGTCCTGCGGGAAATTTTCGAAAGGTAAAAATGGCAGCAAAGCAGCCACAGAATTAACTAGCAAAAGCGACTGCGGTGGCGTAGGTATTTTTCATGCTCTCATGCTACAACAGATACAGATACATTTTTGATTGAGTTACGTGTGGGAGTTGGGCTCAACAACAACAAGAATAGAAGAGAAAGAAAGCGAAAGAAATTGCTAGCTTCATTTGCTCGCCACTCGTCTGATTTATGAGTGGCCAGAGAGGCAGCAAACAGCAAGCAGCGCAACATCTAGTTACAACTGCAACAACTACTAGCACTACGTGCAACTTGCAACGTGCGCTAATTTTATATAATTAAAGCAAACACAAACACACACAGAGCGGAGCCAAGTGCCACAGCTCGCCCGCACGTTGTCTCTCGAGAAGCGAGAAGCGGAGAAGCGGAGCCTCGGCACATGTCGCTAATAAGCCTGCGTGTTTACTGTTACTTGTTTCAACTAATTTGTCAGCTACGCCCAACACCCGCATGCCAAAGCAAACACACACACACACACAGTTAGTAAGGAGGGGGCGTGGCATCAGGTGTCTGCACTTGGCCTTGCTAATTGCACAGCCCTTTTTGGCCAGGCGAAATCTCAGACAATTGCGCTAATTGAAAAACCTCGATAAGACCAAAGCGAATGCCGCAACGTCGACAAATTGAGAGCAACACGACTCCAGCTCCTCCTCCTCCTCCCCCTCTGCTGCCACCCCATACTAAAATCAATGGAGCTTTAGTGTTTAAGGTTTTCGGGATCCATCCCTGTCGTTGTCGTCGTCGTCGTCCTCGTTGCAGTTCCCTCTGCTGCCCCTTTTTTATGGGGCAATGTAAACAAGCATTACTACAGAGCATAACAGGCGAGCTATGGCAGCTGAGAGTCCTTAAGTTATATATCCTCTTCATTAGCATTAAAAAAGTTGCTGCAAATCGAGGTAATATCTATATAAAAGCAAGAACTTCACTTCTTCACTTTAATGCCGGATATTTTAATAGTTTTGTAACTTTTAGTAGAGATAGTATGTAGCATAGGCGATTGAAAATGTAATTTTACGCTTGTGTAAAAACTAATGTGTGTATCGAAGAAGCTACAGTCGTGAGCATCTATACTCTGCTTATGTTGTAAAGAGAATAGTTTTTAGTTTACATTTTAGTTCGTTGTAGTAACAGGCACTTATTTCAGCTGCTTAAAAGTATGCTATGCATTTGATTATAAATTATGAGAGTGCCTGGGAGTATGCTACATATTTTGTTATCACTACTGAACATAGTTGAAGTGGGAGTAAAATGAAATCTTTAAGTAGACTTCAGTTCAAGCTGTTATATTTGACTTTTCTAGTTGTATTATACAGATAAAGCTACTCTATAATAGTATAACTCACACTCTATCGTAATGTACTGAGAGTATGCTACATATTTTAATAGTTGTAGTGTGAGTAAACTGAAATCTTTAACTGATTTTCAGTTTTATTATGCAGATCAACTTAGTTAAGCATACACTCTATAATATATGACACACTCTAACGTAATATATTACTACATAATACTGCATATTTTGTTATACAGTACTGAACATAGTTGAAGTGTGAGTGAAATGAAAGCTTTAACTAAACTTCGATTCAAGATGTTATATTTGACTTTTCTAGTTTCATTGTACAGATCAATTTACTCTATAATAGTATATCTCACACTCTATCGTAATGTATTGAGAGTATGCTACATATTTTATTACAGTACATTACTGAACATAGTTGAAGTGTGAGTAAACTGAAATCTTTAACTGATTTCCAGCTTTATTATACAGATCAACTTAGTTAAGCATACACTCTATAATATATGACACACTCCATCGTCATATATTACTACATAATACTCAAAAATTTGCAAGCTCTACGCAACGCTGACTCATATATTTATGCTGTAAAACTTATAAGCTCTGCACATCGATTAAAAGCACAGTTTCCGAAAAGTGTTTACCCTACACTTTTGCACATTTTGGGGTAACTTATATATATTATCAACGAGTGCATATAAATTTTGTGCAAAAATTAACAAAATTGGGCAGAAATGGCGGCCAACATGCTGATCCAGCATTTCTATGCATTTGCTCAAAAAAAGAAGAGAAGAGAAATGAAAAGAAGAGACGGAATGGAGGCTTGAAAAACTTCATGACAAACTTATTATGCACTCGGCTGGGTTATTTCCATCGCTGGCAAAGTTTGCTATGTAAACTCAGTAGTGGATGGAGATGGTGATGGAGCCGGGGCCAGTGTTTGAATTACTCTGGCCCAGGCGGCACTTGAGTCCCTGCCGCATATTGAGGTCAGTTGAGGGGCCCAAAAGACTGAGAACCCGAGGAACTGGTAACTGGGAGTGCACACACTTAGTGGGCAAGGGGTGGGGGAGGAATAGTATTAGGGGATGGCCTGGCTGACTGTCTGGGTCTGGGTTCGTCTCGGTCTCGACACTTGAGTAAATTATTTAGCTGTTCGCACAAAAGCATATTTCGTTCAATTTTTGCAGCTCTTAAACTTGTTTGCCCACTCCGCCCTGAGCCTTACTCCTTTTACGACTACTTTACATTTGTTTTTTGCTCGCTTTTTGCAGGTTTTGGCTTCGTTACATTTCAAAGCGAAGATGTGGTAGACAAAGTTTGTGAAATTCATTTCCATGAGATAAACAACAAAATGGTAAGTCAAGCGAAACCAAATGAAACGCAGCAAACTCTAACTCTCCGCTATTCTTCTCCCCCAGGTCGAGTGCAAGAAGGCGCAGCCCAAGGAGGTCATGCTGCCGGCTAACCTGGCCAAGACCCGCGCGGCCGGTCGCTCCGCTTACGGTGAGTTGGTAGTTTGGGGCAGCAGTCACGCGAACTCTGCAGCAGCAGCGGCGGCGGCGGCGGCATCTGGCGCTGGCCTCTTGCCAAGTAGTTTAGCCGCTGCCGCCACAGCGCTGCAACATCAGCAGCAACAGCAACAACAACAACAGCAACAACAGCAAACACACCACCATCAACACCAACAGCCACACACACATCACCAGCAGCACCATCATCATCAGCTGCTCGGGGTAGCTGCAGCAGCCGCCTCGCTGCGTTACACCCCCTATCCGCTGCCCACGCACATCTCAGCCGCTGCAGTTGCCGCAGCTCAGCAGCAGCAGCAGCAACAGCAGCAGCAGCAACAACAAGCAGTTGCCCAGCAGCAAAATCTAGCCAATGCTGTGGCCGCAGCTGCCGGCGCCGCTCCCTCACTTCTGCCCCTCTCCAATGCCAGCAACGCTGGCGGCGCCTCGCTGTTGCAATATGCCGCAGCCGCCAATGCCACACAGAATAATGTTGCACTGGCCAATTCGCTGTACGCCGATGCTGCCGCTGTCATGGGCTATAAGCGTCTCCTGGCCGCTGCCGCCGTGGGCAGTGGTCTGCGTGCCACGCCCACAGCTGCGACTCTAGGCGCCCTTACGGCAGCAGCAGCCGCAGCACAATCGCCAGCAGCAGCGGCAGCAGCAGCAGCGGCCGCACAACAAGCTCAATTCCGTCAGAATGCTGCCCTTGCGGCGGCGCATTATCCGCTGAGCGAGCTCCTGGGCATGCCCCCCAGCCTGGAGATGCCCGGAGCGGCAACAGCGGCGGCGGCAGCAGCGAGCTTGTATCAGTTGCCTGGCATCTGACCGCCAAGGCCGCAGTGAATGCATGGGCTACTGGTTCGGCCGTAGTCATTAAGACTAACCTCGGCCTTGGCTATGATCTATGCGTGCAATTTATTTGCCAAATCAGATTGGAATATTAATGGTGCCACACACACACAGACGCACACACACGCACACACTCGCACACACACACACAGACAATTCTCAACTCTCTCATTCCGTCTCAAAGTCCAAAGCGCGAACGAGTCGCATTTACTCTTAGGTCCTAGGATTACGTGTACGACTCTCCTTTAGCTATGTATACATCACTATTATACATCAACATACATATGATATACATCTATATATATATGTATTCTGTGTCTAATCAGATCAATGGACTACAAATTAAATTAAATTAATTAACTAACTAGTTACGCATTCATTTTTTCCATAGAACTTAAGCGATTTGTTAAGTACTAGCGTTGGGAAACTATCGCACACTATCGATATCTTGCATTTGATCGATAGGCAATTCGATAGTTTCTCAACTCTATTAAGACTTAGGCTAAAAGAATATCTAAAACAACTATCATAATGATTAATTTTACGCCAATTAAGAGCAGTTGCTAGCGAGCTGCATAGATTATACATCGATTGCTTGCTATCGATAACCAAGCGCAATCGATACTTAGCGTTACTTAGCAACAACATGTTTTCATGTAACTGTACTTGTACTTGTAACGGTAACGGTAACGCAGCTGCGTGTAAGTCTTAGACATTGTGCAACTTGACTAGAACTTAAGCGAACGATATGTATCGGAAACTATCGCATACGATTGATTGATGAAAACGTAATGAAATTGTAAAGAGACCCTCGAATTATTTGTGTAACTTGCATACGTACATATCTACATACATACTTATATTCCAGTTTCAATTCATAGCTAATAATAATGCTAATACTAATGATAATGAACAATAACAATTATGAGTAATGAATATTTAGCAAATGTATCAATTTAGCACTTAAGTTAAAAGGTCCAAACAGAACTAAGCCGACTAAAGCTTGGACTGTACTTCACTCACACACACACACCCACACTCGCACACACAATTGCAATTATAATTTACGTGCGCGTGTGTGTGTGTGTGTGTGTGTAAGTACTTACCTTAGTTTAAACATTTTGCAAACAAAATTCGTAATTGTAGATGGCATTGAATGGGCATTAGAATGGCAGCTGTCTGCTCGTTATTTTGTAACTAACCGGACATTGGTTAATTGATAATGTCAATTAGACCAGGACGAAGGACGAAACAGAGACCGAACAAGTGGAATGCCCCTACGAAATTACAGAGCGTGGAGACAGCTAATGGCCAGCATAACTGGCCTCTCACTTAATTACATGACAAACATACTGCTGCATAGATCAACTTACTCCACTCCGACTACTACCACTCCGACTACTACCACTACTACTCGACTCGTGTTTGCATATAGCCTTTAATATTTGACTAAAGATGAACTTAGCTATTGATTATAGCTTACATAGCTATACTTAAACTTATGCATACCATAATTACTGGCATTAGGTTTAAGCGCATTAAGCGCCCACACACACTAGTTGTATTTGATGTTTAATCTACTACTATTGCTACTGCTATTGCTACTACTATTGTATTATATAAGTCCAAGCCTGAGAGGACGACAACGTCACGTCAACCGATGCCCAAAGATGAACGAATATTTGGAATATTTGATGATGATGACAACTCTGGAGCAAGCTAAATTTATACACACAATTTTTAAACTAAATTAAATTTACAACTACAAAAACTACAACTACAACAACAACATTAATTAGCTATCAAATTGTTGTATACTTTTCATTCTCCACTTGATTTCAATGTTGGTTTGTAGTGTTACATTTTTAGTCGTTTAGTTTGTTTTTTACGAGTGTTTAACTTAGCTGGGGGAGGGGGAAGGGTGCCCGGAAGTATGCTACATTTAATAGAAATGTGCAGCGAGAACACTTTCCCCCCTCTCCACACACACACAGAACACACACTAGAATACTTTAGTATTTACATTTCTAGCATAGTCCAACATACACTCTATATACTTAAATGTTTTAGTCAACAATGTCTACGTACATACATATATCTAATAAGTGTTTAGCATTGTGTCATATCTAACTATACATGTCGATGGTACTTCAGCAGAATCCAATATATACTTATATGTAACTCTCATATAGCTCAAAAACTGAGGCTGTTTTAAACCAAAATTTAGGCTGTCTAACTGCAGCTACTAAACATTATTTAGTCTCTCGCTAACAGCCGTACTTACTTACTTACTACTTAATACATATACTAATTAGCGAAATGAGCGACTCGACATAGCATTAATGGCAGATTAATGACTGTACGATCGATCGTTTCTTAGTGGTCTATAGTCTAACACACAATTAGAGACTTAAGTACACACACTCACACACACACACACGCAGTTACACCAGTGAACTTATATACGTATCTACTCTAGTCTTTCATACTACTACTACTATATATTCCTAGCTTAACAGACTTATATATCAACTTTGATCGTTTTGATTTACTACGAGTACTTCTTAGCCATAAAAACTAAAACGCACTTGATGAATGTTTAGTAATTTCCTTTTGTTTATGCCTTCTTCTTTTTGTGCTCTCTATTGTTGCCATGTTTAGATAACATCATGTGGGGTCTGGGGACATTGCCCGAAGGTAAGTACCACTGTTATAGATGCTATATAAAGATAATGTGACTCATTCTACTTTCTCTTTCGTAGGATTTCCGGCAGCTGCCTATGCTGCCTATGCCGCTGGTCGTGGCTATTCGGGCTACCCTAGCTTTGGACTACCCTATCCAACTGGTAAGTTCAGTCAATCTAGTCCGAGTTTTACATGTCAGCTTCGCTCACACACATACACATATGTCGCATAAGCATATATATATACTACTATATAGAATCCTGTGTACGCCCCTTGTTAAGTGCTCGTTTGTATGTGTGAGTGAGTGTGAGTGTACTCAAACTGAATTCGAGCAACTGCTGTGACTACTCAAGACTAACCCGAATCACACACACCACCCCCCGCCCGCACACCACAACAAAAACCGTGTGTTAGTTGATATGACGAAACTAGAAGTAATCCCAAGTCTAGCATTCAATACTAACTCCATAACATCACTATCTATCGTTCGTTTATTGTTTGTCGATTACTCTTGCTATCGATCGATTGCCAGCTATCGATATTACACTTTATCCTCTATTGTTTTTGTTTTCTTCTTCTTTTCGTTTGCCTTACAGCGGGTGTAATGGGCGTAATGCCGGAGAACCGCATACTGATTGGTGATTACATGGTCGCCTCCACAACCAGCACGGCCTAGCGGATGCCCTGACAACAGACAGACTAGCCATAACCATAATCTGATACAAATAACCAATAAAAGATCTATCTACAATAAAACCCCCAAAAACTCTCTAGCGTTCGTCATATCAATGCACAGAAAAGATATTCCTCCCTAAGAGCAGCTCTCGGTTCGTACTACATATAACTTAGGTGCCCTAGACAAATCACACACACAGTTCAGTTTTCATTACTCTGCTGCTTGAACTTATGTTGATCATTTGCACCACAAGCACACACACCCACACACACACACACCTGCTAGTAGAGAACTCTTGCCTCATCCCACCAATCCACAGCGTGTGTGTTGTTTTTGCCAGGGTTGGAACGGATGCTGAAAGATGCATTTGCAAATCTTAGTAGTATTGAAATTCATTCGATTCGATAAACCAGCAAAAGCCAACAGAATGTATAGACTGTAGACTGCATACAGGGTGTCGATTGAGGCACGTAAAGATTTGATTGATGAAATTTGATTAGTTCTGTCTGCGAGTTATGGAAAGTTTCACGAATGCCGGCATTCGTCCCAACCCTAGCCCAGTCTCTACTATCTATCTACTATCCCCACTCTCACTCCCCCTGCCTCTCTCTGCCTGTCAGCCTGTTTCTATATGTGCAATCTTGTGTCTCGTGTGATTTTGTAGGCTTGACTATTTGTGGCATCGGTAGAAGTTATGGTACCACGTGTAGCACGAACACAGGCCGCAGTCGAGCCGCCGCTGCTGCTGCTGCTGGCAATGGCCCCGCTGGCGGTAATCCAGCGGGCGCCGCTCTCCATAGTCAGCAGCAGGCTCAGTCGGGATACCAACACCATCAGGCACTCACTCTGCCACTGGCCACGGCGCTGACAGCGCGCACGGCGGCAATCAAATCGCAATTTCTGGGCAACATAAATTTCTAAAAACCAGGCAAAAAGAACGAATACGAATACGAAAAGAATACATAACAATCTAACAAGCCATATAAGACGGAAAGCAAAACACAAAAAAAGGAGAGAAAAAGCCGAGAGCATAAATAAACGAGAGGCCTGCGATATTGTATTTAATATTTCATTGCCATTTTCTCTTTTTTTCTGCTGGTCTCAACGACAATACGCAAGCCAAATAAATCATTTGTACTGTGACAAGTAGGTACAACAACCACACAACAAATAATAAAACAAACAAATAAAACAAATAGTTTAGATTGTTTCTACGGTGAATGGTAACAACAACAACAGCAACAACTACAATGAAACTTATACTCGTTAGTTGTTGATCTATCTAAAAGCAAAAACGAATAACGAAACTTACATATTTGTAATTGCAGACCCATGTAATCACATTTAGAGCTGCTGCCGCATACGAGTGTACACACACACACACACACACCACAACTATTTACATACTAGCTGACACTATTAGCCTCTTGTTCCTCTCCCCCTCTCTCCCAGCAAAAGAAAAACAATAACTCTTCTAGTAAACAACAAGATATAAACCATGGATTATAATGGCATTGCTACTAGAGTTCTAGACCCCCCTTCGAAATGAGAAGTAAACCGTAACCATATTAGCTCAATCCCTAGTCATATATACCCACTTATATACTACATATATATACATGTATACTTACTATATAGCCGTAGCGCTGAGCACTATATATAAAGCCAGCACCCGTACTATAGCGCAGTTGAGTAGCTTCTCTTTGTATGCCAAAAAAGTTGATGAAAAACTATAACCGAAACATATAGCAACATGTAGTCTTTAGGCCAGAACATAATCGCATAATCTCACACACACACACACACACACACATTTAACACCCTCTTAGAACTGTGTGTAGAACCCTAGAGGTATGACACAAAATACTACTAGTCGACTTTTTACTTTGTCACATCCATTATCATTACTTTCATTACTAGGAACGGAACTACTCCCATTTGGGTCCGTTTCAGGGACAGAGATCTATTATTTATTTATAAAACAATTTAACCATTAGCATTCATATGCAAATTTGTATTTTTATTCGTAGAATGAGTAAGAGCGAGTATGAGTATGAGTATGAGTTGAGTATCATCATCTGCATAAATTAGTTGAACAAAAGAGCGAAAAAACAAAAAAACGACAACATTTAGATAACAAACATTTAACAGAGGCCTGTCATACATATGGTAGTGGTATCATTATTATCCTTTAATTAATTTCCTGCATAATGTCATTTTGTTGTTGGCCTTTTTGTGTTGCGCTCCATTTGAATCCATTTGCATTTCTGGTTCGGTTCCCCTGAGTTTTAGATAATAAGCGAAATGTGCAGAGATTTTTTATACTATGATTCTCATTAATTAGCAAAAGTTGACTGTTTTGTTTTTCGGTTTTCGATTGTGTTTCATATTAGTCATAACACCCAACACGACGAGAATAACAGCAACAACAACAGCATTTGGAATCCTCTATAATTGTATTCATCAGTACTATATGCATATATTTATCGAATAGTAGCCTAAATTCTTTCATCGGTGCATCATCAATACTTTATATTAATGAATCCGCTAAACCAATGCAAATGCAAACGAAATTTCTAACTAAATGAGCGAAATTTTTATTGACATTTCTATATATACGAATAATTATACTTTATACTATATACTACTATATAAACTACATTTAATATATACATCTATATACTATATACATATACGATAGTTGTATACAAGCTAAGTTAACGAGTTCATTTTATACAAAGCGAAAGCCATTTGATTTGTAAAAAGGAAACGAAGACGAGAACAAAGCAAATTAATTATATTATATATACAAAAAGAAAATACAATATTAATGTCCATCCATTTTTGAAGCGTGCTGCGAGTTTAAGTTTATGAAAAATGCAATTTTTCTATCTATGTCCTTTCCATTTACGCATCTAACTGTAAGTCTCACACATAGCTACCAATACCACATACTACATATACTCGTAAAAGATACACGTAATATTTATGACTCACACGAATGCATAACTCAATGATAAGCTGTTAATTAGTTAATTGAATTGAACAGTTATCGCAAGTTTTTGGCAAAAATAATTAAATTAATTTATAACAAAACGAAAGACGGACAAAGGCAAAAGAGGCCGAGGACGAAGCGACTGCTTCGAGGTATCTTAATAATAAAATGCTTGCATAATATTTATACACACAACCGACACCCGACACACACCCACACCCACACACACACACGCATATCTATTGTATTTTACACGTATATACTGTGATTTATAAGAAAACGCTTCAACAACAACAACAACAAGAAAACAAAAATGCCAACGCAGAATTCAAATTGCTTATGCGAAAGCGAAAAGTTATTAACTAAATAAATGCACAAAAAAAAAATAAAATAAACGGACACAAAATGCCGAAACCAAAAGCAAAGTCTATCCTTTCTTTGGCCGCAAGGCTGTTGCCATTGTCTTGTCTTGTCTTGTCTCAGTCTCTGTATTATTAGCGTTTTGAAAGCATCAAAAGTGGCAATGACAGTTTGACAAAGTGGCCAACGAGGCGTATGCGTAATAAACTCGACAGCGGCTACAGCTACGACGACAACTACAACTACAGCGACAACAAGAACTTCTACAACTGCCAACAAGGTCAGCTAATGGTCACAAATGCATAATCCCACAGCATTTACTATATACATATATGTATTTACTACTACTATATACATGCCTATGTACTCTACACAATATAACTGTTATTTTGGGCCTTATTAAACTCGTTTAGCTACTCGTTCTAGTCTTAGTCTTAGTCGCCCAATCGATACAAAATGTAAACACACACACACACACACATTAATATGAATTGTATGTGTAAGTATATATATATATATATCTATGTGTAGTATTATTCTTTTACTATATATCTTTAGCTACCTCATATATATAATAAACTTTATAACCGAGAGTCTAGCTAATATATGAAACTATATTCCATCATCAAGCTCAACACGAACTAAACACTAGTTGTAGCTACTATACTATCTACAAGATACATTTATAAACGTCTCAAAGCGGACAGCAAATGTTAATGTTAATTTAAGCGAAATTATGTAGTTATTTTATATATAAACTTTAGCTCTAATTAAACTTAAATTGTGTAGTAGTTGAAGCAAAGACTGACAAACTATATCACATCATAATACTTATGCCATTCTTCTGTTTCCTAATCTTTAAGTAGTATTGACTGTCGTTAATCTTTAGTGTATTAGTTGAGAGGGTTGCCACCCTACATCAGAAAAGACTCCTTTCAACTGTTGCCAAATCAGTTGACTCTATTTCAGGGATTATCGTATTTCTATATATTTTTAATAACTTTAAAAAGTCGCTTAGGTAAGCTCGGGCAGGCTGGCAACTCTGGCCAGCTTTGTCGCTTAACAACCCTGTGTTGTTTGACAAACAACTAAACCACAAGTCTGACAACTAAACGGACTAAAATGGCAGCTGCACAGTCACCGCCACCGCAGAAAAAAGCAAGCTACGAATAAAAGCCGGAAGCCCATACCATAACAAGAGTAACGGCAACAGTAACAGTTACAGTTACAGCTAAAAAACTACAAACTTATTTATTTAGAAAAAGCAGTTACCGCTGCTGCAGCTGCTGCTGCTGTATTGCTAATGAAAACAACATGGCACACACACAGAGCTTTACTCAAAAGCGTAAACTAAACGTAAGCCAAAGTTGATTGGCGCCACACACACACAGAGACACACACACACACACACGCACACTCGCAAACTTCTCAGTGGGCCACGCCTCGTTACGTTACGTCACGCGTTACGTTACATCAATTTTTGTGTTTCCGCAGGAAATGCAACTGCCATATTCCCATTGCCATTGCCCCACCGCCCCGCCCCGCTCCACCCCCTGCTGGCCCGTAATCCGTTAGCCATAACCCGTTACTTCTTAACCCAATCCCAATCTGCTTTCCCATGCTGTTGTCATTTCAATATTGGCCCTGGCACTGGCGTACTTTTACTTGCTTGCAGCAGCTGTGACCGTAACAACAACAACAACAGATACAGCAGCTGCAACAGCTACAACAACGCCCAATGATAACAGAAAGAATTGCCAAAAGCAAAGTGCGCCGGAATCGTAACCAAGCGTAACACAGTGTACTGAAACTGAGTTTCATTTTGAATTGGTCTCCGGGTCTCGGTCTCGGTCTGAGTCCGTGTCCGTGTCCGGGTTTCATGCTATAGCCAAAAGCGTAGACATTCAAACAGCGACAACGCTCGTTTAATAACCCAACGAGCACTTTGTGTGTTTTCATAACCTGCGCTCCAGTTAGCTCTAGGTCTTCTTCTACTATTTTTTCTATCTTTGGTCGTAGTTAACTCGCACACCTACATATAGCTACAGACATACATACCCACAATCATACACACATGCCTATATATCGCATAACGTAATGTATTTAAAGTTAGCTTTTGGGCTTGGGTTCTTTAGTCGTTCTTTGAGTTTGATTTGCTCTTCAGTTGCATCATTTATACGTACCAAAAGGATCACCATATACTCTCTCACTAACATCATAGTTAACTATCGTACAACATTATAATCCTTATATCTATATATACTCTATATACTCCACTTAGCAATCAGTCTTACTTTCGTATACTCTTTTGTCTTAGGTCTCTTGTTTTTTTGTGCCCAACTCTTAACTAGTTGCATACTTGTACTAACTAGCCTATATATGCCATACTAAAGTCCATACTCTTGTAATCTTTTGCCACTTACAGTTGATCTAACCAATGGGCAGTTGACAC
This sequence comes from Liodrosophila aerea, assembly GCA_035045005.1. Taxonomy (NCBI): domain Eukaryota; kingdom Metazoa; phylum Arthropoda; class Insecta; order Diptera; family Drosophilidae; genus Liodrosophila; species Liodrosophila aerea. The sequence continues at coordinate 2,377,637 of JAWNNL010000641.1, read as the reverse complement.
CCAACAACAATACACCGCTGCTAACACAGGCATTGTCAGGTGAGTACCGGAAACGAGTCAAGAGCTTTGATACAGTACTGAAAACAAGCTGAACTTTAAGTTGATAATCCATAAATTGTAATATCATTTGCCGACAGTTGAAACTTTTAAGCACTCGCAATTGTCACAGATAAAAAAATCCCAAGGATTGACTTTTTATGCTCATTAATCTTGCAATGCTGAGCTTTAATATTAAATCGCTTAAATGAAGCTCAAAGGGGGCTCATTAAGCCAGAAGCTTTAGAGCTTAATGCAGTAACTTTTACTTAATTATTCAGCTATTAAATCAACTTTAATACAGTCAATCAGTATGTTGTATGGAAAGCTCTATGATGTACTGTAATTCGTCACATATTAAACTCCTCCTCCCGTTGCAGTGATGAACAACTATCAGGCGGCTGCTGCAGCCGCCCACAGCTTTGGTCCGTCGGCATCGCCACATGCAGCGGCTGCCACCACGGCCACACGGCAGGGCTTTCCGTCAACCAACTCGCCCGGACCAACCATTGACATGTACAGCTCGGCCGGCGCCGACAATGTGGGCTACGTACAGGCCACCAGTCCGCAACCGTCGGGTTTCCCCATTGCCGTCAGCCGTGCCCCATTGAACTACAGCCCGGTAAGTGTGAGCTTCACCCTCTGGGTTGTCTGGTCCTGACACTGTCTAGACCTGCGTCCCAAAAGTAGTACTAGTGTGTGTAGTCCTTCATATGTAAACAAGAGCGGGCTACAGTGGAGCCGTGGCGCTGTGGAGCTGCGGAACTGTAACTAGGTTAAGCCCTAGTCGTGGTCCGTAACCGTAACCGTTGGTTAACCGAGCATTGTTTGCATAATGTTCCGAGACGTAGTGATTAATTAGCGATTAAACAAATTCTAGTTACATAGTTATTGCGTTGACCTGACCTTCTATAAACATTGTACTATGTATTTCTCTTTCATTTCGTACAGATTTATTCGTTGAACTTTGCGATGGCTAATATATAAAAAGACTGATAACCCAAAAAATAAAGATAAAGAAACCAAAATACAAGCAAAACAAACAAAAGCAAAAGTATATACAAAAATGCATATTATATATATAAAATCGAGATATATATATATCCAGAAGAATATATATATACATATATATGAAATAAACGAAAAGCAAAGAAACTAAAACTTAAACTAAACAAAAGAAATAAGAGTATATAACAAACGCAGTTGCACAAGGTAGGCACACCAACAAACTACAGCGTGTTTCATTTTCTTTCCAAATACCAATTTCAATTTTAATCTACAAAATTTAAATTTAAATTTAAATTTAAATTTAAAAAAACATAGTCAATTGAAATAATACAATAATTATGTATGCACGTCACAAGCACAGTTTTCTAGGCCGTTTCAATTCAACAATTATTATTTTTGATTTCGAATTCTACAAATAACTATACTCGTATTACATATGTATTATATTAAAATATTAAACTTAAGCGCTGCCACACACTCATCTATAATTCAGACATGCCCGAACAATGCAGTGAAATGCGTAGGGGATTTCAGTGCATTTCCTTTAGCTCTGATTAAGTTTATAATTGCATTAAATCCACTTTATTTCAAATGGAATTTATTATAATCTTTTTTTTTTTTCATTTTTTATGACTTGGGTGTATCCATGGCAGTAATCTGTTCTTAGCTGATTTAAACTCAAATCGTTTGAATTTTATTAATATTTTTATTAGATTGAGGCATTAAGTAGAGTAGGCTAAGGATATCTATTGTATCCGCCTGCAGAACCTTGAGTTCGAACACTCTGCCAAGGCGAAGGTGTACTACATCCTCGACCACTAGGGAATGTTTTCTTCATCTTTGATCTCTTCTACGATGTCAAGCACTATATGCTGTTAGAATTTTTATAGGAATCTTGACCTCTTCACTGTATAACCTACAAATGAGATTACCTAGCTTCTTCAGTTACCCTCTGTACCTACAGTATTCCTTAAGAAGCGCTGTGAGGATTCATATCGAGTTGTTACCCATCTATTGATTGACATCTATTGACATATGTTCTACATGCTGTTAGTATTATTCTAGAATTCTTGACCTCTTCATTGTATAACCTACAATTGGCAATGCCTGGCTTCTTTAGGTGCCTATCCATTTATTCAGCATAAGAGTTCCTCTGATTATAATGAATCTATACTATAGTGTTCACCCAACATAAACTCTACTTCATTCTTCTTCAGTTTCACTTCAAATAAGTTTAGTTAGGTTAGGTAGGTTAGGTTGAGCGGTAGCTGAGGAATGAACCTTCACTTAGGCCAAAAGATGCCCATTGTGGTACCGCATGGGCAAATTTAATAATTTCCAACTACTTCGATTTAGGACCAGCCTGATTCTCAGATTCCTTAGCTTTATTAGAGCAAGGTCTGTCAGGTCTGTTAGATAGTAGGCTCCCAGGTAAAAGAACCTGGTTCTACATAGTTTACTTAAGTTTAGTTACAACCACTCAGTTATCTGTATAAAGCCAAAAATAATTATTTAATATGTTGAGGTTTTCTTCTAATTTAAACGATATTTATTACGCTATTTATATTCTATTTGATCTATTTTTAAAATTATTTAAAAATTTACATTAATTTTTAAACGTTATTCCTACTGCCCAAAGTGATGCCCTGATTTCTTTAGCTTTACAAAATATGGCTAAATATTTATCAGTTTTGTGTTGTTTCCGTTTTCCCCCGCGTATATCACTGCATACATATTCAACACACACACACACACACAGCCACACACACATGCATACATACATGTATTCAGCATACAATTACAAAAATATTTATTATTCAAAGCCTTGGGCGAGTTTTGATAAAGAATTGACATTGAATTGACACATTGAAAGCATTTCATTTGATTTGATTTTTAGCTGGAATATGTAATAAAATGCACTCTATATAAATATAATGGAATAAACTGGATATGCATTCGAAAGTTTTGTTCGAAGAGTGACAAAGTTCTTTTTGTTGTCAGTGATTGCAACTTTTATTTTTGTTTGTTCTTTATCGAAACTCGGCGAAAGCCCAACAAATTTTCATTCAATTCAATGGCAAATGAATATTTCTCCAAATCAATAATACTTTTTTCTATCTCAATACTTTTCACTTATATATGATATATATGTATACCTATAAATGTTGATAAAAGCAAATACAGAAAACTTTCTAAATGTATGTGTGCATTAGATGCTTGGAAATTGTATTCGATTTGAATAATTTTGGTGTTTTGTTTGTTTTGTTCTCTCTACGAAACGTTTATTTCCAGGGACCACTAATTCCTGCGGCATTTACAAATGGATACCATTAAAAGGTGGCGCCGACAACCGCAATGACAACAACAACAACAGCAACAACAACTAGAGCAACAACAAGCAACAGCAACAAATAGAGCAACAACAACAACAACAACTAATACAACAGACACGAAAAGTAACTGTAATGCTGCAACCACACACAGAAACACAACAACAGCAACAACAACAACAAAGTAATTAATTTAAAGTATATTACTACATACATATAAACTATATAATATATATATAATGCATAGCTATACTATGTGTATATAATATATATGTATCTGCAGAGCAAATGCAAATTGTTAAGCAGCAAAAGCCCCATAAACCAAACTCACACACACACACACACACACGCGAATGATTAATTAATTAACGTATATGTAACACACACACACTCACACACACTTTCTATATGCATATATATAACAAAAAATAATGCTAGAACGCAGCGCCAGCAAAACCCCAAAAAAAAGCAGCGAAACAAACTTTAAGCGAACAAAAAAATTAATTTTAATTTAATGACAACAAGCAGAAGAACAAAAACAACAAATTAACAACAAAATAAACCAACAACCAAACAACAACAGCAATAGCAACAAAATGGAAGCCAACCACAGCCCTTCGGCCACCTCCCCCTCCTCCTAGAAAAAGTTGCAACGTGTGCAGCAAAAATCGTTTAAAATGCAAATTAAACGAAACTGCGTCAAGTGCAGCGGCGGCAAGTAGGCGTGGCCTTTACACCCCACACACACACACCCAACACACACACACACACATAGAGCAATATGAAGGCCCGCCTGAAGCAGTATGACAACATTTTCTGTCAGGGGCATCACCAGTTTTTATTAAGTAATGAGAGAAAACCTTAAACAAAACCAAAAGTGTGAACACAATGAACAAAAAGCAAAAACAAAAACCAAATGGAAGTCGAAGAAGAAGAAAAACAAAAATGATGTTGCAATAATAGCAAAAATGTTATTATTTACATAAATAAAAGCAAAAAAAGGTAAATACAAAATGAATCATTATTATTATTATCTGAACATTATTATTGCTATTCTTAAATAAGTTGTAACTTTAAAAGTTAAAGTCGATATACATATATACACATATATGAATAAACTATATATACATAATGATTAACGAGAAAAACTGCAATATATACAAAGTAATTACATGAATCAAAAGCAAATTATTTGTACATTTGTGTGAGCAATTTCAACTTGACAAAGTTTTGCATACACTCAAAGAAAAAACGTTGAGGGTTTATAATTTTTTGTTTATTTTTTTAGTGTTAATCGAAAATCGAAATCAAAATTGTGCTAACAATTCTAGATGCAAAAGTTATGATGAATTATGAATTTAATTTGAGAGTACAACAATCGTTTATTGGCCAAAACAAAATACTGCTATAAGTATGTGAAGGAGACATCACAATTATGTAATCTGTTAAATGTGTTGAGAGTTCTGTATTGTTTATTTAATGCGACGAAGCGACAACTCTTTTGTGTTCAAGCGAATTAAATGAATAATGCTTAATGCTAATTAAACAATGAATAGTTAGAAAAATATGTTAAAGCATAATAATAATGAACGAAAGCGAGGAGAAGCGAGAAGAAAGCGGATGAATTTTGCGTAACTCGAGGCATAAATCAATTTATTTGCACACGATAAGCAAACATCAAGTATGAATAAGTATTCACACTCACACACACTCATACTCACAGCCCATACACTCACACACACACACACCGAAAACTGATGAATCAAAAGCGAAGAAAACTTAAACAAATTACGATCTAAGGTAATGCATATGCAACATGCAACATACAACATACAACAATGAACTATTATACATAAAGCATATGCATACATATATATATAAATCTATTACGTTAAGTAAATTAAATATTTATAAAAGACATGCAAATGTTTCAACAATTAACTAAATACTTATGTATGATGTAAACGTATGTATAATAAACGAAAACACACACACACACATGAGCATAGTGAAAGGGCACGTGACGGCGGAAGTGAAAGTGAGGCGGAAGCGGAAGCAAGAGAACGGAAGAGAGTCTACGCTAATAAGGCGAAGCGGAGAGCAGGCCACGTAATGTGCAATTAAAGTATCTCTAGTCGCATCGCATCACACTCTGAATCGCCGACTAGATGTATGCAATGATGTATGACGTACGAGCGCGTGTTGATGTAATTTTATGGGGCGTCATAGAAAAATATATTTATATACAAACTATATGAAAGTATTCAATTATTGGAACAAAGCAAAAGCAAAAAAAAACAAAATAAAAACAAATATAAAAAATACCAAAAAAAAAACTATCTAAACTAAATGAAATACTTATAAAAGAAGCAAAAAACTAAACACGTATTGTTCTATAATTGACAGAACAACAACAATAAGATACGCTTTTTTGTCTGTCTGAGATTTTTGCATTAGGCGACACACACACACACAGTCACACACACACAATCACACACCGACACACACACAAGCGAAAGCTGAAGCAGAAACAGTGAAAATGTTCCTTTCATAACTTTTTTGCCAAATTGTCAAACCAACGCTCTCCAGGACTCCAGTCAAGTCTCGGACCAAATACCACAAAAGAAAGAAACGAAGAAGGAAAACTAAATAGAAATGGATGAGAAACAGAACAACGTTATATCGTATACGATATACGATATACGATTACATAGTTATTACCAGATAGTTGCAGTGTAATATACATAATTGAAGTTGTTAGCAAAAGAACTCCACACCCACACTCACACACAAACACCCACCACACCCATACACACACTTGGAAAATTCACCACAATTCTGAATAGTTTCAGTTCATTTTAAGCGGGGAATCAAACCGAATGAATCGTTTTGATTCCCCGATTTCCAACCACACACACAATTGGAACATTACATACATTTATATATATATAACTATATGGTATACATGATTAATCAGAGAAACAAATTTAGATAGGCGAAAGTAAGCTGCTAAATTACATTTATGAATCGGCTAGAGGCAATCTGTAATCTATATAGATAATAACGATTGCGAATTGGAGTAATTCAACACATTTAACTGATGTATACATCCAAGTGATGTATGCATCGCACCGTACATCTGCAAGGGAGTCAAGGCAATGGTTACTTTAAAGCTAACTAAACTATTTGTTAATGAAAATATACATATAAATATATATATATACATACATAATGAATAATATTCCAGCTGAGATCCAGGCGATGGCAAATATACATAAATATTTTCATGTGAAAGCAAAAGAAATCGGAAAAAAGGCGTAAACATGTTATATTTGCAATAAAAAGAAAACAAAAAACAGAAATTTAAAACAAACAACAAACAAAAAAAAAAAAACAAATATATACTTGTATGAAAACCGTAACTGTTAAGGCATATACATACATACACATATACATACTTATAAATATAATTATAAATAAATAAATAAATATATTTTTAAGACACGTTCTAAAAGCAATAATTCAAAACAACAACAAGAGCAGAAGCCGAGCAGATGAAATAATTGAGAACCCAAAAGGAATACATTAAATATACACCAATATATAAATATACATAATACATATATACACCTAAAGTCTATATATATATACAAATATTACGAGTAAGAACTGCATGGACAAGCGAGAAGAGAGAGGAGATCTTTCTGCTATGACATGCATATTGTAAATTACTTGTAAACATATTTTGACTGTCCTAGAAACAAGTGTAGCAGTGGGACACATTCTGATATGGTCTATAAAAGAGAAACTTAAAAAATACCTAAGCAAATCATTTCGGGGCAGCTAAAGCCAATTAAACCAACGCTGGCACAAAGTACAGTCAGCTAGTCAAATTTTTATGTTGTAAGTGAGCCGATAATCGATAACTGTCAATCGTGTAGCGATAACCGATAACCGATAACCGATGCCAGGCGAGACTCAACTGAACTTGGGGTTATGGGTTATTACGGTAGACAGATTCACACACACACGCCCACACACCCACACACATGTTGTACGTACAGGTGTAAACCCAGAGAAATCAGCTTTAAGCGTACTGTTGAATTTTTTTCTAGCGTTTTCCCTGTTAACGTTCGTTATGAGTAGCAGAACAAACCGACAGACAGACATACGAACAAACATATTATTTGTAGTGCTCTAAACTGAAGACAGTAGAACTACAGCAGCAGCAACTCATACAATATTCAACTTTATTGGTAAACCGGATCAAGAAAAGCAACAACAACAACAACAACCAAGAGAAATGCGTCCTTGTAACAAAATCAATTTCAGTCAATTAGATAAAGCGAAACGTTACAGCAACAACACAAAAGAGCAACATAAAGACACAATTTTTTGAGAAAAAAAATACAAAAAAAAGATGAAAAAAATATGTAATTAAAAAACCAAAATCGAACATTTTTTCATTATTTTTCTACTGATGGCGCCATCGGAAACTGCTTAAAAAAATTTTGAAACGAAGGGAAGAAGAGAATTTCGATGGCGCAGGCGCAAAAGCTTTAAATTGAACATAAATAAAAACAAATAAAGTCTCTTTTTTATATAGAGAAAGCATAGACAAAGACGAAGATGAAGACGTGTATAAATACATAAGGAGGAGTATGCCGTAAATGAGGATTTTTTAAATTTAAAAACAAGTATATAAACACAGATACTTTAAGCCGAACGCCGTTCGTTTTTTTGAGTCGATAAAAGTCAATTTGTGGATGGGAAAACAAGTAATATTTGACACGGCACGGACGCAGAAGAGTATAAAGTATAATATGTAAAATAGTTTTAAATGTGAAGGAATAAATACAATTACGAAAAGACAGATTGAAGCCAGAGTAATGCAGATTTTGGTAGTTATACTCATTATATACGACTTACTTTCGCTCTTATTATTGATTATTATTACTTATTGTATTGTCTTATAAAACATATCAGTTTCTTATTATGTGTATGCGTAAATCGCCAATAAAAACGATAGCGATAGCGATAACGATAACGATAACGTTTACGATTACAATTACGAATGAAATACCAATTAAACAACTGAAACTAATGTCTAGCGCTAATGGAAAACCAAAAGAAAAAGAAAAACAATGAAGTTTCTTTTATACCAATACGAAGAGTACACATACATACAGAGATCGACACAGAGCGCAGGGAGCGCGGAGAGAGGCGCAGGCGCTTGGGGAAGTCCCGAAAATTGTGAGCCTTTGTACACTTTGACATGCTTTTATATATGTATATGGTAGCAATCAGACAATTCTAACTTCAGTTCGTTTTTTATAGACAAAACATGTGTACATACACCAGACATACACCCCCACACACACAGACACACACACACCCACTAACACACACACAATGGAAGCCTACACACATACGAACGAACGATCACTTGACTATTTTTGCTATAAGTAAGAAATTCCCCCCAGGAATGTGTCAGTCGGCAGTTGCTACTCCTACTGACAAAAACACCTTTACTATATTGACAATATCTCTTATATATTTTACACTATACTATATGAAAAAAACAAAAAGAACAAAAAAAGAATTATATATTAATATATACAAAGGAAAATAAGTATAACAAAAGATACAATTAAATACAAGCAAATGTTTAAGCTAAAGACAAACAAAGACAAAAGTAAAGTAAAAGGACGTTAAAATTGTATTTACAAATGCAGAAAAGAAAACAAACAAAAAACGAAAAACGTAAAAATTAAATCATTTTAATACTTTATACACAAGGATACCAGTCGAAAGCGAAAGAGCGTGGACAAAATTTAACAAGACAGACAAAATGAAGATACATTTATAAAGAAGAAGAAGGAGAATTAAAAGGCGCGATAAGAAAGCGCAGAGTTTGTAAGTATTCTAACTATGTAAGTAAACGTAATTAAGTGGCGTGTGCGACGGCTAAGACAAAGGATATAAAAATCAATTAAATACACACTCACATATGAGATATATATATATATACTACATATGTATATGTATGCCCCGACCCGAGTCGGGCAAATACTTTACAAACTTAGCAACACATTGGGCTATATATCGAGTGATTCAGGACGAGTTCGATGGGAGCAGGCTTGGCCCACATGTGTGTACATAAGCTCTACGGCATAACGGTATAAAAGACAGCAAACTGGTACAGTACTACACTTACTGCAAACTATACAAGGTAAACAATTTTAATAACAGACAGAAGACAGCAGACAGAAGAGAGAAGAAGTGCAGGCGAACAGTGCGAAAGCCATACACATAAATAGAAGCATAACAAGAATTTAAAAACAAATCGAAAACAAAAGCAAAACTAAAGCGAACGTTTTTCATTTCTATAAAGAAATCCGGTAACGAATTTGTATATTTACTATGAGAAATACAACATTATATAGACATTATATACTATACTTATGTGTACGATCGATCATCCCGTAAAGGCCGAGTCCTTCATCCGCAACCGCAAATATGCCCATATACATACATACATACATATACAAAGATACGAAATATATATACACTATATACATATGTATGTGCATGCCTATATGTGTATGTGTATGATTTATAGTTATATAACCAAGAACAACAAATAAACATATAGTTAAATTCAATAATGTTAAGCATATGAGGACGAAGGGAGGAGAACACAATGACAAAGACAGGCGGGCCGCATGCCGTTGGTTAAAGTAATTCAATTATGTATAAGGGCCCTTCAAAAATATTTAAAACAAAAGGTATAAATTAAACAAAAAACACAAAACGATTATTAAAAAATGAAAACCAATATGAAGCCATCAACAGCCACAACATTAAGAACACGAACAACCCACACACACTCACTACACACACAGAAAATGGCAATTATTGCCACACACAATCACACACACACACACAGACGTAAATTGTAAAAGTTTTTTAACACACAATATCAACAAGAATACAAATGCAAAAATTATGTATGCAAATAAAGAACTTTAGCAACAAAACATTTACAACTTACCCAACAAACTACCCCATTAACAGAAACTCGAATTAAAATTGAAATTGATAAAAGCTAATGAGATAACGAGATAATCGGATAATCGGATAAGATAATGGCAGATCAGAGCAGATACAGATACTACTTTAGTACTATGTAAAGCGTGTGTTGAGAACGGCCTAAGCAGATTCCAATTCCAACAGCATCAGCATACACATAACAGATACAGATATATAAATAATTGAGTATAAACTATATAAACATGATTTTAAACAAACGCGACATGAAAACAATTAAATAATGGCATTATATAAGGTTAAGATAATGGTACATAAGTTTAAAAAACAATGGCAAAACAGAAGCAAAAACCAAAGCTCTAGAGCGACAAAAAAATAAACAAATATATATATATATATATAAATATATATATAATACAAATTATAATGAAATAACTGAGAAATAAATAAATTAATTCATAATGATTAATAAACAAATATGAACATTGTTCAAAAACATACAAAACACTCGTTTTTCTCTCGGAATTGGATTAATATAGTGGGCCTAATTATAATACAAACATTTAACAAACAGCACCCAATATTTATTTATATAAAAAACGCACTTAACACAATACTAGATATTTGAGTATTCAACAACTGGCTGATAGTTCGCCACTTCCCATTCAACTGGACTTTTTGGCCTTGCTGATCTGCTGCTTCTCGTCCCACCACTTGGCATACCATTTGGCGCTGCGCTCTGCACTCGTGTCCGCATCATAGAGTGGCATGTAATCCATGTGTATGGAGGCACGCAGACGATTGTACATCAGCATGGACGAGGTGTACGAGGCAATGGAGCGTGGGGAGTGGCTTAAGCGATATTTGGTGTAGGGAAAGGCCAAGCGTACGCACAACTCGAGCAGGAATGCCAGAAAGAAGAAGAGAAAGTGGGGCAGATACCACCAGCTGGTCTTCACCTTAAACCGTTCGCCCATGAGTGCCATCTTTTGCAGAAAGCGCGAAACATCATTGATGCCCGTATCATCGGTAACAAACACTGGCAATCCATTTACCGCCTTGTTGGACACCTTGAGTGCCTTGTAGGCACAGACATGACCCCAGGCCACGTTGCCAGCGTAGACCAGCTGCTGTTTGCCACCCACTCCGGCAATGCGAGGATAAGTCCAGCCACGTTTCGACAGGTACTCAAAGGTCTTTGTTATAAACTGCGAATCACACTCCCCGTACGTTAAGGGTGCCCGTATGGCGCTGGTAGCCAGGTAATCTGCATATGACAAGGATTAATAAGATTGTCAATTTCTTGCAAAAGACACCCACTCACCCAGTTGATTCTTAAGAGGCGCTCCATTCGAGTTGAGCACAATATTCTCGGCCCGCAGCTTACTCGAGGCATAGCCAGCGATGAGGAACTCGTTGTCCTGTTCCCAGAGCTTTGCGCTGTCCAAGGTGGGCGTGTCCGTTTTGGACTCTGTGGAATTAATGACCGCCGAGAATGTGCTGCGTCCCTTGAAGGGCACAAAACACACCGAGGTGCAGCTGGTGTAGACCAAACGCTTCACATTGTTCTGTATGCACAGATCGACCACATTTCGAGTGCCTAGAAACGATTCAGTTATTGGATGTATTCGCCAGTTACGCTGACTAAGCTCACCCTTTATGTTCACTTGCTCCAGCTCTTCATAGTTGGGTGGGTACTCGATCTTAACCGATGCGGCACAATGGAACACACCATCCACTCCGGCAAAGATTTTGTTGAGACTCTCGCGATCGCCGCAAATATCATCCACAAATGTGCGTAGCACAGGTGTCTCCGGGTGTCCAATATTGTTCTTATACGGCACAATGTCCAGCGAACGTATCTCCTTGATGCCCAGCTCCTGACGCTGCTCCAACAACAGCTTGATCAGATGTTGTCCCAGAAATCCACTGCCGCCCGTCACGAGCACCACATCGCCAGCGCTACTGCCCATAGTGTATAATGTGAACTGGTTGTAATTACTAAAAAAAAAGTATATTAATATAGCCCAGGTAATAACAATACACAAGTTGGTCAAGCATATGCCATAAACCGTGCACTGTTGCCGCAAGAGATGATCGTACTTGGTCTAAACCAGCTCGAGGAAACCTTCGTCGGGGTCAGTTAAGCTGGCTCGAATGACTTGGCACTTTTATAACGTCTAGCTTACGTGCCGCTTTGTTATGATAATGAAGAGCAAACCAGAAACCACAGCATACTAAGTTAGTATTACCAACTATCAGCATGATACAACTAAATATAGAGTAGATGCTATGACTGGACTGATTTGGCAGAGTAAGCATTATGCTTGATTCTTTATACCTATTTCCGCAATATCATTGAAAATATCTATCGTTTTGTTTTTGCACATTCAACTTCCTCCGTTATGTGTTACTTGGCCATGGTCAAAATATTCAACACCTCTTGTGCCGCAACGACAACAACAACACACACACACACTCACACACAAGATACACTTCACGAAAGATTTACCGCGTCTGTTTTGACGTTGGGCTAGCTGCAGATTACAACACAGTTGGTAAAAGCAACAGTGAAACTAGTATCAATACAATTACAAACAAAAACTAACTGGTTTCCGCGTCTCCTATTACAACATCCATACGTCAAATGGCTGAGCACCGCCTTCAAGTAAATCTCTGCCTTATTATCTTGTCTTCTTATTGTAATTGGGACATGTACCGTTAGACTGCCAATTTTCCAAATTATTTTCCCCCAAAGAGCTGCGAAGGCTTACCACGAAACTCAAGCCGAGATTTGCAACAGTCGCTGTCGCTTGCCGCTTTATAACTGTTTGTTCAGCCAAACAAATTGTTGTATTTGTGGACTTGGGCAACATAAGATTTCGACTGGCGGCGTTGCCACCTGTCGACGTTTATCGATAACAGCTATCGATCGGTGCCACAGAGAGCGCGCTGATTTTGAATGAAGCAGTAGGGAAAACGTTGGTAAAATTCAATTTTTATTCAACAACAAGTAAATGAATATGGACATTAAATAGGCTTAGAGATTACATAAATAGGTATTTTCATCTTTTCACTTTTCACTTTCCACTTTTCTTGCCATTCACGCTGCGTTTAGCTCTTCTTTTTCCGCGATGAATTAGAATTTAATTACAATATTCAATAAGTACATTGTTAATTGTTTTCGTTGCAATTCTCTTCATATTTGTAAATATAAAGTAAACGAGAAGTAAAAGGCCGTTGATACAAATGACTTTGGATTGGATTAGGCGAGCTTAAATATTAACAACACATACATACATATATGGAATACAAAATGGTGTTTAGTACAATTAAAAATTCTGTTCACATTTCGGTTTGGTTTGTTACAACATTATTAAGTAAATGTTAATGTTTATGTTTATGTTCATGTTATGTTATAAGTACAATATACTATATGTATGTATGCGCATTGTATATATGTAAATCAGTTAAGTACTAACGGTATGATTTGGATTAGCATCAACTGCATTGAATGAACATAAATATGATAATCAATTTAATTTAAATATTTTCGTACGCACGAACGCGTACACTATAGACTATGAATAATGTTTAATAATTATCTAGCAATTTCCTTTAGTTACATTAACGAAACACAGTAAATTTTAATTCTATTGCATTTGAATGCATTCTTGGAGTGACATGACGAAATGATAAACAATTTCTATACTTATTAATTGTCGCGCTATGAACAATATGAATGTTGATTGTGTATATTAAACTAATTAGGTGTATATAACTTTGTATATATAGTATAATAATATTGTATATATATAATATAGGTATTATGGTATGCTGTCACAAAGACTATCTCTTTAACTAAAATTACTTTTACTTTAACTATTACAAGTACATTCTCATTATCAGCTATTATTGTTGTTATTGTATGTGTGTCGCCGTCTAACACAATGCTCTATATATATCTCCCTGCTTTCAGTAAGATAAAGCTGATGGTGAACGCGAACCAACTGTAAAATCTTTATACACCGAAAACACAGAAATCTGCAAAGAGCGGAAACAACGAATTATTAAAAATAGTTCATAAATCATACATCTATAATGGTATACAAATGTATATATACTATATGTACATATCATACGTATTTTCAGTATATCAAGTTGATCAGTTTAATTGGCGAATTGCGTCACAGTCAAGAACTGCATAATGATGATGTGGGCATCTTGCCAATAACCGAATTAAACTTGGCATGTACTTTGGCCGTCTCTAAATGCGGGAATGGCGAATTGATATGGGTGCGGAAACGAGGGAGCGGGGAGCGGGGAGACTGCTGACTGCCTTGCTGACGATTGACAGTGCCGCGAGTGCGGTAGCTTATCAGTTCAAGTACGAATTGTTTACCTTGTCTTTCAGCTGCTGACACAGTTTCTGGCCATTCATCAGTAGCAGGAGCACATCGTTGAGCCATTGAACACCAATTTCCGCTTGACGCGAATCAAATTGCATTGTTCCCTGATTGTTAAGCAGCTGATAGACGGCAATGATGAGCTTGTGGCTTTGCAGATAAAAACTAACGGCCAAATCCTCGGGCAGATTAGGCACAAGTGATTTCATATTGCGTCCCTTGATGAGCTCCTCAATTGGCTTCTTCTTCGGCACGAGCAGGCTATTACGTCCGCGCTGCAATGCATCCAGAATATTTCCTATCACATGGAGCACTTCATCGGAGGTTCTGCAATATCAGCAACGAGTTATAAATAAACAATAAACAATAAAAACAACGCCAACAATCAAAACAACAACAGCACGAAATGCAAATACGCAAAATACATAAATACACAGACTCACTTGAAGTGATAAGAGTCATCAACGTCGTCAATGTGATTGATTGCTGTTTGTAGATGATTGGCGGCATCCTGAACTTGCTGCAGCTTCCAAGGTGAATCATGGGTGATTGAGGTACGTTGTGTTTGACTGGGCGCCTTACACAGCTTAAAACTAATATCCTGTCGCGGCATATAAAGGTAAATATACATTATTATTAAATTGGTTATCGATCCACTATCGATTTATATGAACCTACCGCCTGTGTAATTGCATCACCCGTTAGGGTTAGCACCGCCTTCAGTTGATCTGGCGAAACGCTGAGTATAAACTTTTCAGTCTTCTTGCCTTCGTTATCATAAAGCGGCACGGGAAATCTATGAGCGCATTCCTAGACACGAAATGGAGAGCATTGCATACTATAAGTACTATATGCAGAGATATTTGATTAATGACAATCGATACTTACAACCAGTATAGTTCGCAATTGCTTTAATATCGCATGTACTTCTTGTCTCAGCACCCATTCGAATTCAATTTGCTGCAAGAATGTTTGCACATTCACGTGTAGTGGTAGTGGTTGTGGGTGTGGGAATGGGTGCGGGTATTAGGGTGTGGGTGTGGGTGCGGATGTGGGTGTGGGTATGCGAGTACGCAGCGGGGTTACGGGGCGTCAGTGTTTGCGATAGCGCAAAACAAAGAGCAAAGGCATCAACGGCACGTTCATTTCATGTACAAATCAATAATATCGGCGGCGTTCACAGCGCAGCGGCAGTGGCAGTGGCAGAGGCAGAGCGTAGAGTATGAAACAAAAACAGACACAATCAATAATCAATTAGCACTTGATTCGGCACTTGATTAATTGTATTGCATTTTGGCAGTGTGGTTCACGCTGTCATGGATTTATAATTGCACACATACCAAATTTAGAGCCTCCTCTCGCTCCGTGTCAACGACAAGCATTTTCATTGTGCTTTTGGCCTTCTTGCGCGCTGTTATGTATCTCCGTTTGCTTTTGTCACTAATAGCTGCAGCAGCGCTAGCAGCAGCAACGCCAGCTATGTGTAATGCGAGCGCTGCAATTTAATAATATTTTTGGGTTCAATGTATTACAGCATTTGTATTCACTCTGGGCTTAACTAACTTAGTAATATTTACTATGCGTTCACTGTTGCCTTCAATACACTAGAGCACAACTGCCACACTTGGCGTTTTTGCGCCAAAATTGGTGCTTTTTTTAAGTTTTGGCGCAATGGCACTTTTAATTCTTAAATTGTAACATTACGTCGCCTTAACTTAACGCCTTGAGTTAAAATCAACTTCAACAATATATGAATACTATAAGTTCTTCTGTTGACTTCATAATTATTATTCACTCTATACTCGATACACCTTGCTTTGTTTATCTTTTTCGCGCGCCAAAAAGACTCATTCATTCATATTTTAACTCAGCCCTGGCATGTATCGAATGCCTGCTATCGACTTTCGATAGACGCATATGTCATCAGTGGGTTACAGTGGGCGCTAAATTCAAATTAGAATACCGCTTGACTGAGTGATAAAAACTTACGTTTACGCAGCGGCGGGGGTGTGATGAGTACAGCCGTCTCCGGCACCGGATTGAGCACATGGTGCTGATATTGTCCACTTCGCTGTCGATGTAGCGGCTGGAACGACCAATTTGTTGTCGGGCTGAAAATTATTGAAAGCATACGAATAACACGTTGTTATTTTGTTAACAAATTAAATTTCTCGATTTGTTTGCTCGTGCACATATACAACAAATGCGAGTTTGCCTTATCATATTTGTTTTCGATTTTGGCTTGATTTGATTCCAATGTGAAGTGCTAATTGCCTTAATATCTTGTGTTGTATTTATTTTATTGCGATTGTTGCCGTTGCCGTTGCCGTGCTGTGGCGGCTAATGCCATTCTGCCAATCGCATCGGCGTCTCGTCGCCTCGTCACCCCCGTCAAAAACCCAACGACCGACCGGGCGCGATGACTCATGGCGAGCCGAGCAGCTGTTGGCGATGATAGCGTCTGGTTTTTGGTTACACCAGAATCGGAGTCTACCCGTTTCGTTCGAACTGCATGTAATATGCATGTGGGGTTCCCACAGCACGCGTGTCAGCAGTTTAATATACTCGTAGTGGCATTGGCTTTTGGGCTACAATTACAAGCAGCGTTTTGATAAGCTATGCTGCTTGCTGCTTGCTACTTGTTACTCGCTGCCTGCTAATGTTTGCTGACGTTTTACACACAAACACACACGCACACACACGGGCGCGCATAAATTTTCATAGACGCAACGGTTTATTTAGTTGTTGACACTATCAAGCTCTTTTTGTTTTTCATTTGATAAGCCAATGTCAAGAAAAAATGAAATATATAGTATTATGTACTCGGCCATGTGTGCAAATGTATCAACATTCATTTAAGTATTTATGCGGCCATAAATTTTATAGACACCAAAAGCAGCGGCGGCATTTTAACACATTCTTGAGCTCCCATAATGCCAAAACAAACACGGTTTTATTATTCTGCACATACATATAGTATACAACAAGCAGCTCATACAAATAACGGTACTAGGGTTAAGGTTGCGTGTGTATTTTCTTTTCTTGAATTTACCTCTGCGGCATTTTGTTAATATTTAGGTTTGTTAAATATTTTCTCAATTGTTGTGTTACTCGTATTATCTATTGCAAACACTTGAGCAGCTTTGAAAGGCGCGTATCACGAGACAAAACAAAACAGAGCGAGCGTTAGGCGTTAAGGCAGTTAAGTCGGCTAAAGCTGTTGGTAAGTGATCGAACGAAATAATGAACAGGTGGCAACCCTGGCAGCTGTATGAGTAACGGCAAGCGCACACAAAAGCCCCAAGCAACTGACTGAACCGACAGCGCGACTGAACAACGACGGCCCAAAGAAAACGCCACCAAGTCAAGCGGCCGCGCAGCGTGAATTGGTCAATGGCAGCAAAACAGTTAGCTATATCAGCCCCGCAGCAGGCAGCAGCGACGGCGTCGGCGCGCGTCGAGGCCAACGTCAGCGTTAAGCGTTTGCCTCGCGCAGCGAACGGGCGTTTTGCTTTGCTTTCGCATGCACGGTTGCCACTCGCAAATTTCAAATTGCACCAAAAAAGGTGAATGGCGTTACAAACGCACCAAATCGGTTCGTGCTTCCCGGCTTATCTACCAAAAAAGCGAACCAATATCTGTGAAAAAACACCAGCACACCAGTACCAATTGTGGCAACTGTGCGTGTGTTTGAACTCCACCGTAGTTAAAAACTTGACGAGCTTTTTTCGTCAGCTTTCTTCAGGTGCGCGCACTGATAGCCGCTGCCGCTATCGACGTCGTCGCCGTCGTTGTTGTAGTTGTAGTTGCTGCCGTCGTGTTTATCAGCAAAGTGTGCGGTTGGCATTGACAGCATAGCATAACCATAATACGAATTTACTGTTGTTGTTGTGCGAGTACGAGTAGTTTTTACATACACAGTGTTTTTTGCATACACAGTAATTTATTTTATTTATGTTGTTTTTGTATAAAAAGTGGTACAAAATCGTTTAACGCTATTAATTTAAGGCTTTTCTTCAGTATAAATTTAAATACGTGGATTTGTTTATGAGATGAAGCAAATGTGCAAATATAAACAAATAAACGTGTGCCCAACAGGTGTGTCGATGTTTGTGTGTGTATGTATTGTGTTTTGTGAGAGAGTGTGTCAGTGTGTCTATGTGTGTGTGTGTGTTTGTGTGGCCGTGTGCCTGTGTGAGTGTGTGTGGAGCTGCGTTTATTTACTCGCCGGTCATCATCTCCATGAATTCTGTAAATTAAACAAAATGACAGACATTAAACCGATTGCCACTGAGAGATGCATTTGCATAAATATGTATGTAAATAAATAACTAAATATGTATATACATGTGCATTAACATCTCAAATATTTGTGCCAAGAGAAGCGAAACATATGGAAATAGCATGTACCACCAGCAGAACACCACGCCACCCCCACCCCCATACTCCCACACTATTTTCCATATATGTGTGTCGTGCCGGCCTATTAATAGCTTCGATATGATCCAAAATGATCAGGTTGTCATGATCGAGAACTCAAGATCAGCAGAGGCACCGATGTCATATCTAGCTGATGTTTACAGAATCCAAAAAGCAACGAAAAAAAGACGCTTTCCGTACGTGGGTGGGTGGCTGGCTGTGTGTATGTTTACGTGGGAGAGAATTTAGCAAACTGCTAGAATGTGTATCTATATCGATGTATAGTACTTATGTAGTAGTACCATGATACATATGTGCCAACTCACCATCGAAATCAACTGTACCGGAACCATCACTATCGATTTCCTCAATCATAAGGTCCAATTCCTTTTCGGTCAGCTGATCGTCGAGCTCCTTCAGGATCTCCTTGAGGCAAGTGGTGGGAATGAAACCGTTGCCCTGCTTGTCGTACAGGCGGAAGGCCTCGCGCAGCTCCTTCTGCATAGCCTCAGCATCCTCCTCCACAATGAATTTGGCAGCCAGTTGCACGAACTCACCGAATTCCAAGCGACCAGACTCTGGGGATTTACATGAGGCACATATTTAGTTGAATTGCGAAACCACTAATGATATATTGCAAAGAACTAATGAATTTACGACAGACTCGAAATAAGTTATGATTAAATCACAGTGTAGAAAAAAAAGCACTATATACTAACTAAAATTAATAACTGATACCGCGTGAAGTACCTCCAGACTTATCGCTAATCTACTGCCAGAAATAATACCACATATAAGTATATCACTTGAGCTTTGATTACTTACTATCTTCATCAACCTCCTCGATCAGTTCCTCCAAGATCTTCTTGTCGAAGGGCTGACCTGCAAGTTAGATTAGAGGGTATACTGTGAGCAGATCCGACACATGTATCCAGGTATGTTATATCCCCTTACCCATCAGACGAAGAATATCGGCAACCATTTCAGTGGGAATGCTGCCACTCTTCTGGTGATCGAAACTGTTGAATGCCTTCTGGAGCACGGCAATTTGCTCAGGTGTCAGATCCTCATCCTAGACGAATAAAAGGATATCACGATAAGAAACCCATCCGATTCCGATATGAATCACTTAATTGAATGTCTTACAATGCTGCTCATGTTGCTGCTTTGGGTTTATTATGCGGAATAAAAGATAAATATCGATCTGAACCTATCACCACCGAGTATTCGTGCGTACTACGAAGCAGCGCGTCTGTGTTTTCCAAAATATAGCGCAAAACATTTCAGATCGACTGTCTCTGAACTTGCCACACTCACACACACACACATAGATGAACCCGAGACGTACATTTCGGAATATGTAGCACTTTTCCACGCCGATGCCTGAATTTTATTGTTTTTTAGAAAGAACTGTAAACGCGCGATCAAAAACAAAATTAAAACGTTCGCACCACCAAGACGAGGGCGATGCCAGCAGAATGTGAGCCGTATAGTGGTTTTCCACACATACAGACGATTCGAGACGAACCACCCAAACCGACCGAAAGAAAATCTCAGCAATCGCGAGATCCAATCAGGAGCTGACGAGGCCCACTGAAGCTGCATGAATCGCTATAATGCGATGCGTTGCGCTGCCTTCTCTCCATATAATGTTTACATATACAATGTATACTTAAATGTGAATCTTACATATATATAGATTTGGATATATATGTATATATAGACAGCAGTGCACAACAACATGCGGCCGATATGGAGAAATGCCCCAGTGAAGCATGCGCTAGACAACGCATGGATATGCACGCCATACGAATGTCATGGGGTATATTAGTTCTGTAGCACTCATATGCCAACTAATCGAGGCTCGCCTTAATAGAGTTGTTCATGCTGTATATCTGATTCGTATACAACAAACTACCATTAACTATCATAGTCAGAGACCCTTAGTTCTTTTTTCTACCCAATAAATAATATACCTTCTATACCTTTTTCTATAAATTTTATTTATATTGCAATCGTTATTGCTAATGAGCAGCCATTAGGATTTAATTATACAAGTGGGATATCTACACACTAATAAACAACAGTTAAAAATAAAAATAATACACAGCGAAATCATATATCATATAACAGCAATGAGCTTGTAATTGTACTTAAATGAGAGCGTCATAAACTATTTAGATAATACATCTATTATTGTTGTTAGCTTAACGTTTGCAAATGATGAGCTTAATATTTTACTAAAGTCCCCAAAAAACTATACCTTGCTACATAGTGTAATTGACAAACATTCCAATTAGTTGCGGAACTTGGTGGTGGTTGGGGTGGTGCCTGCGCCAGTGCCTCCCTGATTCAGGAGAGCCGTAAGCGTGGCATGTGAAGAGCTGAGAGTGGAGCTGCTGGCGATGAGCTTGGCCTTGAGCGGATTACTGGTGCTGCTGCCCACAATGGTGCCCTGCAGGCAGGGCGAGCCGGTGGTCATAGGCAGCTCCTTGCTAGCAATATCCTCAGACGTAGCTGTGGCAGGCTGTTGCTGCTGCTGCTGTGCGGGTGTAGCAGAGACGCCTTGGAGCAGCGCATTACGGAGATGACTATTGTTGTTGCCGCCAGACAGCTGCTGCTGCTGTTGTTGCTGCTGCTGCTGCTGCTGCTGCTGCTGCTGATTGTTGGCCACTATAAAGGAGTTGGTTATCAGACCACGACTCTTGATGTTCAGATCCACAAAGAATAACTTCATTTTCTGTATCATGGTCTCCGTTACGTTGAAGGTTAACATCATGCTCAGATCGATATTGGTCTTGTGCCTGTAGAGCTCATGGGTTTGCTGCAGTCGACACACCTCATCGTAGATGAGAAACAGAAAGCGTGAGCTACGATTCTCGGCTGGAATGATGCCCCGCGCCGATAGCCACTCGCGATCCTCGGCATCTGGCAAATATCTGATAATCTCGGGATGTTTGCTAGCCAACCTGGCGCCGCCCAGTTCCTTGCCATCAATGCTAAAGCCAAAAGCCAGATTAGCCTGCACGTCGAGCACGAACTTGGTGCTGGTGGAGATTTGTGCAGTATTCCAGAATATCTGGCGGCGCACAGGCGTTGGCAGTGGCCCACTCACCAAGGGTGCGCGCTGCAGTTGCATCTGCGGCTGCTGTTGCGCTGCCTGTAGCTGCAACTGTTGCTGCGGCTGTTGCACCTGCTGCAGCTGCTGTTGCTGCTGGACAGGCAATGTGTTGGTTACACACGGCATGGGCTTGGTAGCGGCCACAGGATAACCCAAATTGTTGGCAAACATCTTGTTGTTGCTTGGATTGTTATACTCTATTGGTTTGGCTGGTCGCTTGAGTGCCAGACGCTGCTGCTCGCCCACATTCGCAGTGGCCGCAACTGTGGCACGTTGCTGTCGTACCACAAAGTTCGTATACTGTGCCTTGGCGTTCTCTAGCAGCGCACACGAGGACATTTTCTGCAGCGTCTCCTCATTGACAGCATGCTGCCCGAGATTCTCCTTGATGTTGCCAAAGGCAGGCTTGAAGTAGTTCTGCCAGAGGAACAGCGTGGAGTTAGGAAGAGAAAGTCACTGATGTTGGTAACTTACATTCATGTAGCGCTTGATGATATCGTTGACCTCTGCGTCGAAGGATTGCTGCACGCTAATTCGCAGCAGTTCCAGTGCTCGCATGGCAGACTCGGCACTACCACCGCTCTCCATGTTGTGTGCGCCATTGTAACGTTGGCGTATTCTCTGCAGCATGTTCTCAGCCATCTCCGAGGTAGTCACATATTTCTGTGGAGGAATACATGTTACACTTGGTAGTTGGAAGTCAGCAAGTCATCGCTTACCACTGCAGGTTCTGTAGGATTCAATGTTAGTGTGAGGATTGTGGCTGCTGTAGTTGCTTCCATTTCCGTTTGCTTGGCAGGACTGGCCACACGTGTGTCCATGGAGTGTGTGGTCTGATTAGAGCAGTCCGAGTCATCCGATGAGAAGTTGGGCTGCAGTGCGGCAGGTGAGCGCTGCTGCACATCGCTGCTGCCAGTCGCATTGTTAGCAGTACTTGCCGTGTCACTCAGAATCTTCCAGCTGCGCTGTATGACCATTTTAAATCAATTATTAATGAATATTTCAATTTTTTCTTTATATTTTCAGCTGTTTAAAGATGTGCATTAATTTTCGCTGCCCGTGAGCCTATTTTCTGGGCTAACTTTTAGCCAGGGACCAGGTTATGCAGCACGCATGCGCTCACGAGCCACCACCAGCTGCTCATCCCCCTGCTGCTGCGGGCACTCAACAGCTGCTGCCAACAGTTGTCGAAGCCGGGGTGCAATCCATGTCCAGTTCACCCAACTCCAAGCGCCGTTGCTGGTCCAATAAGTTGCGCAAATCGGCATACTCATCCGCTTCCTCCTCTTCCTGCACCATAGTCGTAGCTGATGATGCTTCAGCTTTCCCTGCCTCCGGAACTTTCTCACGCTTTTTAAACGCTTGTCGCTGTGCGAATAGCTTCTTGTCAAACTCATCCATGTAGTCCAACGCTGCAGTTGGTCGATAATCCTCGGGTGGCGCATAGGACTTGTGCACGGCTAGATTCAGCACATCGGGCAGCATGAAGGCAAAGAGCCAGCACACCAGCGGTGTAGTGCCACACGTGTAACTTGCCTCCTTATGGTAGAACAGCAAACCATCCAACTTCGGCTGATTGTCCTCCCACAACGGGTAGCGCTGCAGCACTTGGTCTACTGCACTGGCGTCCTCAAAATCATAGTAGTCCAGCAGTCTGAATGGTTTTTCGTTGCGTTTACTGCGCTGACTCAGCTCGCCGCGTTCATCAAAGCGTGACCGCAGCCAGAAGAAGCGAAAGCTTGCCTCACAGTCGAGCAGCTGCTGCTGGCCAAAAGAGATGGCATCCAGCACATAGAACATATCCATGTCTGGCACATGCACGCAGTCTAGTATGGTTTTACACTTGGTCATTTCACCATCACCCGGCAGCAGCGTTCGTAATTGCATAGTAATACGGCCTGCCTGGTTGTACACCTTGGTGCGTCCATTGCTAGCAATGACCAGGCAGCGTTTGCCCACGGGACACGGCAGCAGTAGCCAATCGCTGAGGTTCTCTGGACGATGACGCAGCCACTCAGACTGCTGTAGCTTAAAGCGTTCTCCGCTCTTGCTACTGCCTGCACTTTTCTTGCGTTGTCTACGTTGTCTTTGGCTTTTACTCTGTGTAGTTTGCTCCGCTTCAGCATCCTCATCCGAGTCAGCCACATTTCGATGGTCATCTTGTAGCAGCTGACGACGTTTTTTTTGCTCATCCAGCAGCAGCAGCTGGCGTTGTCTTTGCTGCTCGCCGGGATCAATGCTCTTTTTGTACAACTCTTTGAAATTGTTGCTCATTTTTGTGAATTTGCAATGCCGGCGGGAGCTTTGTTTTGATAAATAAACCGCTGCCGCAATTGGCGTTCTTGCGCCAAAATTGGCACTTTTTTATAAGTGGGCGCAATTGCACATTTCTTATTGGCCCTTTACGTCGCTAAGATAGCCTTAACTTGGGTTTAAATCAATTTCAAGCAATATATAAATAATATAATTTCTTCTTTTGACTTTACAAGCAGATTTATTTGCCATTTGAAGGCTATTATGCACGATAGTTGGGGGCTATTGTAGCGGCTGTTCGTGGTTGTGGTATGCACTAGGTTGTGAGTTTGGCTAATTTTGTTTGAGTTTGAATTGAACCGCGCAAATTATAAAAATAGTGAAGCATACTTTTGGGCTGCGCTCAAAAATGTCTGATTCAACTGCTACTTTTTGCTGCTCGCATGATACTTCAGTTACTGGTTGTTCTTCTCATTAATCATTTCCGCCCATAAGTGCTCGAACGCGCCTTGCTAAAGATTATGACTAGACTTTTTAATTAACAAGTGGTAACAGTGAAACAACAATCGATAAGCAGCCTCATCTGGTTCACTTATCGATAGAAACATTGAATAACATCGCAATACATCGCAATCAGCTGTGTGACATTTGCTTTGCTTTTAGCTTATTTTGCCGGTTTTGTCTTCAACTGAAATATATAATTTATTGCCATTTAATGCAAAGAAAGCATGAATAAAGCCTCTCGTATATTCTGGCCAGCTTTAATTACACCAAAAAATGCAGTTGTCAAGCAAACAGAGCAGCTGTCCCGCAGTCAAAAGGTGAACATCGCCAGGCGTATTACGAAAGCAACTAAAATATACATAATTTGTTCTTAAGTATTTAATATGACTTTCCGCTGTCCTGCACTATTTGTAACTATAGAATTACTTACAATTTGCAGCTTTTAACAGAACTGGGTCTGATCAAACCCGGCAGCAATGGCACTTACCAAATAATGCCCATAGCCCAGCGCTCCATAGACAAATGCATCAATCTGGTGCAGCAGAATATGCAGCTGGCTGGTGGGCAGAAGATCAGCTTGCCAGTGCTGACTCCCGCACAGTTGTGGAAAAAGACTGGCCGACTGGAAGGCGACATTTCCGAGTTCTACATGGTGCGGGACCGAAGCGGGAAACAGTTTCTAATGAGCCCAGTAAGTCGGCTTCAATATACTCCAATTACACTTTAATTGCCAAGTTTTCTTCTAGACTCACGAGGAAGCTGTGACCGCTATGCTGGCCTCTACAGCGCCCATCTCCTACCGTCAGCTGCCTTTGCGACTTTACCAGATTGGACCCAAGTTCCGAGATGAACTCAAGTCTAGGTTCGGTCTGATGCGAGCCAAAGAGTTCCTTATGAAGGACATGTATACATTCGATGTGAGCCAGCAGACTGCAGAGCGAACTTATGCCATTGTTAGCGACGCTTACGAGCGCTGCTTCAAGCAGCTGGAAGTGCCCTTTGTCAAAGGTATGACGTTGATATTTGAACCTGTTTCTATTATTAACAAGCTAATCTTCTCCCCCTTCTAGTTGAGGCTGCCACTGGCATGATGGGCGGCAGCTTGTCGCATGAGTATCATTACGTTTCACCTGTTGGCGAGGACACGCTGCTGCAGTGCAGCAACTGCGGCTATGCAGGCAATGTGGAAGTCTTTGACGGCAATGCAACAACTCCCAGCTGCTGTCCCAGCTGTAAGGAGGCTCAGCTGAGTCAAGTACGTGGCGTAGAAGTGGCGCATACGTTTCTGCTGGGCGATAAGTACTCCAAGCCGCTGGGTGCCACATTTCTGAATACCTCAGGAAAACCAGAGACGCTTGTAATGGGCTGCTATGGCATAGGCATCACACGTGTCATGGCTGCGGCACTGGAGGTACTCTCCACAGAACAAGAACTGCGCTGGCCCAAACTGTTGGCGCCCTACGATGTCTGCCTGATCGGGCCTAAGCAAGGCAGCAAGGAACAGTTGCCGGCGGAGTGCATAGAAAACGAATTGCTGCAGCAATTGACGGCGTTATGTGGCAGCCAAGAGGTGTTGCACGATGAACGCAAGGATCTGACCATAGGTAAACGTTTGCTGGATGCCAAACGATTGGGACACCCGCTAATCATTGTGGTTGGCGCCAAGTCAGTGCACCAAGAGTCACCCAAACTGGAGGTGCATATCAGCGGCGCAGATAGAGTCGAACTAGAGCTGTCGGAAGCGTTGAGGCTGGTGGCAGAGCACGTGCGGCACAAGCAACAGCTGCTGCAGGCGAGCAGCGTGGTGGACGAACCACTGGCCGGATTAAGACAAACTATTGGCCATGTGCATTAGCTTTATGTAATAAAGATAACAATAACTCAAACAACAAACTCCCATTTGGATGCAACCCGGCTGATTAACCCGCAATCAGCACCGTGCCCAGGTGATGCGATGCGAAGCGTCTAGTGTTCCGTGTAATCCGGCTCGGGTATTTGCGGATAGATCTGCACCTGCGGCTGTGGCTTGCGTGGCGGTGGTGGTGGCTTGGTTATCATGCTGGTGTATGACCATGGCATCTGATTGCGCAGCTCCTCGCTAACCCGGGGATTGGCTGGCTGCTGTGGATAGATGTCCGAGTAGCGACTGTTTAGCGCCGAAGTGGAAGCTAATTGCTGCACAGCTGGTGAGGTTGGACTGGGCGCCGTTGGTGACATTGGTGACATTGCCTCTGCAGCTGGGTAATTAAGCTGATCGGGATGTGCAGTCGTAGTGCGATACGTATTGATATCCTGTGGTGACTGCTCTTGCTGTTGCTGTGGTGGCAATACCAGGACTGGCGATTGCAGTGTGGTGCGATCGGTGGGCTGATAGCGTGAATCCTGTCGCTGCATCATGTCCGCCGTCTGCGCTGGAATGATGATGGGCAGTGGCTTGGGACTAATCTGCTGTGGATACTGTGGCTCCTGCATGATCATCAGCTCGGACTGTGGCGTCATGGAGGCGACAGGTGCCGAAGGCTGCTGCACCACCTGCTCCATCACCACTATGGGTTGTGGCGTCTGCTGCCGTGTGGGTGCCTGGCTGATGCCAACGTTGCTCTTGCCTGCTGCCGTCTGATTGGCCAGCACGTGCGACAGCGACAAGCAGAATATGCCGCCGATCAGATTGAGCAACCAGATGACCACCACACGGGAGCTGAGACAAATGAGTACTATTGCAGGAGTCGAAAAATAAACGCCAAAGGTGTTCAAAACCTGCTCCAGCTGCTCTGGCACTGTGGTCTCCACTACGCCCACATAATTAAAGGCATCTCCCAAAGCCTACAAAAGATCCAGTAATTAATATGGGATCAGGTGATTCGGCATCAACAGGAGACACTTACCGTTGTGTGTGAGATGTCCAGGCCATGGTATACAGTGGCCACCACGTCCAGTATGCAGCCAGCCAGCACCGACAGGAACCAGGGCCAATAGATGATGCCAGCCATCAGTTTGGTAGTGGCACAACACAGGGTAACTAAAGGGATTAGAGAGAGGTCTATGATACAGCCAGTTTGCAATGGATTAAGCTCCATACTCACGTATTATCAAACAAGAGGAGGCTATCCACAATCCACTGACCACAGCATAGGTTATCATAAATATGTACTCCCTATGGGTAATGTCATACGACTTGGCCCAGTCCATGGTGAAGGTGTAGGTTGTGTCATACAGCAGCAACTGCGGATCGCCACAATCCTCCTCTGTAAGCGAAAGATAATGTAGGATTTATAATGAAATAGCTTGATGGCATCACTACTTACGCGAAAAGTATATCAAGTCCATGGCGAACTTGAATGGTTCGGCAGCTATGTCCGTCGTGGTCTGGCAATCGCGCAGGGTGATGCCCCATATGGCGAGACCCAAGTAGACTAGACCTTGCACCTGAGAAGGATAATATTATTTTAGCATTAATTAAAAATTAGTTAAAGGTTAAATACTATTTAAATTTAATCTAAACTTAAGCTGCATATAATTGAGAATGATAATATTATTAAGGCATTTATTAAGAATTATTTAAAATAAAAATGTAATCTAAGATTAAACAAAATATATTGAGAATAATCATAATACTAAAGTACTAGCACTAAGCATTCAATACATAGAGTAAAGTTAGGAAGAGTAATGTAATTGAAATCGCCATAACATTAGCCATGTGCTGTTTGATCCTGACGATCCTGGTGTCATACGAACGCGCCTTGCTAAGGACAACAAACTGTCCAAAGGACATCCAATATCGTCCTAATCAAATAACGGAGTTATTAAGCGATTTCAGGAAATTAAGCCAAATTTTCTTCATTTTTGTGGATGCGTTTTCATTGCATGCTTTCGGGGGCATCTTACATATTTTTTGTTAATAACACAAAAACAGCTATATCCTGGCCATTTAAGAAGCTGGAGCGATGTCCTTTAGCAGGAAGATGTACTTTGTGCTCTAGAATCATAAACTAAAATCAAAAGGACGAAGGTCCTTCAGGCAGCCTATTTAAGAAGAACGTTTGCTTGTATTTAGAAAAGTCCTCTATAACTCAGCCATGTCCTGTTTGATCCTGGACTATCCTGGTGTCAACGAATGCGCCTTGTTAAGGACTCCGAACTGTCCAAAGGACATCCAAATCGTCCTTCAAATAAAGGAGTTATCAAGGATATATTTTACATATTTTTTACTAAAGAACACAAAAACGGTCGTATCCTGGCCAATTAAGGAGCTAGGATGATGTCCTTTTGCACACAGAGGCAGCTTGTATCCTAGAACCATAAACTGTAATCAAAAGGACGAAGGTCCTTCAGACAGCCGAGTTAAAATGGCTTTTTTGTGTATAGAAAAGTCCTCATAACTCAGCCATGTCCTGTTTGATTCTGACGATCCTGGTGTCAACGAACGCGGTATGATAAGGACTACAAACAGTCCAAAGAACACGCAAATCGTCTCTCAAATAACGGAGTTACATTACTCTTCCTAACTTTAAAATTATTTACACAATACACAACACAAGTTTTGAGAAACCAGTTTCTCATGCGTTGGCTACTCAGTTGCATGTTCGATCGCATATGTTGCATGTTGGCTGGACCTGATCGTCGCAAAATTCATGGGACCTCTTTTTAGGTTGTTTGACACCTGTATGTATTGAATGCTTAGTGGTACTAGTGTATGCCTTATGGGTTTTTAGTTCTGCTAGTTCTAGTTATCTATAAACTGAGCGAAATATTCCAGATAGCAGATTCTTATGATTTCATAGACTTGTAGAGGTTTAGGCAGGTATTGAGTGCCTCTATACAGCACAGTTATATTTGGAGAAAGTTATCTTAAAGAAAGACTAAATCAGACAACAGGAAGTTTTGACTGAGATACTCTTAATCAGCTTATCCTCTGATTAAAATTGTATTAAAATTTCATATTAATCACTTGCATTAAATAAAGACAATATTTCAATATCTATCACTCCAATTTCTTTACACAAGTTTGAATCACTGAAAAGAGTTTTATGATTCGACTGAAAAACAATATGATAGCTCATTGTTGCCCTTATCTATTGGGATGACTAACGAGCATTGTGTTCTTTATCAGCAATTTGGGCAAGTGTGGTGTAAACAGGTTGCAATAGAAGATGTTCCACAAGTGCGAGAACTATATGTATTAATGTGCATTACACTTTTATTCGCACTCTACTTACCAATATGACCACGGCCATAAAGAGCATAAAGCACTTGGCAAATCCCACGCTGACACCGGCCATGTTATTGCTGGATGGCACTGTAACTGTCTGTCTGTCTGTCTATAAAAAATAGATGGACAAACCTTTGAAAAATTGGGCTGGTGGCAAGATAAAAGCAAAAGACCCAGAGGTTTATAAATTCAATTAGAAATTACTATGCGATTGCCAAACTAAAGTATCTAATCAGTTTAATGAGTTCTGGGTATTTTTCTTTATTTTGCACATATATTTCCCTAAACTTATGAATCACACGATTTGCACTTGTAAATTATAGCAGTAATTCTTATTTACTGTCGAAGATAGAGTTGAATAGAAGTTGATTTGGAAACAGTTACAACAACAGTTAGTTTTATAGCCACTGTTTTTCTTATCACTCGCTCACCGTTAGATTGTCACTGCGTTAAACCGAAGCAAAGCGAAGCGCATGGGCTGGTGGCTTCCTTGGAACTGGGAGTACTACCTGGTAGCCTCATCCGCACATTGAATGGCCATCGACGAGCGCTGGGTTGCTCTTTTCTTTTTGGGCACTGCGATAAGATAAGCCTAATGAAATTTTAAGGGTAACACTTGCTATCAAAAATTATACAATAGCAGCAACGACAACAACAACAGCTGAGAGCCAGCTAAAGACTAGGCCAGGGGCAAAAGCTCTGCGGGTAAACACCTAAATGTTTAGCCAGTTTGGGTGCGAGTGCGAGTACAAATTGAATGGGAGTAGCTGTACTCACATGTGTTTGCTCTTATCAATAGGCCAACAAACGCCTTATCAGATACGGCTGAGAGTTCACACAGTACACACATAGATATGTGTAATATATACTAAATAAGATACAATACGTTAGCGCAATATATTTATAGCAATGCGTGCTAAATTTAAATAATTCATAATTGATTCATTATGTGTGCCACGCTGCGTATACTTAATGCTCAAGGGTCATGTGGATGTGCTTATTAATTCCTGCTTATATTCTGATTGATTTGCGTGTTTTCCCTGTGGAGAGCAGCTATGACTCAGTGTAATTTATAAGGAAATGAGCCCGAGTAACGATTGTACTTGGCTATTTGATTATAAACTCTTTAATTGTCAACTGATAAGCAGCTCAAGCATGGGGGTTTACGTGGGGCAAATTATCAAATATTGTGCAAGACAATTGCCAGCTTATCAGCCTTACACTTGTCTTATTTACAAGGTAAATAGAAAATGATACTACTTATAGTATATTAATATATATAGACTTGGTATTTAGAAAGTTTTAGCATACTATACTCTACTATAATAAAGAGCTAAAGAAGTGTGCTCAATGCGGAAAATGTTTTCTCTTTTCGAATGAATTTCTTGCAATGAATAGGGGATTTAAATATTTAATAAATTATTTATAATATGCCTCTACTAAAACTGTTTTAATTTTAGTTCGACTTTGATCTATTTCTCAGTGTATTATTCATCTGTTCATAACTCTCTTTTTTACGAGTGTATAATTTGATAGCTGAAAGTTTTATACTCAAGGTCTGCCTGAAATTGATATTAACTGCATATTTAGTTAACACTTCTTCAATTCCAGCTAAAGCTTTCTACTAAATTAGTTTTACCAGCATTTAGCACGCTTAAATTAACAATTTCTAAATAAAACTCAATCGAATGATTAGCACATTTTTCGCACAATCCAAATTCGCCATAGTTTACACACAACAACATGGTTTAGTTTAATATTTGTCTAACCCAATTGCCAGTTTATTTTGTTGAATAGATAAACAATTACCTGCGCGAAATGGAAGTTTCTCAGAGTTTTCCAGCGCATTTCCTTTAGCCTGAGAAAATTGGTTCTGCCTGAGTGCATCGTTTGGCTGAGTTTGATGAGTTCCAGCCGTTTCTGGGCAACAACATCATGATCATCAGTTGTTTGCCTCGACAATTAGAGCCTCCAAATTCGACTGACTCCGACGTATACCACACTGTGCCCTCCTCACCGGCGGAGTGTGTGGAGAACGTGTGTGAATTTCTAATTTAAATATAGAGACGCCCGTGCTGGAGACTTTAGATCAGATCACATGACTTTAATTGGCGTGACATAAATATGTATGTGTGTGAGTGTGTGTGTGTGTGTGTGTGTGTGAGTGGCTAAGACTAGAGTAGGGAGTGCTTGATTAGACGCGGGCAGTTAGTATGACAGGCTCAGCCTCCACTTCAGCCACCTTCTCCTTGAGTTTCTCCTCCACCTGCGTCAGCTTGACAATGGGCAGCTCCGAGGTGGTGCTAGTGGCCCCAGTGGTGGCAGTGGAGGTAGTGGGGGCAGTGGTGCTGCTCTCCACACTGTGGCTGCTGCTGCTAGTTGCCGGCTCTGTTGTAGTAGTGCTGGTGGTGGTGGTGCTGCTGGATGTGGTGCTGACCACCTCAGCGTTGCTGCTCTGCGTCTCGAGACTCTCGACTGGCGCTGTCGATGTGATGGAGGTCTTTGTGATGCTAATCTTGGTCTGCTTGCCATCGCTGCTATCGTTGGGATCGTCCGTGATGGTGGCCGAGGTAATCTTGGTGTGATGCACCTGGAAGGTGGGAATCAGTGGCACAGAGCCACCATTGTGTGGCTGCACGGAAACCCGATCAATGATCAGATGCGCCGGACCAGTCTCCTCGCTCAAGGGCACCTTCTTGGTGGTCTGCACCAGTATCTTACGCTCCTCGACTTGCTCGGGCAGCACCTTCAGCTCTGGCTCATCGGCACGCTTGCCAATGCTGTGATCATCGACTGCAGCCAAAGCTGGTTGCTCTGGCTTAACCTCCTCCACTTGGGTATCTGGAGCACTGGCACCGTGCACACTCAACGCTGACTGAAACAGACTGTTCTCCAGATCACCGATCAGATTCTGGAATGAGATCTGTTTCAGCTGGCCATCCGGATTGGCCGCCACCTGACGCTTCACCACATCCTGCTCTGGGAGCTGCTCAACTGGTCTAGATAGAAACAGATCTTTCAGCTCGAAGGGAGCAGCCAAACTGGTGGCCACACTCACTGCCAGCAGCTGTGGAAATGATAGAAAATTATGCGTTAAGTTGACTGATTAAGTGCACCCAACTGTAGTCTACTCACGGTGAATATCAAAGCGCACTTCATGGCTCAATCTGTATCTGTTGCTGCTGAGGTTTTTTCTCGAGTTGTTTGCACCACAAAGTTCCGTTTGATAATAAGTTCGCTGCCGAGCTGTGTGCGACTTTTTAAAGCTGGGAAAAGGTCGGTTGAGTCAAGCTTTCAGTTAGCACCCGGTCAATAAGATGCGACGTGTTGTTAACTGGTTTTGCCAATGTTCTGCCAGGTTGAGACTAAGCCAACTGAGTTATATTTTCCACTGTCTCAAGGGTTCTTCTAGGCCAAATTAATGGTAATCGATGAGGCCTTCTGGCAGTTCTTGTAGCCAAGAACTCGAAATTTGACTCAAGGATTAATGTGGCTGAAAAGACAAAGAGCGTTAGGAAGTATCTATCGGACTATCATATCACTCAATGCTAAATATCTGTAGCAAATTAATCAAATTAACATTGCACTGCTATGTATAAGAAGCTATTCGTATTTTAAATTTATATTTTTAATTACTGTTTTGAATTTGTTTTCTTTTTGGCCATAATTGTTTCCACGAAAATGATTAAACCCCGATTTGTTTACGGGGACTTTTGTTTATGATTTGCAGCTTGTTTGCTTTGGCTGTTGCTGCTCTAGTTGATGGCGTAGTGAAATGAGGCCAAGACTGCTTAAAGACACGAGTAGAAACTGTTGTATAAGAACTTTTCATATTAATTTCTTGATTCTTGTAATCCTGCTCGTAAATGTGTAAATTAGTTTAATAAAAGAAAGAATTCCATGCTTTTACACACTCGTAACCACAGCGGGCACTCATGAATGAATTCGCTGGCATTGGTCTGGTTTGATTGTGCCACAAAGCAGCTCGAAGCGGTTGACTCTTGTCTCAGCTTGTGGCTATGCCGGATGAGCTCTATTAATTATAATTTGCTAATAGATTTTTATAAATTGATTAATTTGTGTTAACCGCAACATGCGCAGTAAATATTCAATTAAGAAAGTCTACATAAATATATGAAATTGGGGTAAATGGTGTACAGTTGCCTGCCACACGCTGCGTATGAGTGATATGCGATGTGATATGTGTTATTTTTAGCAGAATGTAGATAAATCATTTAGACTATTAGGCGGTAGACTTGCGATATAGATCTAGTTATTCTTATTTTTATTTTCTATATACAAATACTCGAGAAACTCTGACGAACTCCGCCTCACGTGGCGTATGCGTAATTTGGAGAGTTGTGTGAAGTTCGTCAGCTTGAGAGGCGCGTGCTGTAGTGCGTCATGACAGCCAATGTAATGTTTATTATACTATTTTTAATTTGGCATTAACATAAACAATACGACGCGTTGTCTTTGCCTTAGATACTTGGCTCTACGTGGGCGGGCAACGGCGGAAATTTTACACTCACCTGAGATTTGCGTAGACGGCCTCTGCTGTGCTCGAATGCAAAATAAAAAACGAGCACAATTAATTAGAGCCTGCTAGCGATGATAAAAAACAATGATAGTCCCTAGTGACAGTGGGGAGGTGGGGAGGGGAGCTGCAGTCGGGTAACACGGGCAATGGGCAAACCTGTCAGTCAATTAACAGGTGTCAAGAATTAAGCGGAATCGCGCCCAGGCAACGGGCAACTGGCAACTGAGCGACTTGGCTATAAAAGCCGTTGGCTCTGCCTTAATTAGGCTCAAACAACCAGGCAGAGTCAGAGTCAGAGGAACACAGAGCTAGCGAGTAGCGTGTGCCCAGTATAACCCCAGTGTACCAGGAGCGTCTTTCAATCACACACAGATCACACTATGCAGACACAACACGCCGTACTTGGTGCCACTGTGCTGGGCATGCTGCTGGCCTTTGGCTGCACGCTGCCCGTGCTGGATCTCACCTCCGGCCTGGACAACGCCACCATTGAGCAGATACGCGGCAGTGTTAACGACACGCCCAAGAATCTGTAAGTGACAGTCACTAAAATTAAACACAAGCCACTGACTAATACCCACTTTTAACTCTTTAGCTACGTGGTCAAGGCTGTGGTCTATGAGATTGGCATACTCACTGAGGTGGGCGACAATGAGACAGACTTTGAGAGCCAAGAGCGTGTGGATCTCACCTTCTACGATGCACACACCAATCAGAGCCACATTGATCTGGGCAACATTCCACTGCCCATACAGACGAATGTCTCTGGTCAGGTGCTCACTGGAATTGCGCCGGTTAACATTGGTGCCTTCAGCAGTCCACAGGAGCTGTTGGAGACGCTGCCACTGACGGGCAGCATAGTGAACATCACGCACAGCGATACGGCCTTCTATCAGCTGACCAAATCCAACACCAGCGCCTTCGAGAAGCCACAGCTGCTCAGTCAGGATGCGTTAGCCAAACTGACGCATGCCGCACAGCTGTTCCCGCCCAGTGGTTCTATTGGTGGGCTCGGCATCGCAGCAGCGTCCAATGAAGTGGACTCGGATACCAGATCCCAAGAGAACTAACTCCACACTCCACACCTTCCACACTCCCCACAAGCAATGCGTTGTGCTCCATAGTTTAAGTAGTGTTAGCCAAGACTGTCTGTTAGAGGACGATAATGTTAGTGTTAGATCACAAGTTTTTGTATACTGTTAATTTAAAATAAAAAACACATTAGTTAGCTAGGTAAATGCCGACTCATGGTGTTACTTTTACCTATACTATAGACAGAGAATGCGCCTCATGTGACTCGCGCGCAGTGAAAACCGTGTGCTAAAAGCTTTCCACTCCACTCTGCCCACTTCTCACCTATTTCATAATATTATACTGCAGAACAAGGAAGAGGCAGCTCGAGACTCGTGCTTGGAAGTTTGACTCAGCCAAGGCTATGTCCAAGCGATGACTCAGCACGCAGTCTGGCGAAATGAATTCTTGATTGAATCACAGTTAAAATATGCTAAAAATATACTTATTAGCTAATCTCTGCGTAGAACAAAGCTGGAAAACATTTACTATATAGTATATTAATGATATACAGCAAAGCTCCTGGAACGCACTGATTGGACTTGGCGTTGAGCTATCGTTGCACTAACTTTAAATTACAAATATCACTTTAAAGAATCTAAATTTATATATCATTTTATATTACTTTAATTTAGCATTTAGTTAAAATTAAATAAACAGATTACGTTTCCCACACACTTACAATTGAGTTCAGTTTCCACTTAATTCAAACACACTTCCTTTTTTTATATATTAACTAGTTTTTAATCTTTCTCAATTTTCATTTGTTGTTGTTGCTGGTTGTGTTGTGTTTTAGATCTTTTAACTGTAGTACATTTTTCGCTTACGACTAATAGATGATATATTTTACTTTACTTTAATATAGATATTATGTATTATTTATATAAATATATATGTTTAAACTTGTACACGAAAATTAAAAGTTCTCGAACGTCCTTCAGATCAGTTGATTAAATTCATCGACCCCCCTCCCGCCCCTATCGCATTTCACACGTTACCCCCCGCTCAACCCACCCACAAGTAGAAATAAAATCGAATTCAATCGTAGATTATCTCTCCCAACAAACCAACGGTATCTTTGTATATCCAGGATCAATCGATTGATTCTGCTCTACACTCGCATACCATGTGAGTGTGTGTGTGTGTGTGTATTAATATGTACATACGGCAACACACACACACGCAATTAGATACTTGTATTCGTCGTATATAGTATAGTATATAAATAATATTTAGTTTTTAACTAATTTACATGGTCATGACAGACGATGCGCTCTAGCGGCTTCTTTTACATTATGTATGTGTGTATGTGGGTGTGAGTGTGTGTGTGTGTTTATGTTAATTATTTATTAGTAGGTAGTAGCTACAATTTCAACTTATGTGCAGACTATAACGTACATAGAACTAAACCGTAACTAGTATCTGTATCTGTATATGTAAATGTATACGTATCCGTATCTGTATCTGTATTGTAACTGCATCTGTATCCGTTAGCTGTAGCTGTTACTGTAGTGTGTGTAGCTGTAGCGTATATCATAAATCATGCATAACTTTCCTCTTATCGATCGACGTCTATAATTAGTATTTACTTTAGGTTGCTTTGTGGTCGCTTTATCCTGTTTGTTATCCCCCACATCTGCTCTACTCCTACTTCAACTTCAACTTTAGCTAAAACTCCACCCGCTTTATACAGTTCTGGCTCGAGACAATACACAAATAAAATAATCTATATAGATAACGCATCGGTCGGTCATTAATTTAGAGACGAGTCCTTAAAGCGCCGACGAATGCAGCAGCAAAACTATGCGAGATTAGGTTTAGGTTTCGTTTATCCATTTTTTGGTTCATCCAATGCGTCCTTTAATCTGTATGGCACAGGATTAACTTGAGTTAGTTTAGTTCTGGGTGAATGAATCACATTGTACTTGCCTATTACATGACTCTCCATATTTGTGATGCGTGGCTTCGATGCGGGCTGTGGTATGATTGTGATCTCATCGTTGATCTTTAATGGCTTCAGCAATGAATCATTGGCAGCTCCCAACGAGTTGCGCGACATGCTGCCACTGCTGCCACTACCACTCGACTGTGCACTGTTCTTCTTGCTGTCCATCGCCTTGCGGGCGACAGTACTGTGCGCAGTATACACATGGGTCTCAAATTGCTTGTACATTCCAAACGTGGCTGTGCATACGGTGCATTTGTAGGATAAATGTGCGGGCTTCAAGGTCATATGATGATCGCGCGATACATGATTCAATAGCTTCCATTGGTACATCTAAAATGAAGTGCAATTAGCAAAAGATCTTTCTGAATCAGATGTTCATCAGCTTACCCTGCCACAGACAGGACAACGTCCGGCATCCTTGCCTTTGTTGGCCGCTTCCTGCATGGAACTGGTGACCAGTCCATGGGAGCCAAGCAAATGCCGTTCCAAGCCCTGGTCCGTGAAGAAGCGGAACTGACACTTCTGGCAATTTAACGGTGGACGATTGTAGATCATCTTGGGATGTATCTAAGTATTAAAAAGATTATTGCAATTAGCTCAGCGCTCAGAGTGCGTGATGGATAAAGAGACGCACCTTCACTTTATGCATCCACTGCATGTGATTGCGCAGCTGTTCCAGATCCTTGATGTAAGCATCACATATCTCGCAGATGACAAACTGAGCCTTGTTGTTGCCAGCGGTGGGACTCTGGCCGGGCTTCATGCCAGCCGGTGCCGTTGTTGGCGATTTGCTTGATGAGGCAGCGGCGCTGCCTGTCGCACTTTGACGAGGTAGTGGCGTTATTGAGATGCTCGGCTGTCCAGCTATGGGCTTCTTGGACGCTTGCTAAAATGTATGAAAGATTGATTGGAATCGCTGTTTACTATTAAAATCATTGAGACACTCACCTGTACAAGCTGTCCGGCAGTCAGTTGATAGCTGTTGGGCAGCGATAGGGATGCAGCGTTAGTGTTGATGGCTCCGCGTACAGGTGCAGGATTTCTGACCATGTTGTTTGCATTGGCCATTGGCTTGGGCAGCTGTGGCGCTCGTTGCCGCATCTTAGCCGCATTCTGCGCTGCCAGCGCTGCTGCTTGCAGGTTCCTGGCCTGAGCTGCTGCCTGCTGCTGCTGGATGGTGGCCAGCGCTGCCTTTTGAGCAGCTGCCTGCGCTGCCATAGCCTGGACACAACACAAAGTATATCATTAGTAATGTTGAGGTTAACAGCATGCATTTAAACTCACCTGATAAGCGGTAGCTGTGCCCACCAGTCCATGCCTGGGTTTAATGCGCGGTATCTTAGCCGGCGCCTCCCAATCGTTTGGTGGCGCCAGATTCAGTTCCGGCCGGAATTTCTTGGCGCACACAGGCTGATGGCGTGCCAGTTTCGCCTTGCCATTATCCTCAAATCCGCAGTTGGGACACTGATGATACGGCAGCGGCTTGATCAGACGCGCTTTGATATTGTGCACCGCCTCCATGTGATAGACAATCTCGGTGGCATTGCGAATCTCAAAGGTGCAGAAGTTGCACTTGTACAGCACTCCATTCATGTGTGGCGTCTCGTAATGATTGGCCATCGACAGAGCCGACTCCGACTTGAAGTTGCAGAATTCACAGCGCTTCATTGTGAACTTGAAGGGGGCGTTTTTCGTCTTGGACGCCTGCAGATTGCCTGTGAGCGCATTGATGGCCATCTCAAAGTCCTTTGGATCTCGTGAGAGTGATTTGCGCATCTTACGCTTCTGCAATCGCAACAGATCGGACTGCACATACTCCTGCACTTGACCAACACCAATGTCCATGAAGAACTTGCCCAGTGGACTCTCGAAATAGTTCTCTTGGCCAGGTTTGGCGGGAGTTGTGGAAGTGACACCACCGGATGCGGCTAATGCTGCGGCGGGTTTAATGGCACCCTTGAGCGCTGTTAGATCATCGTTGGCCTCTTTGATTAGCACCTTGGTGCGCACACCCGACTCCGAGTCATCGTCATCGTCTTCATCGTCATCCTCATCGGATTGCTCAGACCAGGACTCATCATCGCCTCGCTTCTTTTTCTTCTTGCCCTGCGCTCCCTCGGCTGTCGCTGCTGCATTCGATTTGTCCTCCTTGTTCTGTTCCGTCATCATATCAAACTCATCCACCTTGTCCGCCACAGCCAGATCCTCTGCAGACAGAGCATACTTCGTCTCAATGGCTTTGATGACCTCGCGTATGTTATCGTTGGGCGGCTTCTCGTAGATATAGGGCACAATGAATGATGGCGCCTCCAGCACAAACATGTCGTCCGTCAGACCAGGCAACAGATTCGCATTGTTGGCCATGCTCGGCAGCCCGACCGAGGTTAGTGATAGTGTGGGCGGATTGAGCTGTACTGTTGTCCCCGTCATCCCCGACATGGGCACCAGTTTCGGTGGAACACTGCCCAGATTTGTGGCCACACCGGTGACTGCATTGGTGATGGTTACCGGATAGACAGCCCCACCGGCTGTTGGCCCCGTCTCGTGGGGCATCAGTGAGCGTGCATCCTTGATTGTCAGCTGGCCTAGGCCGCCCATTCCCATGCCCATGGATGGCGTAGAACTGCGCTGACGTTTACTGCTGTTCTGCAGGTCATCCATGTCACATTTACGCTTATTCAATATATGATCGCTAGGCGAAATACTTGGCGGTGTATCATCCTCAATGACCACACAGTCATCATCATCGTCGTCATCATCCGGGGGTGGTGGCGGCGCGGGCGTTGCCTTTGCCATTGGTGTGAGTTTCTTGGTTGGAGTTGGAGGTGGAACTACTGCTGGCGCTTGCCCCGACTCAGACTCTGAATCGGAGGCAATAAGCACCGCATCATCCGAAGATTCAGCACCGCTGGAAGCAGATGTTGTACCAGCTGTTGCTTTTGTTGTGGTGGATGCGGCTGCTGATTTTGCTGAGATGGCTTTGCTCGGAGAGGCTTGAGACTTAGCAACTGGCTTTGGCTTTTGCTCCGACACGTCAGCCATATCCTCATCGCTATCCTCATCCAGATTCACCACAGCCTCAGCGTCATTGTTGACCTTGTTGTTGCTCCTCGTTGCCTCGGCTGTGCTCGCTTGTCCATTGGACTTGGCATCCGCATCAGTTTTCTCAGCCTCTGGGCTCTGTATAAAGCCATTTACCGGAGTCGTCTCCTTTTTCTCCTCTCCCTCTACTTCAGCCTCAGTTTCATCTTCCTCGGTGTGCATTGCTTCCGCCTCTGCATCGGAATCTGTTACTGTTTTACCCGTGCCACTCTGCTGGCTAGCCTCCTCCTCCACTTCGTCCAGATCTTCAATGCTTTTCTTCTCATCTGCCAAAAGCTCTTCGTCTTCCTCTTCTGGCTGTATAGCCGCTCCTAGGGGATCTTCAGCATCGCAACTGTTTTCAGCCGTGCTACCAATTTTCTCCTGCTCCTCTTCAACTTCCTCATGATCACCGTTGGTGGTCACCTCTTCTTCCTCATCCTCGTCGACCTCTCCATCAAGTTTTGGTCCTTTACCATTCCCATTCTCTGTGGAGCTGGAACTTGTTATTTGTGAATCTCCCTCGTCCACTTCCATGGCCTCCGGCTCATCCTCCGCTGATGCTGGCTTATCGCCCGTGCCGTCCACTTTGGAATCATCGTCGTTACTGTTGCTATTGCTGTTGGTGTTCGTATCCAGCGGCAGTTTGGCTGCTATTACGGTGTCTTCTTCTGGCTCCTTGATTGACTTTGTCTGTGGCTGTTGCTCCTTATCCTCGTTCAGATCTTTATTGGAGTTTGTATTCGGTGCACTCGCCTCTTTATCTTCGCTGTTGCCCTTGTTCTCCTCCTCGTCCTTGTCCGCCTCTCCTTTAGCAAGTAGTTTAGTAGTGGGCTCGGTAACGCCCTCCGGCAAGGCGACTTCGACTTCAGTCATTTGTTATTGATTTCTTCTGTTGTAATTGGAATGTGCCACTCTTAGTCGCTAGATGTCGCTGCTCTTCGGTCGAGGATACCTGTAAGATCGATAAGTCAGAAACGTCATTTATAAACTCAAATTGGAAATCGTAAATCGATAAATTAGAAGTAAGACATTACATCTCTGACTGGTGGCCGGGGGAATATTTGGCACATAGAAATCTAAACTAAAGCGTAAATAGCAACGAAAGAGAATGGCAAAGAGGAATCGGAAAAAAGCGAAAAACTTGCAGAAAACTAATTTAACGAGAGCACAAACCATTTTTTAACAATTGCCAAAAATAAAAAAAGATATGATTCAAAGAAAATGAAAATCTAGGTGAATTAAGCACTCCAGCCCACTAACCCCCTTCCCCCCACTGCCACCGACCCACACAAACCCCCCTCTCGCATAGCTAGGGGCAAAAAAGAGTTAATTGAGACAAAATGGCTGCCATATTGGATTAAAACTAAAATACAATTTAATATGTATATTTACATATGTACATAGATATGTACATAAGTATGTAATGTTGCAAACAGTTATGTATACCAATATAAGTATGTACATAAGTATGTATATATGTAATTATATAAAAAACGTCATTCTGCGCGGTATGTATATATATACATATATATATAGTGTTGCATAAACACACACGCACACATATATGTATGTATATATATGAGTGTACATATGTATATACATTGTTACATACAGACGAGCAGTTACCGAGCA
The DNA here is from genome assembly GCA_035045005.1 of Liodrosophila aerea. Lineage (NCBI taxonomy): Eukaryota > Metazoa > Arthropoda > Insecta > Diptera > Drosophilidae > Liodrosophila > Liodrosophila aerea. The sequence goes on along the minus strand of JAWNNL010000641.1, from coordinate 2,335,026 downwards.
CACAGCAACTGCACGATTGACATACATACAGACAAAACACACACACACCTACATACATACATACAAAGCGCACCAACAAAACGAGCACACACACACATACGAATGTTTGTTTGTATGTACAATCTATATATATATACAGCCATACATATATAATTATGTATGTAGATACAAACGGACACGCAGACGCTGGGACGGACAAACAGACAGACGGCCGGTGAGACGACGACGACGATGACGGCGACGACGACGACGACGTTGGCTTTGGCTCTGTGGTGTTGGTTGTTGGTTGGCTGTGGCTCGCTGCTGCTGCTGCTGCTAGCTGATGTAGCTGTAGCTGTGGCTGTAGCTGGCGGCGGCGGTGTGGAGTGGAGTACGGGTGGGTACAGGAGCGTGTTTTGCGCTTGTGTCTGTGTGTGTGTGTGCGTTACTGTAGTGGTGTGTGCGCGCGTGCATGTGTGTGTGTGTGTGTGTCTTTATGACTGTGTGAACAATGTGATTTTTTTTAGGCAAGTTGCAATAGCGAAATTTAGAATCCATAATTTTTGCACAATAACAAAACTCACAAACAAAATGCAAAATGAAGGGGGAGGGGAGGGGGAAGAGATTGCATCAACTTACAACAAATTACATTTTACGTCACAGTTCCAATTACAGTGGCAGGTTGTTGTTATTATTGTTCAATTGCAGTTGAAAACGATAGCACGATCGATATAAACAAAAACATACAGGATCGCATAAAATGTTTTATTTGAATTTTCTTGGAGCACACACAGGGCGAAGAGTGAAAGAAAAAAGAACGCTATGGCAAAGCGCGACAAACGGACGATAGACGGGGGCAACAACAAGGCAAACTGGAAATGGAAGCGGAAAAAAGCAAAAAGCGTAGCTACAAACACAGAGTTGCACGGCCGACAGCCGGGCGCGCAGGGTTGCAGCTGAGTTATCGGGCAATCGATTGTAATTGTTATTAATAATATTATTATTGCGATTCTTGCCAAATGGCAGTAAAACAGATGCAAAAACCAAATAATCTATAATTAAATATATTTAATTATAAATTAAAAAACTATTAATTGCTGCTAATATCGCAATTGATGCGAATTGAAATTATTTACCCCAATTCAAATTGGGCGCCAACTGAGCTCTCAACGTGCATGTGGCGCAGCGAGAGAGGCGCTCTCTTGGGTTACGCTCAAAAATAGCGAATGGCAATGTGAAGCGCAGGCGAACCGTTGTCATTTGCCGTGGCTGCATGTGTGTGCGTCTGTGTGTGCGCTGGTGGGTCGGCTGATGTTGTAGTATAGGAGCGCACCCATGTGAATGGATGGATGGGAGGAAAAAACAAATTTGACAATTGTACGCGCGCCACGAACGAAATGAACAAAACAAAAATGAAACGGCATTGCCTCTGCTTCTGCCTGTGTTGTCGTTTTCGCTGCTGTTGCCGGCGTATTTGATGGATATTTTTTATGACGTTGATGATATTCGCAAAATGTATCTGTAGCGCGCAAAAATTTGAATTGCCTATGGAAGTAATTCTAAGTTTACTTTTGTGCTTATTACTTGGTTAAAACGCCCCCTCTAGCTAAACACACACACACACACAGATTGATAGACACAAGCACACTATGTAAGCATAGGCAGAGCGGCGGTTGCCCCCGCCGTCCGTCTGTAAGTTTTAAAACTGTATACTCATCACGATACTTCTGCTGGCGCTGCTGATGCTTCTTCTTCTTTCCCAACTTATTTCAGATTATACTCTATATGCCTCTCGCTCGCACAATATAATACATACATACAAACATACATAAATATATGTATACATACATAAACGTCTGTATGTATGCCAGAGTGTATACGAGGTTTGCATGTGTGTGCGCGCGAGTTTTTGTAAGCATATGCGTGTGTATGTGCGAGTGTTTGTATGTATGTGTGTGTGTGTGTGTATGAATTGGTCTATATGCAAGTACAAATTTGAAAGTAACCCGCTTCTCACCCCCGTTGATCGGCAACTGGAGAAGTTGGCATTCGCCTAGTGCTACTGTTGCTGCTGCTGCTAATGCCACTTCTACTTACTACTGCTGCTGCTAGGGAATCATTACAAGCCACAAACTATGTATATATGTATCTGCACTGTACTAAATGGAGCGATACTGTGTTATACACACACGTGACCTTTTCTGCTGGGTCACCTGTCCGTCGGTTGTCCGTTGTCCGTTGTCCGTTGTCAAGCGAAATGATAAAACTTGAGTTAAGTTAAGGCAGTTATCACTGCCAATAGCTAACTTACCAATAAGAGATCAATATCAAATATAATTTTAATTCTAAGTTGAAGTAATGTTTTGGTTGTCTATAGAAAATGAATACTTCTATAATTACTCTTTTTTAATTTATTGTTTTTTGATTCTACTGATATCCTTTCAACACTCTTATTAGTCAACTAATAACTTTTCGAGGGACTCTAGTACGCTGACAAAAATTTCAAAACTATTTTCAAAATACCTTATTAATATATACATACACACACACACACACACACACATGTACACATGTATGTAGTACTATGTAAAAAGATACATTTGCATATTTACTTTTTATATGCAAGCATAATTATCGATAATTGCCTATCGAAAGATATGATTGATGTGTGTGTGTGTATGTCTGTTCATTTGCGCAAAATGATTCAAACTTATAGCTCCATTGTATCTATTGCAAAAGTAAAAGTTTAAAACATAACTTGAAGCCAAATCGAATACTAATTAATGTACAGCAATACATACACATATACATGTGTAGATATGTATGAAAAATATACGCAAATTTTAAGTGCGCAGTTTAGTTTTGACTAAATGCACATGCATATGTAAATATGTGTTTGTATGTCTATACATACATACATATGTATGTATGTATGTTCTTTTTAGCACTCACCTACACATGCACTGCTGTTGACCATAAAACAGGAGTTGCTTCAGGCTGGGCACAGCGTCTAATCCTCGGCAACTTCGGCGTCTTCTTCGTCCTCGTTGAATGACAACTTGCTGCTGCTGCTGGCCTTGGGCTTCTTGCGTTTATCCACTGATTTCTTGCTTGCGGTATCTTCTGACTTGAGTTTCGTCTGCTTGACGCGCTGCTTGAATACGATGGGTTGACTTAAATCCGCAGGTCTTTCGGCTTCCTCTGCAAAGAGTTGTGGCACATTAGCAAAGGTTGCATAGTGACTATAATTCTAGCACTAACTGTGTCATATAGGGGTTACTGCAGCTGCAGTTTCCTTGCAGTGACCGCCCCCACATGCCACAACAACAACAACAGTAAAAGTAATAAGAATGAGCACAAACAACACACCACGCCTCACACACTCCGCCTCCGACCCACAAATGAGAGATAGAAAAGATTTTTACTCTATTTTGCACATTGCGAACGTTTTTCCTAGTTTGCAACACAGCCCTGCCCCTCGCCCTCCGGCCCCTCTCCACAGCACACTATCCCTTCCGTTGGCAGCTCTTGCTGTCACCGCTACCCAACACTATAAGTTAGCGTCTTGCAGTGCTCCACCTTCGAATTCGCAATCCAGCGGACACGAAGACAGTCAGAAGAGAGACAGACAGACAGGCAAGACAGTGGCTACCGCTGCCCCTGCTCCCCCGCCACCCGCTCCGCACTCCTTTCCGCTCACATCACACACTTCGTTCGTCCGTAGATATATCGTCGTCAAGCCACTTGCCGTGCTCTCTTTGTTCGCCTGTTTCGTTCATCATTGTCTCTCCCGTTTTGCTGCTTCGTTCATTCTTTCACACGTTTTCACCCGATTTTCTGCGCGGGCCTTCTGACAGCAGCAACAGCAACAGCAGCAGCAGCAGCAACGACAGCAGAGGCGGTGGCGGGGTGATGACGACGACGGCAACACCAACAGCAACAACAGAGCAGAGCGGCAGCTGTTGGTCGTTGGTTCACGATGGCAGAGAGGGCGACGACGGCTGTGGGTCGCCGTTATTTGTTAACTTCTCTTGGCCGGCTGCTTTATCGTGCGCTCCTCTTTGCCTATGATTTTCATCACATGCTCCGCTTTAGCGGAGCCCCAATGAAAATGTCAGTGTGTATGCGTTGTGCCAGCTCTCTATGTGTGTGCTGCTCGCTGTCAGTGTGTGCGTGCATGAGGGTGCTCCGCTGGCAGTGCCACACTAATTGCAATAAATGGGAAACCAAATGCAGGGAGTGGGGGCGGGGCAGGGGCGGTGAATAGTTAGAGGGCATTTGGGAAGGGGCACGGCAGTACGTACGGCTGTCATAGAGACGCCAGTGGGCGGTGCACTGCGGGCGTGGCACACAGCATTTACAACTTCCCCAAGAACACAATAAAAAAACTACACACACTTTCTAGGTTAGAATTGAAGTTAGCATGAAAAACGAATTTCCATTCAGGAGAATCAAAACAATTTTCACATTTTTCCTCTTTTTTGCACACACAAGAATCACACAATAAGCGGAAAGAAAAACACAAAACAAATTGCGAAATAATGTTAAATTTTTAAAGTTTCCCGCAAAAATTCAAAATGTAGAACGCGGCATTTGCCCACTCCACGGTTTACTGCACTTTTACGTGGAATTCGTTTTTTGTTTGCGTTTTGTTTATGTTTCACTAAAATTTTCAAATTTCAATTGCAAAAACACACACACACACACAGACATTGTATCGTACACACACACATACATACATACAGCGTAGTATAGGGCAGAAAGTAGCAGCGTGAAAGAAGCGTGGAAACGACCGACGCTCGATTCTGACTCAACTGAACTGAAAGCCAAACTGCCACAGACGATAACTACATCCTACCTACGCACACACCGACACGCGTACACACACACACACACACAAATGCAAACACTCACAACCACACAAACATACATACGTACAGTGCACGTACATATAGATATGTATGTGTGTGCATACCTTTTGCTATGCGCTGCTGCTCGAGGGCCACCTCATCAGCCGTAAGATCCCCACGCTTTAGGACAACAATCTGCGGCTGTTCGTCCTCTCGTTCCGGCCGCTCCTCGCTGGAATCGTAGTCACTCTGGTCCTGGTCCTCAAGTTTTTGGCGCTGTGTTTATTTTATATATATTTGCAACAAAGCTGAGCATGAGCGGGGCACTTTGTTTTGACTACTTTCGGCAGCCCGCACGCGAATTACTCACCTTGGTTTCGACGGTGGGCCCTTCTTTGTAGCCAATTTCCGCCTTGAGTTTAGCCAAAAAACTGGGTTCCTGGGGCTTAACGTAGGTAATATTGTTGCGCTTGGACATATCAGATTAACACATTGATTTATAGTCACTATTTTTCTTATCTGCCTTTTAGTTGCGTTTTCATTCTATTTTGATTGCCGCCGTTTGCTTCTGTGAAAGAGAGAAAGAACTGTCAAAATTGACAGCTAGCGTCAGCTGTGCCCCCCGGTTGGCACTCAATGAATGAAAAAACACCAAATCCAAATAAAAAAAACCACCACTAATCCAAAAGGTGGCATTTAATTCGAAATGTAGCGCCAAATTAGGTAATCTCGTTAAAATAGTGGAATTGAGTAGTTCAATTGGATTTACCGTATCATTTAACTTTGCAAAATAAGTAAATAAATAATTATTAAATTTCTTGCTTTTCACCTTTATTAGCCTGGCTCCCACTAATGTCCGAGTTCGGAACAGAATGCCTTAACATTTTCATAGAACACTTTATTTTTGTTTTCACAACCCACTTCATGTTTTATTGTTAGAAATTTGTCGTATTTCGATTTATTTATTCATGTATATTATTGTTTTCTCTTGTTTCTAGTTATTTTTTGTATAAACTTTTGGTGCACTTTTGAATTTGCAGAAGGCGACATTGTCAGCGTGCAGTGTGAATGGCAAAACTTAAACAGGCTGCACAAACAGAATTTAAATAGGCGTTACAAACCGCAAATTTGAAATGGGTTTGCAAGAATATTTAATAATGACAACTTATTATAAGCTGTATTTTACAATCTCGGTAAATTATCATTGGCCAGTAGAAACTTTTTGAATGTTGATATTTCGAATTAAGTTTATGAAGAGTTCTCTTGCAATTAAGGTAATTTAATCTTTAAATTATCTAAAAATAACCAAATAGTGTGCAATATTCGTTTTACTTATGCATAAAACCTACGTAATAAATTTATTACAGCGCAGTTTTCACAATTGATTCCCTAATCACGACTTTTATTAATGTTTGCTCTTCATTTTTCAATGCATTCCAATTACGTTTGCTAGTCCTATACATTTCAGATCAATTTCCCGGTCAATCAGCTGCAGGAATTCCCAAAGGTTTACTCTTGTTGCGCCATGCATTCACTGAATACATCGATAGCCGTTGCCAAAAAAAAAGTGGGTACATAAAGCTGTCGCATAACTTGCAAATTTTCCACTTCACCTGCAATTTGATGCCCCCGGAATGAATTTTGATCAAAAACTGACAGTCAAACAATACACAGCGGCATTCATCAACGTGCGCCGTTGTCGCATGCAGCTGCCTTCCTTCCCCACGCCCCAACCCCAGACCCAACCCCAACCCCCGTCGGCAACATAATAAATCATCTGTAAATTGATTTCAAAACTTTAACGGCATCAGGCAGAGACAAACAAAAAACACAAAGAGTAAAAATAAAACAGCAGGGAAAAACACTCAAACGCTATGAACTGCTGCAGGGCACTCAGTATCATATGTTGGCAAAATAAATACATATAAGTAAAAAAAATAGTGAGCCAAACAACAGAAACTAGCTGGAATCTCTTCACTGCATTCTGGCACACGCTTAAAACTCTCAAGCGTTCCCACAACGCTCAGCTCCCTGAGCTAATATCAAATTGATAGCTTTTAAATTTGATTCCGCGTCTTATCACCAAAGCGACAAGTTTGACAGGCCCAAATGGAGTGTGTGCACACACACTCCCACACTCCCACACACACACATATGCTCTATCAAAATATGTATTATATAATTCTCTCTTCATGCTTTTTCCTCTGTGTTGCATTAAAAATGAGCAGCGCAAAACATTTTATACTTGGCTGTCGCAGTGGCTGCAGCCGCATTCTCCAGTGCAACGCGTCGTATGCTTCTTTTATTTTCGGGTATACCCTGTACGCTAAGTTCGTATGGGGTATGCAGCAAGTGGAAGAGAGATCGTATATTATACATTATAATGGCATGGTTGCCACAATTAGCTAAAACTGAAGAATATTCTCCTGTTGCGTTGGTTCAATGGTGTTTTTTACATACTAATTGGTTCTTTTTTTCTTATTTATCGATGAATATTGCTGCGTTGTGCAACACTACAACAAAGCGCTCACATCTGCCATTTTGAGTTAAAGAGATCAATATATTATACTATTTACAGAGTATTTTCGAGCATATCAAACCCACCTAGGCTTTGTTTCATTTCATCGATGATTATCCAGTTGCACTTGTTGTTGTTGTTGCTGTTGTTGGCGTGTGTGTGTGGCGTGTGTGAACATTTAAAACATATCGTGTGGGCGTGTGACTAGGATTTCACTTGCTGCGCTGCGGGTTGCCAGGGAGAAGGGTTTAGCAATGTTTAAGTGGTGTGCTTTGTGGCCTTGACTAAGCTCAAGTTAAGCGTATTTATAGTGTAGAAACACACACACACACACACACACACACGCAAAAGAACCCATTGCTATGTTTAGACACACCAAAAAAATAAAAAGATATAGCCAAATCACGAGTCTTGAGCTATGAGCCTCAGGAAAAAGTTATCACAAACTGCATCCGGCGGCGACGACGCCAGCGTCAACGTCGACGTCGACGTCAGCGTCTGCTGCTGGCGTCGTGCAATTGCTCGGCTGCTGCTGCTGCCACTGCCATTGCTGCTGCTTCGTTTCGTTTCGGCTTTGAAATGGGATTCAGATGCTCGTCGGCATTTGGCGCGTGCAGTTGCAAATCGCGGAGGACATTGGCATTGATACTCAGAGACTAAAACGGGATTTCAAAATGTTTAACTAGGAAAATAATTATCGCTTTCAAAAACTAGAACAGTCGAGTTATTCGGTGTGTGTCGCACTTGCGCAGAGCGAAAGAAGTCACGAGTTCTCGAGTTAGTGATAATAGTATACCCAGTGATAAGCCAAAGACCACAGACTACGGACTGAAACTTCCTGTTTGTTGTTTATCAACACACAGTTCACTTTTTAATTGGCGCTCGGGCAGAAGTTCCGCGCGTATCAAACGGTATTTTTCTTTACCCATTCTCTGGTCAAGTTTCGGTGTTTGTCGATTAATCAACGGGATGCAGTGGCACTGGCTACTGCTGGTTCTGGCTGTGGCTGTTTGCCTAGTGCCTGCCACGGCGGGGCAATGGGCCCCCTGCCCCACGGGCTGCACATGTCTGGCACGCACTGTACGCTGCATACGCGCCCGACTGACGGCCATGCCCCAAGTGCCACAGGATACGCAAGTGCTGTAAGTATGGCTTCAGTTCAGAGCTCTGATTTCTGGCTGGGATTATGCATAAATCATGGCTGAGTTTGCGGCTTTTGGCAAATCCATAAATTAGTTTTTAATGCACTCCACTCCACCCACTCATTCGCTGTCTCTCCATGTCTCGCTGTCGCGTTAATTTGACGTCTTCTGTCTCCACTCCGCCCCTCGTGCTACATGCCACGTGCCACCCGGGGTGTCGACTCAATTAAACACAGTCTAACACGAGATTTGTATATTTATCACATCGCATCCAAGTCGCGATTTTGCATGCATCCAAAATATTCTCTGACGCTGCATTTATTCTCCAAATGTCATCTGAATATTCTCCATGAATTCTCGTCGAAACTTTTGATGTTAGCAGTCGAAAGGGGGTGGCCCAGGGGGGGGGGGGTGGCGTTAGTAACTTGGCAAATGTTTGTGTAGCATATGCATATTTATAGGTTAGGCCGAGGCAATGCCACAGCGAAAACATTGCAAGCAGCATTACTACATACTATATTTCCAAATGCAAATTCAATTTCTTCCTCCCAACTTGGAGGCAGTGCCTCAGGGCTCCAACAGAGTGGGCGTGGCAAGCAAATGATCGTCATTTGTTAGCATTGGAGCAAGCTGAGATTTATGGTAATCTCAGTTGGATGGATATTTTATTTCAATTCAATTTCAATTTGAAATATTATTATGGAAATTGAAGTTGTAGCAGAGCGAGTGCTAAAGGATAACTGAGGATATACAGGGTATAAGTACAAGGATTAATTATATATATTACAATAGTTAAATAGTAATATAATTAATTGATATTTTAAGCAGTTTCGTTGGATAATTGAATGACTACACTTTCTTCAGTCGAATGGGTTTATATTCATAATTAACATAATACAATAAAGGCCATTCTGATGCAGAAACTGTTTAAGGGTATTTATTTGACCTTTAATTAAAACTTAAATTAAATTGAGTTAAAGTTTAATGATACAAGAAGTTAGTAGGATTATAAGCTCTTAAACAGAATGCCTGTTAAGTCATATTATGACAAGAGATGACTGATGTCTGTATGTACAGTGCGTTTCATAATCATAAGACACTTAAATATAACTTATATTTGGTGATTAAACCTTTCTAAAAATCTTGTTTGATTATCATAAATAAGATGAAACATTTGATTGCATTTTTTTTATAATTAGTATATTTTTCTAGACTTTTGAGAACCTCTACCAATCGGTTTGGTAGAAATTCTATTAATTTTATTTTAATAAATTCTAAAGTGTCTTATGATTATGAAACGCACTGTAGTAAAATTGAAACTCCTAGAAAGCAGAGTCTCAAGTGGCGCCATCTATTGCCATTGACTGTCATACATATCTAACTGCCGCGTGCGCTCGTGTTTAGCTCTAAGATTCCCTGATTTAATTGAATTAAAGTTTAATGATACAAGAAGCTATGATAGGACTATAAGCTCTTAAACAGAATGCCTATTAGTCATATTATGACAAGAGATGACTGATATCTGAATGTAGTATAGGTACTAGTAAGTACAGTCTCAAGTGGCGCCATCTATTGCCATTTACTGTCATACATATCTAACTGCCGCGTGCGCTCGTCTGCAGCTCTAAAACACCTCTCTAAGATTCCCTGTAAAACGATAAACTTATTTATGCCAATCAATCTTAATATCTGCTAAGATATCACCTTAATTATTCAGCATGTTGTGCATCAACTATCAAATTAGCAGAATATACTAGTTCAAAACTTTTGATGCCGTTTTTCATCTTAATTCAACTTTTGGCACTTTTAATTAATTTGCTGCATTTACAGTCGAGTTGTCTGTCGAGTTTTTACCCATTTTTTGTTGGCTTTCTTTAGCTAAATCTGTCGCATGAACACAATTTGCCCAACAATGCTCGTATGAATGTATGTATATAGTATGACGTTATTTTTATGAATTTCTGAATTCAACACATGTCCACAAAGTTGCCGGCAGAACCAAAAATGAAATAATATGGCACGAAAATGCAATTGCCGTTGACCAGGCGAAGCTCATTGCTGTTGTTGTTGTTGTTGTTGTTGGAAGACAACACATGGAACACAACTCGAGATGTGTAGACTTTTTATGCCGTTACCTCGACTGTGCTAGCAGTGGGGTATATGTATGTAGTAGGAAAGTAATAGTTTAATATTTATTAAGTTATGAAATATGCGCACTACCCTGCAGTCGAGAATATAGGAGAGCTGAACCCTAGGCTAATCTAGCTAGGGAGAGACATTGGGCTGATGGAGGAACTTTATGCTTATGGGGTTATGGGGTTTATTCTAAAACTAAGTCGGCATTTACACGGTGAAGTATTTGCGTCACAAAGCATAGATTTTGTAGGCAAAGGGTGTAGAGGGGTAAGACGTGAAGTATTACCTCCCAACATCTCTTGCCTAAAAACCAATGCTTCACGAGGCAAATGCTTCATCGTGTAAATTCGGACTAAATTATGGAATAAGATATGTTACTTTAAAGCTCTTAGCAAGCTTTTTATATGTGGGACATAGTTATTCCTCGTCTGTTTTAAGAAGCTCGAAATATTTCCCTCGGCATCTCTGTAGCATACTCAACTCCACCTCAAACAACCTTTAAAACCAATGAGGTTTAGAATTCAACTCTTAAGACTAGTTCAAATATTTATTATTTAGATTTAATTGAATATTATTGAATATAATTTTTAATTAATCTAAATTTTACTCTCATCTACATTTTACGCTCCTAGTGCAGGTATATTAGAGCCAAACACAAGGACACTTTTTAATAGTAGGGGACTTGCCTTAATATTGTTAATGGCGCAAATTTGTTTATAATTTTCGCTCTAGCGATTTGCTAGCTTTTGCTTTGGCTGTGAGTAATGGAAAAAAGAATAAATATGTGTGTGAATTTAGAGAACTCAGCTAGAGCAGAGACACAGAGGAACGGAGCAGAGAAAGAGGGGAAAACGGGGGAATAGAAATGCAGAAACATTTGGCCAAATGCACAAAGTTTAATCTGATTTTCTTTTGTCTGCTAAAAACTAAACAGCAAATGTGCAAATTCTGAGATAACTGAGTGTAGTGCACATTCAAATAAAGAAAAAATTATAATAGAGAGACTAAAACTAGTGCAAATATCTTAGTTAAATGTGTATGAATGCGAACAGAGAGCCTAAGCACTGTCTACCTGGCATTCTAAATGCGAAAAGTTTTAAGCAATGCTATGCGAGACTCCGGGTAAATGCCAAGGCCTATGCCCATAGTATTATTTTTAAGCTGTCCATCCATCAGACACACACACTGCCACACCCCCACACACGCACACACACACACACACCCACACAGAGAGAGAGAGTGAGAAACTTTTAGTGCATAGAAAAGCGCAAAACATTTTGACTTTTTGCTTGCATCGCATCGCGTATTTAAACTTGCAACTAAATGGAGGCAAGCACTCTGCTGCACTGCTATACTATGTGTGGCATCATTCATCGTGAACGCCCACACACACACACACACACCACACAGATGAGCCTGAGGCTGGCTCGTTCGCTAAATAAATGCACTTGATTTCATTTCATGATGATGCATTTACCCAACTATCTAGATACACACATGTATCTGTATCTGTATCTGTAGCTGTAGCTGCAGCTGAATCTACAGCTGCTAAGCATATAATAAAGTGCGAGCATGGAGCGTATTTAGCTGGGGTTCAAGCAGTTGGTTTCTCATTATGCTGAGAGCAAAAAGTGAAGGAGTAGGTTGAGACCTGCAGTCGTCGTCTTTGCATAGCTGCCACATAAACTGCAGCTGGGGCAGGCACATGAGCTAAATATTATATAGATGCACACACATGCTGTAAACTAATAACTGTTCCTTTACTATATACTTATATATATGTATGTGTGTGGCACTCTATTCAAGCTGAGCACTGGGGCTATCAAAACAAAAGTCGCCACACGTTGCATGCTCGGCATATTAAAAAGTTTGATTAGTGCCCAGCTGAGTACATCGTCCAGCAAAGAAGAATCTATTTGCCTGGCTTCAAAAATATGTAGTATGTAGTTGCACTCCGGAAACTTTGCCCAACTCATTTGCTCATATATTACGAGGCATTTATGCGTGAGCAAATGCCTTGTTCGTCCTTGTTGCCTGCTCCTTTTGCCATCTGACTGTGGACCGTACAAAATGCTTTATGTTATTATTAAATATGCATATATTTGTGCCTTTTGCCGTTGCCATTCGAGTGGGAGTTTTGCATTTACATTTGCTGTTTATTTGCCGCTGCAAATATTGAAAATGTTATGCTAAAAAAAGAAGGGGGAACCCCACTACCCATTCAGGCTGCAGTCGGTGGAACGTATTTCAAAGTGAGGCTAGGGTATCGGCATTGCATATCAGTTGAATAACGCGCATGTATTCGCTTTTTCTGTGATATATGAGCTGCTGATTTATGTAGTATATACTCGAGTATGAGTTCATTGTTTCGCTGGTTAAAAACTTGAAGATTGTTGTGTGAAATGAAAACAATACTACAATACAATACAATTGGCGAATTCGATATGAAATACTCTACAATTGCATGGTAGAAGCTGGACTGTTTAAGCGCACAGTAACATTAAATATGTAATGAAAATATGTAAACTATAAATGTTATTAAAAATAAGTAAAGCACATACAGAAAGTTATCGGTATCGAAGCTCGTTATCGCTCGTTAATGATATCGATATCGAGATTTCTTGTGGCGCCAACTAGCGGCAATTATGTTGTACTACATTTCCTACGATTCAAATTCAAATCAAATCATAAACAGAGTTGCCAGACTTCACGATTTTGCAACAATCTACTCTATTTTATTCTGTTTTATTATTAATTTCATTCAGTTAAACTGTTTATAGAGCATCTGCACATTTAGTAGTTGCCATTTATGTTTATAATAAGTTTTTGTATTCCTCTTTTATTGTTGTGTATTGAAATTGTGATATACGATAGCAGGTTGTACGATTTTCTCGCTTTGGCTCTGGTTTGACTTTTCAATTGTTGAGCATTTTGCATTTGCATAAAAACAATATTAAATTGTTTGGGGGTGTGTGAGTGTGTGTGTGTGTGGGCGTATTGAGCACTTGTCAGTTGAAACAATGCAGCAAAATGGCACTCGACTGCAATTTGTAATATGATTTGTAATTATGCAAATGAATTGAAATAATATTAAATGAAAGTGCCGTAAATTAGTTAAAGTGCAGCATGTGGCAAGCGTTAGAGTTTGGCCTGTGGCAGCAGCACTTTTCCTCCAACAAAAAGAAAGTTTTCAATGCATTTTTAATACCCACTCCACTGAAAATGTTGCTGCAGTTGCAGGCGTCAGCCGGAGGCAGCCTGTCAAGCGTTTCGCTTTGACACAGAAAAATCTTCTATTGATTTCGCTCGGAGCGCAGATACGAATAGGGGGTGGGGGATGGTGGATGGTGGATGGAGGTAGTGGGTGCCGCATTCGTTTGTTTGTTGGGCGTTGCGATGAGCAATTTGCATTTAAAGTTTTGCTTCTTAAAGGCGGGCAAGCAACAAAGCGGAACTACACTTTCTCTGCCCCATCGCCCGCCCCTGCCACGCCCCTGGTGCTTTGTCATTGGGCTTGCTCGTTAGTGCACAGACCAGAATGCAAAGCAGTAGCTGAGATACTAGATTCGAGTGGTAGTAGTGGCAGTAGCAATAGCAACAATAACAACTCACAAACACATGCCACAATTTATAAGCAAAGTTATTTTTGCTACATGCAACAAGAGTAAGTGGGGGGGAAGGGGGGGCTGTGTTGCTGTTGATAGCAACCCGAACATGTCAAAGTGGAGCAATCGGCATGTGCCGGACACAGAGACAGGGGGGGGGATAGTCGAGCTGCTGCAGCAACTGGTCAAGCATAAGAAGCAAGCAGCCCATAAGTATGCTATGGCAACGCAAGGGAGTGAGTCTGGTGGTGGGGGAGGGGCGCACCGTTTGTAGCCAAAGCAAATGTGCGGCAATTGCAGCTGAACGAGATGCTGGAGATGCCATCACTGGCACAGGTAAAGTCAACAGCAGCAACTCTGCTCACTGAAAAAGAATCAGAATCAGAAAAAAAGGCAAGTACGCTGCTCGTCGAAGCAGCATACTAAGTAGCAAAGCCAAAATGGCGCCCACCACGTAGCTGCATGCCATGTAGAAATGTGATAGACAGACGCATAATAATGTTAATGCAGCAGCAGCTCGCACAGCGACAACCCTACTCCCACTCCCACTCCCACTCAACCACTTGGTCTGGCAATTGGCCACATCGCATAGCTAGTTCAATGGATTATTTTATTAACGAGAGTTTTATTTTGATGAAGTGGATGAACTAGTCGCTGTCACTTAGATTAAGTATCATAGCTAGCGCGCGATTAACTACATGGAAAGTTATATACCAAATCAATCACAAGGGAGGCAGCGAGCGACTGGTTAAAGCTTTACCAAACACGAAAAAAATAAACGCATTAAATTCGCCTTTGTTTCGAGCTGATACGTTTTCGATTAAAATTTTAAACTTGTTATCATAATTTAATTAAATTGCACTCACGTTGACAGCTCTTGGTTGACAGCACAGTGCACTGTACTATATATGTTGTGAAAAAGGTGATGAAAAACGACCGCAACAATAAAGCACATTCGCATAGTTATAACACAATTTAGATTGCTTTAATTAAGCACTGTAAAGAAATTAAAAATTAACACCAGATTATAATGTTTGACGTTTGCGTTTGCGTTTTATGTGAAAAGTTATTGTATTGATTTCCTATTTAAATAAATACGAGTTATGGCAAAATAATTAAAGTGAAAATGTGGGCAATTTATAGAGATTTAGTGAAATAACTATTCATGTCATTCCTTTGTTATATTTGATAAATTACAGATTGACTGTTTGGCATTTATTATACAGAATAAATACGAGAGATAAATGAGAGCTAGGTCTATGACTATCTGTGGCTTTCACATGACATTCCGCTTGAGCCTAGTTATTTACCTTGGGACTTTCATGATGTGGGACTTTTCATGACTTGGGACTTTTTATAATGTGCTACTTATTGAGTAGTGACATTTTAGTTGAACTACTTGCAAGGGACTTCGCTTGATCTTGGGTACTTTTAAACTTGGGACATTTCAAAGGGATATTTGTTGGGATTTCGCTTAAGCCTGTTGTAAGATTTGTAACTCTTTGAGGGACTTTTTAGTACTTAGTAGTATGACATTTTAGTTGAGTACTTTGTGACTTGGGACATTTCAAAGCGATATTTGTTGGGATTTCGCTTAAGCATGCTGTAAGAAGTGGGACTCTTCGAGGAAATTTTTAATACTTAGTAGTATGACATTTTAGTTGAGTACTTTGAGACTTGGGACATTTCAAAGGAATATTTGTTGGGATTTAGCTTAAGCCTGCTGTAAGATGTGGGATTCTTTGTGGGAATTTTTAGTACTTATTGATGTAATGACTTTCATGACAATATTAACTAGCTTCAGCACTTTACAACTTTACCCTAGCTCCTTTAACGTTTCGAGACTTCTTTATTATTAGTTTTGTTATTATTTTCATAAAAATTAATATGAATATTTTTATTTGCTTCTTGCACCAAGTTTTTCAATTAACTTGAGTACTTTGAGATGTTGTTTTACTGCCAAAGCTCAGCTTAAAACTTGAAACAAAGCGCTTTGCTCACAACAGGACAACAACAACTTTCTATCAAGCACGGAGACATACACACACACACATACATACTTGCAGCATGTCCTGCAGCAGCGTTGAAGTGTAAACGATAAACGCAGCGCCTTTCTCCACTGACCATGACCAGGGCAGCAGCAACTGTAGCTTACATCAACAAGAAATGTCCGTGCCCTCAGACGGAATTGATACGTCGTTCCAGCTCGTCGTCGGAGTCCACAGTGCTTGACCCCCCTCCCCCCTCCCCCTGCCAGCACACTTACGATTGTCTGTGTTGTCGCTGTGGTTACGCACTAGTGGCTCTGGACCAGGTGCAGGGTATATACCCCGTCTGCCCCACGCCCTCTGCATCAAGGGGCGTAAATTGTTATTTTCAGTAATTATGTTCAATCAGCGGCGAAGCGTACTGCTGCTGCTCCTCCTGCTGCTGCTCCTGCTGCTGTGGCGGAAGGAAAACGTTGTCGTTAATGCTACCGTTATGTAAGCTAACCCAGTTTTAGCGGCGACATGGCGTTTCCTTCCTGAAATGCCAGAGCCTTGCCGACTACGGACTACGACTGCGTTAAATGCAACGCCACGAAATTATAGAGCAGCGAGAAAAACATGTGAAAAGGAAAAACCGCAAACCACACAAAAGAAAATAGCGCGGCTTCAATTGAGCGGGCTTTGAGTTTTTCGATGTTTTCTTTCTACTCTGGGAGTGAGTTGGGGTTACGGCTTAAGCAAGCGGCATGACACGCAAGAAGAAGTAGCCACAGCAGCAGTAGCAGCAGCAGCAGCAGCAGCAGTTGAAGCAGCAAAAGTTAGGCAACGTGCATTGCCAGCAAAAATTCACTTGCATACTTTTGGGGGCGAGTGCAGTGGCCACGCCTGACAGCAAAGTACTTAATAAAAAGGCAGCAGTGAGTATGCTGCAGTCGCAAGTGCTCAACGAACAAGGACTCTAGCTGAAGCTGCTAAGTGCAGCGAACTCATTGACTTAGTCTTAGCTTAGTATTAGTATTAGTTGTAGTCATAGCTATAGTAGAAGCATGTGATACATACAGAAAAGCTGTAAGCTACGACACTCTAATGGACAGTAGTGTGAGCTGTAATCTTGGCCTTAGTTGACTCGTGGTTCACACATAAAGCTGAATGTTGTGACACTTCCATTGGCCGCTTTGTGTTTTAATGAATCTCTTTGAGTTGAATAGCAAGTACTAAAAAAAATACTAGAAAAATCTCAATAAACTGTATAAGTCCCTATTTACACGATGAAGCTTCCTCATGAAGTTTTTTTCGATTGAGTTTTGAAACATCTTCGAAAATCACGTCGCATTTACACGGTGAAGTTTCCTCACGAAGTGTTTCTTTTGTTTACAACAACAATCGGAATAGCGCAAAGCAAAATAGACGAAAAGTCGTGCAGCTTGATGGGTCATGCAGTTTCATCATGAAGTCGAACCCCTCTACACCCCTTGCCTACAAACAGAGACTTCATGAAGCAACTTCATATGATACATATGATACACACAAAAAAGTTGAATGCTACGACACTCTAATGGACACTAGTGTGCGCTGTAATCTTGGCCTTAGTTGACTCGTGTGTCACAACCCAAAAAAGCTGAATGTTGTGACACTTCCATTGGCCGCTTTGTGTTTTAATGAATCTCTTTGAGTTGCATAGCAAATACTAGAAAAGAGAGAGAAAAATCTCAATAAAATGTATATAGTAAAAGACTATTACTAATAATTATATAATTGCTTGCTTTCATTTAAGGACCATTTAGATTGACTTATTTTCTCTCAGTGCACATTCACTTCACTTCACTATTATTTAAATCCAGCATACACCTTTGGCTTTGCCAGGTGCAGGGCTTAAAATAGAGCAGTCAAGCATTCTCATAGTCAGTGTGTGCCACTCCGTGACTGGCGTTGACCCGCCCCCGCCCCCACCTCACTCCCCACTGCCACACAGTAATTTCTAGTCCCCCGCACAGTTTGCTGTTTTTGAGTATTGCGCTGCTCTTATCGCTGGCGGCTCAGCAGCACTTTACTGTTTTCTTAGCTGCTAATGTTTTTTGTGTGCTCCTGCACCATGGCCACGTTCTGGCCACTGCGATTGCCATCGACATTTCTACAGGTGTAAATATCTGGCAAATGCACACACATGCAATCAGTGTGTGTGTGACTTGCCTAAGCTGCTTTTCCTGCACCATAGTTTAAGCGGTGGCCCAAGCAGGGGGGGGGGGGAACTACGAGTACTTTTTTCTGGTTATAATTTTCACGTTTGCAAGCGCCACACGTGTGTGTGTGTGTGTGTGTGTGAGTATTTTTGTTGAAATAAATTTTATTTAAACTTTCGTCTCGTATTTTTGGCAATTTTCTCTGTTATTTTTTTATTATTTATTTAAGTTTTATAACTTGTTTTTTGTTGCTGCAGTGTAACGTGTGAAATTCAATTATATTGCAGGATTTATATGTCGAACATGGCGTCGTTTGCCGTTGCAATTTTTATTTGAAGAGCTAAAAACACACACACCCACACCCACATCCACACCCACTCACACATGTGCATATATATGAGCATAATATGAAAATATATAACGAAAATCATGGCTGCATTCAATTGGAAACTGTTTAATATGCGTATAAAGGGCGCACATTACGCCGAGCTGTATATTGAGGGAAATATTTTCTTCAGTTCGATGTTTGAACTGGAATATTCGTGTGGAAATATGTGACTTAAATTTGCCAAAGGTTAATTAAAACAATAGCCAAAAGTTCTCGTTTGAATAAATATTATTTCAGCTTAAAGTTTGCCACAGAAAAACTATCTAATTTATGCTTATATTATTGTTTGCTTTCAAGCTCAGCAAATGTGTTGTTTTTAGTACTTAAACTGCAGCCACAAAGTCAACGACAGGGTTGCCACTAGCTAGCAAAAATAATGTACTAAAAAAGAACCAATTTTATTGGAAGAGAAAAACCATAAAGTTCTGCGATCAGCCACAAAGTCAATGACAGGGTTGCCACTAGTTAACAAAAATAATGTACTAAAAAAGAACCAATTTTATTGCAAGAGAACCACTATAAGTACTGCGATATTTGCATTGAAATTAATGCACGATTTCGTTTTTAAAGTAACTTAGTATTATCAAATTTAAACTTAAAAAGAACGAACCACTTGCCATAAAAAAAACAAAACTCTAGCAACAACAATTCAATCTACCACATTTTATACCAATTGTGCCTATTGTGGCAAATGGGGAAATATTTGAGTTTAGACCAATTTCTGTTGCTGTCAAAATAGTTTTGACGTAGCTAGGGGCGAGGGGAGAGTGTTTGACGTGTAGTATGTGAGAGAGCTTTGAGAGATGCCTGTTTGCATTAGCTAAACAAAGAATTTTATGCATGCAACATGCAACATCATCTGCAAGCCAATTACGCAAAGTGCACTAAGTACACTCTGTCGAAAACAGAAAACGGAGTAACAAACAACTGGACACACACACAATCACATTAACAGTTGGCTACATAGGTGTTTGAGAGGGGGAGGGCTATGCAAACAATCCCAAAATTAAATCAGAACTTAAGCCAGTTGAAATTTGGAGCAACTACTAGTATACCAAGTGCAGATCCTGCTTACGCTGCTCAGTCTGAAGCCAAGGAACTGGCCGAGTGACAAAGTGACTGCCTGACAGACAGCTGAACTTTTAACAGAAACACGTAAACAATGTCAAGCAGCCAGTGGGGCGAGCGTGTGGGCGGGGCAGCTACAGTACCGTTATGCTGCTGTGGCTTTTGTTTAATAATAATAAAGCAGCGCTATACAAAAATACCAAAGAGAGAGCACAACAACTGCAGCTCTGTATAGGTATATTGCATTACCAAGTGTTTGACTGCAGTTGCACACACACACACACACACTCACACACACACACACACACACACTCACTCATACACTGTTGCAGTTGACAATTGTCATGAGTCGGTTACGGTCTGTCTGCCAGAAATCACCTGGGTACCCAGGTAACCAGGCATCAGTGCGACCATGCCGATGCTGCCGCAGGATGTGTGTGTGGCACAGCACTCGTATCATGTAGAATGCCTTTGCCGTCGGTTTATTATTATTTTGGCTGTCATGGCCGGTTTGCATAAGCTGCAAGGGGTTTATCGTTTTGATGGTGGATAGGATAAATGATAATAATTCAAAATAATACTAAAATACTAGTATATTTACGCAGTTTGAATTTATATACTTAAATCGGTTCAAAATTTAAAGAGAAATCAAGAAATCAGGCATCATAATAATTATGATTATAATTTTGTATTTATTTATTTTAATTTATATAATTTTGATTAAGAAAATTCATAAGGAATAAAACTAAAACCCAAAATAATAATAAAATACTAGTATATTAACGCTGTTTGAATCTATATACTTAAATCGATTCAAAATTTAAAGAGAAATCTAGAAAAATAAACTAATTTATTCAGGCATCATAACAATTATGATTATAATTTTGTAGTTATTTATTTTAATTATTATACTTTTGATTAAGAAAATTCATAAGGAATAAAACTATTCCACAAAATAATAAGAAAATATTAATTTCAGCGTCTTCTTTATATCCATTTTGCACAATTTCATAAAGTATAATACAGTACTCTTTAAGTAGAGGGTATGATAAGTTTATGTGTATATGTTATATATCATTATTGAACTTTAAAAAGTGAGTTTTATTTCACACTTACCATGGACCCTATTACGCTGTTAGAAATGCAATGCCCAAGGCAAAGAAAGTCACAAAAAATGTATGAAATTTCAGAGTTTGGTATTTTTTAGTGCATTTTGCAAGAAGTTCGAATATGTACTGCAGTCTTTCAGTATGTTAGCTTTATGGGTATAAACTATCAATAACAATTATAAGGTATCATCAGGTGTTATCAGTTGTTATACTGTCGCTTATGGCTTTGGCTCTTGCTGTCTTGTAGAATTTGTTGTAATTTCAGCTGCTGCTTGTTATTTGCGTGTTTGTAAGCCATGTTATGACAATAATGTGCGTTGTGTGTGGGGGTGTGTGAGTGTGTGTTTGTCGTGTGCCAAGCTAAAGTTAAATCTTGTTTTTATTGTCACATTTGCCATAAAGGCAGCTGCAACAACAGTGGCAAAGAGCGGCAACCGAGGGGTGTTATAAGATGCTGTCTAAGCTGCTGTATGTGCATTAGCGTGTGTGTATGAGTGTGTGTGTGTGTGTGTGGCTGTGTGTAAGCCAGACAAATCATAATCTGAGACAACAGGCAATAGCAACGGCTGCTATGCCAGCGGAGCCAGAGGCAAAGGCAGAGAATTTACCTTAACAACGAAACATGACTCGGCGCCTCAGTGGGTGCCACGCCCACGATCACACAGATAATAGTTGAAGAGGTTGCTGCAGAGGGCGTGGCTTGGGGAAATTATGCGCCTGCAATGCCTGGGCAAATAAAAAGCGCATATTTATCGGCTCCTTTTTTATGTTGCATACTTTATGGCGCTGAAAAGCGCAAGATAAATGCAACTGCTACATTATGTATGGGTGTATGGGTGTGTGTGTGTGTGTGTGAGAGTGTAAAGCATAATGAAAGCCAGGAAGTACACAAACTTAATGATAAAGCTAAACTGCAGCACAAAAGTTGAAGCACAAATTGCAATTTATATGCAGCGTGGAGGCTGAACTAAAACTAAGTTCCGGCTCAAGTCAGATTGCCATTTATATAAATTAGTTATGCCATGTGGAATATGCAGAAACCAAGTGACTAAATAAATATTTTATTTACACAGCTTAATTAGCCTCAAATAAAAGTTAAATATATAAATGAATGCAGTAAATTTGCTCCACTCCAAGCCGTGGGTTCCCTCTACCCTTTCTCCTCCTCCTCCTCCCTGACTTTCGCTCTAATTTACTAGCTGTGGTTTTCACGTCACGTATTCTGTCAACTAATTGAAATCAAATTTGTAAAGCCACTAAATAGTTTAACGCTCGTTGCACACGCGACACATTCACTAGATGCTCAGTGCAACCTCTGACTAGGGTATGGGTGTGGGGATGGGGCGTGGGTAGGCAGGCAGATTACTCATACAATGGCTTGGTTACTACACAATAATAATTGTTTTCATACAATTTACTGTCTGGTTTGTGGCTCAAAACATGCTGCTTGGCTTTGGTGTACGGTCTAACCATAAATTCTCACTCTCAATCTATTATGGACAACAGAGCGTATACGTAATAATCACATGTTACACTGCATGCGTGTGAGAGTGTGTGTGCGAGTGTGCGTGTGTGGCCAGCCATGCATGAATAGACAAACATATTCGCACAGACTATGCTTTTGTCAATAATATGCATTAATTAAGTGCAGACATAGATGTCTGATGGACAAGCACAGAGGGCCGGAACTAGAGATGTTATTGATGATATTGAAATATCGTTAATACTGATGCGCTCATAAATTTCAGCATATAATTTATGCGATGAGAAGTGAATAGCTATCGAAGTGAATGCCTCATAGTTTGTAGTAAGAGTGAGTTAAAGATATTTACAATATATAACAGTTTTTTAATAATAAATAAAGAGTATATTAGCTGACAAGGAAATTGTATTATATTACTGGAAATTACTCTAAATAGTTCAAATTATATTGAATAAATGTCTGATTATCATAATCTACTTCAAAGCGATATTCCTTAAGCCATGAACATCCCTAGACCGTACGCAAATGCTGCACAACATGGCGTATACGTGTTCTCCATGACTGACTGAACAAAGCACGTGTGTGTGAGTGTGTGTGCATATAAATTTAATTGGAATGTGAAACATCAGCTGCAGGTAGTGTAAAATACAACAACACGTAATGCAAATGTCATTATCAAAATCACTTTGCCGCCTGCGGAAGCCAAAAGTGAAAGAAGCTCTAAAAGTCATGCACAAAAAAATGCAATTTCCTCTGCCAGCACATGAAGCTATAGCGATGGCGATGGCTTTGGGGGGCGGACTTCACAGTGCGTACAAATACAGGTGTGGGCGTGGCAATGGCGTTGCCTGCTGATTGAAATGGAGGCAGTCCGGCAGTCGAGTAGTCCAGCAGCTCAGCAGGGCAGCTATTTGTGCCTGAGCTGCAGCTTTTCTCTATCTTTTTTTTGTGTGTGTGCCGAGTTCCTTGGTCGACAAATAGTTGCGCAACTGAGACGCAAACTATGCAACCTGCAACTGGCACAAGTGTGGCATGGAGAGGTGGAGGAGGAGTAGGAGGAGCAGATGGAACAGAAGCAGCTGCTTTTTTGGTTAGGCTCAACAAACAGGACTACAGGACCTACTACCACTAGGAGTATTTTATATGTGCATTGAGTGGACCATCGTTTGTCACACGTCAAGAGCGCCTCGAGGCTCGAGTGAAGGGGGCAACAGCAGGTCATGGCACAGTGGTACGCAATCATGCCATTCAATGCGTATAGAATAAATATTTAAATTTCGTTGGCTTCTGCACTATTTCGAAGAGTCAAAGGGCTCTTTGTGCTCCGGGCCAGGGCAAAAGCATTCTGCTCGATTGCATAAAAAGGTCAAATTGTGAGCAGTGCTTCAGCATTCGAATATAATATTTATAGAAAATGCTTTAAAAAATATAAAACAATTCTAAAGAAACTGCAAGTTTTATGAAGTTGTTAAATATAAAGCATTCAACCAAAAGAAACTTGCAGTAAGCCAAACCATCAGAAGAAGCCTCCAGCTGCTTTGGCTATTGCAAAGTAAAATGAATTCTAAGTTGTATAAAAATGCGAAACAACACGGAAAATATTTTAAAAAGATATTTGAAAAAATGTTAAGTATAAATATAAACGTTGAACTTAATATTGAGTACTGCGGATGGTGCCAAAAATAGACTTTTGATATTCATTAAATTGGTTGAAAAAATGCTTCTAAAATTGTTTCTAACTCAGTTAAATTCTTACTAATAATGAATGCATAAATTTAAATCACTTTAAGTTATATATTTAAGATAACATTATTTAAATATTCAAATATTCATTAACTAAGCAATTTAGCTAAATAATAAGTAGCTAAATGAACTCACTCAGTGTTATCCTTTTGAAAGACTTCAGCTGCCGCTCAGATTGGAATTTCCTTTAGCCTCTTTTCCGCTTGGATCTATAAGAATTTCCACGTCTATCACATGACAGTTTTTCGTTTATTTTTTTGCAGATTGCCAAGTGAAAATTGCTTTCACCACTTGCAACTCATCTTGCCACGCTCGCTCTCAAGCTGCTGTCACTCTTGCAGTTGTCAGTGCCGAGCACCACAGTTGAGTTGTTCTTGTCGTTGTTGCAGTTGTTGTTGTTGTTGCTTTTGACTGTCGCACAGTGTTCTCTACGGTTGTGTTCTGTGTGTGGTGCTGGTGCTGGGGCTAATGGAGTTTGTAAGAACTCTGTGAAAAAGTGGATCAAGCTACCGTATTCGTATTCGTACAAAGGCTTGCCATTCGGGCCAACTATTGCCAGCATGCAGGATATGCAGAGGCAACTTACAAATCGTTCTTGTCGCTTTTGCAATGTAACCCAAAAGACCCCCCCCTCCCCCTACCAAACACTTGACCCCCGCTCACGAGCTGTTCCCCTGGCATGCGAGGCCTCTGTGCTGCTGCGGTTAGCAGAGTAGCACACTCACACTATCACTCACACACACACACACGCACATAGAGTACTAGCCCCAGGGCTGGGTTCTTTCACAGAGAGAGCAGACCACAGCAACAGCTGCGTCGACTGCGGCAGCGACAGAGACAGAGACAGCGACAGCAGCTTTGTTTATATGCCCACATTTGGGTGCTGTGCGTGTGTGTGTGTGAGTGTGTTTGTGTGTGTAGCGTGGTGAGCATTTCACTCCGTGTCTGTTGTTATTGTTGTTGCAGCCCTCAAGCCGTACGTGTGAGTGGTTTTAGTGTTGTTCTGGATTTTTAAGTTGTTTTCGTTGTCGTTCGTTGTTTGTGTTGCCTTTTTTCGTCTCGTCTTTAGTTGCAATATGCACACACTGACACACACACTCACACACACACGCACAAGCACGCACTGAATGCTGACACCAATTAGGGTTACCCTGCTCTTGTTGTTGCTGCTGCCGCTGCACTCCGTTTGTTGCATGTTTACAGTAGCCACAAAACATAATTTTTGTTTAGACAACTCCACACAACCTACGAACTGAAATAGGAGCTCTTCTCCCACAGCTCCCTCTGTGTCCCTCTTGTGGCTGCTGTAAGCCTGTGCCATAATTATCGCTAGCAAAGCAGCAAAACAACAGCCACAAAGCACTAACTGTAAGCGAAGCTGCCCAGACTTAAGTTGAGATGCGTTGAACCTTTGCCAGTGCGGTATAATTTCCACTTTGAGTTTCGGCCAAAGGAAGTTTCTCTCTTTGCAGTCTTTTTGTAGACAGCATAATTGAATAATAATAGCTGGCTTACGTAATTGTTTTATAATGCAAATAGATGTAGCTAACGTTAACATATCTGTTCATATCAATTACAAATTTTTGATTCTTGGCAAACTAGCTAGTAGTTTATTAAATGGTCACCTTAATAATCGCTAGTGGCGCCAGCTAGCGGCAGTTGTTACGTACTACGCATAATTACCATATTGGCTCACATTTCATAACATTGCTGCTTTAATTTCGGCGCATTTACATATTTTCAAGTGGCAACCCTAATAATCTCTGGTGGCGCCAGCTAGCGGCAGTTATATTGTACTATGCATTTTCGCATAATTACAATGTTGGTTCTCTTTTAAAAGCAACGGTGCTTTTAATGTGTTGGTGCATTATATCAAGTGGCAACCGTGCAATAAGGTTTATGCTGCCTGCATATGGCTATTTTTTTTTGTTATGCGCAGTGTTTATTTTTTGTTATTATTTGCCGCATTGCATTTGTACACTAACGAGTTGTTGTTGTTGCTTACACCCAAAACTCCAAGAGTTGATTAGAAAGTTTTTTCAGCAACTGCTGCTGCTGCTGCTGTCGCTGCTGGTATTGTTGCTTGTTTGTTGTTGCTGCCGCGTTGCTCACTTGTTTCCATTAGGCGGAAAGTTTAGGAGGTCGCGACTCGCAAATACACACACACACACACATATGTGGGAGTTCCGTTTGTAGGTTAGAACTCATGTCCTGTTATGTGTGAGTTTTCTGTGTGTGTGAGTGTGTGTGGGTGGGTTTTAGTTTTAGTATGTGTTGCTCTGGTTGGCTTATCGCTTCGCTGCGCTGTCGTTGGGCATAAAAACTATGGCGCACAACTTTTCCTAATTAATTTTTAATGTGTGCAAAATGTTTTGTAAATGAGTATTTACTTGACTTTTCATAACTTCACAGGCGCTAACAGCTTATGAAGCTAAGCTAAAGCGAGGCTTGGCTATAATATATTAAGTGTTAGATGATATATTGCTATAAGCAAATAGTAATTATCGCATTTATCGATAAACACACACAGCTTAATTGTGCACCACTAAGTAATCGATATCAACTGCACTGACTCAAGTGGAATATCATTGAAATAACTCGTTTAATAAATGCATGTAATAAATTTAAACTAAACCATTTGTTCTCAATGAATTATTAATAGTATTTTCAATACAAAAGCTCATAAATATTTCAGCTGTAAAATGTAAAAATATTCCCTATGGCCACTTGAACAAAAACACAGAATTTTTACAGTACTTGTGCAATGGAAATGCAGAACATATTGCTGGAGTAGGTGTAGCACACCCTTAACTGTTGATTGTGTGCTCAAGTGACGCACTAATTGCATATGGCAATTGTTAGCCCCATTTACACAGATTTACACACACACACACACACATACAGAGAGAGAGAGTGAGTGAGTGGGATTGACACATGTCCAGCAAACGAACAACTTGCAGCAAATTGCGGCAAGCAAAATGGAATTTGCAAAAATAGAAAGTGAATGAGTGGGAGTGCTGAGTGGAAGTTGTAGTTATCTGCTCTGCTGTCACTTTAGCGCCACTTAACACCAGCCCCAGCCAACTCCCCACTGTATGTTTAACTAAACGTATGCTACACGGAAAATAAAATGAGCCAAGTTTCAAATTCTTGTTGAGTTCTGTTTAGAACATAATCAGGTAAAGGTAAATGCTAGAGACTAATCATAGTAACTTTGTTTCAGCTTATAATTGATAGGACTTTCTCCTCCTCTGGTTAATTATTATTATTTAAAATATACATACTAACAAAATGCTTAATATAATAGGTAATATGCTGAGTCATTCTATGAATTTGCTGATATTTCAAACACAACCGATCTTAAGCTCAGCCTAAAAGGCTGCAACACTTTTCTGTTAGCACAACAGAATGACTCGACATATTTCATACTAAAAAGCGAATATTTATTTTAAATAAAAAGTAACTTATGTTAATATATTCTGTAAAATTTCTTACCGTGTACTTATTCCAGTTGTTATTATTGGTTTTGTCCTTTTGCAGAGATTTGCGCTTCAATCACATTGAGGAGCTGCCAGCGAATGCATTCAATGGACTTGGTCAACTGACGACGCTCTTCCTCAATGACAACGAGATGGCTTATGTGCAGGAGAATGCCTTCAAGGATCTGACAGCATTACGGTTCCTCTATTTGAGTAAGAATCGTCTAAGCCGCTTACCACCCACCATCTTTCAGCAATTGAAGAGCTTAGAAGCGCTGTAAGTACACACAAACACACACACACACACACAGATAAAGTTTCCATTTCAATTTCAATTTCAATTTGAGTTCAAGTTTAATTAAAATGAGAAGAAGAAACAGTAGGAGCAAATCGCGCATACGCCATGTTGAGTTGCATTTTCTGTTATCTGTTAACTGTTATCTTCTAGCTATCTGGATGGCAACGACATTTGGCAACTGCCCGTTGGAATCTTTGACAATTTGCCGAATTTGCATCGTCTGTAAGTGGGCTCCCCCTTCCTTTTCCCAGCTGCAAGCTCTAAGCTTTTTTCGCTCTCAGCTTTCTGCAGAACAACAAGTTAACCAATCTGCCGCTGGATGTGTTCAACAAATTGCATGGCCTGAAGCAACTGCGCTTGGATGCCAATCTGATTGATTGTAATTGTGGTGTCTATTCATTGTGGCGTCGCTGGCATCTGGATGCACAGACTCAGCGCGTCACCATCACCTTGGCCTGCGCCCAGCCAGCAGCCATGCAACGTCTCAGCTTCACAAGATTCACTGAGCAGCACTTCCAGTGTGGTAAGTAATACAATTAGTTATAGATTGGAGCTGGGAACCAATCCGAATGATATCGTTATATATACTTCCTTTAGCCAAGCCCAAACTCCTCTCTGGTCCACATGATATGGAGGTGAACAGCGGCGATACAGTGAGCATGAATTGCGAGGTATATGGCCAGCCTAGGCCGGAGCTCATCTGGATGCAGAACACCAATGAGATCGGTGTGGAGCTGGCACCACGCATCGAGGTGCTGCCCAGCGGTGCACTGCGCATCAATGGCGTCGACTCGACAGACATCGGCATCTACGAGTGCATCGCACGCAATGAAATGGGCGAGATCAAGTCCCAGCCCATACGCATGATGGTCAACGACAATGCCGACAATAGTCTGAGCAGTCAACTACATGGCCACGGCCCTGCCCAGCCTACGGGTGGCAATCAGGCGTGGGCAACGGGTGCGGGTGCGGATGCGGATGCGGATGCAACACCAATGCCACCGCATTTCACCCAACAGCCGCATGACCAAATTGTTGCACTGCATGGCGCCGAGGACGTGCTGCTGGATTGTGTTGCCAGTGGCCGGCCACAGCCAGAGATACAATGGTTCGTCAATGGTCGCCAGCTGTCCCAGTCCACGTCGAGGCTGCAGCTGCAGGCCAACGGCAGTCTGCTACTCCTCCAGCCCAGTCAATGGGCAGCGGGCACGTACAGTTGCGAGGCACACAATCATCTGGGCAGTGTGCAGGCCAACGCCCGCATTGAAGTCAAGGGTGAGTAGAGTACTCCCAACTGGGAGTAATGTGTACAGATTGGATAACATTAATGCTGCGGCAGTTACTCCCACTACCACTGTCACGCCCCCGTTTTCACAGTCACAACTGTCGCGTTTAACACAATTTGCAGTCGATTTAATTTATATTGAGAGTCGCCGGCTTTATGGACATTCAATGCAGCCAGTTGTAACTTCGTTATGTGCCGTGGCCATTGCCATTGCAGATATAGTCGCAGTTACAGTTACACTCGCAGTTATTGCTGTTGTTGTTCCCGTTGTTTTACTGTGTCCCATTCAGTGCCGATCAGCGTCATGATTTAAGTCAATTCCGTCTGAATGCTTTACGCTATGCACATACACCAAAGGGTTTTTATTACGGCCAATTGGACACAGAGCTTAAGATTAATTGGTACCAAAAATGTTGCAAAAACTCTCTGTTTATTTGCAAATTTATTGATGTGCGGATAGTACGGTCATTTCTCCACTTTTTTACGGTTGGATACAAATAGATAAGGTGGATTAATGCCAAGTCAAAAGAGGAGTAAGAAAATATTGTAAAAGGTCTTTTAGTGACTGCAGAAATAGTAGAGTCTTGCAGTGTAGAGAAAGGGAAGTAGAGTTAAGTAGAGATGGAAGAAGAGAACAAAGAAAACGTGAGGTAAATAAAGTAAAAGAGGAAACGCTAGGATAAACAACTGAATAAGTTATATGAGAACAATGCATCGAAATATTGTGCAATGAATTCCAATTAAAATATTGATATAATAATAATAATATATTAAACATATATCAACACTAATCTCAAGTTTATAGCAGCTCAAACTGCATTCAAGTAAGCCAAACTAATAACAATAGCAAAGGCTATTCAACTTCAACTAAATACAAATTATGTTGCCTACTTTTAAGCTGGCTTTAAACAATGTATAACTTTCAGCTGGGCAAACCACATCACGTAATTGGCATTCGCATAAATAGCTAAACCGTTTGAGCAAAGTGCATTTAAACATTTGCTTTAATGCTTTTAATTTCTTAGCTGCGTGACGTGACTGTACTTTTTATGGCCAAAACGCTGGGCAGTTGACCGGCGCCTTAATCACAATGGCTCATTATAATTTGTGGTCACAGCACAATATGAAGTGCAAACTGTGCGCATTATTTTGCAAATTAAGTGCAAAAATTATAAACTATTATATATGCATGCTATTATTGAGTGCGAGTAGGCGTGGCAGCTGGCAATGGAGAGGGGGTGGGGGGGCAGTTGTTGCGGTCGCAGCGGGCGTGGCAGTGGTTCAAGCAGTCAGCCGTTGCGTACGGTCAGCATAATTAACCCGGCAAATATATACACACACAGGGAGAGACACACGCACACACACACGCACACACACGCACACACACGCACAGAGATGCGTTTGTGTGTGCACGCACAAAGAGTGGCAGCAAACAGAAATGTCGACGGGTCTGTTTGAGCTCGCACCGAAAAGTATGCAATGAAAAATGTTGTTTGCATTATGCATACGACCCGTGGGACGCAGCAAAGCGAATAACAACAGCAACTACAACAACATCGACTGTTATAAAAGGCGCATAGAAAAATTAAGCACCCGCAGGTGATTTTTATGTTCTCCTGCTGCCTTTGCTTTTAGTTACTGCTGCTGCTGCTTTTTGGAGCGCTTGAAATTGCTCCAATCGCTCTCTCAACTACTACTACTACGCCTCGTTGCATTCTGCTCGTTTTCAGATTTACCCGAAATTTTAATGGCACCACAAAACCAAACAATCAAACTGGGCAAATCCTTTGTGCTGGAATGCGATGCCGAAGGCAATCCACTGCCCAGCATAAGTTGGCAATTCAATGGCCAGCCATTGCTATCCAATAACGCCGACATCATGCTGGAGAACGAGAACACCGAGCTGGTGGTTAAAATGGCCAAAGAGCAGCATGCGGGTAAGTCTACACCCAGCCGACTCCATCCAAGTCAAACATTACTCTGACTGGGGGCACAAACTTGATTCAAGGTATCTATCGCTGCACGGCGAGCAATGAGAATGGCGAGGTGAGTGTCTCGGCCATGATTAAAGTGGAACGTGCCGATGCCGCGCCGCGTTTGGCCATTGAGCCCAGCAATTTGGTGGCCATAACGGGCACCACCATTGAGCTGCCCTGCCAGGCGGAGCAGCAGGAGGACGGACTACAGGTAAGTGTGGAAACTTTCGGGCTCTCTGTTTGCCAGCCACTTGTTGATGTCTGTGGCATTTCAGATTGTTTGGCGACGCGACGGACGCCTCATCGATCCCAATGTGCAATTGATTGAGAAATACCAAATCAGTGGCACCGGCAGTCTGTTTGTCAAGAATGTGACCATAGCCGATGGCGGTCGCTACGAATGCCAGCTGAAGAATCGTTACGGCCGTGCCACTGCCTCCGCACTGGTTACCATCAGGTGAGCCAACTCTCCCTCTCCACTCCCCACTTCCCATCATTTTAAGCTCCATTTGAGTAAGCAAAGCGCCGAGAAAGCGCCGCTCAAAGCAAAATCAACTTTTGCTGCCTCCAAAGAAGCATTTAAGAGTTTCCCAAACTTGCTTAATTAATTGAAAAATGTGCGGTGCAAAAAAATGAAACCATAATACCAAGCACTTGTAGGCTTGCACTGTGGGCTGTATGGCTGGTAGTTTCTTATGAAATTTTATAGTAAATGGTAGTATTACTGCATTCGTTGAACAGGGTAGAACAGAGTAGAATAGTGTAGAGTAGTCTAGAAGAATCTAGAATAGTTTCGGGCAGTCTTGAATAGTTTAGGACAATCTAGAATAGTCTAGAATACTTTAGAATAGCTTAGAACAGTGTGGTATAGTCAAGAAAAGTCTAGAATAATCTAGATAAGTTTAGAACAGTGTAGTATATAGTCAACAAAAGTCTAAACCAATCCTTGAATTTTTATGAAAAAATAGATATTTTAAGATTTGAATTCTAATATCACAACTGTTTAGTGATCTAAGAAGATTTCCCTCATTTTGTGTCACGATTTTATGTTTTTTTTTTGAACAGTGTACTGTACTCACTTTTCTCAAGCTTCTCAAAGAAAAATCCTAATAAAGTGTCCTAATCTATCAATTTTGTTTTAATAGAAATAAAATTAACTCAAATGTGGAAAGGTGCTTAGACTCCATAAACTATATATATACTTAACCAGAGCGACTATCTGATCTGATATACTCATTTCCTCATTATATTTTAATTACATTTTATATAGAACTATCACAACTATCGATAGCATTCATATAAAGATACATTTCTGATAAGTATATGGCAACAGCTCTACTGCTGCTGATGCAAAGTGAAACTACAGAGTCTCCCGCTGCCATTAACGCACGACTGTAGCCTTTCCGTATGTTTTACTGATAAGTTCTGGTGCCTAAGTGACGCTGTGTAAAGAGTCCCGCAAGTGTAGTGCACTTACATAAAAGGTATAAAAAAATGGCTGAAAAGCAACGTAACCAAGAAACAATGGCACAGTGGTTAAAAATTTGATAGATGAGTTACATTTTATTTTACGTAATATAATTTATATATTTAAAAGTAATTTAACAAAACGGAAAGGCTGCAGTCGGTCGCAGCTAAAAACCTATCAGTAGTACAGACTTTCTTGCTCCCAACTTCAAATAATTTAAGTAATTTTAGACTGACTTGAATTAAATTGCTCCTGCTGTCATATTTATTTTTTTTATGAAATACTTTTAAAGTAGAGCGTTTAAAAAATAGCAGCCTAAAGCGCATTAACTTTTGCTAAACTTTCACCGCTGTCATTACATAGTTTCGAACCACTGTGCCGCTGGCTAAACTGCATATAAAATATGCACTAAAAGGCATCAAAAGGCGGCGACGAAAGTACAAAACTTGCTGTGCCAGTTGGCAGCCTGGCGAAACGTGCCAAGACACGACAGGAAACGTGACAGAGAAAGAAAGAGACCGAAACGAGTCAGAGGGAGGGAGGGAGGGCAAAAGGATAAAAGAGAGCGCAAGTTGTCATAGGATGAGACAACCGCACAAGTTGTCCAAATTGCCCAAATTGAAATTGAGTTGACAAGTTGTTCATGGGACTGGAACTTGTTTTCTTCAAACGAAACAGATAGAGAACAAGAGGGTGAGCGACAGGGAGGGGAGGGGAGGGGAGGGCTAAAGATGCCGCTGGGCTATGCTGAGAGTTTTCTTCAGTTGCATTTAAGTTTTGCAGCATTGAATCGAGCTGCATGAGGCCGTAAATCAATTTGGGCACTGCCTATGATAAAGCAAAAGCCGCACAAACGGTAAACCAAAGCAAGCCCACAAATCTCTGACTCATACAAGACCAAAAAAAAAAAGAAGAGAAACACACAAAGAGGCCCCAAATGGAGGCAAGAAAAGGCGTTTGCTTACGCAGCCATTTTTAAATGCATAAAGCAGTAGCAGCAGTTGCAGGCAGCAGGTTGCCATCTACCATATGAGGAGCAGTGTTGTCAATTTAGCTATTTTGTAACTAATACTGATTGAACATACTACAAAAATAAAAATATAACAGGCTGTGTAAGCAAAGTATTGCCTAAAATATAAACACAATTTAAGCAAATTCACATTTTTCACACAAAAATGCGAATTTTGCTTATAAGATTCTTTTTTGTATTAATTAATAAAAAAAATAGTAATCAAAAATATTTTTACGTACATAGTTAATAATATTATTTCATGGGAAATAGCTATTTGTGAATTTTAGCTATAAAAAGTATAAATTCAATAAGAAAAACTCAGTTTTCTTGCAATTAGCTATTTTTGGCTATTTTTACAGACAGTTGGCAACACTGTCCATGCACTCTTTGTCTCTATGAGCTTGTGCTTTTGTGTGAGTGCATGTGTGTGTGTGTGTGCACGCATCATTTAGTCTCACTTGCTAGGCGCAGCAGCAGCTGTGAGCAGAGGATGCAGCGGCAAAGGCAGCGACAGAGATGCAGGCAGCAAATGGCTTTCAGTTGCGCCAGCAGCATTAGAAACTTTACTCATTACGCTGTGGCAACCTCAGACGGCAGACCGCAGCAAAAAAAAGAAGCAGCAAAAATTGAAAATGGCAAATGCAAAAGCAAAAGGAATGGCAGCAGCAGCAGCAGCAGCAGCAGGCAAATGTTAAAAGTGAAAAACTATGCAGAGTCACAGACCAAGAATGGCTAACGCTATTGTCTGCAAGGCAACACCACGGAGGGAGCACACAACAAAAAGCAAACGAAAAGCCACTGAAAGCAATTGCAACAACAGCAGCAGCAGCAGCAACACTACGGACAACAACATAAAGGCAACGGGCAACTTAAATCCGTCTAAGTTGTGGGTAATGCTGGCGTAAAACAAAAGCTTATCCTGTTACTGCAAGACGTATGTAGGTGTGTGAGTACGTAGGTGTGTAGGTGTATGTGTATGTAGTAGCTGCTGGCCGGATAACGGGCCACGGAAATACTACGTTGGCATTGCCACAGCATGTGGCATACATAGGAATAGAGAGCGGAAAGGAGGGAGACACAGCTAAGCCAAGAAAACGCACACACACGCATACATTACGAAAGCACAGCTCGACTTGTCCAAATATACTCTTCAATTTGCTACAAGCAAATAAAATAGAACTCGTTAATAATAATGATATAAAAGAAAACACCAAAAATAAACTGTGTGATCGCCACGAGCCGTTTACTCTTTCCAGCGCTTTACAACACACATCGATAACAGTGCTAAACACACAGTTTGACTTATCGATAAATACTCGAATGTTAAAATGTCGTTACTATATGGTTACATTTATTTTAAAACACAATGTGATAACACTTTTCGCCTACTCAAATTGGTCTATAACTGATATCGATAATTACTCAAAGACGCGTGAAATTCAAATTTGTAAGTTTAACGTTACATATTCGCTAACAATTTCAGCACTCTCAAAGTGCTTATACAATTAATTTATAGGGCATAGAAAAACAGGGCAGGCGTGCCAGAAAAAGTGCAGCCACAGAATGTCAGTGTAGCTGGGAAATATGTTGTATAGTAGTTGGCTGGTTGGCTGGCTGCCTGACTGCCTGGCGTTCGCCATTTACTGGGCGATAGTGGCAGTTGATAGTGGTAAGCAGTGGTTGTGGTGCAACAGGGTGTATTATGGTCGTTAAGTTATTACCTACCACGCCGACAATGGCAAAGTTTACACAGCGAAAACTTTCCAAAAGGGAAATTCCTTTAACGGCAACGGCGGCAAGAGAGAGAATGTGAGGCTTGAATTGTTGTTAATGCCAATGTGGTAGTTGTTGCTACTGCTGCTGGCCAGAGCTTGGCGCGGATTTTGCTCTAGCAACAAAAAGTGTGGCATAATTTTGTTCGCTGTCGGCAACAGTCTGAACAAAAAAGAATGTATTTAAATAAAAGAAAACGAAACTTTAGCTTACTTTCGGATTTTGATCAGACAACGGAACGGAACCTTCAGCACGGCCAACAATTAATTGTAATTAAAGTGCGAAACTATAAAAAGTCGCGCTATCTGCAAATTAATTACTGAATTTCACTACTCGAAGTGCTGCATAAAAGTTTACTTCAAGTAGAGTAAATGACAAAGGCAGTGAGGCAGAGAGCTAAGCAGCGAGCGGAGCTTTAATCAATCAAACTTGCAGATTTTAAGTATTTATAAGTAAAGAATTTAAAGGAGATTAGATTAAAAAATAATTGAAAAATAAAAGCTTTAAAGAATGGAGCTGCGAGAGGAATTCAATTAAGTTCCATTTAATTAAGTTCCACAAGCTGAATATTTTGAGCACCCCAAAAGTATGCAATGCAAATTTATATGAAGTATCACTATGAACCATTAGGTCTATGTGAGGGACACGATCCCATCCGGCTCTACCTCACCTAACTATGAAGCGGAATACTTTACACTATTAATTGAACAAAGTTTAATTAATCTATGTACATATATTAAATTTTCTACTTACAGAAACAATGTGGATCTGGCGCCTGGTGATCGTTATGTCCGCATTGCCTTTGCCGAGGCCGCCAAGGAGATCGATGTGGCCATCAATAATACGCTGGACATGCTCTTCTCCAATCACTCCCTTGACAGGAAACCCAACTATGGCCAGATGCTGCGCGTGTTCCGCTTTCCCACTGGGCAGGCCAGGCAACTGGCACGTGCCGCCGAGATCTATGAGCGCACATTGGTCAACATAAGGAAGCATGTGCAACGTGGCGAGAATCTGAGCGTGGAGAGCGAACAGTTCGAGTTTAGGGACCTATTGTCGCGGGAACATCTGCATCTGGTTGCGGAACTGTCCGGTTGCATGGAGCATCGTGAGATGCCCAATTGCACAGACATGTGCTTCCATTCGAGATTCCGCAGCATTGAAGGCACTTGTAATAATCTCTTACATCCCACATGGGGCGCATCATTGACGGCTTTTAGAAGATTGGCACAACCCATCTATGAGAATGGCTTTAGCATGCCGGTGGGCTGGACCAAGGGACGTCTGTATGCGGGTCATCCCAAGCCGAGTGCTCGCCTAGTGTCCACCTCCATTGTGTCCACCAAGGAGATCACGCCAGATGCTCGAATTACACATATGGTAATGCAATGGGGACAGTTCCTGGACCACGATCTGGATCATGCCATACCATCTGTTAGCTCGGAGAGCTGGGACGGCATTGATTGCAAGAAAACGTGCGAGATGGCGCCGCCCTGCTATCCCATCGAGGTGCCGCCGAATGATCCACGCGTGAAGAATCGTCGCTGCATCGATGTGGTGCGTTCCAGTGCTATCTGTGGTTCGGGCATGACCTCGTTGTTCTTCGACAGCGTGCAGCATCGCGAGCAGATCAATCAGCTGACCGCGTACATAGATGCCTCTCAGATCTATGGCTTCAGCAGACCTTTCGCCCAGGAACTGCGCAATCTGACCACAGAGGATGGACTGCTCCGAGTGGGTGTGCACTTCCCCAATCAGAAGGAGATGTTGCCATATGCCGCGCCACAGGATGGCATGGATTGTCGTCGTAATCTTGACGAGAACACGATGAACTGTTTCGTCTCGGGAGATATACGGGTTAATGAGCAAGTGGGTCTCCTGGCCATGCACACCATCTGGATGAGGGAGCACAATCGCATTGCCACCAAACTGCGTGACATTAATCCACACTGGGATGGAGAGACGCTCTACCAGGAGGCACGCAAGATCGTCGGCGCCCAGATGCAGCACATCACGTTCAAGCAGTGGCTGCCCCTCATCATTGGGGACAGCGGCATGGCCATGATGGGTGAATATCGTGGCTACAATCCCGAACTGAATCCCAGCATTGCCAATGAGTTTGCCACGGCAGCACTGCGCTTTGGTCATACCATCATCAATCCCATACTGCATCGCTTGAACTCCAGTTTCCAGCCCATACCAGAGGGTCATCTGCAGCTGCACAAAGCCTTCTTTGCCCCCTGGCGTCTGCCCTATGAGGGCGGTGTGGATCCGCTACTGCGTGGCATGCTGGCTGTGCCCGCCAAGCTGAAGCTACCCGAACAGAATCTCAACACGGAGCTCACAGAGAAACTCTTCCAGGCGACGCATGCGGTGGCACTTGATCTGGCCGCGATTAACATACAACGTGGACGAGATCATGGTATTCCCAGCTACAATGTCTACAGAAAGTTCTGTAATCTGAGCGTGGCGGAGACGTTTGATGACTTGGCTGGCGATATCACCAGCGCAGAGATTAGACAGAAGCTGAAGGAACTCTATGGCCATCCGGATAACATTGATGTCTGGCTGGGCGGCATACTGGAGGAGCAGGTGGAGGGTGGCAAGGTGGGTCCGCTGTTCCAGTGCCTGCTGGTGGAACAATTCCGTCGTCTGCGTGATGGAGATCGCTTCTACTATGAG
The DNA here is from genome assembly GCA_035045005.1 of Liodrosophila aerea. Taxonomy (NCBI): domain Eukaryota; kingdom Metazoa; phylum Arthropoda; class Insecta; order Diptera; family Drosophilidae; genus Liodrosophila; species Liodrosophila aerea. The sequence continues at coordinate 2,296,864 of JAWNNL010000641.1, read as the reverse complement.
AATCCATCCGTCTTTCTGCCCGCTCAGCTGGCACAGATCAAGCAGTCCAACCTGGGACGTGTGCTGTGCGATGTGGGTGACAATTTCGAACAGGTCACCGAGAACGTGTTCATTCTGGCCAAGCATCAGGGTGGCTACAAGAACTGCGAGGACATCCCTGGCATTAATCTGTATCTGTGGCAGGAATGCGGCAGCTGCACCAATCTGCCACCCATCTTCGACTCCTACGTGCCACAGACCTACACCAAGCGCAGCATGCGCAGCAAACGTTCTGTGGAGCAGGAGGTGACCACCGCTGAGAGCTATGACAGTCCTCTGGAGGCACTCTACCAGGTGAATGAGGAGCGCGTTAGCGGCTTGGAGGAGCTCATTGGCAGCTTCCAGAAGGAGCTGAAGAAACTGCACAAGAAGATACGCAAACTCGAGGATGCCTGCAATGCTGCCGATGCCGAGCCTCCCGTTGCACAGGTCGTACAACTTGCCCCAGCGCCACAGCCAGTTGGTCTGAAGCCCAAGCGGAGTCACTGCGTCGACGACAAGGGCACCACAAGGCTGAACAACGAGGTCTGGTCGCCGGATGTGTGCACCAAATGCAACTGTTTCCACGGCCAGGTCAACTGTCTGCGTCAACAGTGCGGCGAAGTCAGCTGCCCGCCGGGCATTGAGCCCATGACACCACCAGAGGCATGTTGCCCCCACTGCCCCGTAATGCCGCCAACCAAGACGAAGCTGGGCAACTAAGGCAGACGGTTATCTATCGCCATATCGACTTAATCAAATCCTTAAACTTAGTAGCCACATAAAGTCCAATTCGACGGACGCAAAACAGATGAATGATAAGTTTGCCATGAAAATTTCTTCAAAGAAAAGATAATAAAGATACCCGTTACAAACATAGGTACTACATCACACTAACCAAAGGACGCACACAATTAATTAACACTTAATATTAACTACAAACAAATTTACTGCTACACATGTAATAATAAAGCACATTAATAGCAAACCCACTTCTATGATTTACTCAAAGTTCACGTATTTCGTGTGGCTTCCCTTGGCTATCACCGAGTTGTCTTTTTTATGCTTCAGCACGCAGTCGACGAAGGCCAGCATCCGGCCCGAACGCACCGTATTGGCCTCAATGAGCACCACGTCGCCCACGCGTGCCGCCTTCAGGTAACTGACATTAATGTCCACCGATACACCTGGATGACAGGGCTTGGACATCAGTGCGTAGGTGGTAATCATATCCACCAGTGTCGCCGTGTAGCCACCATGTAAGCCGCCGCCTTTATTGAGATGCTCGGGTGCTACTGTGAACTCAGCAGTGCAAAGGCCATCGCCACCTCCAGTAATCGTCACCTACAGGCATAAAGATACTGTTATTTTACATCATTTTACTGTGCATTTACTTACCTTCTCCAGGTGCCTCTCGAAACCTGTCGCCTTGGCTATAATCTCAGTTATATGCTTGGCAAATTCCAATCCTTTTTTGCGTGTGCCCATGTTGTCTTATTACGAAACGCGTGTGAAGCAGAGCTGCAAAACATCGTTTACGCAGGCGATGTCATCGATGTTTAACAACTATGCGATATATCGATGTTTTTCTTTATCAACATCGATGTTTGAAATTGACTGAAACTATTTTTTTATTTAGGTATTTTAAAATTAGTCTTGGCACAACTTCTTTCTGTAAAAATAGTAGATTTTAAAATGTCTATTACATGCCTTCTATATTTCACAATTATCCACAGAAATATGCTTTATCATATGCCAGCGCTTCTCAAAGAATAAAACAAGTGTTTTATTGTACTAGATACTTAATATAAATATCATCATGACTTGCTTTTATGTATTGATATCAACATATTTGGTTTGTCCCCCTTTGGCAATAATTTTGCCAGTGGACTTGTTGCGCAGTACGCACTCCACATAAGCCATTTTACGGCCAGCATGCAGGGTATTTGCGTCCACTTCGATAACATCGCCGGGCATTGCTGCAGCCAAATAGGAAACATTTAAGCTGGAGCTAACGCCAGGATGTGAACCTTTGGACATGAGAGCGTAGGTGGTTACATTATCCAGTATTGTGGCTGTTAAACCACCATGCAGCGATCCCAACCGATTTAAATGCTCAGCTTGTACAGTAAATTCGCCCACGCAGCGTCCATCACCACCTCCAGTAACTGTTACCTGGAAAATAAGTTTGAAAACAATGAGTGCGCGCCATATTATCGATAACTACTCTTACATAATATCGATACACAGAGTCAGCTGCTTTGCGCACTCTTTTCTATCTGCTGTGCCTACGAATATTTTGTCTTGCGAATATAAATATTTACCATTTGTACAACGCGATCAAAGCTCGAGCCTTTGCTAATAAATTCGGCCACTTTCTTCACCATCTCTACACCACCCTTGGCTGCCATTTCGTAAGAATTTACGCTATTTCGTTCCTTGCGCTGCGAAATGCCAGAAGCAACTGAAGCAGTCACTGCCGATGCCAAAGGTGAGCATAAAAAACTAAGCTAGTGTATATCAAAGTTCTTATGTGTGTTTAGCTATGCTTGTTTGTGTGTGTGTGTGTGTTACAAAGTCCATTAAGACACCCCCAGCGTCTGGGAGACAACGTGCGTAATTCACGCTTTTGTTGTGCTCGCGCTGTACGCGTCTGCGTCAGAGTCAACCGGCGAAAGTGTGATAATGACAAGCGATAAAAACACGACGATAGGTTATAAATTGACAACAATATTTGATACGATTATGAATTAGTTAAAAATGCAAATTTGTTTATAGTTTTAGCACTTATTAAGATAAAGACAATAAAGAATCGATAACGAAATAAAAATAATGTAATAATTGCTATTTTCAGCCACAGCACTGAAATTTCAACAGTTGGCCAAAGATGATGTCAGGCAAGAGATCCCACATGACTTTGTCTGTCACACAAGCGATGGTAATCGCATGTCATTTATTGGCTCCAAAGCGGAGCTTATTACATTGGAGCTGACCAGCAAATCGACCCAACACTTACCCTTTCCATACATCAAGGCCTCGTTTCAATACACGAATCACATGCGTCCACTGGATAAACTGACCGAGCAGGTGAAGCTACACAAGATCTACAAATACTGCAATGTACTGGAGATGCAACAGTTGAGCCTGGAGCCGGTCTACACAGCTCTCTGTTCACATACTGTACCAATACCCAAACTGATGGCCGCCTGCTGGTCAGCACAGTCTCTGCCCAATGGCAACATGCTCCTGGTCACATTGGACAGCCATGGAGCTGTGCAATGGCTCACTAAGCGCGAGGAGTTCCCATTCTGGGAGCCATATGATTTGGGCTTAGACATAGTTGAAGTGCTTATGGATAAACTGCAGCCGCCATACGAGGTGCCAGCGGAACAGATTGATACGTTTAAGCAATTTCAGGGATTAATAGATCGCAGCTGGATAACAATGCTGGCCTGGCGACCCACAAATAAAGCTAATGACAACCTGGTGCTATTGCTGGGCACAGCCGTGGGCTGCTTATGGATGCTGACTCTGAGTAGCGATGGTAAGGATTTACTTACCCATTGCCAATTGCAAACGATGTTAGGTCGCATCAGCTATATGCATGTGGCAGAGGATCTGTTGATTGTGGGTGATAATACAGGACTGGTACATCTGTACAGATTGGATGAGGCCATAGCTTTAGTCAAGCCATTGTGGCTGCGTCCCGATCGCATGTCCATCCAGCAGGCGGTGATTACGGTCTGTCCAGAACTTGGCTGCCATTACATAGTCTGCTGCAAGGGAGCGCATCTGCTGATGTGGTGTATGCCACGCCTACCCTCCGATGACTGGCTGGAGACACGGCTGCTTGTAGGCAGTATAAAGATCACCTGTAAGTAGTTGGAGTATACCTTACATTGTGTATATAATCATTACTTTCCTTGCAGCACTTTGCGCGTTGAACTACTGCAGTTATGCCTTGGGCACGGTTCGTAGAGATGTCTATCGCGTTGATCTGCACCATAGTCCAGCTCAGTTGAGCCTGCAAAAACAGTTGATCCACATCGGCGATGCCGAAATCACTGAGAACTTCCAGCCCGTTGGTCTGGTCTGTAGTAAACAGCGAAATCTGTTCACCCTGGTCTACAGCCGCCAGAAGGAGTATCTGAATAATGTCGTACAATTGCAAAATCAACTCTTTGTCCTTGTGGGCAAACTACAGACTGGCAGTTCCCTGGCACAGCTCGCCAGTCTGATGTCCCCTCATGAAGCCATCAATTCCTATACGGATCTCTTGGTTGACTTTCGTTTGGAGATCTTCAGTCGTATTGAAATGGAGCGCTATATCAATTATGCGCCCCTAGACTTGTTTGCCTTTGACGCCCTGGCCACAGAGTCTCAGCTGCATCAACTGCAACTTAAGTACCACGTGCTAGATGTCGTGTTCCTCGTACAACACCAGCAACTGACACCGGATCAAGCTCACAGGGAGCGACAGTTGCTGTTGGATATGCTGACCACAACACACATACGACTCCGGCTCCAATATTTGAGCAGTTTGCCAGAGCTGACGACATTCCAACACAAGGCAGCACAGTGCTTGCTTGGAGAAGGCTTGCGCATCCGACAACAGTTGGAGGAACAGTTGGATAAGGAACAGAAACACCTGATGACTATTAAACGTTTCCTGTCACAAATGGAGGTGCATATGGACACGCTGCAGCAACAACTGAACAACTTGCAACCTGAACTGGTGGCTGACAAAGACTGGCACTCGAGATGCAGCATATCCTACATGGAAGTGAGTATCCTACACCAAGAGAGCATCTGTTCGCCTAGCTAATTCCAATCTTTACTTCTTAGTTAACAGCGGATCTGGAGAAGCACTACTGCACGCTGTGTGGCCGACAGGTGTTGCTGCAGCAGCAGCTGCTGTTGGAGCTGTATCCACCGGGCAGCATACTGCTCTGTCCGTACTGTCATGGAGCCTACGCCTTGGAGTTATTGGATGCATAGAACCGTGAAAAGCTTAGCTAAATTCCGGCAGCTATCAATGGATGAATTGTCGGAATTTAGCACAGGCCTTTCGAATTTTTATTTAACCGAATGTTAGTTAATACAGTGAAACATAAATAATGGGACTGGTCTCCAGCAATAGGATGTCCTGCTCCAGCTGACGCAAATCATTCTCAAGTTTTCCCTTGCGTTGACGCTTGTTCTCGCTGTCCATCATCAGCGACATGGTCTGATAAGTCTTGGTCTGCTCAGTGAGATGAGCACGCAGACCCACAAGTATTTCATCGCGTTCCGGCTGCTCCATGATCCGCATGCCTGCTATTTCTGGTGGGCCTTCTGCCTCGGCAGGTTTCGTTATAGAGGCCTTTGCCGCTGGTCCCTTGACACCGCCACATAGCTCGAAGAGACGTGCCTGCTCCTTGCAGCAGACAGCATGGGCATGCTTTAGCATCTTCTTGGTCTTCTTAATGTAGACTGGCACCTGGCCAAAGTCCTTGCGGCACACGAACTGCGGCACCAGACCCGAATTGAGCAGAGTCTGACGATCGCCACATGGCATGTCCACAAATCGTGGCGGTGGTGGACAACGGACAGTGTTACGGGCACATTTGATATTACGCTTCACGAAGTTCGGCACCATGTTGGACTTCTCCTTCTTCTTGCCAGCTTCGGGCAACGGTGGCATATGCCCGCCCTTGGGGCACACATGCAGATTCTCGCGACGCCACTTGACGCCCTGATTTTTGCGCAGAAAGGCGCATGGCGGATCCAACGGCACATTGGCACAGCCCATGGTGCGATGATGCGATTTCTTGGCATCGGTCAGCAGACGCACACCATCCGCCAGCATTATAACCGCATGCTTTGTATGCTCCTCATCCAGGCGATCACGCCGCTGCCTGAATAACTTTGCCGCCTTGGAGTTCAATGCTATTCAATTGTAGTGAGTCAGTGAGTTTGATCTGCCATATATTGTCTCTCAACTATTATACTCACCCTTCTCTTTATCCTCCGTAATTACCTTTTCCGGCTCACGCTCCACGTAAAAGATGTTCTCATTGTGATGAGTGATGTACACCAGCGACATGTTTAAACCCTTTTCTTTAGGTTAAATATATAATAAGGCTATAATTTTAAATCTGTACTGTAATATATATACTCGTATTATTTTGAATCTGTTGTATTTTTTGGTTTGTATAGAAGCAAACTCTGTTGGCGTTGCCAAGTTGTAGAGCTGTATACGAAGTGCTGTTGCTATTATGACAACTTCATATTGCTTTGGCACAGCAACCTAGCAACCTACTAAGTAATGTTTCAAATTTGTAGATCTCTGCAAGTATGACTTATGGAGTTGTCAAATCTGCTATATATCTTATATCCTTAAATATAAACCTCTTTATCTGACAAAATGCCATCAACGCAGAGCCCAAAAAGTCGGGCCTAGAAGTCAGGACTTTTTACTTAAACCAGATATTACTATATACTGAATGGTTGCAATAAGAAATGCTTTTTCACATAGAGATACTGAAATGTGTTGAATTTAGCGTTTAAAAACCAAATTGAAAACTAAGCTGCATGCGAGCAGTTTGTTAACTAAAGTTACATGCGATAACGTTGAGAATTTAGTTGTAGCATGCGATAAAATTAACTAAGTATCATGCGAGAAACATTACAGTTTTTCTTCTAGACTTTTGCAACTTGAGTCTAAAACAGAGCTTAACGAAGTTGTAGCATGCGATAAAATTAACCAACTAAGTAGCATGCAAGAAACATTTAAGTTTTCCTTAGAGACTCTTGCAACTTGAGTCTATGCCAGAACTTAACGAAGAGTTGCGCTAGTCGAGTGCACTTGACTGTTGTAATAGTACAAAAGCTTTACATTTCGTATTGTTAAGTTTATTTATTAAAGCACAATAACAAGCCAGAGCTTGAGTCGCACACGAGTTACAATTACATACAAAAACTGTATGTAGTAAATCTTTACCATAAAAATTCGTGTTGTGTATAAATAGTACATGTAAATATGCATGTATATATATAAATGTATGTATGTATATGGATTGGTGTGTTTGTATATAAAATAGCACTAAAAACGTTATGAATATTTTGATTTTCAAGGCTTTACACTAATTTACTCTGTGAAATGATATAGAAGACAGTTAGGGACATCGATTATAGAAGTAGGAGGAGCAGACTGTAGGGGCACAATATATAGTACTTAATGCAACTAGCTTAAAGTAAACAATTGTGGATATGAATGTGTGTGTGTGGGATGAGTGTGTGTATATGAATGTCAAAGCCACAGATAATTAACACTGTTTGCACACTTTTGTTTTAATAGGCACTACAAAAAAGATCCGAATGACGCTATTGCACATTAATCATGTGAGTCATGGAATATGCATAATGCAAGTCTCTGCGGGAACAGTTTATTTATTGCCGCTGCCGCTGTCACTGCTCTCCTTGTGGCGCTCCTCACGTATGCGCTTGAAGGCCTCCGTCTTGACAAAGTCAACGGAATTGTAGACAACGCTGCTCTTGACCGGCGTACGCACTGCACTGGCATCAGCAACGCCCAGACGCACACCAGTTCCACCTGGCCCACCCTGGCTGTAGAGATTACCAACGCTCATGCTCTGGCGATTGAGTATCGGCGGCTTATTGGCCACATCCAGATCAAAGTATTGCAGCTTGTGCTCCGGTTGTTGTGCTGCTGCTGCTGCCGCTGCCTGTTGCTGTTGCTTAAATGCCGCTGCTGCTGCTGCTGCTGATGTGGATGTCATGGCAGCAGCAGCGGAGGCAGTACGTTGATGTTGCACGGATTGGCTGCCGGGACTGTTGGGATGTGTGCGATGTTGCTGGCGTGGCAATGTGCGTGTCTCATGGAAGTATGATATCGCTCCCGGGGATTGCACATCCGTTTCATGCGGCAGCACCATGGAGAGTGGAGCACCAGAGGAGCGACGTGTACCTGGCGACATAGTGGCCGATGAGCCCAGCTGAAATGTATAAAACAAAGTTAAGATTTAGATTTAATCAAACCGATTATAGTCCGTACCTTGAAAGCATTTGGTTTGCATTTGCGATCCACACTAGGCGGCGCTGTGGATTGCAGTTTTGTGGCACACATTTTATGGTTTAGCTGCTCCATGGTGCACACTGGTGGCTTGGCGGGAAACTCTTCCGGTGGCTTATCCTCCACTGTTGTCTTGTGTGTCGTCTCTGGCGGCAGATGTGCAGCTTTCGGCTTTAGCTTGCGATTGACAGGCGGACAATCGGCTTGCTCAATGAAATCATAACGAAACACATTGCCCTCCATGCGTGTGGGTGCTGCATTTGTATAACAATGTGGGCGTGGCAGCGTACGTGCACTAGTTGGTGAATTAGTGGCCGTTGCACTGGCTGGCGGCATGCTAACATTGGGTAAACCCACTATAGTACCATCAGCCATAAGATTTGGCGTGGAGGCAGCTATGGGATTGGAGGTTGGCGGACTGGTCACCGGTCGTTCGCCCAGGAGTTGGCTCACATTGCAATAGGGCAGCTGATGGGAACGTGGAATGTCATAGCTCTCTTCGATCAGCGAGGAATTGGCATGCCGTGAGGCAACAATCGCTGGCGAAGTGTTTTCCGTATCCGATAGCTGCGGCAGATCGCGTGTTAATCTAAAATATATCGTATATAATGACACAAACTGAAGGATTTCATGGAGTTGTTGTGTTTACTTTTCGCTATCCTTAAAGTCCAGTATAAGATTATTCTTGTTCTTCAGCACCTTGGCTAGCTTCTCCAACGTATGATGCTCGCCAGCACCATCAGCAGCAGCTAGCTTAGGCTGCTGTTTGTCCGCAATGGTAGCAACCGAGGCAGCTGCCGCATCTTCAGGCATTTTAGAAAAACGCTGCGAATAAGTCAGCACAAATGATTCGTTCTCGATGGAGCTATCCGAGGGACGTGTGCTGCGATCTGGCATGGAGAAAATAATAAGGATTAATGCGCTGGAATAAGCATATGATATCTCGATGCTGCACTTACCCACATTCTCGCGCAATGGCAACGGATGCGCCCACTCATCGTCGTCGGTGAAAACGCTTTCCGAATCCGAATCGGAGCGATGACAACGCTGCTTGGTGGTAGCGTTAGCCAACTGCTGCTGTAATAGATATTATATTATGTAGTTATTATTATTTTCAGTTATTATGATGCATTAAAGCACTTACCAAGCTCAAGTTGGTTATTTTGGGGGAATACGATTGATCGTTGGTCAAATTGAGGCCAATATTATTATGACTACGGGGCGTATCATAGAATTTGGGATCTAAATTGTTGAGAGCACCCGCTGTAGCGCTATGACCGTCCAACAGCATCTTGGGGCTGCCTGTAAAGCACTCGCTAATGGGTATATACGGACCGGAGGCGGTGCTCAATGCTGGCGATGCCTGAACACTGCTGTGTAGTTGTGCCGTTGCCTCCGCCAAGGTTTGCTGTGTGAGCACCAGATGATCGGGTAGCTTACGCACTACGCCATTCGCATTGATGGCCAGACGAGCTGCCTGTTGCTGCTGCTCCACAGCTGCAGCCTGTGCCTGTGCCTGTATGAGCGCACTTTGATTCAGATAGAGCGCCGTGGCGGGTGATGGCGGCGGCTGCTGCTGTGCCGCTGACAGCAACTGTTGCTGGTCGAAATGTGAATCGCAGAGTAGAGTCTCACGATTGTTGTAGTCCGTATTCACATAGACCGAGTCTGAATTATTGTTTGAACTCTGCGGCTGCTGATCGATGACCGTGGTGCGCCGCAAGAGCGAATTGGCCGTGGTGCCTGACGAGGATAGTAACGATGTGGTGGTTGTATTCAGTGTGGAATTGTTGCTCAAAGCGCCGCTGGTAGAGCTGGTATGATGTTGCAGTCCGGTGCTGCGTTGCTCATCTATTAATTAGAGAGAGCATTAGAGAAAGTCAACTTGAATCAGTTTATAGACTCACCTGCTGCTGCTGCTGTGGATATGGCTGTGGCGCCCAGTGGCAGCTCATTGGACTGCTTGGTGTCGTGCAGATGGCACACCTGACAGATGCAGTTCACCCAATCCCGCATGCTCGCCTCTGTCTCCGCAGCCAGATAATATGTGCGCTTCGGCGTCTTGATATCGAACATATACTGAAACTTTTGCTTGCGATTCTCCAGCCGCAGACCGCAGTCGACCTGCTCACATTGATCCAAATCGATGACACCCTTCAGCTTGCGGCAGTACTGATCCGTATAGTATTCAAGGCAGAACTGCTCCGGTATCTCGCCCTGCTTCAGCGTGAACCAACGACGACGCCAACGCTGTGAAAATGAAATGTAAAATAAACATTAATGTTATGGATAAGGAAGGGACAGTGGGACAGACAGTTGGTCAGTTAGTCAGCCCGACTGGCGGCAAACATATGTTGTGTATAGTATCAGTAACGGACCACGACTATCAGTGGCTTCGGCGGTGAGTAAGCGCTGCTGCTGCTGACGTCGACTGCACTGTCAGCGCTGCCGCAGTTACCGCTGCTACAGCTCTTTCCGCGAAACGTATTTACATTGACGTTTTTCTTGGGTAATCAGCGGCTCACACCCACTTGGCCAACACCAAGACGGGGCCACTGAGTCTATTGACTCCAAGCAACCTGCGACGTTTATGCGCGCACTTATCGTGATTAGGCATAGTTAGAGTTAATATAGTTCATATGGTACAGCGCAAGTACGATAAGTCACGTTCTCTCTTAGTTTAAGTGCAGATAAAGCCGTATATGTGTGTAATTTAAACGCGCAAATAGAAATATAATATTTATGGACCCTGAACTGTTTGGAAAACAACAGCGAATAATAATAGAAGTATAATAATTTGCTGATTAGCCTACACATCATTTGTTTATTTCGTGCATTTCGGCCATTTCACTATCAAATGTCTATAAGTTTAAGTTTTAGTCAATGACGTCGGGTGAAAACCCATGGAAAATTCTTGCCAAAAAGCTGGAAACATGCCAATTACTGGGAGCTAAATGAAAAGCGGAAACACACGCATTGCATACACTTCCTGGTACCACTACCTTTAGTCAACGCTGCCCTTATGAGTCAAGTATCTGAGAGATATATGTTTTATCTGCTGCTAATAAGCAGATGAGACATGGGGAGAACTTATGAGTCAGGACAACTAAACGGTGGATATATAGTTAATGACTAGCTGATGACTATAAATCATATAAACAAGAGTCTAATATCGAAATATCATTGCCATCTATAGTGCTTGTACTTCAAACCGATATTTAAAATCAGCCTTAACTTCCTCTACTAACAAGAGCTATCTTATCTACTACTTCTAACATTACTGCTACTAAACTACTAAACTAAACTATTTCTACTACTACTACTTACTCTACTAAAAATAGTATCTTATCTACTACTTCTAACATTACTGCTACTAAACTACTAGTAGTATTTCTACTACTACTTTTTCTATTATATTTTGAGGTTAGAAACAGTTGTAACTCTGCACACAAACCGGTTTGCACTTTGCCTATACATACATACATACACTATGGATAATTATAAGTGATAATTAATCATCGTTAGTTCTTTATCAGCGACTTGTATTAATCAAAGGGTATTTTCAGCTATTTCAGCCAGAGAAATTTGCATTGTTGTCTGCACAGTTTCACGCTTAATTCAATTATAAACAATAAACAGTAAACACACACACACACACAGACATTGGCACCCCGAGGCGAAACAAAAATAATAATACAACAAAAATGAAAGATACAATAAACATACGCATAAATAAGGGATAGTGGATGTACAAATAAGACTATGTGCAGCTGTATATAGTGCGCTTAGCCCCTATATAAGGCTTGTCTTAACAGCAGCAGCAGCAGCAGCAACAACAACAACAACAGAGAACAACAAGTGCGTCATTGTTTTTGCTGCGCCTTGTGTGGCTTATCGCATTTAAATGTGTGTGTGTGTGTGTGTATGTGTGTGTGTGTGTGTCTGTGCGTAGCTCAGTACGTGCCTTGAAGCTTACTTTCTACTTGAGAGTAAATTTGTTAAACGACAGCAGCAACAGTTGCTGCCTGCTGCTGCTGCTGCTGTCTCAGCTTGTAATTTAATACGTAATGCTGCAGCTAGCGGCGCTTAACAGTTAGCGCAGAGTAAACATTTAATTAAGCGTAAACTTTACAAAATGTTCCCACGCCAAAAACTGAGCCAAACATAAACACACCGTACACACACACTCACATGATGAATGGCAGCAGCAACAACAACTGTTTGCGGTTTTTCGCTTGTTTGCATTTCAATCATTTCTCTCCCAGCCTTTCCCATAAAAAAGCCAAGCTTATGATGCAGCAACAAAAAGAAATACAACAGCAAAAGCAACAACTACATATCAGCAGCCATGCAGACAGCGAGAGAGGGAGCCAGTCAGCGGCTTATTAATGAATTAAAAATGATTATCGGACATACACACAGCACAAACAAATGATCACAGACACACACACAAACACACACATGTATGGTCACACTCACACCACGATCGAAGATGTACACAGAACATAATTGTATAAAAAAATGCCACTGGTTGGTACGTTTCTTTGTGTGACTCAGTGTAGCAATAAACGGCACATTAAAAAACAGTTGAAACATAATACATTTCTTTTGCTTTTGCAGATTATCTTGGCCATTTAACTGTTTGCTTGCAATCTGCAAATTGCAAAAAATAGCACACTCAACTGACCATTTGGTATTTATGTTGTTGTATTTCGAGGATGGGGGAAAGACTCGGCAATAACAGGAAAACTACTGCTTTGTTGCATTTGTTTTTGGAGCAGGGGCAAGTTGAACTTACAGCACGCCAAATGCGCTTTGTGGGCGGCGATTTTATTAGCCATCCTTCATGGAATGTGCTGTCCATCATTTAGCACACGTTAAATGTATTTAATTTTTATTTTGTCTACTATCATTTACTTTTCCTACACCGTCAGCGAGCACAACAACCGCGACACTCTCAACTGCTAGTGCTGGCACGGTTGCCACACTTGGCGTTCTTGCGCCAAAATTTGTGCTTTTTCTTATTTGGCGCAATATCACAAAGTTAATGGCTGTCTCTGTTAATGGTTACAGTCTGTTAACGCTCCTAAGAGACCAATAATGGTGCCAAAAAATACTAGCACTTGCGATAATGGGTCAGTTTCGCGCTTTAATTCAAAAATTCTGTTGTGTGCTCTGTTTTAAGCGCAACTTGCCTTATTGGTTCGATCAACAACTGCATTTATAATTACTGTTGTATCTATGTATATCGATGCTTACTCCTTAAATATAATTTATATTTATTATTATCCCTTTTATAATTCATTTTAGTGACTTTTTCATTTACAAGTGGTAACAGTGTTCTTACTGTTAGCGACAGTATATCGATAGTGATAAACAAGTTTGAAACCCAGTTTGAGAGGCGCTGTGCCGGGTTTGAGAGGCCCGATATCCGTGATCCGGATATCATACTTCAGCATCAATACTTCAATTAAATTACTTAGATAAGCCGATGAAAGAGGAAGGTAAACATAAAAGAAGCTATGCTTAATAAATCACAGCTTTAGTAGCTGACAGTAGAACTTTTGGTACTATGAAGTATTTAAATGCTCCATTAACTTTTACTCCTTTACCAGCTAAAACATGCCAATAAGAATTACGCTCAATACTATGTATCAATATTAACTGTTATGAATTCAAATGTTTTGTTTAGAAATAAATTTTATTCCGTCGCGCCAGCTGAATGCTGATGACAGCATACAGCTTTTCCATATACAATAGCGTTATTATTACATCAAGCAGCGCAACGCACAACACTACGCTACACTTTGACGGAAACAGTTCCTCGCCTTCACGTTTATTTGTCCTTGGAATCTCCCTTGCCACCACGAATCCTACCAGTACGACGGGCAGCGATGAGACCGACCTTGCGACCAGCGGATGTGCCACGCTTGACTGTCGAGGCCTTACCAATATGTTGATGGTTACCACCACCGTGGGGATGCTCCACAGGGTTCATGGCAACACCACGCACCTTAGGCCAGCTGTTACGCTTCACCTTGTACTTGTGGTAGGCACGACCAGCCTTCAGGATGGGCTTGTCGATACGGCCACCGCCGGCAACGATGCCAACCATGGCGCGGTTGGCCGAGGGCACAACCTTCTTGGCGCCAGAGGGCAGCTTGACACGGGTCTTCTTGGTGTCGGGATTGTGGGCAATCACGGTGGCATAGTTGCCAGAGGTGCGCGCCAAACGGCCACGATCACCGGTCTTCTCCTCCAGATTGCAGATGATGGTACCCTCAGGCATCTGGCTCAGTGGCATCACATTGCCAATCTGCAGGGTGGCCTTACGACCGCAGTAGACAAACTGTCCGGTGTGCATGCCCTCGGGGGCGATGAACATCTCCTTGCGGATCTTGTAGCGGTACGGGTCACGGAAGTGAACGACGGCCAAAGGTGCGCCACGACCAGGATCGTGCACGATATCCTATTGGTGCAAACATTTCACTTGGTTAATACATTCCAATTGCACACACACCGACAACAACAACAACTCACCTTGACAACGCCGCGAATGTATCCGGAGCGTTCAGCAAAATCCAGGGAACGGAGCTTGGCGGCTCCCTTGCGCTTCTTGACGTGCGCCTTGAAGACGGAACCGGCGCCCTTACGCTGTGCACGAATTACACGACCCATTTCTAAAATCGAATAGAAAACATTTTGTGTTTAGCCAACGCAAATATTTACGAGCTCTCAAATCTCACACAGACTGCAAATTCACATAAATATTGAATGCATGCACATGTTGTTCATTTGTTTTAAACATTTCGTTTACAATTTATGCTGGATGTTGCGGTCTGTATGTATAAATTTACGATTATCTTTTTAGCAGTCAACACCTACCGATGCTCGGGTAAAAAGAAAAGAGAGAAGAGGAAGAGAAAAGCAATTGTCAAAGTTGACAGCAAGCGCTGCCAACTTCACGTTGTTTTCCGTCAGCTGTGCACCAGAGTTGCCACTTAAAGAATACCAAACTACTTCAATCACTGCAGCACATGATGGCAGCCCTGAAAACATAGGCGCTAACTTTGAAAGCGCGCCAAAATGAGTAAATGCGTGACAACTGCCAATAAGAACACCAGTAAAAACAATTGAAAAGATTCCAATTTGAATTGCAGTTGATTTTTTTGTTTATTTTTTGAGATTATATATAATAATTTTTTTACGATTTAGATTTACATTCATTTCATCATTATCAATTTACTTGTTTTATTTTAGAAATAAAGTAAGCATTTTATTACTAATTCGGTTTTTGTTTTTAAATTGCATTTTAGTGCATTTTGTTTTTAAAGAACATTATTAAATATGGGGGGACACGGGGAATACATTTATATTCTTTTTTTTAACACAAAAACAAACAATATTTTAAATATATTTCTTCTGCATTGAGACGGGTAAATGTTGATGTTTTTATGTTTTGTTTTAAGTTTTTGTAGATTTACTTTTGCACATGAGAAAACAACACAAAACAAGGAAGAATAATACATAAGTTTAGATAATTTCAGCAGCATAATTTGACATTTAGTATTGCAAGTATATTTGCTTTGCTTTTTCTTGTGTGCTGAGAAATGTTTGATAGAATGTGATTATATTGCAACGTAGCCATATAATTGATAAGCTTAATAGGAAAACATATAGAAAAACAAAGGAAATGCAGCACACAGCACACAAGCGAAGAGTTGAGTTTTTGCATTCGAGTTCATTGTGTTATATCAATCATAATTAATAATTGCCATGCTAGGCTTTTGTTTTAGTTGAATTTCTTTTCGTTATGTTTAGTTCTGTATAAAAGTTCAGTAAAAAATGCAGCTTAACTAGGTATTTTCATCGAATTTGCCCGCCAATCGGGTTTAGGTTTAGGTTTATGACAATATATGCATTGACTTTATGTAATTTTGAATCAATTGTCTCATATCGTAGGCTCAAAGATCAATCGTTTAGCTTTCTGCTTGCTCCTCCTCCTTACTATGCTCTCTGCATTCTTTTGCTTTTGTGTTGCTTTCGGGTTTAATTTACACATAATTATCAATCATCATCACGATCATCATCATCGTCATAATCATAATTCAATTCTATATCTTTCGGGCTGTCTGTTTTTGTATCGCTCAGCTTGCTATATATCATATTTAATTTGCTTTTTATCACTTAGTTTTTACAATGGCGCATCTTTTGTTTTCTTTTCTATTCGTTTTCATAAAAATGAGCATACAGAGACATTAATTTATATATTTATTTATATATATATTGTTTCGCATAAATCAATCAAAACTTTCTAATAGATCTTTGCTCTTCTGCTTCTGCAAGAACAAAGTAAACTAATTGCATATTTCTCTCATTCTCTGCTCACACAATTCGTTAATTATCTTCGATATACGCATGTATCTGCTTGCTTTTAAATATATATATATATATATGCATATATATATTATGATTTTTAATTGTTTTTGCTTGATTCATTTTGCATTTTGCTTTTACGCTTTCAACTTAAGTTTAACTTGTAGGCAAACTATAATCATAAGTAGAAAAAGGAAACAAACAACATGCACACAATTCTTATACAAAATATGACATTTGAAATGAAATTGCTTTTCTGTATCTATGTGTGTTTATGTGTGTGTGTGTGTGTGTCTATTTGACTGTGTGTAATTTGCATATTATTGCCTGTGCCTTTCGCTCTGTTTCTCTACTCTTTGCTTTGCTAATGTGTTCAGAAAGAAAACCTCGACGAGTGAGCTTTGTTAACTTTTGTCGCTTCTTGCTCAAGTTTTTTTGTTTTTTCTTACTATGTTTTTTAATGATATACACTCAGATTTTACTAATTGAAACGTTGCACTTCACTGTGTGTATGTGTTGGTGCATATATATTGTTTACTTATATTCAAACAACAATTTAATATTATATATATGTATATTATATTGCAGTTTTAATATAAACAAAGAATATATATACATCAACACAACGTACAATGATGTGTGTGTTGGTGTGTGTGTGTAGGAAAACTTATGCACTTTTTACTTAAACACGAGCTAATTGTGAGTGTGTGTGTGTGTAAAATAAGTATAAAATTGTTGTTGCTTATATGTTGATGTTGCTGTTGCTGAATGTATCATCAAGTTGCCAAGTTGCTGGGAAGTAGACACCAGAGACCAGACACCAGAGTTTACCAATTGGCCATGCCTGGCTTGTTGAGCGTCATGAAGTAGATTTGACACGATGAAGCACCTTTGGCACTGCTGAAGAATACTTTGTCATTGCGCTCGCAAAGGAATTTCAAGCGTTGCGCCTTCTTGTGCATGAACACACCATCCAAATGGCCACTCTCCACCGAACGTATCTGTATTGGGAGGTGTAAATACATATTAATATCACTGGTTAACAAAATCGAACTTCTAATGATCAGCTTTAACCAAACGAACCTCTATTGCTTTATTGCCCCAGCCCATAATCTGTCCAGTGCCTATGTAGGCCACCGAGGTGGGCATCTCACCCCACTGCAAGAATGAAGGAGAGTTAATATTTAATTATATTTTGGAGATACTTCATTTATATTTACCTGCAGCACAATGTTCTTGGATACACGTCCGGTAGTGTTGACATAGACGCCTTCATTGTCATAGCACAGCAGCAACTGCATACCATTGGAATTTGGAAGCGCCACAATGCAATGCGGAATGATAGCACCCTGAGTCTGCATAGAATAGATACATATATTAGTATACACATGTACAGGATATATATAAGGTATGTTTGCCTTACATGCTTAGGAAGATATATATCGTATACTTCAGCCGAGTCTAGATCAACCGCATGGAAACCCTCAGCGGAACCATAAATCACTTTCAGTCTCGATTGATCCTCAATTGTGAGATCGACCAAAAGGGGGCGATGTTCCAGTTCACCAAAATTCTACACAAAAGAAAGAAAACGATATTAATCGGTTGTACTATCGTTCAACTATCGGCACTTACCTTAAATGCCATAAATTTGTGATATGGTTTGGGCGCCCATGCATAAATTTCAATCGAGTCTTTTAATGCAATCACTAGGAACTTAATCCTCTCGTATTTGACAATCTTAAAATGTACAGCACCTTGTAGATCACCCACATTAATCCAGCCATTGCGACGCTCCACTTGCTGCAGAAATCAAGAATCAAAACTTTAGTTAGTGAGAGTATCGGGCAGGTAGGGAGTAAGACTCACATCAGAGAGGCCATCGGTGCGCAGGATCTTGGACTTGAGCCAGGACAAGTAATAGACGCGCACACGATTCTTTTTGCCCGATATGGTAACCAATATGTTTTGACCCTCAAGCACCTCCATTTGCTGGAAACGGCGACGTGAGATGAGCTGATAGACCTGCGGATTAATGAGAGTATGTAAGTGGAACTAGTTGGTGCCTTCTCATTGAGAGCTTACCTTGCCCTGACCGGAACGATCGAGCAGCATGAGTCCATTCTCGGTGCCAATGAGCAGATTGACACCCCAGAGTGCCGCGCAGAGTATCTCGGAATTGAAACGCTTCTTATACTTACGTATCTCGGGTGTATCATTGGCCGCCTCATGCGATGTGGGCGTCACATTCACATTCACCGTCGACTCACGACGTGTCGGACCCGAGCCGCCGGCACCGAAGCCAAAGGTGAGAAAACTACGTTGTTTCTGTTGTAGCGCATAGGCGTGTGGTGGCAAGGGTGTGGGATTGGATCCGGATCCGGTATGCGTATGCGTTGGCGTTAAATGCAGAATGTTCGCAGAGGAGGAAGAAGATGATTTATGCAATAAATTAGTAATACTGCTGGAAGAACGCGTTTTACTAATCGAATTCTTTGGCGAATTTTGTCGCGAATTCGATGTGGATGAGGCGAGCGATATTGTTGACTGTGGCGAATTATTACTGTTAATAATGACACCACCAACAACACTGCCACCGCCATGGCCATGGCCACCAATGCCCCCAACAACAGCGATGCCTCCGGCACAGTGGTTGCTGCTGTTGTTGCTACTGCTGATGCTGCTGCTGCTGGTGTTGCTGCTGCCAGCGATAAACGATTTCGATGGCGTGGAATGCACGGATGAGCTAATGGCCGCCTGATACTAATCGTTATTTGTATTGATTGATAGAGGTTTGATTGATTGGCATTTGATAGGGTTGTTTTGTTTTTATTGTTGTTTTTAAAGAGAAAAAGAAAATAGAAAAAGTGCAAGAAAAAAATCTCAATTAGTTTTCCGTTTGGCAACGAAATCAATAAATTAATAAAATTAAATTCATGCTAAGGGAGTGCGTGTGTGTGTGTGTATGGTAGTTGTGTGTGTGTGTGTGTGAATAAGTGCAGCTTAAGCTAGCGACAATTGAGAAAAAAAAAACAATAGCCAAATCATACACAGAGAGAAATTGTAGAGAGAGCTGTTGAAAATGTGTTAAATATAATTAAATATTTCAAAAATAACAGAAACAGAACAAAGTGAAATGTGATTAGTCTTTCCCCACAGGCCAATGGTAAATAAAATTTTAATTTATTCGGTGTGTGTGTGTGTGTGTGTGTATGTACATATATGTGTGTAGAAAAACAATAAATGATACAGGTGTATAGTGAGTATAGTTCACGGTTGCCACTTGAAAATTGAAAAATGTGCCAAGTATGTTGAAATATCTGGTTGCAGCAACTGTGTAGAAGTGTAGTAGCACTCAATTGCCGCTAGCTGGCGCCACTTAAGCGAGCGAGCGTTCGTTATGTTAGTGACAGTGACAGAAAGCTGCCTGCTATGTGAAAGCAATGCAATTTGAAAGAATGTGGCAGAGAGAAAGGAATGAAATGGATGAGTGAGTGCAGTTATTTGACTAGCAAATAAAAATGATGCATTGACTTTAACAGCTTTTGAAACAATATTTTGATTATATACTAAACATAAATAAATCATTAGCGGCATAAGAAATATTTGTACAATAACACATGACACATTTACATAATTTTTTTGCTGATAAATAAGAATTTTGTACATAGAAATTTTTGTTTTGTTTGGGTAGTTGGAGGAGGGTTTTCATTTTTTGTTTTTAGGTTTTTATAGAGTTTTTTTTGGTGTTTGAGAACTTTTGCTATTGTTTTTGTTGTTGTTGCTTTTCATACTTACTATTGGTAAATTTTTGTTTGTAATTGATTTGTATTTTTGTAATTTGTTAGAATATATCGTAGTGGCCATCAGCTCAAACGTTGCGGAAAGACAAAGCACAATTAAGAAGAAGAAGATTGTTTGTAACGTTTTTAATTTGGTTTTGGTTAAATTAAATTTCAATTTCAATTGATATCATTTCGTTTTCGTAAATACTGATTTTAATTCATGCACTTTTTATAAGCAGCAAATGTCATGCACATTGATAGATTCATTTGTTGATATTGATATTTGATATTTCGTTACGCGCTCTTCATAATGAACTTTGCTCCACGTCAAAGAAATATGTTTATATGCTAAGATATTCTTTGTGGATTAGTTACATTTCAAAGGGTTAGATCATTAAATCAACTAAAAAATTAAGAAACATAATAAGGCCTAGAAACACATTTGAAATATGAACTTTTAACTTGATGGGGTCTTTTACTGTCGATAGTAATCGATTGTTGCCTTTGTTTTATCGATAATTTGCGTCTACTTTTCATTTGTTAAGCTTGTTAGATACTTGAATATGATTGAATATCCTGATGTTTGTTATGTTAACCCACAAGGAATGACTAGACAATGTATGACTCGAGTTGTATTTGATTTTTACTCTGTTTTTTATGCATGGAACCAGACAACAAAGCACAACTTGAGCGGGGCGCTTTAAACTTATTAATATAGTGAACGAGTAAACAGATAAAAAACATAAATTTGCAACTCGAAAAAAAAAGAGTTGCAGCAACGCACAAAACACACAATGAAATATCGAATCGATTGATAATCACGAGAATCATTTATAAATAATGCTAGGGCGATACTCACCTCCTCACTGGATGATTTATCGTGCCGCGGTGGCGTGGCCGGCGATGCCTGGCTGAGTAGATCGGGCAGCACGCTGCTGGTACGGGTTCCGGGTGTGCCAAGGCCGCTGTTGTCCCCGCCAGCGCCGCTGCCTGCAACGCCGCGATTCTATCAGATAGAGAGAAGGAAAAAACACACACATGAGCACAGTTGGCAAACAAAAGTTTTAAATGAAGGCCATAAATTTGTAGAGAAACAAACATTTATTTGTTTTATGCTTTTGGAAATGAAATTAAAAACAAGAATGAGTTATAAATGCTTTGGAAAAGGTAACGAACACAACGAAAAAGTAATGAATAAAAAACAAATTGAAAGAGTCATAAGAGATAGTAGACAAAGAGTAATAGAGCAAAAATGAATGCCAATGAGATACTTAAGGATACTCTGATGGGCCTCTCCTTGTAAATTTCAACATTTTTGAGGCTTACAAACTAGTAAAACTTTTCGAAATTATCAAAATTGTTTTAAAGCTAACACTTAAAACTAATTTAGTGTTGTTTAGCGGAACTTTTCTCGAAAGGATTCACAAACAGCAGGATTGCGCAGCAGGCAAAACGTTGCTCATGTGGCAAAACATCACAAAACTTGCAAAAATAAATGGTATAATACTTTTATTTGATTCAAATTAACCATTTAAACCAAACCAACTTAACATGGCAAGCAATTCAGCTAGCAAAAAGCTTTAAAACAATTTTGAGCAAAAGCTAATAATGTAATATAAGCTAAATTCATATAAGCATTTAAACAATTTCCTATTCACAGCTGAAATCTCATATTTCATATTTCACATTTTAACCTTTCATTTGTCATTTCTCCCCACTGTAGTTATGCTAATTAAGTTATTGCCATTATTTACAGACAGTGAAAAGGAAGCTTAAAAGTTAAGCTTGCAAATTTTACAGCTTAAAGATATTTATTGACATTTTTTTTACATTTAAATTTGTTTAGCATCTCATTAGCATTCGATACTTTTGCTTTTTATTTTAGTGAATGGTAAAATTATATACACGAGATGGTAAAATATCGCCATTGATTACCCGACGACCAATTAGAAAGCCACAACGCCTTGGAGTTATATGTACATAATATTATTGACTGTTATAGATCGACCAGAGAGTATTTGAGCTACTTAATTCGAATGAGTCTTAAGACTAAATGTTATGTTATCGAACTAATTGCCAGTTATCAGTCGTATTAATGCGTGATGCGGTCCTCTGATTAAAACTAAGTTAAAATGCAAATGCAGTTAAATTAAAGCATGCTTGGCCAAGGTCAAAAGCAAAAAGAGTAACAAATGAAAAGCATAACGAGAATACATCGAATGGTAATAAATCAAATGGGTGTGGTGTGTACACACTGTTTTCTCTTTCCCCATAAACAGATGCTCGCCATGATGCTGTTGCGAGAGACACAGAGAGAGAGAGAGAGACAGGCAGAGTGGGAGAGCGAGCGAACGTGCGTGTGTGGGGGGAGCAACAGAGCAATGCGTGTGTCTATGCATGTGTGTATGTAGTGGTGTGCGTGTGAGTATGGAAATTCTAGCCAAATGGTAAATTTTATTTGCATTTCGCTTGGTTTTTGTTTTGCTTTCAAGTAGTTTGGTTTGGTTTACGTTTCTGGCGCCAAGACAAAACACAATAATGAACGATAGTTTATGTTTAAATTGTTTTTGTTTTTTTTTATCGTTTCTTTTCTTTTTTTTTTTGTTCTTCTCATCAGTCGACTTTTGGTACTTTTTTTGCTGTTTGTTTTGTTTTATGCGTGCGAGCTGAGAACGTTTACCTGCTGCTGTTGTTGTTGCTGTTGCTGTAGCTGCTGTTGTTGTTGCTGTTGCTGCTGCTGCTGTTGTAGCTGCTGCTGCTGATGCTGCTGCGCACGCGCTGCTGCATTCTGCAGCACAATGACAGACTCGGTCTTTTCGCGACGCGGACGTAGGAAATCTAAATTAGCCCAACTGGATTTTGTGGGCGCAGCAGCAGCAGCAGTTGCTGTTGTTTTCGCTGTTGCTGCTGCTGCAGGAGTGGTTGTTGTTGCTGTTTTGCTGGCAGTAGTAGTTGTTGTTGTTGCTTTGGTTCTAGCTGCAGCTACGGGCATCTCCTTGTTGCTGCTGCTGTTGTAAATGCTGTTCCTTTGGTACATGGCACTGGCGCGATGCGCTTGCACCAGCGACGGTGATTGCAACTGGGCATTGTTGCCGCTGCCGCTGCCGCCGCCGCTGCTGCTGCTGGCAGAGGTGCTGCTGCTCAGCACGGCAGAGTGTCGTTTAGTTAACGGGAAAAAGTCGGAATTCTCACGTCGAAAACCTCGCACAAAACTTGGCAACTTCGAGTCGGATTCTTGACGTTTGTGCTGCTGCTGCTGCTGCTGCTGAGTGTTGTTGCTGCTACGTTCTTTGGTTGTGTTGGCACTGGCGCCCTTTAGAGGCTGATAGCCCTTGGGTACGGGGCGTGATATGGCTTCAGCTACGCTGGCACGCTGCAGTTTCGCCTCCACCTTCAGCGTGCTCAGATACGAGCTGCGAGTCAGACTGGCTGTGCTGCTGCTGCCACTGCCACCACTGCCGCTGCCGCTGCTACTGCTGGCGGCAACACCACCACCCGCACCAGCAGCAGCGGCATTACCTTTCTTTGGAAAGAACTTATCAAAGTCCCAGTCACGCAAGAGTTTCGCTTCGTCGCCTCGACGCGGCGCGTGCGATGTGGAAGCGGATTTTTGCAAGCGATTTATGTTTTGTTCTAATTTCTGTTTACAGTTGTAGTTAGAGTTGTTGTTGTTGTTGTTGTAGTTGAAGTTGTTGTTGTAGTTGTTGAGGTTATAGGTAGCAACGCAAGAGAAGAATTGTTGTTAGGTTTCTATATTTGTTTTTAATGCTCTACAGTCTAAGGTTTTTTTCTCCTCTCCCGAGAGGCTTCTACACCCAGAGTTATACAATAACACTCGCTTGATAGATATAGCATGGAAAGTTTTTCATGAATTCTCGCATTGCATTGCATTCGAAATGCATCGGTATGTGTGTATATAGTATGTAATATTAACAGGTTTCTGAGGGTACGTGAGGGTGCTCAAGAGAGTATAGATTACATAATAGTATGTCGTAATATCAGCATGAATAGAGTTCAGTTCAGGATGCACTTAACTCTTATGTATTATATACAATATCGTTTGAGCTGAGAAACCAAACTATCGATAGATACTGCTCTCTTTAACATTTAGTTTTCCAGCTCGTGGTATTCGTAAAAAGTGCTGCCGTGTAAACATTCTCTGCACCAGTGCGTGTCACTTTTTTTTACAAAAAAAAAACTCAGAAGGGTAATTATTCGAAATCAAAATGGAAAATTTGTATACAAAACTGAAGAGATTCACGAAAAAACGTTTCATACTGTTTGACGCTACGCAAATTAAACTAATTATTTAGTACGGAAATAAATATAAATGTAAGTTCGAAACTAGGACTCGAAATGAACTCATTCTGGGCGGTTAGAACTTAGTTGTAGTTGTAGTATAATCGTATATAGTATGTATAGTAATTGCTGTCTAAGTAGAACCACAACCAGCTGTTTATTTTGTTGTTCGCTAAATACAGCGCGTTTCATAATCATAAGACACTTATATATACCTTATATCTGGTGATTAAAGCTTTCTAAAGCCGAATGATTTTACAAATACAAGCGTACACATCTAAGCTTTGAATTCACCGTTAGAATCTTGCATTTTTCCTTTGAACTATTTTTCGCATGAATTTATCTACTGAAAGCACTTTTTGATGCGACTTTTTAGCATTTCATTATCATATCATTAAAGGATGGGCCTTTAAACAAATTTTTTGAATTGAATTTAAATTTTTTGTAATATTTCGTATAATGTCCTCGACTTTTGAGAACCTCTAGCAATGTTTTTTACATGAATCCTCTTAATTTTATTTTAACATATTCTAAAGTTTCTTATGATTATGAAACGCACTGTAGGTATTAATTATTTTATTGTTGTTTGCTCTTATTCGATAGACCTTTAACCCTACAAAAGCTAAATTACAATTTATACAGCTGCCTATGCATGGGTTTCTTTTACTTATATCTAGTGTTTCTCTGCTTCAAGTATCTCATGAAAACATCTCAAAAGAAATGGCAAATAAACTACGACAAACTCAACTTAAAGAATTCGTAATCGTACTAAAAGAAACTATAAGGCTTTATAGTAGTTGAATTAGTTGTAAACTAAAGTTGTAATGAAATATAGTTCACTACTTACGCGCTTCATGATCAGCGTACGATCTCCGGCCTGATCATCGTCATCCGGCGTCGGTGGCAAGGGTCGATTGGGCGGCCCACCACTGCCATGGCTCAGCGGTGTAGGCGTTGTGGTTGTATCCTCCGAAACGGGTCCCAAACCGGGCCTATATGAAAATTCGGGTCTGAACAAAACAAAATCCAACACAAAAGCAAAGCCACAAAAAAGAACAGAAAACGCAAAACAACGGGGTGGCATTTCGAAAATGAAAATCATAATGTTTGTGTGAGTGTGTGTGTGGAGTGTGAGTGGGAGTGTGAGTGGGAGTGAGAGAGAACAGTAAGATTGTTGAGGTGAATCGATTAGCAATAGTCTCTACGTGGAGCAAATGTTTCTGTTGTGGACTAAAGTACCTCAGTGAAATAAGTATGTGAAGTATGTGACCCTTAAATCCAAAGGAGTTTACTAAGATTGTGGTTGATATTGGTAGACTCTATACAGCATGTATATTCTAGATTAGAACGTCGAAATCAGTGACTAATCTGTTTGTCTGCTGTCCGTCTATCTGTAGGAACAACTGGATCTGCCAGACTATAAGAGCTAGCAACACACCGCTCTTTTTTGTTAGGTTCGTGTGTTGCCTAAGTCCCTATTTACACAATGAAGCTTCCTCATGAAGTTTTTTTTGATTCCATTTTGAAACATCTTCGAAAATCATGTCGCATTTACACGGTGAAGTTTCCTCATGAAGTGTTTCTTTTGCTTACAACAACAATCGGAATAGCGCAAAGCAAAATAGACGAAAAGTCGTGCAGCTTGATGGGTCATGCAGTTTCATCATGAAGTCGAACCCCTCTACACCCCTTGCCTACAAACAGAGACTTCATGAAGCAACTTCATGAAGTAACTTCATCGTGTAAATAGGGACTAAGTAGCTGAATTTTACTTCTGATTCGATATCGACTTTTAACAATATATCAACAAGCTTAAGATGTTTCATACACAGCGCAATCGGACCACAAACAAGGAAGTTATAACGGGAAAGACACTCTGTTAATCTTCATGGAACAGAGTCTACTACTATCGCTTTCGTCCGACTGTAGCTTTCAGAATGTTTTGAGTTAAAATCTAAATTTGTCAATACGATATTTATGCTACATATCGTTATATAAAAACTTTTCACATATACTTATTTCACTGAGGCATTATAACAAATATCAACGCATCTATATGACTTGCGGATGATCTCCAAATAGATTTTTAATTACTCTCAACTTCTAATCTATCAAAGAATCTATTCGAAATATGTGTGTGAGGTGCGGTTGTGCGCATTTTGCAATTATTTTCCAACTGCCACGCCTTCCGTTCTTTGTGTGGTGTCTCTGTTTTCTTTGGGATTACTTACAGCGGTTTGGGTGGATCGCTGGCGAGTAGTGTGCCATCGTTGCGTGCCCGATCGTTGGGCTCATCCGGTTCGCTATCCGAGTCGCTGCTGTCTAGTGGATCCAGTGGATTGACGGGCTGTCCGAGATGATTGTTCGACTGTGGCAGTACGGCCGCCGGCTTGGATGATGAGGCCGATACACAGATTGCCCCATTGCCGGAGGATGAGCCGGATTGTCGATTGCTCCGAGGCGGCGCCTCTGGCTGTGCCAATTGCTGTCCACCGGCGACACTGGATGCTGTCTGTGGCTGCGGCTGTTGGGAGGAGACCACGCCCAATTCATTTAATTGTGCTGCTAACACATCCAAATGATCCTACATATTTTTATGGTTTTTACAATAGGGTCAAGTTTATCGAATGCACCACGGAGGATTTATGGTGGGTGTGTGTGAGTGTAGTGTGTGTGTGTGTGTGTGTTGCACGTGGTACCACAGTTGTAGTTGGTGTTGTTGTTGTAGTTGTTTGCGGAGGGGGGCAAATTCGATTGTACCGGGGTGGAACGAAAAGTAAGAGAGCATTAGACTGGTTTGCACCTTTCACTTCTTATAGATAAAAAAAATCAACAAACAGGGCCAAGACATTAGAGAAAGCTCGGTTAGTTTTTCTGCTTTTGTTTTGTTTTTTTTATCTATGAAACTTGCCGGGGTTAGTTATTCATTTGAAAATTAATTTCTTTTTGGGTTTTCAACTCCTCTTTTTGGCATTACAAACGCATCAATCAAAGCAACTGTTCTAGTTCCAGAAAATCGAAAGTGTTTTCATCAATTCTCAGTTTTTC
This sequence comes from Liodrosophila aerea, assembly GCA_035045005.1. Taxonomy (NCBI): domain Eukaryota; kingdom Metazoa; phylum Arthropoda; class Insecta; order Diptera; family Drosophilidae; genus Liodrosophila; species Liodrosophila aerea. The sequence goes on along the minus strand of JAWNNL010000641.1, from coordinate 2,269,264 downwards.
TTTTCGTTTGCTTTGGTTTTGACTGTGGATTAGTGAGCGCACGTGCATTGGGAGTGGTTGGGTTATGTAGGGTTTGTCTGTGTGTGTACCTCCTTCAGGCAGTACAATTCTCGAGAATTTCGACAGGTTGTTCCGAAAGTTACATACAAGTAGTACAAACTCTTAAGTCAAGCATAGAGTACACATACATAAAGAGTGAGTGATAGACAGACAGATAGATAGAGAAGAGAGAGAGAGGAGCGAGCACAGGCTACAACTGAAAATGATATAAGGGGGAAAACATACCTCAGGTCTCCTTGGTGGTAACTGTTGTATGATTGTTGTAGTTGTTGTTGTTGTTGTTGTTGGTGTGTTTGGTTGTTGTGTTAGTAGTGGTGTTCGGGATGTACACAGATATGAGCGAAATCATAAGGTCGACATACATTATACATAGTTTATGTTACATATTATATGGTAGGCGCATAAAACATGAAAATAAAAGAAGTTTAAAATCATATTTAAATATACAGTTTGTCACAAATGTTTACATATTACAGGGGTAAATCATAACGATGGGGTAGACATGGTATACAGAGTACAGTACGTAAGCTAAAGGGAAGCCATAGTTCAAACGGGGGGGGGGGTTACTTTAACGTATTTGGGGGTCTACGCAAAGAAGTTGCTAAAGCTCAGCAAAAGCTATAAATATTCTATGATTTCTTTATACAAATTCCCTAGGGTTCTAGTTCAATTCCCACAAAACAAAGCTGTTTTTGTGTATAAACAATAACCTTAATAAACCAGCATAAGCTATAAATATTATACGATTTCTTTATACTAATTGCCTAGGGCTTTAGTTTAATTCCTTCAAAACAAAGCGGTTAACACTTAATAAATCAGCATAAGCTATAAATATTCTACAACTTCTTTATATAAATTCCCTAGGGTTTCAGCCCAACTCTCTGTCTCTGTTTCTATGAAACTTAATACATCTTAATTTCTTTAAGTAGACATAATGAGTATAAGTCTAATCTCAATCAAATTTCATAGATATCAGCTAAGTAACTCTAGAAGTATTTTGATTTATAACAAGGAAAAGTATCAACACATTTGTCTGTTTAGTTTCGGACTGACTCGACACATTGTTTCTCACAAAACTCTAATCAATTATCAAATTCTTTTCATAAACTAGCCTGCGTTTAACTCCAACTCTAACTGACTGTTAATCCCCTGTGTTTACAGCCATAATCTCTGTCTAGCAATACGCACCGATGGCTTGAAGTTGTTCTGGGAACTGCGCTGTTGCTGCTGCTGTGGTGGCGTCTGTGCCGCCGGCTCACCACACTTGGGTGTCGGTGGCAATGGTCGATTGGCATGCGGTGGATCTGGCACCACAATCAGACGCTGCGGCAATTGTGGCCGTGCCGGTGGACCTGGTTCCTCGATCTGCTGACGCTGGAAGGGACATTCAAGTTAGTTGATGCGATTCGTTGGCAAATCGTAGAGTAAACTAACCGATGGCGGTTTCTGTTGCCGATTGGCCTGCGGCTGTTGGGCCTGTGCCTGCTGTTGGGCCACTTGTGCCTGTTGTGCGGCATGTGCCGCTGCTGCTGCTGCCGCCGCTGCCTGTTGTTGCTGCTGTTGTTGATGCAATTGCGCCTGGGCAGCGGCATGTGCGGCAGCAGCTTGTGCCTGTGCCTGGGCAAGCATCTGATGATGCTGCTGCTGTTCGGCTGCGATGCGTCCCTCTTGTATCTGTTGGAAATTGCGACGCAAGGTATCGCCACCTGGCGCTTGGATAATGGAGCTTGGCTCTCCGGCCAGCTGTGGCTCGTCGTCATCGTTGTCGGAGCCAGAGTAGCGATAATCCTCGCGTTCCTTCTCCTGCTTGCGTTTCTTGCAGCGATCGATGTGATCCTTGAGCTGTATGCGCACCTGTCGATCCGTCGGCTGATCCTTAATGAAGGCATGCTTCAGCAGATTCTCAGTGTAAGGCCGCTGGTGATAGTCCTTCACTGTAAGGTGGAAAAAGAGAGTTCCATTAAGTAATTCAGTTTCCCTTTTTGGGCTTAGCATGTGACTCACCTAGCACCGTGTCAATGAAGCCGTGAAACTTCTTGGACCATTTCTTGGATTTAAGACGTGGCGGCGAATTGCGTGGAATTAAGAAAAGTGCACGCATGGGATGCAAATCGCAGAGCGGCGGCTGTGACTCAGCCATTTCCAATGCTGTGATGCCCAGGGACCACAGGTCGGAGCGATTGTCGTATGTGGCATCGGGATTCTCATCGCAGGCAATGACCTCCGGTGCCATCCAATAGGGAGTACCTGTTGAGAAGCAAGGCATGAGTCACATTCCACACACACACACACTAACTCTCTTACCAATGAATGTGTTGCGTCTGCCTATCGTGCGATCCAGCTGTGCGGAGACACCAAAATCAACCAGTTTAACCTCGGCATTATCTGTGAGTAGCACATTCTGGCCCTTGATGTCACGATGTATGACTTTGTTCGAGTGCAAATAGCTCAGGCCACGCAATATCTCACGGCAGATGTACGCGATCCATTCCTCCTTCAAGCTCTGACCCTTGGTAGACTTGACCAGATCGGTGACGGAGCCAGCACCGCAGTATTCCATAACCAGCCAGAGTTGATCATCCTTGCCAGGTGGCGACTTCTTAATGAATGCCCCATAATAGGTGGCAATGTTGCGATGATTTGAGTATTTCTTAAGCACATTGATCTCCAGCTTAATCTCCTCCTCCTCATCCTCGGTGACATCCATCACCTTTATGGCAGCCAACTGACCAGTTTTTGTATGGCGACCCTGCGAATAGAAAAGAATTCTAGTATTATTCAACAATTCAACAATTCACAGTCAATTCAATTGGCTAAAAAGAGGAAATTAACACAGAGTGCTCTGACGCTGTTGAATGCACTTCAGTGAGACACTTGAACTCGACGACAACAACAAGGCTGACCATGAGGGGATGAGGCGTCACACACACACACACACACACACACAACTAAAGAGGAGGCAATAACAAAAAAGTGAGTCAACAATAGAAGCAGGAAGAATTGTAAGAGCAAATCTTCAGACTCTTTAAGTGGCCAACAAAGCGCAGAGAATGCGATTAAGCCATAGACGGAAGCATTCCTTATGCAGCTGAGCTGAATCAAGGAAGCGTAAATGTATATTGAAATCAACTTTTAAGTCCTACATACAAACAGGTCGAATATTATTTGTTTTAGCTTCCATTAAACATATTTATAAACTGTGAAATTGAAATATAATAACGTGACTGGAATATTTATGCACATAACTGAAAAGTCAGTGATTCGAGAGGCGTAAAAACGTATCTCAATTTAGCCGTCAGTTTAATCAGCATCGTAAATTGATTGCTCGACACCGTACAGCGTACTCTGCGATGGAGATTGAGTTGTTCTAACTGGTTTGTGTCTCTCTGTGTCACTTGGAAAACTCATCTCACATTTAATACAGTTTTAATTGAAGAGTGCAGTCGCTGGCAGTCACTGTACTATAATAAATCAACTGCCTAAGGAGCTAAAAAAGATGATAACAGTTTGCCTGCCACGAAACCAGAGCAGACCATCACCATCATGAGGATGTGGATGACGATGATGCAGCAGTCTCCAGCTGTAGCTGTTGATAGGTTGAGCTCCGTTGGTTTTCCGATTATTGATTAGCCGGCGGGGCGTTGTTTGTGGCCTTTTCTATCAAAATGCCATTAAGCAACAATTTCCAAAGTCTGGAAACAATTTGAAGCGTCATCCTTGTCATAAGCTAACGGAATTTTATGCAAATTAATGACATGGTCTAATGGCGGCAAGAGTAACTAACTTACTAACTACTGACTAGAAGAGACAACTGAGAGAAAGGGGGCGGGAGTAGGGGGGGCAGTGAAATCGATCATCGATCGATTGGCTGGCTGACAGGTGCAACCAGTTATGGTTCCATCAGTGCAGCGTATCCAATTGCAACTGAGCGAGCAATTGAGATTTCTAGCGAAATCAATTCCAATGCCGCAACAATACACAATAAATACAAAGAGAAATATTTGTGAATCATTCACATTCACACACACACACTCATACTCAAGTGAGCTTTAGAGCAAATAGAGCTAAACACAATCCAAGAAGCAAATAAACAAACAAAATATACTTTACTTTCCAGCGAGACGACGACAAGCCTTTTGCCATGCCATAAAAAGCAACTGAGAAACTGCTGAATACGTCAAATAATTGAAAATATTTATAAACGATGAAAACAAAAACCAAAAAGCGAGAAACCGAATAACGCAACGAAATGAAGAAAATGTTTTTAAAGGTAAAGTCAACAATGGAACCAAATCGCATCGGATCACAGCCCGACATGGAGAAGCAGCTGTCCAATTGGTCGGGCTTTGCCTACCTATGCAGAAGTTTTTTGTAATCGCTCTTTTCGTTTCTTTCTCTTCCCTTCATATATGGTGTGTGTGTTGTGTGTCTGTGTGTACATCGCTTATGCATTGAGTTGCAGCACAAGTAGCCAGCCGCGCACACGTCTCTGTATCTGCTAGATACACAATGCAGTGTGAAATGTAAATATGTTTCGTGCACAAGCGAAGCAGCAGCAGCACAATAAACTTGATGAAAATATGCAATGACAAAAACCAAAGTAAAAAACAGACACCACAGCTCAAAAAAAAACCACGCATACTGCACATTTGCTGTAAACAGATACAGATAAAAAAGCAGCTGACAGATACAGCCACCGTTGCCACAAATTGTGGTGTTTTTTAAACTACGAATTTTATTATAGTTTTTACAGCAAATTCTTATGCTTATTATGGTGAATATTATATAATTTACTTTATATACATATATTCTATATTTATTTATAAAACTATAGCAGAAATACTTCAGTAACTATTTACTGCTTGTATTTAAATGAAATTATTTCTCTGTTATTCACTTTTGGTATTACTTTTTCCTTGCCAAGTGGTAAGCGAGACTTTAGCTACACTTGAAGATACATTTCGCATACGATCGTTATACATATGTATGTGTGTATACTTCCTACATATATAAATCTGCATAATTAGGCAATTTCGTGCTGAGCTTCAATTTAGCTGCTACTGCCTGCTGCTGCTCTTACCGCTCCTGCTGCTTCGAGTAATAAAGTATCTTCAATATTATTATTATGATTATTTTTATTACTGTTGTTGTCATTTGCCCCTCTTGTTCTTTGCCTTAGCAATAAATCAAGAAAGCAGTTTAAACAGCAGTCAACGAACTGACAGATACCCTGTAAACATCTCTCATATCTATCAAGCAATAATACTCTTTAATTCACCTCAACAGTAGCACAATTGCAGGGTATTCAGCCACCTCTGCTGCTCTGCGTGTTTTGATAACGGCGTGGACATTTCTCAGGCACTGCAGAAATGCAAAAATGACAACTAGAAAACTGGAAAAGTCGGAAATTGGCGCTGCTTACATAAGCGCAACCACAACAACAAACTAACTGCAATAAAAATGTTTTAAAAACTGCAGTCAAGTGCCAAAACACTGCCGCTTGCGACTGCCTCTGGAATGGCTAAAAAGATTAACTCGAACATGCAGTCAGTTGAGGTTGAGCTAGAGAGATACATATGTATCTGGCACAAGTGGCACTGGGAGGGAAATTGCCGTAACCACCAGCTGGGAGGGCAATGTGTGTTTCCGATAAAGCAAATGGAATTAAGGTAAAGTGTATGGTAATAGAATAAGGAAATGAAATGGATTACGTATGAGTTGATTAGGCATACGCCATGTGGTACACGACTGCTGCAGTGAAAGCAGTGTTGAAATGCCCATAAAGAGTTGAGTTGGATACAAATAGTCGATATAATCAGCTAATATGCATAGGAGAACAAAGAACCTGTCGCCTTATAAGAGACCCCCATTAGCTAGTGTCTCTTATGCAGTCATAACTCATTCCCTAACTGTAAGCTACATTCTTTTAACCACACATTCATATGTTGATCTTACGGCTCTTTTCACTCTCTTTGTTTCTACAGTAACAATGGATACCAGTTGAGTAATCGAATCCCCCGAGACAACGGATCAAAGTGGCCTCCGCCTCATCTCTATCTGCACTTTCATCTGGATCTGTCAGCTTCACTTGGCTCATTGAGTATTAATTCAGCGGTTGCAAGTGTTGCACATTGAGTTCAGGCTGCAATTGAGTTAGATCTGGTTAGCAGTCGCACACACAACCCACATAGATGGTGATGGTGCACGTGCAACAACCGCAATTGAATTTTCCAACAATTGTTGAGCTCAGACACAAGTGGGACGCAGTTGCAAGCGCATAGATCTCACCACAACACGCACCACGCCCCATGTGCGATGCGTCGAGTAATCGACCAAGTGGTTGCCACAGCTTGCCCCACAATACGCTGTATGCTGGTTGCAGCTGCTGCACACACATTGCGCAAGTGCCACTCCCCTTCCCATTCCCTTTCCTCACACACACCTTGGCAAATGTGTGCAAATTTGTTGTAGCTCCAAATTCAAAACAAATGTGCAGGCTAAACGAGGTTAATGATGGACGAATAGATACTCTGTAGTTGAACTATGTGAAGGGGTTAATCAGGTTTGGTTTAAAGTGTATAAAAAATGGGGGTAAGTACTTGAAATAGGCACAGAAGGAGGCTAGACAGAATCTCTTGCTTATCAGATAAATGTACTATATGAATCATTCTACTATAATTCATAAATAAATACCAACTAATCTTTTTGAAACTGTGCTTATATTCTTAACAGCTTTTCGTCAATTGCTTATGCTAAAAAAGATACATTTTTAAAGAGTAAAATCTAACTAAGCTTATCAACATTCGTCTATATTACTTAGTTCTATCCACAACTAATACACCCCTCAAACTCTACCCAAACAGGGTATAACAATAGCACAATTAAGGCTAGAAAAAAAACCGCGTCAAGTTGATAACTTACAAGAGGCAAGCTGTGTGAGTAGTGGGGAGTGGGGAGGGGGACGGGGGGCCTTAACGCGCATCAATTACCAATTGTTGCTGCTGTAGTTAATTAACCCAGAAATCACAACTTTTTCTCTCTCCTCTAAATGCACTTGTAAAACAACTATGACGCTGCATTCATTCTAACAATTGAACTTTGTGTTAAGTGTTGTTGCCACCGACCCCTGCCTGCCTCACGCTAATGCCTGCAGCTGTGCCACATAAAATCACAATTTAGAATACAATAAACAAGAATTGTACAAACTATGCAGTAAATAACTTTAAAAAGTGAGTGAGTATGAGTGTGAGTGCAGTGAATAAACGATGAATCACTCGCAGTTTAGGTGCGGTTTGTTTTGCTACCACTACCACTCCACTCACCACTCCACTCACTCTCGCTCCACTCAATTTTATTAAATTTAATTCGCATTTACAGCCCCTAAGTGCTCGGCCCTGTCAGAATTTGTAGTTCAAAGTGATTGCTGTAATAGGCTTATTGGCAACTTTTCTCCCACCTGTCGACCTACCTGTCCGTCCGTCCCCCCGTCTACCTGGCACAGCTTTTTGTGCTCTGCACTCCTGTTTAACCCAGTTAGCGGCTGTTTTGTTTGATGTGCCACTTTCAGTTGAATTGCTTCCATCAGCTTGAATATGATGAACTGCCAAAATACAAGCTGAGTTCTACTCAACACAGTTGGGCTCGGGCATAGAAAAGTTACTCTATTGGCTAAAGTAAACTCTAACTAATTAAAAACACTGTTCTGCCAAATTAAACTTCAGCAAAGTATAATTCACTACAAGAGACTTTTGTTATTTATTACACTTTGTCAGGTTAAATTCAAATATTATAGAAAAGACTGAAATTAGTTTGCCTTTTTTAACAAATATTTAAAATAATCGTTTGCAACTGTGGAGTGAGAACAAGTAGATACTTTGAAGAGTTCTTTAGATAGAATTTAGAGATACAGATACAGCAAGTTCCTACAAAAGATTTACCCTCTTTTATAAGGAAGGGTCTCGGTCTCTTAGGCCAATAGGGATCACCTCTTCTCCCTAAAATTTGTATTATTATAATTATTATTATGCCTTTCGTTTTCTTACTCTAAAATCTATTCTCTTACTCTAAAATCTATTATCTATCTGTGTTTGTAAGGAAGTTTCTCACAAATTTTAGACTCCTCTACAAAAGTATAGTAAAGATTTAACACTTTAAGACTCTGCACTTTGAAATACTACTAAAAGATACTATCGCCTATTATCATCTACTTTAAAGAATTCTTGTCAACATCACAGATACAGAAAGTTCCCTTATAAGAAAGGGTCTTTTAGGTCAATAAGGATCACCTTCACCTTCATCTATAGTGAAGTAGTTACATTTTAAGACTCTGCACTTTGATACACTATCAAAAGATACTATCGCTTATTATCTTGCCTATAACTTATCGTCTCGTATTGAATATTAGCAAAAATTATAGCGTATTTCATGTAGAACTGTGTAATTAGTAGTAATGCATGCTAATTGCACATATATAATCATAAAAGTAATCACGGTTTAGCTGAGAACAACGGAGCTGTTGGCAATGGGGGTTTTTCTTATCAGTTTGCCCGTGAAACGGTTTGAGTCACTGCAGTTATTTATAATAGTTGATGCCAGTATATACGACTCGATTATATAGTATAAGTGTGATACAGACGGAATTTCTCATTTTATTCTATATATATTCTTATCTCTAAGCAGGCGAAAATTGTGTCAAGAGATAATTTACTGTGTGTGATATTTATTTGATATTCGCACCAAGCTCAGATGTTCGGATGACGTCACATTCCCATTTCCTGCTCATCGAGGGGAATTAGTGGCATTGTTAATTGAGAGAGTTCAGCAGAAAATTGAAATTAAGTGCGTGAAAAGGAAACAACCACGAATCGGAATGAAATCAAGTAGAAGTAGAAGTGAAGTGGAGTTTTGTCAACTCTGCGGGTCAAAGAGGTTTGACAAACTACTACTCGAAATGAGCTCGTCATTGTCAAGCAATTACATGGGACACTCGATGGGTTTATTATAATCTACTTTATTAATATTACTATCATCGTTGTAAACCAATATGCAGATAAGGGACCAGCAGTTAGATAAGTCTTTCGGCTAAAAAACAACCCCAACAAAGCGCTTTCATTCAGAGCTCTTTAGGCATGCAAAAACCGAGAAAAAAAAAGGAAACTTTCACTCATAAATTAATTGTTGTTCGAAATGGAAACAAAACTAAATGCCCCAAAGTGAGAGAGCAGCAACAAAAGCCAAGCATGAAATCAACGAATTTCCCCCCTGCCCCCCGTTTGTATCTCTCTATCTATCTGTAAACTATGAGCTGGCGAGTTTGCATATTTAATCAGAAAATTGCTCAAGTATTTTATTTTATTTGTTGATTTTACACAACTTTCTGTATACTATTTGTGCAATCGCAACCTTGAGGCTGCCACAACAACAATCGATGACAGATGAGCTTATCGGTTATCGAGTGGCGAATACGAGTACTCGTAGAGCGTAGTATTGGCTTGTGGGCGGCAATTCGACTTTGCTTGCGGTTTGGTTTACACACACACGCCTCAAAGTAGGTCAAGAAAAGGGGCAACTGATGAGTCACGGCAATACACAAATTGATGGCACAAAGTGTGTTGGAGATAAGCAAATTGATAAATTGTATAAACCGCTTAAGGAGAATTAAACAAAGCAATTGCCAGCAGCCATTAGATAGATTGAAGTGAGCTGAAAGAGTGTGGGGTATACGCAGCTCGTATTACTCTATATAATTACTCATATTACACTCGTATCATTTATCTTTTGTTTTACTGTTAGACAACATCAAACTTTAAATAAACGTGGCTCTTCCGCTTGTGACTTATCTGCACTTAAATGATGCATTTAATGCCCCCAAAGACCTGCTTACGCCCACGCCAACAACAGTTGGTATTAAAGTCTACAGATAGAGAGATAATTGCAGACAGTCTGGCGGGGAGGCGGAGGGGGCGGGGGAGAGAGAGCAGCCCCCATATAATTAACATTCTTCAAACATAGCTGCGAACTTTGACCCAATTGCGCGGCACACACACATATTTACGAGTGTGTGTGTGTGACATGATAATAAAGCATACTAAAGCAGAAGAAGCAGAATAGGCAGCGTGTAAAGCTTTTATTTACGACTTCATTTGAGACCAACGCACAGGGACAGAGACTTGCCAGCGAGACTGTATAATGCATAGAGTACAGAGTGTACAGAGTGTGTAGCAAATGGTAGGTGAAGAGCAGCCGATTGAAGCAAATGAAGGCATGCACACACTCACACACACACAGAACTGCAGCTAATAAAATGCCACTCGAAAAAAAACATGCGAAACACATTAAAGGCAATAAACAAATCAAGCAGGAAATACATGCAAGCACAGCCCAAAAAAAAACAGAGAGAGAGAGAGAGAGAGAGACGAAGCAAAAACAACGACAAATTAAATGAATAAAACGGGGAAGGAAAGAAACTTTAAAACAGAATGCGAGACGCGCTGTTGCCTCGTAAAAATGTTAAATTGAAATCAAGCAGACTAAAGTTGCAATTAGACAGTGCTCAAGTACTCGGCACACACACACCATGCACACACACACGCACACGCAACATTTTATTTAGTTTTTATTAGCTATCTTCCCCCATTCCACTCCCCCAGCTGCCCCTCACTCAATGTCACAAATAAAGCCAAAAGTGCTAAACAAAGCGCAGTGCCTAAAGACTAATTATTACGCAAAATTCGTATTCGTATTTGTATTTGTTGTTGACAAAGAGTCATTGACACATGAGCATGAAATAAAAGACAAAAACAGAGAGGCGACAGCAAAATAGACGAGAATAGATAGAGAGTGAAAGATACGCCCCAAAGAACAGATAACAGCACGACTGGCGACACGCTTCTCGCTTGTCTCTTCTCATACACAGTTGTTGCTCTACCACAATTAGCTACAAATTTAGCTAGAAAGTAATTAAAAGACACTAAACTGTGACTAATTTTAGCCAAAAGACTGACACATTGTCTGAGGCAAAATGTATTATTGAATGTATTGGGTTTGGTTAAGGTTTTATTAAAATAAAATGCCATTTTTATGCAAGATTTGCTGTCTAATATTTCCCCAATTCATGAAGTAATTTAATTATAATTATTAATAAAAAAATATATATTTATATTTTTCAATTTTCTGTCAACTGTTTTTAGTTAACATTTAATAACTAAAGACCAATTAAAGCTCACTTTACCATTTCTCCTTTATTTGACTATTTTTGGCTTTAAAATAGCCAAGTTGTCTGCACTGCTTGTCATTTGTTCTGGGATCCTCACTTCATTTCTCTTTTACGCAGTGCCTAACATATTGCAAGCCAATTTACCGCAACTTCAGCTGCCACTCTCTCTCCAGCTCTCACTCTCTTTGGGGCGCTCTCTCTCTGTGCTTTCGTATATTTTTAGAGGTTCACTAACATTTTTCTTTGTGTGTATATGACTTTGCTCTTTTGACTGTGTGTGTGTGTGTGTGTGGCTGAAGTTTTGCTTTGTTGTTGGCTGTGCGCTTAATTAAATCTCTAGCCCTGACACTTTTTTCATTGACAAGGCAACCTGCGCCCGAACCCGACAACAACAGAATGGAAAGAAAAAACTCCGAAAATAGCAAAAGCCAAAAACACAATAAATGCGATTTAGGTTTACGAGTATCTCGTGTATTTTTGTTCGCAAAAAAAGGCAGAAAAAACATCAGAAAGCAAAAAAATAATACAGTTTTCTGCTAGCGCAAGCAAGCGGCGACGTTACATTGGGAAAGTCAATGCGCCGGGACGTAGTACGGGTAACAGTAAAGCGTGGGCACAGGGACAGGGGGAGGGGGCGGTGCACGACCTTGGGAAGCATGGCGCGTCGCTGATTTGGACAATGTTATTGTTGAAGTCTGCCAACTTATGCAGTTTATAATGTTGTCTGTGTCTCTCTCTTCTTCTTCTTCTTCTTATTGTTGTTGTTGTTATTGTTGTGGGGTCTTCAATTTGTCTTCTTCTTTTTCTTGGTTTTGGCATAAATTAAGTTTATAACTTTCAAATGCGCCATGTGAAATTTGTATTGTGGTTTTGTGGTTGCTAATCCTTACCAAAAATCAAATCAAAGACCCGAAGGTCATTAAGAGTGAGTAAATGTGTTGAGCTTATGCCCGAAGACAGATTAGCTAAGGCTCCCCCAGTTTTAATTATGGCTGAAAAGCTGCAGGTAGAGATTTGTCATTCCGAATTTAGGGTACACAGTTGAAATACCAAAATATTAAGTTCTAGTGAAGTTCCACATAGGTAAAGTAGATGTTTACTTTAGTAGTAGTAGAAGTAGTAGTAGTAGTAGAAGTACTAGTAGTAGTAGAAGAAATACTAGTAGTAGTAGAAGTAGTAGTAGTAGTAGAAGAAGTACTAGTAGTAGTAGTAGCAGTAATAGTAGTAGTTGTAGAAGTAGTAGTAGTAGTAGTAGCAGTAGTGGTAGTAGTAGTAGTAGAAGTAGTAGTAGTATTAGTAATAGAAGTAGTAGAAGTAGTAGTAGTAGTAGAAGAAGTAGTAGTAGAAGTAGTAGTAGTAGTAGAAGAAGTAGTAATAGAAGTAGTAGTAGAAGTAGTAGTAGTATTAGTAATAGAAGTAGTAGAAGTAGTAGTAGTAGTAGAAGTAGTAGTAGTGGTATTAGTAGTTGTAGTAGTAGAAGTAGTAGCAGTAGTAGTAGTAATAGCTGTAGCTCTTGCCTGCGTCTGTCGACACTGTCCGACTGTAGCTTCCCCACACATTTACAACTTAACGTTTCACACGTCATATTTCCCAGTTACGTGTTTTAGTTTCAGCTTTAAACACATGTCTAAGCACACCACATACACACACACATACCTCGAGACAATTCTGTGACTCAGAAGAGCTGCACAGAGAGCTCTCTTGGTGATAAACAGCGCAATTAAAAACCGCAGTGGCAATACAAAACAATAAAAAGAAAAGAAAGACATAAATAAATAATATACAGAAGAGAACTTATCAATTTGGTGCCCGGAAGTGCAAAGCACAGCAACAACAGCAACAACAACAATCCGAGTATTTAGTTGATAAAAACTCAATAATGACAAGACACAGCACAAAGCTGTGGGTGTAGGGGGAGGGGAGTGGGTGAGGGGAAGAGAACTGCGTGCATAAATCAAACTCGCATTAAGCGAAGCGAAACGAACGAAATAATTCGTAGAAATGCCGCAAGTGACGTCACAGAAATTGCCAAGAAATATGAATGTTAAACAAATTGAATTAAAAAACGCTTTGCTATAGGAAATAGTAAGAAAATATAGAGACAAGATGTCGACTAATAGACTTGAAGTGTATGCAGTATAGAAGTAACCAAATGGTAACTATGGAGGGTCTAAGTCTTATAGATAGACGGACATGGGCATAGATAGACTGGAATGGGTACATCCACTCAGCTCCTTCTCCGATTAAGTTTCTATATAATTTGTGGACACTGCCACATTTTTTTCGCAGTTCCACAAACTTATAAGACCCTGTTTCCCTCTCAACTCCCTCTCTTCTAAATGCCAAATATCTTATAGACAGACTGACATTAGTATATCCACTCAACTCCTTCTCCTCATCAAGTATCTACATATAGATTTTGTGGACACTGTCATGAAACATCTTTATTTTCGCAGTTCCACAAACTAAATAGACTCTGTTGTACTTTTCTAGAGTAGGCGTTCCCCTCTCAACTCCCTCTCTTCTAAATGCCAAATATCTTATAGATAGACTGACAGACTGACATGAGTATATCCACTCAGCTCCTTCTCCTCATGAAGTATCTATATAATTTGTGGACACTGTCATGCCACCTTTTCTTACCGCAGTTCCACAAACTTAATGGACCCTGTTGTACCTTTTTAGTGCAGGCGTTTCCCTCTCAATTCCCTTCACCTCCTGCACCACTGTGTCTTTGCATCTATACTTGCATATTTTTTAGCAAGTTATGAATAAGCGCTATAATGACGCGACTAATATTTGATAAGCTGCTAAACTGTGTGTGTGTGCTCGAGAGGTGTGTGTGTGTGTGTATGTGGTCAGCGCGAGAGATAGAGAAAGAGTGGAGTCAGTTGGAGAGACTGAGACGTGCAGAGCGAGTAAAACCGGTTAACTGTCAGTCAGTCAATAAACATACACAAAATCCAGTAAATGCCTAAGAAGTGACACACACACGCAACGCAAAACGAACGCCAACTGTGGCCAACAAGTGGACAACAACAACAACAACTGTAGCAACAACAACAACAATGTGTCCGTTACTCTTGTAGTGCGTTCTAGCTCTGGCGACAAAGTCACATGCATAAAAGAGACACAAAAGCATCTCTGCGCATTACTCATGCTAATTTCACACACACACCATACACTCTCTGTGTGTGTGTGTGTATCTGTGTTGGACAGTATAATGAACTACTTAATGCCGCAGCCACAACCACAGAGTGTACGGAAACAAGTTGTCGCACAGTGGGCAAAATTGCCTCTACACCAGTCTATTATTTCTCTTCCTCTTCTTCTTTGGCTTGTTACCACGTGCCACTTGCAGCTTAGCGTGGTAACAACATGGCACAACAATGAGGTCGTCGACGACCTTAAGGAGGCGTACTCAAAACGTGGGCTGCTGCTCTGTATCTACAGTGAATTTTGGCCGCATTTCTAAGCCCGAAAATATATCTGAATTGAAGCTTGGAGTGACGCATGCGAAATACACAAATAATAATATATACAATAAAAATTGACACATTTTTGCAAGTTATTGTGAAATACGTCATTGAAAAAGATTAAGTGTATCTATAGCAGTTTAATCCATTAGTGTTTGGCCCCAGGAAATGCCAATTGACTGTAGGAGTTATCGATGTCTAAGCTTAGAGCAAAGTTTAAAGCATAGTTTACTTATAATATGTTTATTTTATATTAATAGTAATAGGTTTAAACAATACTTAAGTTAAAAGAGCACTAACATAGTTTACATCTTAACAGATTTTTGCAGATTATTTAAAAAATATTTTAAAGATTTTTCTAGATTTATTAAAGTTTGTTTAAAGAATTTTGAACTTAAATAGAAATATATTAAATTATAATGAAGATATATTAAAGCTCAAATATAGCATAGTTTATTTTTTTTTAATTTTATTTGATTATTTTATATTAACAAGACTGGTTATAAACCATACTAAAGTTAATAGAGCACTAGCATTATTTATGTTTTAACTGATTTTTGCAGATTATTTTTAAAATATTTTCTAGATTTATTAAAGCTAGTTTAAGCTCATTTAAAGAATTTTAAACTTACATAAAAATATATTAAATTATAATGAAGATATATTAAAGCTCAAATATAGCATAGTTCATTTTTTACATTTTATTTGATTATATTATATTAACAAGAATAGGTATAAACCATACAATATTTATGTTTTCACTGATTTTTGCAGATTATTTTTAAAATATTCAAAAGATGTTCTTTTGGTTTTATAAAGCTTAAATATCTTTATTCTGATTCAATATATTATTATTTAGAATGAAAATTCTTTAAACCAAGTTTCTCTATACTTTTTTAGCTACTCAAATATCTCTATTATAATTTAATATATTTCTATTCAAGTTCACAATTCTTTACACCAAAGTTTTTGCTCTACACTTGTTGAGATGCTTTAATAATGAACTTGCCACATAGCTGCACAGACCCCCCTTAAATGCTGCACGCCAAGTGAATGCCACAACTTGGGGCACAGAAGAATGTAGAGCCAGCAGAGGCAAGAGTCGATCGAGAGAGAGAGAGAGAGAGAGAGCGAGCGGAGAACTTGCCGTTGGCCTCCCAAGCGCATGCCACAGAGAGAGAGCAGAGTGTGGAGCAGCCAGTGCTAACGGTAATCCCCACAGTGTCTATTTTTGTGTGTGTACATCTGTGTGTAGCTGCTGCATTGTGTGCTGGGTTCTGTGCGCTGTGTGTGTATCTGGCAGATACAATTTTCAACTTATCAAATTTAAATACAAAGTGTTGGCATTGTTGTTGTTGCTGTTGTTGTTGCCACAGACAAGCATTTGGTTTAAATCTTTGATGTGATTATTATGATGATGATCATGAGTGGAGTGCGGCAGAGGCGAGAGGCGAAATGTGTTAATGTGTGAGAAGAAGAGTTGAAGTTCTTTTCGCCCGCCTAGCGGTTCGCAACTAATTAAGGCAGCAGCGCAAATGACGCAGCTTGTTTTGGGCTACAGATACATTTACAGATACATTTGTATCTCCTGTGTGTATATATGCAACTCATCTTGGTAATAGTAGTAGCGACTGGGACGCATTCAAGCGCAAAGTCTAACGATTGCTAATTACAAGCAACTGAGCTGAAATAAACGTGGACTGTGAGATCATTGCGCCGTAACCAAATTACCAGTTTAGCTTCAATAGAAAGCTGCATATCATAAAAAACTACATGTACTTGTTGTAGACATAAATCTCGGCCTTTCAATTGGTTTCAACTGCCACATTATGAGAGCGCTAACAGGCGCAGTAAATCACAGACAAATGGCCTGGCACAAAGTGAAAGAGACCTTTCGCATACCATAGTACATATTGATTGGAACTTACCTTGTAGACCTGGCCATATGTGCCATTGCCAACGACTTCGATGAGCTCAAAGATGCCAGCTGGATCCTGGAAAAACACAAGACAAAATCAACATTAGTTTGGCAACATAACAATTAAAGATACAGATACAGAGAGGAAAAACCAAATAGGGGAAACGCCCAAAAGCAAATCCTTTTTTCCCAAAACAAACAACAATGCAAGAGTCATGAGAGCTGTAGCTGAGCTAAGATGAGCCGAGTCGAGTTGAGCGTAGGGCGTGTCCCTGCCACAGAGACACTCAACAATAATAAGTAAGGAGGCAACGTACGTTGTTATTTTGGCTTTTGTTTGTTTGTTTATGTAAACAAATTATTAAGGCATAATAATACAAATACTCTTATGTATAAGCAATGCAGCAGACGACGAGCAGCGTTAAAAATAAAGCGGCATTTAGTACAAATAAAGATACAGATACAAATACAGCTACAGATACAGCTACAGATACATCTACAACAACAAATCCCCTCGAGCTGCCGTTGTACCAATACCAATACCAATGCCGTGGCCCATGCTCATCCTCTGTGGATATTCCCCAGTACCACCCCCACCCCCGCCCATGTCAAGCCATACAACAACAAATCGCATGCGAGTTCATTGACACGCAACTCACGAGTGACACGAACGAGTGTGAGCACGAGACAGACTCGACTGCGATATTAAATGACGTGACACGACCTGCACAACAACACACACACACACACACACACGCAGATACATAGATACACACACAGGTAAAAGGGCTAAGACAGGGAATGGGGAATCGGGGGAAAGGGAAAGGGCTGCAAGTGGAAGACGAGAGAAAAACTAGTGACAGCTAAGGCAAAACGCCAATTAAAATAACAAGAACAAGAACTACAACAAATTTCAACAGGTAACTGACTTTTTTGACAGGCGGCATGGGGCAGCGGAGTTGGGCTAATGTTGCATGGGGCACGTATAGTGTTCCAAATACTGTTTATGACAGGCCGGCCAGTAAAAAAAGGGTAAAGGGCAGAGCCAACTAAGTATCGAGTGAAGCAGACAGCAGATAATTGAGCAGACGAGTCGAGTTTGGCAGGGAGGAATGTGGAGAGAGGAAAACAATGCCAGGGTATGCTAGAATGTCAGCTAAATATTTCTATATACTATGTATGTATATACACTAGGAAGGGTCTCTCCCTCAACTCCCAATGGAATTCCAATTAAAATGTTGAATATTTCCAAGTATTATTCTTGTTAAAGTTTGAATTATAGCTTGCTTAGCACATATACTAAAATAGGAAGTAGACTTGCCATAATCCTACACCAACTGCTCAGAACTCAGAGCAGATTCAGAACTCTGAAATCAAACTGAAATATCTTGAAATGATATACATATACTATATGTACTTTGGCAGGGAGGATAGAGAAAGGAAAACAATGTCTGGGTATGCTAGTGTTTTAGCAAAATAAATATATGTTTATATACTATGTAACTAGGAAGGATCTCGCTCTCAACCCCAAATGAAATTCCAATTAAAATCTTGACTATTTCCAAATAGTGTTCTTGTTATAGTTCGAATTATAGCTTGCTTAACATATACTAAAATAGCAAGTAGACTTTCCATAATCCTACACCAACTACTTATGGTTCAGAACTGAATCTGAAATATCTTGAAATGATATATATTAAAGTTACATTGACAGGGAGTGTAGAGAAAGAAAAACAAAGTCAGGGTATGCTAGAATTTCAGCTAAATATTTCTATACAACTTTCTATGTAACTAGGAATGGTCTCGCTCATCCAACCCCCAATGGAATTCCAATTAAAATCTAGAATATATCTAAGTATTATTCTTGTTATAGTTCGAATTATACTATGCTTAGAACATATATCAATAGCATTCCCTTGGACTTGCCATAATCATACACCAACTGCTTATGGTTCTGAACTCTGAAATCAAACTGAAATATCTTGAAATGATATATATTAAACGTACATATAATATGTAGAGAAAGGAAAACAATCTCAGGTTATGGTAGAATTTCAGCAAATTATGTAACTAGGAAAAGACCTGCTCCCCCTACCCCCAATGGAATTCCAATTAAAATCTTTACTAGTTCTAAGTATTACTCTTGTTATAGTTCGAATTATAGTTGGCTTAGCATATATACTAATAAAAGCGAACTTTCCATAATCATACACCAACTGGCTCTAAAATCCAACTGAAATATCTTGAAATGATATATGTTATTTGCCACTGTGGAAATTCGCTCGTTAAGCCATTGTTGCCTCAAGTGTTGTGGTTCTTTTCGGTTAATCCTCTTTGCGTTCTGTTGCTGCAACTACAGTCCGTGCTAACGGTATGCCAGCGCACTAACTACGACTGCGACTACTACAACTACAACTACGTACAACAATGCGCTTTAAGCTTTAGCTGCAAAATTGAACAAATACGCCCCGTGCTGCCCCCCCCCCCCCCATCACCCCTTCCCCCCAACCCAACTCTCTGTGGTAACGGTAGCTGCAATTTGCTGATGTATAGTACTACTGAGCTCAGCCACAGGAATTACAGAGTAAAAGACAAAGGCAGCAGTGCAAACCGAAATAAAGCAGCCAAAAAGAGAGAAGAGAACGAAAGAAACAGACAGAATACAGAAAAAACATAAAAACATAAAAAAAGAGCAAGAACTATTGAAAGCTGCCTTAAGTAGATTTATGGCTGCCCCCCTCCCCCCCCTCTCCTCTTGTACCACCCACAAGTTCTATTGTTATGCCTGTTGTTGGGTTCTTGCTGTTGGCAAAGTGTGTCAAACACATGCAGGGTGTAGGGGGGAAGGAGAGAGGGGGGGAGACCGAGTCAGGTAGCCGGCAATTACAGCTATTTCTGGCTGATTACTTCACGTTTGTGGAAATCAATTAAAAATGCACGAAAAAACAAGCGAGAAGTAAACGACGTCGTTCTCTCTGCTCTGTGCTCTGCTGCTCCGGTGTTAAACACATTGTGACTCATTAACGTTGACACACACACACACACACACGCACACATACAGACTGAAGAAATTGCAATGTTAATGTAAGTGAGGGAGGGAGGGGGGTGCCTAAATGAATTAGTCTGTTAATACAGCAGCTGCAATTACAGTTAACAGTCGCAGCGTTGCCCAAGTCACAGCCTCCGTTGCCAGTGGTGTTTTTCCTTATTGAAATTGGTTCTTTTTATATAAAGTTATTTTTTATATAATATACAGTGCGTTCATAATCATAAGACACTTATATTTATGTAATATCTGAGGATTCAACTTTTCTAAAGCCGAAATTATTTTACAAATACAATGCGTATACATCTGAGCTTTGAATTCACCATTAGAATTAAGCATTCTTCTATTGAGCTATTTTTTGTACTCATTTTTTTTACCGAAAGCACGTTTTGATGCGACTTTTTAGTATTTCATTATCATAGGAGATCCATCGTTTAAACTGGAACCGTTTGATGGAAAATTTTTTGGTATATTTTTTTACATTCAGTATATTGTTCTCGATTTTTGAGAACCTCTACCAATTGGTTTTGCATGAATCCTATTAATTTTATTTTGACAAATTATAAAGTGTCTTATGATTATGAAACGCACTGTATATATTACTATAAAAACGTCATTCAATTCATTTCTTGAATAAAATGTTGCTATTATGTTGTTTATTTTTATAAGAAATTGCTGTTTTTCTTCCTCATTTTACTCCGCTCCCTCCCCCCACTCGCTGTAGTTAAACTGCTTAAACTAAACACTAACTAAAACTGCGACTTGCAGTGCCACTGGAACTGGGCAGGCTGAGTGGCTGGCTGGCTGGCTGCAAAACTGGATTTCTTTTTGGTTCGAGGCTTGGCCCAGTTAGAGTTGCAATAACATTTACATATATGCATACTTGTGTGTGTGTGTGTGTGTGTGTGTGTCAGGAGACTTGCCAACAGGACTGACTGCATACTAAACGCCCATGCAGCAGCAGCCACAGCCACAGCCAGACAGGGGGAGGGAGGGGCCAAGGGAGTCGCACTCTTAGCTAAATATGCAAATCTGTCTGTGTTTTCAAATGGTTAATTTATATACATAATACACACACACACACACACACAAGTGTCTGTGTGGGCTGAGACCAATTCGATTAGGAATGCAATACATAATGAATATCATACAGAGCTCGACACTCGGCATAATAATAACCCAAAGATTAACTAGACAGCAAATGAAAAGTTGGTTAACACGCAATGGGAAAAGAACCGAGGCGAACAATACGAATAACGAATGGTAATGTGTGTGTGTGTGGTGTGTGTGTACAGGAATGCGTAATTAACTTAATGGGTCAAGTAGCATATAAATACACCATATGTGTGTGTACTAAATCTATTGTTGAGTCTATCAAGTTATACACGCACATCTGCTGAAAATATTTAGTCATACTACTCACATTTTTCTCACTGTGTACAGCGTCGTTTGTTGACTTAACCCACAATCAGACCAAACCCAAACATGTGTGATTTTGTTTCCTCACACAACAACAGCAATAACAACAACAATTATAATACCAACAACTGCACAAATTGCAGCACTCAACACACACACACACACACACACACACACATATGTTACACACACACTTCACACACCAAATGTGGGCGAACACGTTTTTATCGCACAAAGCCAAATGCAATAAACGTTGATTAAAATAAATACACAAATACACACACACACACACACGCACTGAAGAAAAACAAAGCACAAGTGTGTGTGTGTGTGTGTATGCCGACATATGGCCATGCACAAAAATAATGAAGGCAATCAGCAAAGAGCGCGACGTCAGCAGCGACGACTGCAGCGCTTATCAAACTGCGCCACAGCCACAAGAAGAAGAAGAAGCAGAAGAAGAAAAAGAACAACAACAAAAGGAACAGAAAACTTCAAACTGCATTTGTGTATAACTAGAATGCAGCATATGCTTAACCCCAGAATGACAAACATAAGTCGAAGCAGCAAACAGAGCTCAACTTTTTACTACAGGAATAAGTTATAAGTATAAGTTAACTAAATGTAACTAAATAGAATACATATTAGAGAAAACTCTCAAGATTATATAAGAAAATTGCCATAGTTTTTACATTATTTCAATTGAAAGTTATATTTATTATTATTTAGTGTTATAAAGTTAACCTAAAGTTAAAAGTTTATCTCCATTTATCAAATTCTTCCCTTTTTTAAATAATAACTAGAATGCAGCATGTGCTTAACCCTAGAATGACAAACGTAAGTCAAAGCAGTAAACAGAGCTCAACTTTTTACTACAACAAAAAGTTTAAAGATTAAATAAATGTGTATTCCATTGAAAAAGTTTTCATAGTTTTACATTATTTCAATTGCAAGTTATATTTATTATTATTTATATAAAGTTTACTTTAAATTAAAAGTTTATCTTGTTCAATTCATCATCATTTAAAAAAAATAAAATAATATAAATAAATTATAAATAAATTACAATATATTTTTGATTTATTTTTAATAGTTAGAAGTAATTAAAATTAAAACTAACTTAATTCTAAAGCACTGGCTGCAAAGGCCTTCGGCTTGATATGTTCCGGTATTTACATATTACATATATGTTTAAATTACTATATATACTCTGGCAATTCTAGGGTTAAGCAACAGCTGCTGTACATAAAATAATTAATGAAATTGCGCTGATTAATGCACTTTCTATGTATCCCCCTCCAACTCTATGACTGTATGTGTGTGTGTGTGTGTATCTTATCAGCTTAACAGAGCGAGCAACAAACTTTATCAAAACGGGAAGGGGGATGGGGGCATAAAGAAGCCACAGCACATGCCATGCTTTAAGGACTCTGACCTTTTGTCAAGCAACGCCTGCTTGGATGCTGCGACAACAACAACAACAGCAACAACAGCAGCAACAACAAAGAGCAGTTTACTATTTCGGGGCACGTATTTCATTGTTTAATGACCTTTAAAGCCAACGCAGACGCTGCGCCCACGCGCCTACTGCGAGAAGGCCAACAGCAGCAGCAGCAGCAGCAGCAGCAACAAGATGGGGCCATCATACCCCTGGCATGTATATTGTTGTTGTTGCTTTGGTTTTGCTTTGCTTGTCTTCTGCGTCTGCATGCATACATACATAATACACACATACATATATAATACACACACACATATATAACACACACATCTACATACACACGCATGCACATGCTGCTGCTGCTGCTGTTGTTGTTGCTTTTAATAAAGTAAACTAAACAATTTTTATTCTTGTCTCGTTTGTGTCTCGTCTTCGTCTTCTGCGACCATGTTGAAGGCGAAGAAGAAGCAGCAGAACAACCAGAACATGCACATGCCAACACACACTCACACACACACACTCGCACACTCACACAGACGCACAGCCGCTGTTGGAATCCACCTTATAACCTCAGCAGTCCACCCACCACCCTGCGCAGGGCAGAGTCAACAAACGGACATTCACACACACTCACACACACACACACACACACACGCATAGTGAGAGATAGGCGGCACACAGACAGGGCGCAGGCACACACACACACACACTCGCACACTCGCACGATTGGTGCTAAAAGTGGTGTTTTTTCTTGCCCCCAGTTGGTGTTGCAAGCACTCCAGAACTCACCACGGCCTCCAACAAGTTCGCCATACTTGTTCGCCCCAGCCGGCGTGGGGTAATTTTCATTGAGAAACGAACACAAAAAACGAAGGAAAAAGAAAAATGATGGAAAACAACAGCAACGGCAACAGCAACAGCAACAACAACGATAAACAAGACTTGGCAAAGACGCTGACACCGGCCGGTGGGTGGTGGGTGGGGTGGATACGCACACACACACACACACACGCACACAGAGAGAGCGAATAGCCAATGGATAATGCATGCAGTCATGATAGATTATTATGATGCGTGGTGGGAGTGAATTTTTAACAATTTGAATACTTAAGCGCACACTGCTTGCATGTTCATTTAATCGAATGGATTTGCATTTCGAAAGAGTGAAAATCACACAGTTCAATGACACACCGGCAGGGCATACCAGGCCCCCCCCTCCCCCTCTTACGATTGTATAATCCCCGTTAAAAAAAACTCTCTCAACATTGGGCCATAAATGAGTTCTTATCAGATTATCGCACTTTGATCGATAAATGAGTGAATGCAGTCGTAATCGGGCATCAGCTGCGATGACTGTGTGAGGGGTGAAGGGGGCGGCAGGTGGCGTAAGACCTGATAAAAAACTCTGCTTTGTTGCTGCTGCAGTTGCGATGCGGAAACAACTTAAAAAATAACACAACTTGTGCTCGCTTGGCCACACCTTTCGTGGCATTTGGTGTGTGTAGATCTGCTCGATGTGGATTTTGTGATGAACTTACCTTTAATGACGACAAATCGATATCATCCAATGAACAATTCACTGATTGTGCCAGTTGTTGTTGTTGCTGCTGTTGGTGCGCCATTTTGATTTGCTATTTTTTGTTATTCTGCCTGCCTGCTGCGGCTGCGGCGGCGGCTGCTGCTGCTGCTACTTCACACTCACACGCACACACACACACTGCTATGCAGGCTATGCACACCAACGCACACACATATAAACGAACGCACGCACACACAGAAGCACACACTCGCCGCACTACTATTTTTTTCTTTCTTTCTTTCTGCCGTTTTTTATCGCTCGTTACTTTTGTTGTTTATAAATTTTTGAGTAAAAAGCGCACAGTTTAATTATATTCGCATTGCTGGAAAATAGATTGACAAAAAAGAAGAAGAAGAAGACTATTAAGTACGGCAATTAACAAAACTATTTGGCTATCAATTTGTATTTGTATTTGTTGCTCTGCCCATACAACTTTTCTCTTTTGTCAGTATGCGAATGTGTGTGTGTGAGTGAGCGATTTGCCTATGTGTGTGTGAGTTGTGTATGTGTATGTGCATGTGTATGGTTTGACACACGGGCGCGGCACGAACTTTTTGCAGAGATTTTTTATGTTTCATATAAAAAACACAAGTGCAAGTGATATTTGGACAGATGGAGACAATTAATATTCTTATTCTTCATCGGATTAGGCACACACAACACACAAAAACACTTTGCTCGCTTCGTTATGCACAAACACACAAACACACAATCGGGCATATACCGAAGTATATGTATACGTATGTTTGTGTAGGTAGACAGGAAAAAATCTGCCACTCGCTTTTTCTCTTTGCCTTTTCCGAGGGCTGTTTGCTTTAAAATTTCGGCATTATTTACATACTTGACGCGCTGGGCGATTGTGTTTATTGTTTTTGCACAACTAGCACAATATTCAACTGACTTGCTTATTTTTCAGCAAGTTCCGGTTTGTGCAAGTCGATGGGAAAATTAAATAAATTTCGCGAGCGACACCGACGCGAAACACGTCCGAACTCCGACGCAACAACAACAGAAATGCTACTCCCCAGCTGGCTGGTCACTCTTAGCACAGAAATTCACCAACACCGTCTGGTCACTCTATGTGAGGCCACCATCAAGCACAGTTGCCACACTTGGTGTTGGAGCACCAAAACTAGTATTTTTTCCATACTGCTGCAACTTTAACGGTGTAATTGATTCTATTTTGTTTTTATTTTCAGAAAAAGAGTTTTAGAAATGATGAAATTTAATTAATATATACAAAAGATAAAATTCTATCTTGATTCAATTCTAATTTAAATGGCTCATAATTAAATATTATTTGAATGCCGCGCCAAAATTTAACCCATCAAATCGTTATTTTATTTAAAGTTTTAAAACAATTCTATTTGTAATATTGGTTTTGTTTTATAGTTAATGTTATTTTCAATTACAGTAATTTAGACTACACTAAATCTGGTATTTTTGCAAATTTACAATTGCATTAATAATGAATAAAAAAAGATCCAATTTGAGAAAACCCACACCATTGTGCTGTGGGCAAAATGCAGCGACAAAGTTAAATACTTCTATAAATACTGTTGTTTTTATTGTTCCTCATACACAATTCCATTTCAAATTGGATCATGGATATGGTAGAACGAATGTGCCAATGTGTTAACTAATTTGACTGGTGCCTCAACAAATAATGTCTCTTAAAGAAGAGACAATTATTGCGTGACGTAAAGATATTTGCGTTAACGTTCCTCACTTTGCGTTGCACTTACGACTTGTCTACCGGCTTATTATGAATTTTCTCATTTTACTATTTATTTATTTACTTATAATTTAGAGTCTAAAGCTTAGACAAAAAATTAAACTTATTTTCAATGTTCCATATTCAATTGACTTATTTTGGTGCATTTTTGAAGTGATACTTAAAATTTGGAATAGAGCACGAAGCTGGGTGGCCAAATACATTTAAAAATACAAGCGTAGCTGCACAAATCAAGCTGAAAGTGAGCCAATCGAAGAATCTGTGAAATTTGTTATGTTCAAATAACTTATTTATTTGGTTAAAAATACCTTACATGTTTAAAAATTAACGTATTTACAGCATTCAATTTTATGGGCGCCACCTACCGGCAATGTGTTTTACTACATAAACAGAATTAACAAATCATCGACTTATCGATATTGAACCAAATACCGATATTATCGATATAGACATCGCTGTTCTGCTCTGTTACCATTTGACAATTGGAATGGTCGCCATAAAATAATAAAAAGGTAAAATTGGCAAAAAAAAAATCCCCAATAGGTCGTTATAAACAATATTTAAGCTATAAGCACTGATGTAGAGAAAACATTAATTTTTTTACAATAAATTCTCGAATAAAACGTGCAAGTGAATTTCGATTCTGGCGCACTCTGTTAATTAACATCAGAAAGAAAACGGCAACCCAGTTCTTGCACCCAATTCTGGCGGCAGGCAACTTAGCAAAGTTCACCACCTCAGTTGTATTGAAGTCCATCCAAGTTCCCCACCACAACCCCCAAGCCTACCGCGCATGCGCTATGGGTAACAGATGACAAATATATCTGCTTTTGATATATATTATATACCTTTACCGTTAAAATCAGATTTAAGCTCGAATTTAAGAAAACTTTAGAGACGTAAAGAGCCAATTTACGAAAAAAAATTTATAATTGCGCCAACACTTAAAAAAGCGCTAATTATGGCGCAAAAACGCCAAGTGTGGCAACCGTGGTTTTAAGAGCACTACCACTCAGTCGTTAGCGAGATCGAGAGTTGGCAAGACGTGCGTGAAACTAGCGCGCGATAATAACGAAATTCAACAGTAAAAGCAACGTACCAAAAGTGCCAACAACAAAACATACAAATAAATGTACATAAAATAAAAAGTCCAGCTCTGTAAGTGATTAACAAAACGCAATCGTTTATGCTTAAGTCGTTTAACTGTTCATGCTGTCCATTGTTGTTAGTGCTGCTGTGCTTTTTTCTGTGCTAATTAGAAAAGGCAACAGCGTCGACTGCTGCGCCGGCGTTTTAGAACGCGGCTATCTAATTGTTGGCCCAAAAAACAAAAAAAAAGCGGCGAAGCTGGTTTTTTTGCGCATCGCTCTGTGTGTGTGTGTGTGAGTGTGTGTGATTGCGAGAGGTATCAGCGTGATTGTGTGTGTATTAATATTAGTGCATTGGAATTTGTTGAAACGCGATCGTATTAAGGTCAGAAACAACAACAAAAGCAACAAGTGACAAGCCACAAACAAAATCGATGCATAAATTAACGCCTTAATACAAAAGCAAAAAACTAATAAATAAAAATTGGAAAAAGCTGCTACTACCACTTGTGGAATTTCTTATTTGAAAATATTTCTTTTCAATCAGAGATTTTTTGTTAACAACAACAACAGCAGTGGCAGCGACAGCAGCAGCAGCAGCAGCAGTAACAGCAAAGAAGCTAAAGAACGCCGCGCATAACAAACGCAATAACAACTTTCCGGTTTTCTCTGCTCCATCATCTCTCCAGCTTCTTCTGCGCGTTCTTCATCTTATTTTGTTACGTGTGTTTATCGATATTCGTGGCTTACGCGTTTTCAACTGAGATAGGCGAGAGAGAGAGCGAGAGAGCGCGTTTAAGCTGAGCTTAGTGTAAATTCAAATTCAAATAAAAATAAATCAATTTTAATTCAAATCGCAGCAACAACAACAACGACGACGACGACAAGAAGAAGAGCAACAAGTACTGGCGGCAGGACGTGAAAGCGTGGAAAAGGGAGTGAGCGAGGAATCACGCCGTCTTCATTTGTGTTTGTGTGTGTTTCTGTGTGTTCGCCACTTTTGAGAGAGCGCCACAGTTGAGCGGAGAGAGCGGAAGCTGTAAACAAAACAAAACATATTTTCTGTACAGGATTTTCACATAAATCATTCACGCTGGATTTAGGATACTACGAGGCTGTTAAAGGTGAGTGAAGAAATTTAAATGAACTAAAATTCTATTATCAATTTTCTAAGTTTTTCTCTCTAAAGTTTTACACCAAATTTTTAAATTCATGTGGGTTTTTTTTTAGTATTTTCTGTTACACTTTCCATTATCAAGTGGCAACCAGGCATAAACCTAAAAGCTAAGCGCCATAAATAACAGCAACAACAACAACAACAACAACGTTAATAATAAAAGCATTCACAATGCGTTTTCATTCATTTTCATTTTTGTTGCTGCCAAATTCAATTAACAGCGCCATAATAACATTTTTATGCAGTCAACGCACCTGAGCCGAGCTCAGCTCACACTTTATGGCGTCCAATAAGCCACAGCTCGAAAAACTTGTTGCATAATCGCCAATACGAATCCAGTTTCGCTCGCAAACCGTACAGTTTGACATGCCGCAATAAAAGGGCTGGCACTTGGCGTGCGTGTGACAGTGTCATAAAAATTGCGATCGCTAGTCAGAGTCACAGTCAGAGTCAGAGTTTTTTCATACCTGGTATTAGCATAAGTGAGCTAGCCAGTTTACAGGTGGCAATCATTAAGCCTGGCCTGCTCTGGCTCTGACTGTGGCTCTGACTGTGGCTAGCCGTAAACTAGGCTAAATAGGGTCTCTAGCCAAAGCACGTTTTGCTCTTGGTCTGTGGTCGCCGCTCGCTCGCTCGCTTGGTCTTGGCTCTCTCGAGCTTGGGCTTGGTTTATTTTTAAACCGCATTCCGCGTGGCATTTGCCACACATACATACATATGCAAACACACACACACACACACTCACACATGCATGTAAATGTGCATTACCGTTAACGTTGCGCGCAGTTTGAGAGGCATTGCCGCTGGCGGTGATTTAAAGACAATTGCAATAACTGACAATTGCGCTAAATTAAATTATTCTTAACGAGGGCAGCTAAATTCCAACGACACACACACACGCACAAGAGAACTCTATAGAGAGAGAGAGAGAGGGAGTTGAGAGAGGAAGTAGAATTGGAATTGTGCTGGCATGCAGACGCAGTCGCTCAGCGCTTGTCAAACTGTAAGCAGCATAATTATGGAACTGCAGGAACAGTTGAAGTGCAATTGCGCTGACATGCAGCAGCAGTCGTTCAGCGCTTGTCAAACTGTAAATAACATAACCGCTAGCGTTTTGTTGGTTCTTTTGTTGGTTTGGTTTTCCACACATCCAATTGGCAACTGTGCATGTAAAAACAGTCGCACAGCGCTTGTCAAACTGTAAATATAATTATCGATAGAGTTTTGTTGGTTCATCCAATTCGCAACTGTGCATGTAAAAGCAGTCGCACAGCGCTTGTCAAAGTGCAAATGCTTATATGCATGAAATGAAAAAGAATTCCTATTGGCAAACCCCAAGTTGGTCCATTTGATGCTTTTGTTTTCATTCTTTGACTGCAGCTGGCTGCTGCTGCTGCTGCTGTTGTTGTTGTTGCTGCTGTTGCTTTGCTTCCACTCGATGTCTGGCGTGGCATTCTTTAGCGTTTTGCGCAATTTGTGCGCTGTACTTTTTTTTACATTTTTAAAAAACTCATACACAAGATTTACATTCACCACTGAGAGTTGGCCACACACTTAATCCGCGGCAACTGAATTATGCCACTGCCACAACGAATTCCATTTGCACTTGCAATGCGCAGTCAATCAATCACGGCATTTTATGCGGCATTGCAATCAATCAAACGATTGAAAAGTGAAAAATAAAAGTTAATTTGCCTGACGAAAACACAGTTACAAAATGCCATGAAAGATAAGCAATATTTAATGATAATTGCTCGAGTATTGTGGCGGAGAAGGGCGAAGGCAGAGGGGCACACAGTTCCACTTAGATATGCGCGTAATTAATTGAAAAGGAAAATTAATAATAAAAGGGCTTAAGACCTCTTGAATTAGCGCAAGAGTGGAGTTAGGGCACTCAATTGACTGCTGAATGAATCAGTAGTGAATCATTGAGAATGAGTACAATTTCGAAAAGGAAGCTCTTGATTATGGACTGCTTGATTAGCTATACTGTGAAACCTTAGTCTATATACTTAGTGAAGTGATCTAGGCAGTTCTATGACAAATTTAGTTCAATGATTTTCTGAATGTGAATGCAATTTCAAAGTGTTGCGCCTTATCTATCTATCAGCGATGACAAAGTCCAAAAAATGGCAAATTTTAATCACATTTCATAAATAATATAGTTTAGTTCTTTAGTATTATAGTATAAATAGACTTGTTTTAAACACACCTTATGTCATGCGAGCGGAGCGATAAGCAAACGAACCCTTCACGTTGATGTTGAATGATGCGAATGACACGACAGTTGACACTTTTTGCCAAGTAAATGAAAATAAATTAAAATATATAATATATTAACTAAAAATAATATGAATAAGACTTAAATAGAAATGAATTAAAAACAAAGTAAATGAGTAGTAATAGTAGTTAAATAAATAGTATAAAGAGCGAGCTCATTTAAGGCATTTGATAAAGCTCAATTTGCATGCCAGAGTTCCACTAACACACATACTTAGTTGTGCATGTGTGTGTGTGTGTGTGTGTGTTGGTATTAGTATACTATATGCATAGATAGTTCCAATTGACTGAAGCTGGTTGCCAAGTGTGTCAAGCAATTAGAAAAAACACCGTAAGTTAAAGTGCACAATTGCCACACACACACTAACAGAGAGTTGAAGCAGGAAAGAGTGTTTAACAGAGAGAGGGAGGGAGAGATCGACCAGAGCGAGAGAGAGCGGCATATCATTTCACTTGTCTAGCTGTAAAATGCGGTCAAGTAGGTTTTTGGGCAACGCCTGTAGTTCACTTACTTGGCTAGCTATACCCTGTAATTAGTGCTGCAGATAGATACGGTTATGTCGATATGTGCAACAGAAAACTCGATACTATCGAGTAGACATAATATTAGTATAAAGTATTTATGAAAAATATAAACAATGAATTCATCAATATTATTCAATGTAGTCAGTCGATAGTTGTTGCCTTACTGTTAGAGTTAACAGCATTCGCTTAACAGCAGCGGTAACCTTAACAGAGAGCTTAGTGCAATGTAATGTAATGTTCGCTGTTAACTTACAGCTGTAAACTAACATGTACTAACATGTACTTAATAGCAGACAGAGTGTTTAGTGCAATGTTAGTCGATAGTTTTTGCCTTACTGTTAAAGTTAACATCATTCGGTTAACAGCAGCGTTAAACATTACAGAGTGTTTAGTGCAATGTAATGTAATGTTCGCTGTTAGCTTACAGCTGTAAACTAACATGTACTTAACAGCAGACAGAGTGCTTAGTGCAATGTTAGTCGTTTCTGCCTTACTGTTAAAGTTAACAGAATTCGCTTAACAGAGGGCTTAGTGTAATGCTCCCTGTTACCTTACAACTAACATGTACTTAACAGCAGACAGAGTGCTTCATGCAATGTAATGTAATGTACGCTGTTAGCTTACAGCTGAAAAGTTTACAGCTGTAAACTAACATGTATGTTAGCTTTCCCGTCTTTTATAGGATAACTGCAATTCGTGTCGTTTTCACTGGCAACTTTCTTAATGCCAGTTTCCTTTTTGTTTTCGCCTTTTTCGCCTTTTCGCGCGCGCCAAAAACAGCGATTTAGTCAACAACAACATTAAATGCACATTCAAGGCTACAACAGCAGCAGCAGCAGCAGCAGCAGTGGCAGCAGCAGCAGCAACTGCAACAGCTACAATCTTGCACGGGCAACAACAATAACAACTGGCTCTGATCAAACTGGTTTTTCCATCTTGTGGTTTGCTTTCTTTTTTTTCCTCATTGTGTTTTCTTCTGCGCGTAGCCAAAAAATATGCTAAAGTCATATTACAACAACAACGTATGGAAGAGCACACAGGAAATGCATTTTACAGATACACACACACACACACACATACACACAAACACCCCAACTTTATAAACAATTTGCACGATTTTACAGCGAATTTGCAGTTGCATATTTTTGCTCTTAGCGTCTGTATGTATGTCAGTATGCTTGTCTGTATGTCAGTCTGATATATATACATATATAGTATATAGCTGTTGTGTGAAGGGTCGGTCAGTTTTTGAGTTGTGTTTACTTGGCACTCAGCACTCGCTATGTGTGGGATTCTTGATTGTCTCACAGGCAGCACAAAGAGCAAACAGATTTCAGTTATAGATACAGTTCCGACTGTAGTATATACTATATAGTAATAATATACTATATAGTGAAAACTGTTTAAGCAGAAGCGGAACTAGATTATTGTTAGTAATTCATATAGGTATCGATATCTGTAGAAATTGTTGGCGGCGAGGAGGTCTCTTCTACCCTCTGTAGGAGCTGGTATTGGAAACTATGGCCTACTAGCTCTTAGACCTAACAGACCTTGCGAAAGCCCAAGCTAGGAATCTGGCTTTCTGTTTGAGTTTTACTTATATTTATAAAAATTTACAATATTAGTAGTTTCTACTGTAATAAATATCAATATATAGAAATATAAAATAAATATATCCAATTGGAATTCAAACTCTCAAAACTCCTCTCTCTCATTATCATAAATAGTTCCGCTCTTACATAAAAAACTTTTAACTTTTTTCGCCAATTTGTTACCAAATTCCATACACACCTTTCAAATACTTCTTGCCATTATTATATAGCAACAACTATAACATTTTTATACAATTCTATCAAAGCCTATCTCAAAATCTGTTGCTCTTTGTATTAGCTTGTCATTCTCTGTTCAGCTGTAGCTTAGGCATTTATAATAATCATAATAAAAGCTCAACAAGAGTGCAAAAAAGAGAGAAAAAACAATGTGTTTCAACTCACGGTTCACCTGTTCCATTATCATAGAAAAATCACTGACAACCTTGAAACTGGCTTCGCCTTCCGCTGACTGAGTGAAATTTCTCAGCAAAAGCCAAAAACTCAGCTCTCTTTCTTTGCTTTTTGTTTTTACGATTTGCTTTTGCTTTTTAGTTATTTTTTTGGCTTTGTTTCTTTCGAGTTTTGAGCAGCTTTTCGGCTTGTTATTGTTGCTTATTTTGTAGACTTTTATTATGTAGTTGTCTTTATGTCTTATATATATGTATATTTTGGTGTTGTTATGGTATTTGGCTAATCAAGTCAAGTGTTTGAGTTATGGCACTGTGCCATCACATTTGCTATAAGTTAGAGTTGAAGAGTGGAGTTTGATTGAAGTAAAATGTAGTTTATGGCTGGAAATATATATATTTGTATCTGCTGTCGTACCTTCTGGAAGAACTTCAGTTTGGCAACTCATAGATGTGGGCTCTTGCTCATAGATCAATTCTCATATTACAGATACGCAGTTAAACGAAAATTTATGGCTAGTTCTTATTAATATATTGGCTGATTCATAGAAAGCTGGCAGCTAGTGATCAGCATGATTCACGCGGAGCTTCAAACAAACAGAAACTTTCAGCCATCATTGCATGATTTGTGAAGAGGAAGTCATTTATCAACAGGCTAAATTAGAGACTGGCAAACAAAAAGAGAAAATAGTTAATATTAAAGCGAAATATTAGTTAAAAAAGCAACAGATTCTTAAGGGGAAGTAGCTATAGCTTATCAGCTGACTTAAGTAGAGCAAGGCTTAGTATATGACTGAATTACTTATAAAAGAAACTTAATATAATAATTTATATTTACTTTACGATGCCTTCCACTCGAATACTTAGTATACAACGGTGAACCGCTGCAGCCTTGACTGTGACTTTAATTTTGGCAATTTACTGCCAATCTCAAGCTGCTCAATAAAACAATAAACAAATTGAATCAAGTCTCCAGTGTGATGCCTGCTCATGGCTCTTGCCTCAATCAAAATATTTAGCTTATTAGTTGCAAAAAAAAGATACAAAAGTCAGCAACAGTTGCGGCAACATTGTGCGCCGACGCGAACGATGAACGATGATGCCTTCAGCATCAAGCATACGCCGCATGGGCCGTTTGCCGCCTCGGGCAATTAATTACATTTTGCGCACTTTGTTTCCGCTTTACACCGGGCGTTGCTTGAATTTCGTAGTGTAATTATTTCGCTAGTATATGCCTCATTTTTCTTTTGCACTGAGAGAACCAACAGGCAGCACAAATGTGGTAGATGAAGCCGTAAAAGTGCCCGCTGTAGTTCTTTGTTTGTGTATGCTTTTTGCCTTTTTTGTGTGTGCTGCAGCTGCCTCGAGAAGGTGTTGACGTGCCCATAGGGCTGGGCTCCCCCGAGAGAAAAGGCCCCCTTGCTTGGGGCATTGATTTTAATGCGCTGCAACAAGCACAGGCAGCAGCTGCAACGGTTTGTTGAACGAACTCTAAATGCTCTAAGGGATGATGTGACATACGTAGACGAATCAAATATTTAGAAGTTATATATTCAAACTAAATGTTGCTTTTGACTAGCTCTACTTCTATATATAGCTAGCCAACTGCTTGCCCTAGTTAATATAGCCAATTTGGTGAGTGCATCAAGTCGAGCAGCGAACAAGAACAATGCGCATTTGTGCGCTACTCGTAAATTGTTGGCCCCCTTTTTTGCATACGCTTTCCGACTACCACTCGTACTTACTCTTCTTATTCATACAGACAGTCGTAGTGTGTGTGTTTGTGTGTGTGTGTACATAAATTATGCCCTAAGCGTCGTCGTCGTCGTCGTCCGACAACCATCGATCGAAATCAAAAAGCGTAACAGCAGAAAACAGAAATGCCAAAAATTCTCAGCTCAACTCAGCTGAGCTGTGAAATGTGAGCCGAGTCCAAGACCAAGACGAGCTACAACAAGAAGAAGAAGCAGTACCCAAAGGGGGATTACCTTGGTGGGTAATTTAGCTGCTCTCTCTTTGCATGACATTCTTGGGCGTACTCTTGGACTCGTTCCACTTCTTAGGCATGCAGATACGAGGCCTAACCCATAGTGTCCATTTCGAATGCACACGTTATCTGCTGGCAATTTATGAGTTCACATTCAGTTCTAATCAGTGGCACTAGAATCGAGAGATAGTGAGTGACTTTATCATTCGCAATAACTGCACAACTCGATAGGTGCTATGGGTGCATATAGGTGATGTCAGTGCCCAGCTATGACTGTCTGACTCACCTTGTCATATAGCTGTACAAACTAGTCATATGCCCCGAGACACAGCGAGAGAGAGAGAACTAACTGTCCAACAGACAGACAGACAGCCAGACAGACAGACTTGATTAATTAGCTGGGAATAAGCACGTCGCTCTGCAGTTCTCTCTCATCTGATATCTCCCCGTTGCGGTATGCATACTTAACTCACTCATGACTAGCAAAACGCCATCAGAAACAATTAAAAAACTCGCCGAGTAAACAAATGTTTTTGCATTCAAGATCTTAACCTTAGCTTAGCTGGAGCTAAAATCTCCATACTTCATCTAGAAGTAAACTCATTTGCCCGTTCTGTTGCACAAAAGTATAAATACTATTTGCCTCTGCTGTTAGTATTCGTATTGTAGTTGTATTGACTAACTTGTAGCGGTAAAATTAAAATGAGCTGGAAAATTTCAGTGTAAACAGTTTGAATTGAAAGCAGACACAGGGTATGGTTCACATGGCTAATGCCCTTAAAGAGTTGTGAGATGAAAAGATTGTCTATACTAGAGACTAAAGAGAGCTATACACTAATTACGCTTATCTGCACTTTAGTATAATTTATTCAGATTTAATTACGCGTGTTTTTCTTCCAGTTTTGGTATACTAAATGCATAAATACTACTTTAAATTTCTCTGATTCATCAGAGCTCCGTAAAGTGTAAAATTCTCCCTCCCTCCCTCTCAGCTTGACAACTCTTCTCAGTGGCCTGTCAAACAGTTTGACAGATACGCAATGCCGTGCTTTGGTAAGGGTATAATTACACGGTTAAATAACAAAATATTTGCTTAAACGCTGACATCAACCAGTAATTGCCAGCTTGGTTAGTAAGAAGCAGAGCGAGCTACAAGCCACAAAAGTAGACACACAGAGGTGGAGAGATGCCGAAACAACATATAACTCGTGCTCAGTTTTTTGGAGAAGTTAATGCCAAATTCTCTGAGGGGAATACAAAGTATCTTTACCGGTTTGCCATTGCGTCTTGCTGTTTAGCATTTTGGCGTGAAGTTAAAGTTTTTTTGCGAAATTTTTATGATTATAATGCGGCGTCTTTATCAAGGGGTTTGCTGGAGCTTTCGACCAGTCGAACGATCTGTCAATTCGCCCAACTCTCTCACTGTCACTAAGCAAACAAGCAGAGGCTAAGCCGCTTTGAGATAGTGGAAATAAACAGGAAAATAACTTGGATGATTTCACTGATAAAAAGTAGCATTTGTCTGCTTAAGATAGTTTTTATTTCGCGTATTATAAAACTTTATAAGAGCTTAATTGAGCTTCTGTCTGTGTGTCTACATATGTCTGCCAGCCTGTGCGCTCTATCTGGCAAAGTAATTTATGCAAAAGGCCACAAAACTTTGAAGAATGCTTTAGCAAAGACAGCAACAGAATAAAACACAAACCAACTCGCATAACGTCATCAAATTTGTATTTTGTCATGTAATATTAGACGAGAAATTCGTTTGGCTTGCGCAACGTGCTTACAAGTTCAAACTGCAATTTCAATACTCTGATGGGGATTTGTTGGCAGTGGAGTCATGTTGTAGTAAATCAGTCATATCAGTGTTTGAGTCTCATCAGAAACTCATTGGAATCGTTTGAAGTTCATTTAAAACACATAACTTTTGGTTTAAAGTCTTATCACATGTTAACAATCCACAAGGCTCTCTAATAATATTTATTAATGGCTTTTAGGCAATTTACATTGACATTGTTTATAAACTTTAAAACGGAATATGGAGAAATATTTATTGCTTTATTATTATGTGGAAGCACTTGAGTAAATAGAGAACCCCAAGAGGCCTCTGGAGTAGGCGACAGTTGACAGTCTTAGGGGTACTCACTGGCACTCAGGGCTTAGCCAATTAAGCCATCAATGACAGACGATGGATCGAAAGGAGAGTAGTAGTAGTAGAGCACACTATCACATGCTCAATAATATTTCAATTTCAATTTCAATTATGACAAAGCACACACAGCGTCACAAGTTGTAGATACTAGTCTATTTCATATTTATTTTCGGGCATTGGGTTACAATTGTGAGAGCTGTCAAATGGAATTGAAATGTTCGTGTAGACGATCTTCATTCAGAGATTGTCAACTCAGACTGTGGTACATTTTAATTAAAACTAAGGAGGGCTGATAGCACACTGAGTGTTTCCAAACCTTCGAGCTTGACGCAACTTCCTGCAAAGCACAACGGAAATATATGTAGTGTGTGTACACACATTGGCGTTAGGGTGTTAGATAGTTGAGCAAATATTTACCCTTCATGTGACTGTAGATACTTTGCATTTCATGTGACTCACACACACTCGAAGCGTTCGAAGCCGCTGACCAATTCTGGTCTCATACGTGTTACTGTCGGCATATGCTAATGATGTTTTGTATCTCATTCGATTTGTTGCCAACGCTTGATTAAGCCGAAGGAAATGAGCCCAAGTGGGCTGCAGCTGAGACAATGCTAATTAATTACAGATCACACAACAAATGACAGCGAAATAGAAAGAAAAAGATAAACGCGTTAAGCTGCCCTTTTCTACTACATATGTATATTCAGTTCTTCCTACAAGCGTGTTAATGCCGCTCAGAATGTTTTCAATTTGTTAGGCTAACAGTTTCTATTTGTTAGTTCTAGCCTTATCACTGTTGGCTGTTCAGATTTCACTAATAATAAATAGCTATAAAAGCTACGATAAAATCAAAACTTTTAGCAGTTGACAGGCCTAATGTTTGATGTTGTACAGCCCATAGATACGTCTAGTGCTAACATAATGAATGACACTAATCAGCTAATGTTTGTCCTATTTATGGCAGCACTAAACCCATTTAGAACTGTGTAGTGTTTGGGGTCAATTGGGGTATAATTGCGACAGTTCTATATCGATAATTGCTTGAATACAGAGAAAACACTCCAAGATACTTTTGTATCTACAGCTGACAGCAATATTTTCTAGACATTTACAGCTGTAAGACATGAACTAAATGCATCTTGTGAACTTCTATTAGCTATTACTAAGGAAGAAACTAATGTATCTAGCAATAATAACTTTCTTCTATTAGATACTTTTGTATCTAAAGCCGACAGCAATATTACCTGAACTAAATGTATCTTGTAAACCTCTATTAGCTATTACTAAGGGAGAAACTAAT
Organism: Liodrosophila aerea; assembly: GCA_035045005.1. Lineage (NCBI taxonomy): Eukaryota > Metazoa > Arthropoda > Insecta > Diptera > Drosophilidae > Liodrosophila > Liodrosophila aerea. Next base: position 2,230,864 of record JAWNNL010000641.1, on the reverse strand, counting down.
GTATCTTGCAATAATAACTTTCTTCTATTAGATACTTTCGTATCTACAGCTTATCAGTCAACTATCTACTACTTAGCTACTTACTACAGCTTATCAGTTTACTCTCTAATACTTTTAAAGCTTATCAGCTTACTGTCTTATGCTTTTACTTTGATTTCCACTGAATGGTTCTGCACAATAGCAAGTGCTAATCATTTTTTAACAGTTTCTTCGCGTAGATCACTGGCAATTGGCTGTTTTACTAATCAGTATCGTAATATGACTGAGCTATTGCTAATTGTCTGGCACTTCCCCTAGTAGTTAACGGATATCAATCACTTGCGAAACCAGTTTCAAGAGATTTTCTCACCTCTGCAGCGTTTACAAGAAGCGTTCAGATTAATGAGCCTATATCCGGCATAACGAATCTTAATTACACAGCAATTAAGAAAGTGGCAAGCGTCTTCCAATAGGTCTTAGGTCTTTGGCACATAATTAATGGAATATCCACGTTTTCGGCGCCTCTGCCAAAGCCCCATGGGCTATACAAATAATATACTCATAGAATTGATTAAAAATAAATGGGGAGAAAAGAACAAAAGCTAAGCAAATCCATTTATTAATCATGCGCACATAAATATTTATTGTGTATCTTGAGAAATTTCACTTTTAATTGATTTTTATTGTGCCGAGTGAAATTTTGGCATTCTTTGTGTAAACCCGTAGAATTTTATGATTTTATGATGATTTCTTTGAATGTTTTGGCGACCGCCCGTTGTTAAATGGCACAAGCTAAATAAATAGCCAAAAGCGTGGATCAATTTTCTCTGTATCTAATGATGTCATCGCTGGAATATTTGGCATATTTTTTGAAGCTTAGTGAAGCCTGTCATTTGGCTAAGAACAAAAGATTTGTACATTTTCCCAGCAGCAGCTCGAGGTATTTGTAAGCTGTAAACTGTAATTGATGGTTGATCGATGAAAACACACAACAAAAGGAAAAAACCGTTTGAACAGAGTGAAAACATTTCACTGTCAAGCGGCGCCCACTCGCACACTCGCATTTGCATGCCAAATGAGCATATGTCACAGCCAGCCAGCTAACAAAACAACAGAATTGTAAAAAATAGACACAAAAAATACAGTAGCTGCTGGGGCTGCGCATGCGCGAAGAACACGACCGCAAAGAATGGCTCTCAATGTATCTCTGTATCTGCCAGATACACAAACGCGCAGCTGCGACGCTGATGATGTCATGACTCCCTTGTCTGACGCGGGTGTAACGCCCCCCAGGCGGGGCGTAACAAATGCCAAGCAAACACACACACTCACACACAGCATAGCCAAAAAGACAGAAATGTGAAGAAAAAACATAGAAACCTGAAAGCATAAGAGTAATGGCAATAAGTATGAAAATAAAGCCAAGCCAAGGGGGGAACGCGCTGTGTCTATTGACTAATTTTTGCAAATAACTTTTGGAGCAGCAAATACAGAGAAAACAAGAAATAATAATAAAGCAAAAGCTGCCATAAAAATGAAGACAAGACACAACACACAACGACGATTACGAATGCCATTTTGTAGTCATCATAATAATGAGCCAAAATATTTGGTAATAATCTTTGCCACTAAACAATTTGGCTACAGCTGACTAAGGCGAGGAGGTGGAAGGATTGAAAACATGTGACAAACAGATAAAAGATATTAGCAAATAGCTATAAAATTAACTGCAATTTATGAGAGCATAAATATGACAAAATTTATGTGATGTTTGTGAGTTGAAAACTGAGTTAAACCTTTCAGTAATATAGCTCGAGTTTACCAATGAATTGAACTTACATTTGAGTCTAGTATTCAACTAGAGAAATCTGTTAATAAAATGTAATAAATTCATTTAAATAATAATAATTTAAAAGGGTTCCTTCTTATAGTCTACAATTACCGTGTTATCAACTTTATATCTAACGATATAAATATGAAATAAATATGAAATTAACTATAATTTATGAGAGCATAAATATGACCAAATTTATATGATGTTTGTGAGTTGAAAACTGAGAGAAATAATCAAATAATATAGCTGGAATTTATTGAATGAATTGAGCTTACATTTGAGTCGCCTTCAACTAGAGAAATTTTTTAATAAATAGTAATAAATTCTTTAAAATAATAATGATTTAAAAGGGTTTCATCTAATAGTTAACAATTACTTTATATATAACGAAGATAGATAGCAAATAACTATAAAATTAACTGCAATTTATGAGAGCATAAATATGATAATATTTATATGATGCTTGTGAGTTGAAAACTGAGTTAAAGTAATCACTAATTTAACTGGAATTTGCCAAAGAATTGAACTTACATTTGAGTCGCCTTCAACTAGAGAAATTTGTTAATAAATAATAATAATTTCTTTTAAATAATAATGATTTAAAATGGGTTTCTTCTTATGACAAATTTTATATGATATTTGTGAGTTGAAAACTGAGCTAAAGTATTCACTAATTCAACTGGAGTTGAGCTGGATTTCAGTCTAGTCTTCAATCAGAGAAATTTGTCAATAAACATAGTAATAAAAAGGTCTCTTCTTATAGTCCACAATTATCGTGTTATCAACTTGATGTCTAACAAACTAACCTTACACAATACAGCCTCAAGCTGGCCTTTTATCAAATTTATGAGCTTTCTGTTACAGTTTTTCTTTTGATGTGAAAAATCGAGTGGCTTTTCATGGCACATAATAAGCGTCTTTCTTGTGGCAAAGTTATAAATTTTCACCATAGTTATACACAAGAGTAGTACTTATATGCGGATAGAGGAGATATGTATACAGAATTCCCGTTAGGAGGGCGCTGTCAAATAGATAAAAGTTACCAATAAATTTCCGATTTAGCTGGTAAGCTCACTCTACGGGTAATCTCATACTAACACGAAACTCTCGCCGCGATTCGCCCCGATTTCAATGGAAGGTTTTCTCTTTTTGTTTTGGAAATTGTTTAGCATGCCGGGCACAGACAAAAGAATTTATAACATTGTTGTTGCCCCATTTGTTGCTGTTGTTGTTGTTGTCACTGAAGTCAAAACTGAATTTTAATTTTCGGCAATGTGATGAGGTAATTTTATGCACGAATTCAACTCGAAGTAAAGCAAGAGCAACAAATACAACAAATATTCCCAAATTAGGCAAAACAACGCGCTCTAGGTCTCATTATTTGACGCAGTTTGGCAGTTCTAGCAGGCCAAAGCGAAATAGATAATGAGATAGCGATCCGCGAGATACAGAGAAAGAAATTCTAATAAGCAATAAACTAAATTGTTATCTTCATCTTCATCGATCGCATTGCCCTAAAATCGATATGATTAAGCAAAATATTCTGCGCATCCATATTGTTAATTTAATTTAAATTTTTTGCTGAATTTATTATGTTTATTGATTTATGCAAATCTGTTAAAGACTCGAGGTTATTGCACGCCCAATCAGCGGCTAGACAACGCGACTAACTCACTCCACATGTATCTCAAAAAGAAAGACAAAGAACTTCTTATAGTTTCGAGCACTTGAGCTGTTGTTGCTGCAGCCGACTCTGGGGGGAGTCTGTTTATAAATAGATCGTTATATAAATATCACCTCCTGGCGACACATGTGTGCAGCATGTTCCACTCTCTACCCCTCATTGCGCGATCCTTGTGCGCCTGCGCGCTGTTCTTCCTCTTGTTTACTACAGTGCCTGTAAACAGGATGCTCACGCGTTGCCCTCTCTTAATGCACACACAGTTGTTGTTTTGTGTTTTATTGCCCTGACTGCGTTGTGCTGCTGCTCTAACTGTATGACACTAAAAATAGTTGGTGCATTTTACAGCGCAGCTGTGTGTTAAGTTGATATACCCTGTAAGAGCGCTTAGAAACAGGGGCTTATGCACGCTAATGATTGAGGCAATTTAGGAGAATTATTTGAATAGATTTATATGTTTTTGAAATAAGGAAATCGTAGAAGGTATAACTAAATATAAGCTGGAGTACTCGTATTAGTCTACGACTCTGTGACTTATAATTTCAATTAATATTTTATTAGATATAGATAAGATACAGTATTAAGTAATCAACCTAAATTGGAGTGGATAAAATATTATAGTTTTAGATTCATTTACTTAATTTTACTTACCTTTGGCTTGAGCTTATCACTACATACTACATCACTACACAAATCAAAGCATAAATACATATATCTTCAGGTCAAACTATAAGCTGCTAAAGGGTATCTCTATCTACACAAATGAAGGCATAAATATGTTTTGAAATCTTGAGATAAAAAATCATATTTAAATTCAAATTAAGTTAATAGACAACTCATTTCCCCCTACACGCACTCCATTTTGACAGCCTATAATCAGCTAAAGGGTATCTGCAAGTCAAGCTGCCCTTAATTAAATCTAAATATTTGTATTTTCTTGCCTGTCGAACGAAATGTGTTGTGCACTTTGTTTTAATGGCTTTTTCCTGCGAAAGCCTAAAGTTATGCCTTAGTTTGTGCCTCGTGTGTGGGTGCCGCCTCCCATTACATACTTACCCTACATACCCAATCATACATACATACATCTGTGCGGTATGTTTGTGTGTATGCGATGTAGTGGCATTCGAGTGTAGAGAGATAACAGAGTTTACGGCATACACACCTGTTATCGGTATCGTTTGGTTAAGTTTATTGTCACGCTGTTGTTGCTGATTTTGTTGTTTGGTTTTCACCATTGCTTGCTTTTCCTTTGTTTTTTTAATTGATTTTCCACTTTAGACTTGAGCACACAAAGTGCTTTGCCTAAATGCCTTCTAGATGACCTCAGCACAAACACTAAGCAGGCCTTTTGGGGCGTTCTTTTCCACAAACTGATTTATAGCAATTAAAAAGTCGATTTCGTTTAATGAATATCAATTGCCATGTCCTCATGGCTTACGAATTTATGACAACTTGCTGAGGAATGTTTTCCATTATGATCCTATAAATAAAGCGTTGTTTTTTGCACATATCGTACATAATCTATAGGCCAACATATGCGCCCGTGATAAGATAAGGGCTCCCCCTTCTGGCTAACTAAAGCGAACTGTGTCCAGGGCTGAGTAAATAAGTTTGTTTCCAGTTACATTCCACGGCAGTAGTAGTATCATCGTTATCTCTTTTAGGCTTTAGTATGTGTGATAACGATAAAAGGAATTCACCATACGCAGAAACAGAAACCGAAGAAACTTCGAAGAATTCGTTGATTTCTTTTTGCCACTTTCGTTTTTTAGCCGCTCAACAAACATTTCAATTGTTCGCTATCTGAGATATACTAGCTACAGCTACAGTTTCAATAATAAGGCCTAAAGAGCAGAGGAGCTGTGCTACGCCCAGTGACAAAACGACGCGGGCAGCGTGAGCAACTGCCTCCAAGCGAGCCCAGAAAATCAAACTGTTAATACTGAGTGTACATTTTAGACATTGATACTAAATGCTTAACTAACTCGCGTGTGCCGAATCGAAACCATGGAATATCACAACATATTACGTTCAAATTTCACAGCAAATGAATATAAACGATATATATCGTATGAACGCCAATCATTGGGTAGGTCTTAAAACGAATCTCTAAACCAATTACACAACACGCTTGACCCACAAACGGCAGCTGCCTTACTTACTCCTGATAAGAAGAGTTATGCCTTGAATTTACTTTACAAAAATTCCATTAAATTGGCAAATTCTGGAACTGTGTATGACGTTTGAAACAAAGTCTCAACTCTTTCATTTCATCCAGTTAAATGTTGTTTTTTGTATTGTTCAAATGTTGCGTAATCCCTGGCATTGTTATAGTTGATAAAAAACGAAACAAGTGATTGTGCTATACGGAATATAACCCAACTTATGCATACCCTATATTCGAGTTCTATCAATTGTATATAGCTTACAATTTTATTGCTTTAAACTAAGTTTGCCTTGAGCCAAGTTACTTTCCTCGAAAGGCATTGAATATACATACATATTATAGTAGTTTCAAATATCTATAGCCAAATTTCAAGTGAATACCAACACACACAGGGTAGCAGAAAGAGTGTTATAAAACAGTCGTTTGGTAAAAACTAATTACTGATAAGCTGCGGCATTACGGCATAGCCCCAAGTATGTCTGAGTTTTGTTCTTGTTTTGGCAACTTTGGAGCGATTGGTATGTAGTTTCTTTCCTATGCCATATCATGTCACTAAAATAAGTCATTGACTAATTGCTCAAAGTACTTCAAAATAGACATTACGTGTAGTAACGCAGTACAATGCGATTTAGTTGACATGAGTACTATGAGCTCATCCGACCTTATCGCAATACATTAATCTATTGTACATGCTTTGCCTAAGGGGGCAATGAAACGGTGATGAAGTGCCAGATAATGAGAGATACTGCGTAAGCATGGATACTGCTGGCTTAGGGCTGCAAAGGCGTGCTATTGAATCGATAATATAGTAGACTATTTAACTGAAATATATATAATATATACTATCAAAAGTCAAATTGTTTTCTAGAGAAAACATTGATGTTTCAGGTACTAAAAGCCAGCGATAGTATCGTTTGTAGTCGAGAGTTTTAGACTCTATTTTATGTGTAATACGTTACAATTGTTAAACTGTAGCTTTTAGTTACAGTTTCCTACGAAATTGTTAATATCTGTAAGCCCATAAAAAGCCGGAGCGTTAACTTGCACGTCATATGCCTGTACATACTACTCTATATACAGCCTTATGTACAAATGTATAGGCTAATGCCCATTAATTACTTTGACTTGCGATAAGTGGCAAAAAAAAAACGAAGCGAAGAAGCGGAATGTTCTTATCGAGCCAATGCACTGAGCTGTCACAGGCCCATAGAAGGTGAAACACTTTTTGTTGTTGTTGCCATTGTTGCGGCTGTGTCTCCTCTATGTGGAACACCCTCTATTGATTCGGGGCGTTTCTTGCACCCCAAATCAAAACAGCCAATAAGTAGTGCTAAACGTTTGCACTACTAGGGCTGCATTGCTGCTAGTGATGAAAAGTGTGTGTGCTAATACTCGCTGCTTACTTATGTTTCTCCACTTCTTCTCTTCTAGCATCACAATATGAGCCTGGTGGCTATTCCACGCTGCAGGCGTCAACATCGAACCGCGGCTCCACCAACAACATGACGCAGCGCGATGGCATTATCAAATTCGAGAATGAGCGCATCAAGACGCTCCAGGAGGAGCGTTTACACATCCAAAAGAAGACCTTTACCAAATGGATGAATTCGTTTCTGATCAAGGTGAGACACACACATATAGATGCTTTTATTTCTTATTTATTTATTTACTGTTTATTGCCTATAGGCCAAAATGGAGGTCGAAGACCTATTCACAGATCTAGCCGATGGCATCAAGCTGCTCAAGCTGCTCGAGATCATATCGTCGGAGAAACTGGGCAAGCCGAACAGTGGACGCATGCGTGTACATAAAATCGAAAATGTCAACAAGAGTCTGGCATTCTTGCACACCAAGGTACGTCAAAGATAGAGGCAGAGATACTCAGATACTCAGTGAGAGAAAGAGGAGAGAGTAGAGAGTGAGAGCTGCCTACGCATTTGTAGAAAGTGCAAGTCTTGACGCAGCTGCGCATTGCCGTTGCGTGCTTTGTTTGCCACATGAGCTGTGACTGCCGCACACACACACACACATTGCACACACTCCCATACAATGACACTAAAGCTGTGTGTATTTAATTACCTTAGCTGGCAAATAATCCTAAATATTTGCATACTTTCTAATGCACACGCGCAGCGCATACTGTTTTTTTATGATTATTATTAATATTATTATTTTTTTATATATTTATCTGTTTGTATTTCTTCTCCGCTTCTTCTGATTTTCCATATTTTCTTTCACTCTTGCTGGCACATTTTCCGCACACTTTCTTTGCCTGAATTTGATTTTAATTATTGTCTGCCAGCGTCTAATGGAATCCATAGTTGTAGTTTCAGTTCCCCCCTCTCTCCCCACCAACTAGTACATATACTATCTCTCATTGAGGCTAGCGTGCGACATAGTTTCGCTTGAGGCCTAACTTCTAGCTGGCTTAAGCCTAATCTAATTAGAAACAATGCTGCATTTACTGCACATTAAATGCATGTAATTTGTACTACTACTTAGTGCAACAACAGCAACAGCATTAACTACATTAATTACCCAACACACAATGACACTGTGTATTCATTTGTTGTGTGCCTAGTGAAAGTTGAATACATTTTCCGTTGTCTTTTTTTGGGCTTGTCTTTTGGGGTATTTGTTTTTATTATTTCTATCAGCATTTATTGCATTTTAATTGGGTTTTTTCAGCTTGAAGTAGCTCGCGTCTCAATGGAGCGTGTAAATGAATTCGCTGTGTAGTAATTCTAGCCATTCATCAACTTACAAACTGTGGCTCACAGATCTGTTGTAACTTATGCTTTCTTCGCCTACTTCTCATGTATAACTATGTCTGCCACCTGACCTACTATTAATTCAAATGAACCTGAGACAGACGAGAGGTCAAACACCTAAGCTATGCGCTCTGATAATGCGTGACTCGTTGTTGTTGTTGCCGTTGCTGTTGCTTTGGCCCCAAAGAGCAGCTCTAGTGCTCTGTTTGGTTCACTTGTTTCTTTTGCTGTCTCGGTGAAACCCGGGTAACCCGATACGGCATAGCTTAGCGAACCGTTGAGTCTCAGCGTGGCTAACGTTCCACCTGCTCTGCTTGCCTATTAATGCCATTCATTTCTACCTGAACAGGTACGTCTGGAGTCCATTGGTGCTGAGGACATTGTCGATGGCAATCCCAGATTGATCTTGGGTCTCATTTGGACCATCATTTTGCGTTTTCAAATTCAAGAAATTGTCATCGATGTGGTGAGTATTATAACTTCTAAATCTCTTTAAATTATACTTAATTTCTCACTATTTGCAGGATGAGGAAAACGAATCCAGCGAGAAACGCTCAGCCAAAGACGCTCTGCTATTGTGGTGTCAACGCAAGACTCATGGCTATCCTGGTGTCAACATACAGGACTTTACATCATCCTGGCGTTCGGGCTTGGGTTTCAATGCGCTCATCCATTCGCATCGGCCCGATCTGTTCGAGTACAGCACCATTGTCAACTCGAAGAATTCCAATTTGGATAATTTGAATCATGCATTCGATACGGCAGCCAATGAATTGGGCATACCAAGGTAAATACTATACAATTATTGACTTATAGACCCCATTTATAATGCTTTGCATTGAATTTTGCAGTCTGCTTGATGCCGAAGATATCGATTCAGCGCGGCCGGATGAGAAATCGATCTTGACCTATGTGGCTTCATATTATCACACATTTGCCCGCATGAAGAACGAACAGAAGAGCGGCAAGCGTATAGCCAATGTGAGTCAGTTTGTAGTCAGTCGTACACACCCGGAATTCTATTTGGGTTTTGATTGTTGGAATTCAAATGCCAATTCCAATTCGAATGTGTATCAGGGTTGGGGACATTGCGTACGTCTCGCTGCATGATTAGCTGAAGCTATAGCTGTATCTGCTGCAGCGTAACGAGCGTCCAATCTTGCTTAACGCTCTGCTTCACATCTCGGGTTGGGCTGGGCCCTAGAAAGTTGTCTAACCGGCGTGTTCTCTCCCTTCTTCCAGATTGTGGGCCAACTCATGGACGCCGATCGCAAGAAGATGCACTACGAACGCTTGACCACAAATCTGCTCAGTTGGATAAGGCAAAAGACATTGGAGCTGGAGCAGCGCAACTTGCCCAACTCCCTGGAAGGCATACAGCGTGAACTGCTGGCCTTTAAGGAGTATCGCACCATTGAAAAGCCACCCAAGTGAGTGTAGATTCATTAACTTATAATGTATCTTTACCGATTCGTTCTGCATCTTTTCAGGTACAAGGAGCGCAGTGAGATTGAAGCTCTGTACTTTACCATCAATACGCTGCTCAAGGCACTGAACCAGCCGTCCTTTAATCCCCAGGATGGTCAGCTGGTCAATGACATTGAGAAGGCCTGGCAGATACTCGAGTATGCTGAGCATAATCGCGAGGTGGCGCTGCGTGAGGAGCTGCTGCGTCAGGAGAAACTGGAGCAGTTGAACTACAAGTTCGAAAAGAAATCCGTGCTGCGTGAAGGTTATCTAAAGGAAATGATTCAGGTTCTCTCCGATCCGCGTTATCTGCGGCAAGTGGATGCGACGCTCAAGAAGCATGAGGCAATCTCTGCTGATATATTGGCACGTGTGGAGCGATTCAACGATCTCACTGCCATGGCCAATGAGCTGGAGAAGGAGAACTATCATGGCAAGGAGCGTGTGAAGCGTCGCGAACAGGAAGTCATGGAGAAGTGGCGTAAACTGTTGGAACTCCTCGAGAATCAACGTTTAAATCTCTCCCAAATGAGTAATCTGATGAATTTACTGCGTGAGATTGCCAGCACAACGGAATCGGTACGGGAATTGCAACAGCAATTCGCCTCCGAGGATGTGGGGCCACATCTATTGGGAGTCGAGGAGTTGCTGCAGGCTCACTCCCTGCAGGAGCTGCAGGTTAACACCTACGGTGAGACCCTGAAACGTTTCAATCGCCAAGCGTTGCCGTATAAGAACTCCGAGCACAAGGATGCCGCGCTGTTAGCTCAACGTCTTGAGCAGCTGGAGGAGGCATATTCACAACTCTTGAAGCTGTCGGCTCAGCGTCGTGCACGTCTCGAGGAGGCGCGCAATTTCCATCATTTCATGGAGGATTACGACAACGAGGAGAGCTGGCTGGTGGATAAGCAGCGCATATGCAAAACTGGCATCACCGCCAAGGATCTGCGTGCCGTGCTCTCGTTGCAGCAGAAGCACAAAGCTCTGGAAGATGAGATCAAGTCACGTAAACCGAAATCCTCACAAATGTCGGAAGCGGGCAAGCGGCTGATTGGTGAGCAACATCCACGTGCCAGCGAGATCAAGAGTCGCATTGATTCTCTGGCCGAGCATTGGGCAGCGCTGGAATCGTTGGTGGAGTTGCGACGTCGCCAGCTGGAAGATGCCGCTGAAGCCTATCAGTTCTATACGGATGCCAATGAGGCCGAGTCGTGGCTGAATGAGAAAATGGCGCTGGTTAACTCTAGAGACTATGGCAGTGACGAGCCCTCGGCTCAGGCACTGCTGCAGCGTCATCGGGATCTGCAGGGTGAACTTAATGCCTATTCCGGTGATATACTCAATCTGAATCAGCAAGCGGATAAGCTTATCAAGGCGGGCATTTGCACACTGGAGTTGACAGCCTCTGAGCCCGATTTGCCCGAGGTGGAGCAAGAGGAATGGGTGAACGAGACGCGTCTGGTGCCCAAGGAAGTCTGGGAGGATGAATGGGTCGAGAAGCTGGAGCATAAGAAAGTCACGGAAACCAAAATGTTGCCCCATGTGCGCTCCCTGTTCCCCTTCGAGGGTCAGGGCATGAAGATGGACAAGGGCGAGGTCATGCTGCTCAAGTCGAAGACCAACGATGACTGGTGGTGTGTACGCAAAGACAACGGTCATGAGGGATTCGTGCCGGCCAATTATGTGCGTGAAATCGAAGCTCGCCCTGTGGCCTGCATTGTGCCCAAGGCGGAGAAGGTCAAGAGTCTGCAGAAGGTGAAGAAAACGATTCTAGTACGCCAAGTGGTGCCGGTGAAACGCATCAAGCCAGTCAGCGTGGCACCAAAGCCTCTGGTGCAGCGACGCACCTCCAACCAGAGCATTAATGAGAATGCCGACAGCGTGGAGAAGCGGCAACAGCGTATCAACGCCACCTACGATGAGCTGCAGGAGATGGCACAGAAACGCCATGCCCTGCTGGAGGATTCCATACATCTGTTTGGTTTCTATCGGGAATGCGATGACTTTGAGAAGTGGATGAAGGAGAAGGAGCGCATGATCAAGACAGACGATGGCGATGGTGTGGACAATGCCAAGCGGAAGTTTGAGAAATTCATCACCGATCTCTCAGCCGCCTCCAAGCGTGTGGAAGAGATCGATGGTGCCGTCGACACGTTCCGGCGACAGGGTCACTCGCAGCTGGACAAGATCATTGCCCGTCAACGGCAGATACATCAAATCTGGCAGCGTCTCAACAATGCCAAGGCACAGCGTGAAAAGAGTCTGGAAGGTGCCTCCAGTGTGGAGCTGTTCAATCGCACCTGTGACGAGGCCAAGGTCTGGATGAACGAGAAGATGTTGCAACTGGACACCGCTGTCATCACATCCGATCTGAAGACCGTACAGGCACTGCAACGTCGCCATCAGAATCTGGAGCGTGAATTGGCGCCGGTCGAGGACAAGGTGAATCGCGTCACCTATTTGGGTAACTCCGTTAAGAACGCCTATCCCGCCGAGCGGGACAATGTGAATGCCAGGCAGCAGGAGGTGCAGGATATGTGGCAACAGGTGCAGCAACGTGGCAGTGAGCTACGTGCTCGCATCGAGAGCGAGGTGGGTCAACAGATCTTCAACAACAGTGCCAAGACACTGCTGGCCTGGATTGATTCTGTCAAGGATCAACTGAATGCGGATGAGTCTGCACGTGATGTGGAGACTGCCAATAATCTGCTGAAGAAACACAACGATCTGGGCGATGATATCAAGGCACATGATAACGAATTCGTTGAGGTTATACAACTGGGTAAACAACTATCCGATGGTAAGCCCGACATGGCTGAAACCGTGCAGCTAATCGAACGACTGAAGGCCGAACAGGATGCCATACACCGTGGCTGGAGTGAGAAACAGAAGTGGCTGCTGCAGTGCGTCGAACTGCAAATGTTCAATCGCGAGGCGGATAAAATCGATGCCACCACCAAGAGCCACGAGGCGTTCCTGGAGTACAACAATCTGGGCGTAAGTGGACTTGATTCTTCTATTACTTCAATTAGATTCAATTTGTATCTCTTTGCAGTCATCGCTTGATGAAGTGGAGGCCATACTGAAGCGTCATCTGGACTTTGAGAAGAGTCTAATGGCTCAGGACAAGATACTCAAGGCCTTCTCGGACAATGCGGACAAGCTGATTGCTAATGATCATTATGATGCCAAGTAGTAAGTAGAGATTAAGATACATAGTTAATCAAGCTCCTTCTAATCGAATTCAATCTCCATCCTCACAGCATCAGCGAACGTCGCAAGCAGGTGCTGGGCAAGCGTAAGGCTGTCAAGGATCGCGCCTTCGATCGCAAGCGACTGCTGCAGGCCTCCAAGGACTATCACAAGTTTGCCGCTGAGGCCGATGATCTAAAGGTTTGGCTGCAGGATAAGACCAAGATTGCCGGCGATGAGAGCTACCGGGATCTGACCAATCTGCCACGCAAACTGCAGAAGCACAAGGCCTTTGAGCGGGAATTGCGTGCCAATGAGGGACAATTGCGTAATGTGAATAAGGATGCACAGGCTCTGATACAGGCCGAGAATCGTGTGCCTGAGGTGGAGCATCGTGTGGCGGATTTAAATAAGAAATGGAAGGATCTACTGGCATTGTCTGAGGACAAGGGACGCAAGCTCGAGCAGGCTGCCTCGCAGCGCGAGCACAATCGGGCCATTGAGGATGCCAAGAATAAGGTGGATGAACTGGATTCGGCCCTCAAGAGCAAGGATGTGGGCAATGATCTGCGTAGCTGCAAAGATCTGATCAACAAACAGCAATTGCTCGAGTCGGAGATAACCATTTGGGATCAGAAGGTGGCCGAATTGGTGTCCACTGGCGATGATATGGCCCACGAGGGTCACTTCAATGCCAAGAACATTGAGGATGAAACCAAGGAGCTGCAGCAGCGTTTCAAGGATCTCCGTGATCCCACACAGAGACGCCGCGAGAAGCTCGAGGAGAGCTTGAACTTCCACAAGTTTGTCTTCGAATTGGATGCAGAATTCCAATGGATCAACGATCACTTGCCAGCAGCCAAGTCCAATGAGCTGGGCCAGAATCTGCACCAGGCGCAATCGCTGTACAAGAAACACAAGAAACTGGAGGCAGAGATCAAGGGTCATCAGCCCATGATAAACAAGGCGCTGCAAGCTGGCCAGTCGCTGATTGCCCAACAGCATCCGGAGCGTAAGAATGTGGAGGCATTGTGCGAGCAATTGGAGCAGGCATGGCAGGATCTGGAGATGCATTGTGGCGAGCGTACGCGTAAGCTGGAGATGTCACTGAAGGCGCAACAATATCTGTTCGATGCCGGCGAGATTGAGTCCTGGTTGGGTGAACGCAACAATGCCCTGCGATCCACCGAATATGGCAGAGATCGTGATTCGGCTGCCAAGTTGCTAACCAAACACAAGACCATCGAGCTGGAGTTGGACACATATTCGGGCATTGTCACCGAAATGGGACACAACTGTGCCGCCATGGTGACTGCCCAGCATCCCGATAGCAAGGTGCTTGCCGCTAAGCAGCAGCTCATCGAGAAGATGCTGAAGTCACTGCACAAGCTGGCCTCCCAGCGTCAAATGCGTCTCATGGAGAGTCTGTCGAAGCATGAATACTTCCTCGAATCGGATGAAGTGGAGCAATGGATACGCGAACAGGAACAGACAGCATCATCCGAGGATTACGGACAGGACTTTGAGCACTTGCAGCTGCTGCAGAACAAATTCGATGACCTGAAGCATCGCGTTGAGGTCGGCGCCGATCGGGTGGATCAGTGTGAGCTGCTCGCCCGGAAGCTGATCGATTCAGAGAGCTCCTATGCCAATGAGGTGGAGAAGAGACAGGAACAACTAAGGTAAGCACTCAACATACTTTATATAAACAACTTTTAAACGTCTCTGTTCCTTAGAACGTCTTGGGACAATCTCTTGAAGCTGCTCAATCAACGCGAACAGAAGCTGCATGCCGCTGGCGAGATTCATCGTTTCCATCGCGATGTTGCCGAGGCGCTATTCCGCATACAGGACAAGAATGCTGCACTCTCCTCCGAGCTGGGCAAGGATTTGAACTCGGCTTTGGCTTTGCTGCGTAAGCACGAAGGATTTGAGAATGATCTGGTGGCACTAGAGGCACAGCTGCAGGTGCTGGTCGAGGACTCGGTTCGTCTGCAAGCCAAATATCCCTCGAATGCTACTGCCATTGCCCAGCAGCAGGACAAGGTGGTTGCCGCCTGGAATGACCTAAAGGAACGTTCCACGGCACGTGGTGACCGTCTAGCTGCCAGCTCCGATCTGCAGACCTTCCTCACCGATGTGCGTGACATTGTGTCATGGTCGGCCAATTTGCGTGCTGCTCTGCAAGCCGAGGAGCATGTGAGTGATGCTGCGGGTGCCACAGCTCTCAAGATTCAGCATGACGCCATCTATGGCGAGATCGAGGCGAGGGAGGATAAATTCCGTTATCTGAATGAACTGAGTGATTCAATGGTACAGACCGGCCATTATGCCGCTGCCGATGTGGAGGAGAAGTGTGCAGCCATGTTGGATGAGCGACAGAAGCTGCACGCGGCCTGGAACAAGAAGAAGATTATGCTGGAGCAGAAAATCGATTTGTTCTGCTTCCTGCGCGATGCGAAACAGATCGACAATCTCTCCAGCTCCCAGCAGGCGGCGCTCAGCAGCTCTGACTTTGGCCAGACAGTGGAGGATGTGCAGAACCAGATCAAGAAACATGACGAATTCGAGCGTGTCATCCAAACGCAAGAGGAGAAGGTGGCACTGCTGCAGGAGCACGGCCGTAAACTGATCGAGCAGCGTCATTATGACAGCGCCAACATTCAGACGATACTGCAAGGAGTGCTGGCCCGCCGGCAGAAGGTCAAGGATCTGTGTGCGGTGCGTCGCTATAAGCTGGAGGATGCCCTGCTCTATGCCAAGTTTGTGCGCGATTGTGCCGAGGCCGAGTCGTGGATCAGTGAGAAGCAGAAGAAACTGGAGGCTGATGCCGCCAGCTATGCTGAGGTCACAAATCTGGATGAGAAGATTAAGAAGCTGCAGAAACATCAGGCCTTCCAGGCCGAGGTGGCTGCCAATCAGGGACGCATCAAGGATATTCAGGATACGGGCGTCATACTGGTCAGCAAACAGCACGAATCCTCACCAGAAATCAAGCAAGCCATCGAACGTGTGCTGGCCGCCTGGCAGGGTCTGCTCGGTGAGCTGGATCAGCGTGGACGTGGCCTCGAGGAGGCCCAAGACATACTGGAGTTCAACAATCAGCTGGACAAGATCGAGGCCTGGATACGAGACAAGGACATGATGGTGCAGGCCAGCGACACTGGCCGAGATCTGGAACACTGCAGCGCACTCATGCGCAAGCTCGACGACGTTGACTCCGACATGCGAGTGGACGATCAGCGGGTGAAGCACATCAATCAGCTGGCGGACAAACTGATCAATCAGGCACAGCTGCCAGAGGATACGCAGAGTGTGGACAAGCGCAGACGCAACTTCAACCACAATTGGCGCCAGCTTCAAGGTGCACTCAATGCCTATCGTGCGCTGCTTGGCGGTGCCCATGAGATACACGTCTTCAATCGGGATGTGGACGACACTGCGGAACGCATAGCCGAGAAGGCGCTGGCCATGAGCTCAGCCGATACGGGACGGGATCTGGCTGCCGTCGAGGCACTGATACGTCGCGAGGAGGCGCTGGAGCGTGACATGTCGGCGGTGAAGCAGAAGATTGTTGAACACGAGACTGCAGCCGAGTTCCTCATCCTTAAGTATCCGGAACGTGGGGCTCAGGTGATTGAACGTAAGCTGCAGGAGCTGCACAAGTCCTGGGGCAATCTGCAGAGTCTCTCGGTGAAGCGACAGAGCGTGCTGAACGAGGCGTATCTGGTGCACAAGTTTGTGTCGGATGTGAGGGAGCTGGAACTGTGGGTCAACGACATGGTGAAGAAGATGAACGCCACCCAGGCGCCGTCCACCATCAACGACTGCGAGACACAGCTGGAGTTGCATCAGGAGCGTAAGGTGGAGATCGAGGGACGTGATCAGGCCTTTGTCGGACTGAAGCAGCACGGCGAGCAGTTGAGCGTGGAGTCCAAGCATTCGGATGTGAAACAATACCTACGTGTGCTGGAGGAACTGCATCAGACGCTGCACGAGGCATGGAGCGAACGGGCTCGTGACCTGACCGAGGCACATCAGCTGCAACTGTTCAAGGCGCAAGTGGAACAGGTGGAGATTTGGCTGGCCAACAAGGAGGCGTTCCTCAATAACGACGATCTGGGGGATTCCTATACGGCCGTCGAACGTCTGCTCAAGAAGCACGATGCATTCGAGAAGCTACTGGACGCAGATCATGTGGATGCACTGCAGAAGTTTGCCAATAGCATACTGGAAGGTGAACCCAAGGATGAGGATCTGATCCGCGAGAAACTGGCCTACATTCTGCGCCGCAAACAGAAGCTAGTGGAGCTGTCCGCCGAGCGTAAGCATCGCCTCTTGCAGTCTCTACAGTTGCAGGAGTTCCTGCGCAGTCTCTACGAGATCGATCGCTGGCTGGTGCAGAAGCTCCAGGTGGCACTCGACGAGAACTATCGCGAGCCAAGCAATCTGCAGAGCAAGATCCAGAAACACACGGCATTCGATGCGGAACTGCTGAGCAATTCGCCACGTGTTCAGGCTGTCATCAGTGAGGGAGAGCGTCTCATTCGAGGTGAGCACTTTGCCAAGGATGAGATTGCCCAACAGGTGCAGCTGCTCGAGGGCGATTGGCTGAAGCTGAAGGCGGCGTCCAAGGCCAAGAAGGAGAAGCTGCAGCAGGCACATGAGGCGTTGGCATTCAACCGAAGCGTGGATGAGTTCAACAACTGGATGGACGATGTGGAGGCGCAATTGTCTAGCGAGGATTACGGCAAGGATCTGGCCACTGTTAGCAATCTGCTGAAGAAACATGAACGCCTTGAGGCCGATGTTTCGCATCACAACGATCTGGCCGATCAGCTCAAGCTGAAGGATGAGCACTTCTTCCAGGTGGATCATTTCCTCAAGCACGAGATCCATGAGCGTGCCATGACCACCATCAAGCGCTACAACACCCTGCACGAACCCATTGCCATACGCCGTGAGAATCTGGAGGATTCGCTCAGTCTGCAGCAGTTCCTGCGCGATGCCGAGGATGAGCTACAATGGCTGGCCGAGAAGCAACTGATTGCCGGCTCCCAGGATCTGGGTAGCAGTCTGGTGGCTGTGCAGGGTCTGCAGAAGAAGCACAATGCGCTGGAAGCTGAGCTCACCTCCCAGGAGCCGCTCATACAGGCATTGCTCCAGCGTGGACAGCAGATGATACGGGACAATCATTTTGCCAGCGAGCAGCTCCAATACAAGTCGGAGTTGCTGCAGAAGCAATTGGTGCAGCTCAGAGATTTGGCTGCCATCAGGCGACTGCGTCTCTTGGATGCCGTGGAGAGTCAACTGTTCTATGTGGAGGCCAATGAGGCGGATGCCTGGATGCGCGAGAAGCGTCCCATATTGGCCAGCAGCGACTATGGACGCGACGAGATGTCCGTGCAGACGCATCAGAAGAAACTGGAGGTGCTCCAGCGTGAACTGACTGCCTTCAAGCCGTCCATCGATAAGGTCAACAAGCTGGCCACTGGACTCATCGAACGCAATCACTTCGACAGCGCCAACATCAAGGAGAAGAACGGCGCCGTCTCACAACAATACCTGGAGCTACTGCGTCTGGCCAAGGATCGCGAGCTGCGTCTGGGTGAGTGCAAGAAACTGTTCGAGTATCTGCGTGAAACGGAGGATCTGCACGAGTGGGTGGGCGACCAAATGGCCGTCACCGCTAGCGAGGATTACGGAGAGGATGTGGAACATGTGGAGCAGCTGATGCTGGCCTTTGAATCTTTCGTGTCCAATCTGAATGCCAATGAGGCGCGTGTTGAGGCCTGTCTGGAGCGTGGTGATCGTTTGATCCAGGAGAATAATCCCTACCGCAGTTCCATCAAGTCCAAGCGCGATGAGACCAAACAGCTCTGGGACGAGCTGAAGGATCTGGTGAATGCGCGACAGGATGCGTTGGCTGGTGCCAAGCAGGTGCATGTCTATGATCGAGTGGCCGATGAGACCATCTCGCTGATCAATGAGAAGGATGCTTCGCTTATTTCCGAGGATTATGGACAGGATCTGGAGAGCATACAAGCCCTGGGTCGCAAACATTCGGTATTCGAGGGAGAACTGGTCGCCATCAAGGAGCAGGTCGACTCAGTGCTAGCCGAAGCTGTTAAGCTGGGCGAGATCTATCCGGATGCACGCGAGCACATCGAGGTGAAGCGTGACGAGACGGTCGAGGCCTGGACGGATCTGAATCAGAAGACGAATGCCCGCAAGAGCAAGCTCAGCCAAGCCGAACAGCTGCAATCGTACTTTGATGAGTATCGTGATCTGATTGCCTGGATCAATGAGATGCTGGCCAAGATTACGGCGCCCGAACTAGCCACTAGTGTGGCCGGAGCGGAGCTGCTGCTGGCCAGCATCAAGGATCACCATGCTGAGATTCGTGCACGTGATGAAACCTTTGCCAATTTCACAGCCAATGGCCAGAAACTGATCAAGGAGAAGCACTTCCTCGCCCACGAGGTGGAGGACAAGATCAAGGTGCTCAAGTCCCGCCACGATCTGCTCGAGCACACTCTACAGCAGCGTAAGGAGATCTATGAGCTGAATCTGGATACGCAACTGTTCCTCAAGGATGCCGAAATACTGGAGCAATGGATAAGCAGTCGCGAGCCACAGCTCAAGGATGCCAAGCTGGGTGACTCCATTCCACAAGTGGAGGATCTGCTGCGGCGACATGAGGACTTTGAGAAGACCGTGGCGGCCCAAGAGGAGAAATTCCAGGCCATCAAGCGTATTACGCTGCTGGAACAACTGTTCCGCAAGCAGCTGGAGACGGAGAAGCAGGCCAAGCTCAAGGAGAAGGAGCGTCTCGAGAAGGAGCGTCTGGAGCAGCTGAAGCAAAAGGAGCTGCAGCGGCTGAACGATGAACGTCGACGTGCCGAGAAGCAACAGGAGCATCGCAACAATGCCGCTGCCCAGGAGAAGACCCCGATCTTCTCCTCCCCGATGGTCACCATCAGCGGCAGTGGGGGCAATGCCACTAGTTCACCTGGTAGCGCCAGTCAATCGCCAGCCATCTCGCAGACACAGTTGCGTCCACCCTTCCAGGAACAGCTGCAGGATGAGCAATCGGGTCTGCAGAAGAGCAGCTCCAGCGGCATCTTTGGCGATCGCCTGCGTCGTGGCTCTGCCGATGCCAATGTGAAGCGTGCCGAAAGCATGAAGGTGCAGCCAAAGCAACCCAAACGTACGCCATCCTTCACAACGCGTCGTCGTGCCCAATCCTTCCGCAAGAATCAAAAGGGCGAAGGTTTCGATCTGCCGCCCGTGGAGATTCAGGGCATGTTGGAGCGTAAGCATGGTCTGCAATCGGGAGGCAAGAAGGCGCCAGTGCGTTCCTGGAAGCAATTCCACACCGTGCTCTGTGGCCAGTTGGTTTGCTTCTTCAAGGATGAGAACGATTTCCTGCAACAAAAGACGGCCACAGCTCCGGTTAATATCCTTGGAGCGAAGTGCGAACGTGCCGATGATTATACCAAGAAGAAGTACGTATTCCGACTGAAGCTGCCCGACGGCTCCGAGTTCCTGTTCGAGGCGCCATCACTGGACATAATGAACGATTGGGTACGCAAGATATCCTTCCATGCTAGTCTGCCGCCAAATCTACAGCTGCTGAGCTACGACGAATCGATGAAGGTGAGTTTGGAGTCTATACCAAAGTAATTCACTTGACTCAAGTAACTTTTTCTTTCACTTCAGCAACAATCGAGCAGTTCGCCGGACATTAAAGTGAGCAGCAATATGGAGTCACCAGTGAGCTCACGCAATTCCTCGCCAGATTCACAGCGTCGTGGCAGCAGTGGTGCCACGCCCCAGATGGCCTTTCTGCAGCGACAGATGCAACAGCAGCAACAGCAAACATCCCAGCCCAGTTCACCCACAGGCGGTTTCGATCAGAAGCCACCAATTCCACCGCGCGGTGCGCCACCAGTAGCCACCACACGCCAGAGCCAAGAGAATCTGGTTACGTTACGCCCACGTCAAAGTTCCAGCAATGGTGAGTATTTGACTTAAAGTACTTGACTTGAACAGTATGTAATGCCCTACCTAATCCATAGATCTGACCGATGGACGCGCGTCCACATTGCCGGCACAGAATGGCGGCAGTAGGGATGACAGCGCCATGTTGCGCAACAGCGAGTCCAGGCAATCGGGTAAGTAGCGCAGCCATACGAACTGCCTCTAGCTATATGTGTTTGTTCCACACACACACACACACACGCACACACTCACACACACACATACACTCATTGAAACATTTGTAAACGAACGTGTCCCTTCCACCTTCCACCACAAACGCTCGCGTACTATTAGATAATCCGCCGCCATTGCCCACCACGATGCCGCCCTTGGGCAGCGCCAGTAGACAACAGCATCCGCATCCACCACATTCGCATCAGCATCCGCAGGTGCAGCAGCGCATCAATGCGTTCAATGCAGCAGCCAGTCAACAACAACAGCAGCAGCAGCAGCAGCCGGACTACTACGGCAACAGCAGCAGCATATTGAGGCAGCAACAGCAGCAACACTTGGCATCGCCACAGCGAGTGCCCTCGCTGAACACTGGACGCATCGATACCACGCGCAAGTTTATCGAAATGGAGGCTCATGCACCGGGCAACATCTACAGCAACACCAGCAGTAGCAGCAGCAGCAACAACAATGGCCACAGCAGCAGCAACACAGCAGCAACGACAACAACAACCACTAAACGTACCATTAGCTACTCGAGCAGCGGAGCCAGCAGCAATGGCAACGGTAATGTTATGCAAAAGTCATCAACAAGTACTTCAACAACAACAGCAAGCACAACAACAACAACTACGATACAACAGCAACAACAACATGCGACTAGCAGCAGTCGCACGGTTTGGCATCTAACGAGCTCACCAACATCATCAACAAAATCATCATCAGGCTCCATGGAGCATAACAATGCCATCAGTAATCCAAGCTATATGGGTCTACAGCCTCAGCCTCATCTCAATAACAATAACGATGGAAACGGTGGTTAGCACACAAACACACACATACATACAAGCATAATATACTTACCAACATACTTGCATACAAACATCAACTAACTTAAATAGTTATAGTACTTATGTTAATGCCTGTACACGGAAGTTTGATTGATTTGTTATACAGTGCGTTTCATAATCATAAGACACTTTAGAATTAGTTAAAAGAAGATTAATAGGACTCATGCAAAACCGATTGGTAGAGCTTCTCAAAAGTCAAGGACGATATACAATATGTAAAAAATAATTCAAAAAAATGTTTCATTAAATGATTATTGTGTAAACGATGATTAAGCTTTAGTCAATAGATATAATATATGTATGTATATATAAGTGTCTTATGATTATGAAACCCACTGTAGTCTACATATATTCTTCTATTAGTTATGGTTTAAGCAAGCTCTTACGTTTACTCTCTACTTCTCTCTTCTACTCTCTTTTCAACCGCATGCCTGTTATACTATACATATATTAAGCAGGTTCTACTGTCAAATCGGTGAAACTAACGCGTCGATCCTATCTACGCACGAGTCTGCAAAGTATTCTACTTTCACTCTCTCTCTCTTTAATTTAATGCACGCACCATCGCACTCTCTTTTTTGTGTTACGTTCACTCGCTCGCTCTTAAGTTACATCTGCATGCGCTTCTGTATCAGCCTCTCTTCACACACTCTTTACTCACGCCATTTTACTTTACTCTTTCGATAGGTTGGGGCAACAGCCGCTTCGAGAGCAACCGACCTGTCTCACTGCAGCCGGACTCCATTAGCTTTAGCCGCGCCTCTGCCGAAAGCTCGAGTGAGAGCGAAGCACAGTCCATCTCTTCGGTGTCCGGGGTGAAGGGCAGCAAGAGCAAAGAGGAGCGACGCAGCGGCATGTTCCGCATATTTGGACGCAAGGGCGGCGACAAGGAGAAGGACAAGGAGAAGGATAAGCGTCGCTCGAGTCAAACGCCGCCACAGTGAAGTGAAGACAAAGCGAAGACAAAAACAAAAACAATTACAATTAAAAAGCAAAACATTAATTAATTTTAAAGCTAACCCGAAATTGATTGAACAATGTCCGATTGAATCGTTGCGGTCGACCCATTGTTTTTGTATTTTTTATATAACTTTATAAATAAACGGTAAACGTAAATATATGTATGTAATTAACACACATTGCGAACAGTGCAAACAAAACGATTCGAAACAAATGCGAAAAATGTTGAGAAAAGGAATTATAATAGTACTATACACAATTATATATTTCTAAAACGAAAAGAGTATAAACCATTATTATATATAAAGTCAATGTTTTAATTGCATAATACAAAATGTAAGTGTAAGTTTGTTCGTTGTATGCTTAAATATAATTTTCGTAAAACAAAACAAAAAGAAACAAATTAAAAAACAAACCAACAATTAAAATTATTATATTATATGTACAACTTGTAGTGTTTTTATTGAAATATCAAGTTTGTTAGACAAAAGGGTCTATTAAGTTTGTGCAACTCAGAATTGTAAGTAGAAAGGTTGTGCTGTTGTTATGCTAGGGCGACGATAAGCAATTTAAATTAAACCGCGCAGAGTACAAAAATTGTGTAGCATACTTTTGGTTGCGCTCGCAAATTCGTGAAATTTGTGTAGCATACTTTTTGTTGCGCTCAGAAATTTTTGAGTCGTTGTTGTAGTTGTTGCTGTTGTTGTAGTTGTTTCTGTTGTTGTAGTGTTGTTGTTGTTGTTATAGATGTTGTTGTAGTGCCAGAACAATCCAGAACATTCCATGACGTTGCATTTTTGTATGCAACTTCCATACCAAAAATTTGCAGGGGTAGGCTCGCAAATTTGACCCCAAAAACACAAAAAACGCCGTATCCTGGCCATTTGAGGAGCTAGGACGATGTCCTTTGGCAGAGAGGTGCAGCTTTTGTCCTAGAACCATAATCTGTAATCAAAAGGACGAAGGTCCTTTAGGCTCTCGAGTTACAAGGACTTTTTTGTTTATAGAAAAGTCTTTATAACTCAGCCAAATCCTGTTTGATCCTGACGATCCTGGTGTCATCGAACGCGCCTTGCTAAGGACTACAAACTGTCCAAAGGACATCATCCTAGCTCCTTGAATGGCCAGGATACGGCGGTTTTTGTGTTTTTAGGGTCAAATTTGCGACCCTGACCCTGCAAATTTTTAGTATGAAAATTGCATACAAAAATGCAAAGTCATGGAATGTTCTAGAATGTTCTGGAATGTTCTGGCACTACAACAACAACAACTACAACAACAACTGCAACAACAACAACTACAACTACTACTACAACAACTACAACAATCAATCAATCTAATTTATATGTTTTACACGTCGCATTTTATATGCATTTTATTAACTGGCAAGTAGAACTGCGCTTAAGGCTAGGGTTTATGGATATCGTTACACATTGTGGGCATATCGTATATAACAACAGATCAACAATCTATGGAGAGGGCCCTTCCACCGATTGGGTGTCCATACTAAATAAGAAACTCTTAATTAAATGTTTAAAATAAAAGAAAATGCAACAAATGCAATAACAAGAGAGAGGTCAACTATACAGATCCGGGTCTATGGTTAGTACTAATTGATTTCCCGCTACTTATGGTAATAGAGATTGCCATGGGTCGAGGTGGAGCGGAACTGCACCAGATTGCCATGTGTCTGCACCGGCTGCTGATAGTACGCCGCCTGGTGGTAGAGGGTGGGTGAAGCGGGCTCATTCACCTGAATCTGATGGTAATTGGTAATGGGCTCATGCTCGACCACCTCGCGCACCGTCTGGAACGGATGATTGACCACGATGCGACGCTTGTGGAAGGTCTCACTGGTGGCAGCGGCGTCGGTGGGAGCGGCTGTGGCAGAAATCACACGCTCATTGGGTTGCAGGTGTCGATTGAGATTACCGGCGGCGCCATTCTGCAACACATCCACATCCAGTTGCGGCTGGGCGGGTGTGGGCGTGGCCTGTGTGGTTGGAGCTGGTGCGGCGGCGGCGGCAGCAGGAGTCTCGATTAGACGCTGAAACTGTTGCTGCTGCTGTGGCTGATACTGTCTCAAGCGGGAGGATTGCTCCTCCTTATCGCAATCGGGCTTCAGTGGCGTAATCGTTGCAGTGGCCACAATGGATTGATCCTCCTCATCTTGATTCGGGATCTTCACATTTATTTGTGCCTTGGCCGATGCCTTTGAGGGTGCCTCCTTAGGAGACTCCACCAGGCGACCAGATTCCACTTCAGACTCCGGCTCATAGCGCATGCGTGAGTATGGCGCACTGTACTCCAAATCCTCGGCCAGTGGACTACGCTGGCGTGCTGCCTGATGATAGTAGCCACGTGGTGGTGATACAGGTCTAGCTGCGGACTTGGCATAGACCACCGTGGGACCGGGATGACTGCGCAGATATGGCTTCAACTCGGCCACATGGGCGGGAGTCTCGCGATTCAGTGGCACCTGCACCTCCGAGATGCGACGCTCCTTGGGCGGTGGTGGCTGACGAGTGCGTCCCAGGTAAATGTTGTGCTGCGATGGTGGCAAATGAATCTTGTGCTCGTGCTTGATGATCTGTGGGCGTGGCGCATCCTCAAGGCGCGCTGGCTTCGACTCCACATTGCCGGCATTGGCATTGGGCAGGAATTCACCGGAGAAGTAATCATCATTGCTGGGACTGGCATAGGATTGGCGATTATAGCTGTTGGTGCGTTGATAGCTACGCGGTGGAGGTGGTGGAGGTGGCGGGGGATTATAGCTGGCTTCACTGCGTCCATAGTCATAGTCCGGCACCTCTGGCTCGGTGCGTGTGATCATGCCGGGTGTGAGATGCTTGCGATTGATCTGGAATTGATTGCCATTGGAATCAGTGGCAGTGATAGTTGAGCCGGAGCCAGAGCTGGAGCTAGAACTGGAGCTGGAACTGGCGCTAGGACTGGCACTGGGAGCTGCTGATGGGGTCTGACGGCCGCCATCAGTGGCATCACTGCCTCCAGCTGGCTGCTGCTGCTGCAGTTGTGACTCCACGAAGTCATCCTTCGGCGCCTGATCATAGCTGGGCATGGTGGTCACACTGGAGCCCACTGTGGTCACCTGCGCTTGCTCCTTGGGCTGATCATAGACGGGTCTATACTCGTTTCTATTGTTGCCGTAATCCTGCGTCTGCACCTGACCATTGTTGTTGTAGGCGGATGCCACAGCTGGATGTGGATGACCCAGTGGCAGCAGTGTCTCACCCTTGGGTATCTTGGCCACTGGATGATCCAGCTCCACAACCAAAGTGCCGGCTGGCTTGATCACAACGCGCTCCTCGATGTCATAGAACTCCTTCTGGATGGCCGGATGACGCACCTCGTATTTCTTGGCCTTCAGTGCCGGCTGCACAATCTGTATGGTCTTGGTGACCAGAGGACGTGGCGGTGCTTGTGGCACATAGCCACGTTGTGGTGGCAAATAGCCGCCAGATTGATCGCCATAGTCATCATAGCCAGAGCTCTCATCCACAGAGGGTGGATACTGATCCTGATAGTCAACCGGCGAGTCATCGTAGGCAAAGCCCTCCTGGTCATAGTTGGGACGACCGTAGCTATTGCCCGCATTATAGGCTGGCTCATAGGAAGACTCAAAGGATCCGCCGCCCTGCTTAGCATCACTGGGTGCAGCTGGTGCAGGAGCAGGAGCAGCGCCTGCATTCGAACTGGAGCTAGAGCTGGAGCTGGAACTGGAGCTGGGTGCTAGGGAAGCTGTTTGCACTGCTGGCGGTGGTGGTGGCTCATAGATGGGTTTGCTATCCGGCACGGACTCCTGGCTTTGTGCTGACGCTGGAGCAGCCACCTGACGTTCAAACTGCTGCAATTTGGCTGGAGCACCACCAATGGACACCACATCATTGCCAGCGAATGGATTGGAACTGGAACTGGAGCTGCTGGACTGTGTGTAGCGTTGGGGCGCGGGGCTGGATGATTCATACACCTGGAAAAGGAAAGCTAAACATTATTTGTTTCAGTGTAGGATTGGCATCGACTTACCGTTTCCACGGAGGGACCATGACTGTGATACGACTGTATGTAACGCTCGAATTCCTGATTCTGGCGCAGCTGCTGATTGCGCTGACGGAACTGTCCGCTGTATGGAGGCTGCTGCTGCAGGGAGGGACGACGATGCTGCAGACGTCGTCGTGGCTGGCGTCCATTGTTGGGCAGAGCCACTGGCGTAGGCTGCAGACCCAATCCCTGGCGTGGGGACAAGGGTTGTTGCTGTGCTTGTGCCGGTTGCTGCTGCTGCTGTGGCTGCTGCTGCTGTTGTTGCTGCTGCTGCGATTGCTGCTGCTGTTGTTGCGGTCGCTCTTGCAATCGAGAAAAGCGCTGCTCCTCCTCCTCTGGCCTGTAGGGACCCGCACGCAGCTCGGCCGGCGCACGTCCATCCACAAAGCTAACATCCGCTGGATTGGTAGCCGGCTGCTGAGCTATGGATATGTTGACATGTGTTGCCGCTTGGCTGGCAGCAACCAGCGCCAGCAGAATCAAACACTTCATCATCTCAGCTCAAGATCCTGTACTCCAGTTGCCTCCACTTAAGAGCAGTTCCAGTTGCAGTCGTTCGTTCGTTCGTTCGTTCGATCGATCGTTGGTTGTCTGTGTACGCCGCGAACTCTCGTCTCGTTGTGTGACCAACAGTGGAGCATGCATCGCATATTTATATACGAATTGGGGGATCAATCATCAATTCACGATACTGCAGTCAGTATCAATCGTATCAGTGTCAATGTCAACGTCAACGCCAGCGACAGCGACGACAACTCCAACAGCGGTGAATAAAACACCCTGTTTAGGGATGAGCTGATGTGGCCCAGTTCTACAATTAAAGGCATGCTGTGAGCGGGCTACACTGGGAGAAACATTTATATATAGAAATTATGACAAAATGAACAATATAAAATAAATAAATAAATGCAAAGAAGTGAATAGATATGTATGTATAGTAAAAAAGTATATAAAAACTAATGTAAATTGAATATGAAATAAAAAGTTTGTAGAAATAAAATTAAATAAATAAATATAAAATAATAAATAAAGCTCTTATTTTAATTGTAATACATATTTTTGTATTCACAATAAATAATAAAAATAAATTTATAATTAAGCTTCCTACAAATAAAATTATAAATATTAGTTTAAATCAAGAATTTATTAAGCATTTTTTTGCTTCAGTTTACTAAGAAATATTTAATAACTGATTTACTAGCAATTCTATCCTAAATTAAATAAATAACTATACTATAAAAAATATAGCTCTTATTTTAATTAAAAAAAATATTTTTTTATACACAATATATAATAAAAATATATTTATAATTAAGCTTGCTAAAATTATAAACATTAGTTTATATATTGAAATTTTTATGGATTTTTTTTGCTTCAGTTTACTAAGAAATATTTAATAAACCAATAGCACAATTTTCTAGCAATTCTATCCCGCTAAGCATTATTTCTTTATACTAAATTTTACCGCAACAATTTATCGTCATTAATCATATAGTGTATTTTTCTTGCAGTGTCCGATGATGCACACTCGCTTGACACTTTTTAGCCAACATTGTTGTGGCTTTTGTTGTTGTTGTTGTATTCCCGTGTGTGGCACGCGCATTTCAACTGCCAAAATAATAAAAGTGGCAGCTAATCCGTAATTGGCAGCGTGCAACAATGCAACATATTCGCGTAATTGTCGGAAGGTCAGGTCAGGTGCGTATGCGGCGTATGAGCGATGTGATGAGTGCTATAGAGAGAGATCAATCGATTGATTCGTTTCGAATTTGAACTTGAAATTCAGCGCATTTAGCAGTCTGCGATACAATTTGTAAATGAGACGTTGAACTGTTTGGCATTTGTTGCTTTATTTGTGTTTGGTGTGAGTTTTGATTTGGCTACAAACTGAAATAGTCTCAAGTGTGTTACACATACGCCAGGTGGGCCGCCCCTATGGAGATTGCTAGTCAGGCAAATTTACGCAATCTGCAGTTTGGTGTAGAATTCGCAAGGTACACTACTCACACGATAAAGGTCTAGTAATAAAACATTTGATAACAATTGCAGGTAAAGTCCCGCATGGCTAAACATTTACTCTACTATTATTTTATTTGCCACATAAATTGTCTTTCAGTCTCAATATTTCCACAATTTCAATTGATTTCTATTGTAAATGTAAACAGTCGCAGCTGATAGACCAAATTTACCATAACTCTGCGACTCAGTGAGCTGCATGCCAAATGAGCTGGGCCAAAGAAATGTAAGGGGATTGTGTGAACTTGAATGTTAAGACCTAAAGGGTATTTGGCTATTTTTATGGCTACACCAGACGAGTATGATAATGGCGTTAAGAGAAGGGTATCAGTGATCGTATTGAGCAGGTATTAAGTGGGTATAAAAACAGCTAAAAATGTTAGGGGTTAAACTATTGCAGTCTGACTTAAGGTGCACTTATCACATCACTCATACGCCGCATAAGCATCTTTAATTAGGAGGAATTTTTAAAGTTTGCACATAACTACATACTTAAAAATAATCTAGTATTTCACTAAGTAAATTAACAGGCTTGAATCCAGTCAGGAAAATATCATTAAGGGAAATGTAATATAAAATAAATTATGCTGAAATATTATATGCAAATTTTGTATTGATTGATATACATATTTCAAATAAGACTAAAAACTAGACCTAAGTATATACTAAAGCTAGAAATAGATAGACCAGATAAGAGTAC
Organism: Liodrosophila aerea; assembly: GCA_035045005.1. NCBI lineage: Eukaryota > Metazoa > Arthropoda > Insecta > Diptera > Drosophilidae > Liodrosophila > Liodrosophila aerea. Next base: position 2,200,973 of record JAWNNL010000641.1, on the reverse strand, counting down.
CTCTGGCCACTTGGTAAAAGAGTTAGTGTTTATCTAATTGCTTCTTCGTGTAAATTAACATTACTTACTAACCTATCTAGCTAGATCTTCGAGGTCGCAGTGTAAACATATCTCTGATAAATAATAATAATAATAATAACCTATCTAGCTGATTCTTTGGCCTTGATTAAGTTTTTCTGCCAGCAATAGCCATTTAATCTATTCATATTTATGCCTAGATTATCATAATCAACTTTAACTCAAATATACTTATATTAATGAACTTTAATTTACTTTAATATACGATTACATATTTCAAGTCTCGATTGACTTCACTCTACTGACATTATATAAATAAATAAAGCTCTTGGCTTATCCTGATTCTGGTAGCAGAGCTTAACCAAAGCATAACCATTTTTAGTCACATCCTCTCCTACTAAAATACATATTATAAATAGCAAAAGCCAACACGAGCCTAGCCAACAAGTTGCCTGCGTTCGTGGCATAGTAGGAGCTAGGAGTCAGAGCCTAAATTAAACTCATCCGTAAGAATGGAATTTGGCACTTGGCACTTGGCACTTGGCAAACTAATTGTGGGCAAACTACGACGCACTTGGCGGCAGCTGGAGTAGGGAACCGGCACAGGGAACTGGCACACGTGGCTGCCGTGTGTACTCGTATTGCATATATAAATAACAATTGCGGGAACGTTGAGATGGAGTTGCGGATGGCTCAGCTGCCAGGAGAATAATAATAAACATAAAACCGTATATGAATGGGGACTGTGAGAGTTGGCTGGTTATATTTAAATCAGTTGCACGTGGATATGATGTCGTAGGCGCCTGTTCACTATGCTTGCCACACCTGATTAAAATCTATTGACAGCAAAGTGGAGCAGCCAGGCCAACAAGCCAACAAGTGCCAAAACAAGCAACAAAGGAAGCGGCACTAGCACAAGGAAAAGGAAATGGTTGCCCCTTAATGAAACCCAATTACGGGGACACGAGACAGACAAACAAAAACAGCTGCAGACTCGCCGAGTCGCCGATTCGGCGAGTCACTGGCGCATCTCTCACCTGTTAACACTATTTGCATTTTTCCTTGTATACACGTCTATTTTATTATTATTATAAACACCCACGCACACAGCATCCCTCCCCCATCCCTCCCGCTGATTACTGCCAAGGACATGCGCAAACAACACCCCGCCCACCCAGGCAGACACTCGGCCGCCATCGGCCCACACCCTGGCACACACGCACTTCCTGGGACTCACTCCAATCCAGCGGGGAGAGCAGTGGCTTCAGTTCGTATAAATAAGACTGAGCACTGCGCACACAGGCTCAGTTGCTGGACCGTGTTGCTCGCGTGCCCTGGTTATTCTGCCAGTCGGACTGAAGTGTACGAGTCTCCTGTGCCGTCGCCTACTGCAAACTGTTGCGAAAACCCAGCAAAGTAACTCTAATATTTACAATTTCAAGCGCAATTCGCAATTGCCTGATTACCGGCGTATTATATTATTGCAATTTGAACCAGGTGAGCTCGCCTTAAAGTGTACTCAGTCGAACCCCGCCCACTCGGTAATATGAATAGGCTTACAAGTGTTAATCGAGCTCAATTAAACATAAAGTAATTGCAATTATTTAGCTAATTGCCAGCTCAGTTAACAGAGTTATATTAGTTGAAATAATAAACAACCTAAATAGCTTTAGTTTTGCTGCAAAACAGTTAATTCGTTTCGCTTCATTTCGTATTCACAAATCGAAACATAAACAAAACAAAGAATACGTTTACCAACACTGCAACTAAGTGTGCTGCAAGGCGGGCTAATTTGAATGTAATTCAAGTAGGGCCACCTTACACAGCCTGGCTAAGTAGGAGAAGTAAAAGCAACCAACACAAAAATATAACAAACTATAGCCAAGAGATTCGTTTTCACCAGCCAAGTCATCCATGTAATTGTAATGTATTATTTTATGCCCTTACCAATACAAAGAAAGTCTAAGGAATATAGTACTGCAGCTCAACTCAAGCAAAGTGAATGCAACTATTTATCCTTAAACACAAACCAATTGCATTTTGCATACTTCTAATTTAAAATCAGCTTTTGTTTTCACACCGTCAACTGTATTTCATATGCCTGTGTTTAAAATTTATATGAAAAGTTACTTAAGGGAATACAGGGGAAATACTGGTTTGCGAAACAAAATACTGCAAATCATATGGCCACAATAGTGGTTTGACGCTAAGCTAAAAGAAAGCGCAAAAAAAGCCACCCTTAAAAAAGCCATAAGTTATAAGTGGTTTGTGTGAGTGTGTGTGTGTGTGTGCGTGTGTTTAGCTTTTCTAAGGGTTCGTTTCAGTTGAACAGCAAACTTCGAAGCGTACGGTTCGCAGTCGGTTGCGTTTCTCTTTTCTCCAACAATTTTCAGCAAACTTCTCACACACTCACACCTCCGTCTGTCGATACCATCGTCTATTGGCCACCCAGCGAGACTCCGAGTCCAGACAGCCAGAGCCCCATAGCATTCGCTCATATTACACATTCGTGATTGTCTCTGTGTGCGTGTGTGTGAGTGTGCGTGTGTGTACAAGTGTGTGTGTTTTTTCTCGACTTTGTCGACGTTTCGACTCAAACCCAATTAAACAATACAAGAGGAAAAGAAAGGTGCAGAGCTCCAACCCGGTAACAAGATGGCCGAAAACTGTCCAAAATGCAAGAAATCAATCAACTCGAAGGATGCCATCATCATATGCAATTCGGACGATTGCCTCAAGAAGTTCCACAGGACGTGCGTGAACATCGACGATGCAATGTACGATTTGATACAGAAGAATCCGATGATATCATTTAACTGTGATGAGTGTAGGAATCAATCGCCCAAGGCTCTATCCGCCAAGTTGCACACCATCGAGGAGAAGGTGAACAAGGTGTGCAACGGCGTTAATCAGATTCAGGGACGCATGTACCAGCAGTACTTCCAATTTGGCAATCAGCCCGTCAACAATCTCGATGGCAAAAAGCACCCGCAGCAGAACAATCTCATCGTTGTCGGCAACAATTGCAATTCGGATCGATTGCAGGTCGTATGCGACTACGGCCGCTGGGTGCAGGTGGGCAAATTTGCCACAAACACCAGCGAGGATGACATTATCGAGCACCTGGCCGAGGAGCTTAAGATCAACAAGAACCTGGTCAAGTGCACCAAGCTGGTCAAGAACGATGCTAACTTATCGCAATTATCGTATTGCAAATTCAAAATTTCCATACCGGACTATCGTTTCAATGAACTTTTCAACGAAGCGATTTGGCCAAGTGGTGTTATGGTTAGCCCCTTCACTCCACGCTCTCAGCTGAATCAGAATCGCATATAAAACGAGAGAGAGTGCGTGAGAGCGCCGGCGCATCAATACCAATACCAGGGGTGCATTGCACCGAACAAGCGGATGGGTGTGAGGCGCTGAGAGGGTGGCTTGCCGGTCGGCAACCACATCAACAACAACAACAACATCAACAAGAAGAAGAGGAGCATGTTAAACGGAAACAACACACAGTTTTCATTCGATAAAATATTTCTGCCCAACGGGTTGACTCACATTTGTATGCAGAGTACATTATTTTGAACACTGACAACTCGAAAAACTTTGTCTAAACTTTCAAAGCTTATTCATATACTTAACAGTAATTATATACCACAATACTTATCGAATTAACTTTGAAAATGCATTTTAAAATGTTTTAGCGTTGCGTAATGAAAGTATCGAAAAACCAAAGCATAATATTTTAAATAAGCAAAACTAAATACACATATGATATATGATAATGTGAAGCAAGTCAAATATTAGTCATTTATGCATAACTGTCGTATATTTAAATTTAACAAAGGAAAAACACTAATGTCAACTCTAAAACACAGTCAGTAAAAGTATTTACTTATACACGAAATTTGAAATTGATCAGAACGATCTAATCTATTTAAACATAGCACCGAGAATATGTTTTACTCTAGAGTTTGTTTCAAATACTTCCCAAGGTTTTTATTTATTTATTTATTGTACTTCCCCGCAATTCGATTCGATAACCGATTAGAGATTTTGAAAAAAGACATTAACACTTAATACTTAAAATATTTACAAGTATATTCAGCTATATTGTATTCGTATGCGTAGTTTGAGGCATTTTCAAAGCTTGTTCTCAAAAATTTTTAGAAATTTTGCGAACCAATGAAATCATGTGACAATGGCAAATTGTATAAATCTATTCCAAAACAAAACAAAAATATATGTATTTGTGTATTCGAAACTATTAAATGAAAAACCCCAACAAATTATAGAAACGTGTTCTTTTTGGGAATAAAATTCGTAAAGGCAGCTGGGCAAGTGAATTGTTGCAATAAAAATGAATAAGAACTCAACTCAAGTATATAGAGAGATGAAAGTAATAAATACCACATATATATTTCATATTCGATGTATTTTTTTAAAGGCGAATCAAGTATTGCTATACAACAGAGAGAAAAGCCACAAAACACAATACAATATGACAGCAATAATTTCAGTGATTGTAGACTCCATCCTAGAGTTTCAGCAATGGACATTGGAGTCCTACAACACATCAGTAAAATGTCAACGTAGATTTCTATTTACGCAAAGAATAAGCAAACAACAAACAAAGAAACAAAAAAACAACACATATATTATATATTTAGTATACAAAACACAACAATATGCATGCATGTATTTATGTCAACTTTTTCAATAAATTCTACAAAAGAAACAAACGTTTGCCAGTGTGTGAATTATTCAGAAATCCTTAGAGAACTTTCAGCTGTATTAATGATATTACTTCTCTTACATCAATTCATAATTTGAGATAGTTTCTTGGCAGCAAATACTGAACCATTTAAGATTTATTCCCTATGTTTTGAGATAGGTTCTAGGCAGCTAATGCTGAACCATTTAAGACTTATTCTTATATTTATCCCCAGCTTATCATTTGAATATAATGAATAATCATTAAAGTAGAAACCTTTAGAAAACTTTCAGCTGTATTAATGATGTGTATTACTTCTTAGCAAGATACTTTCTTGACAGCAAATGCTGAACCATTTAAGATTTATTCTCATGATTATCCCCAGCTTATCATTAACTTGAATATAATGAATAATCATTAAAGTAGAAATCCTTAGAGAACTTTCAGCTGTATTAATTATATGCATTACTTCTTAGTAAGGAATATCAACTCATGTTTTCAGATAGTTTCCTGGCAGCTAATGCTGAACCATTTAAGATTTATCCTCATGCTTATCCCCAGCTCATCATTAACTTGAATATAATGAATAATCATTTCGGATTTCTACATATCCTTAGAAAACTTTCAGCTGTATCTTAGCAAGTAACATCAACTCAAGTTTTGGAATAGTTTATTGACTGAACCATTCAAGATTTATCCTCATGCTTATCCCCAGCTTATCATTAACTTGAATATAGTGAATAAATCATTAAAGTAGAAATCCTTAGAGAACTTTCAGCTGCATTAAGGATATGCATTACTTCTTAGCAAGTATCATCAACTCATGATTTAAGATAGTTTCTTGACAGCAAATGATGAACCCTTTAAGATTTATCCTCATGCTTATCCCCAGCTTATCATTAACTTGAATATAATGAATAATCATTAAAGTAGAAATCCTTAGAGAGCTTTCAGCTGTATTAATGATATGCATTACTTCTTAGCAAGTAGCAGCAACCCAAGTTTTGGAATAGTTTTTTGCTAAACCATTTAAGGCTTATCCTCATGCTTAACCCCAACTTATCACTAACTTCAATATAATGAATCATTAAAGTTCAACTCACCTTTTTTATCTCCGTATTAATCCTCAGCTCCACTTTAATTAACTCTTGCATTCTCCACCAGTTTTCCACTCTAAGCTCTAGGTATTATGGCCAACTCGAAGCGCAAACAACCCACTAAAGCCAATGCCACTGTTGATGCCACAGATGCCAAATCCCCTGATGCAGCTGTCGAGCATTGTAGCACTACTACAAATGAGGAGCAGCGTCGAGCGGATGCCACTTCCGCTAAACAAACATCAACTCAGCTATTCGAGCTCTTCGCTGGCCATGAAGTGCATAATTTTAAGAATTTAAATAATTTCACTAGTTGGCTGCAACGTCCTGTGGATGGCGCCGCTCTGGGTGTCTTCCGTATGCTCTACGGCGCTGCCATGTTGATTGACATCGCTGAGGAGCGGGGCGGTGGGCAGATGGATGTGCGGTATGGTGAGCCACAGCATTGCCATTTCCCACTGTTCAACGGAATGAGAGCCTTGGACTACCCGCTGATGGGTTGTGTGTATCTGGCCATGTGGCTGGGTGCTTGGGGGATTATGCTCGGCTATCGCTTCCGTGGCAGCTGCTTGACCTTTGTCTCGTGCTACTGGTACATCTTTCTGCTGGATAAGCCCGCCTGGAATAATCATAGCTATCTGTTTGGACTGGTGGGAACGCTGCTCTGCTTCACTCAAGCGAACAGCTACTGGTGGGTGGGCTCATTCAGCTCTAACTACATCAGTTAAAACTTAACCTTTCACTTGCAGCTCCCTGGACAGTTGGCTGCAACCGCAGCTGAGGCAGCCGGTGCCGTATTGGAACTACTTCCTTATTAAGTTTCAGTTCTTCATACTCTACATGTATGCGGGATTGAAGAAGTTCTCGCCGGAGTGGCTCTCCGGCTATGCCATGTCCAGTCTCAGCCAGCATTGGGTCTTTACGCCATTCCGTCATCTGCTGGATGGAGAACTGATTGATCTGCTGATTGTCCACTGGTTTACGGCCATCTTCGATCTGACCATAGCATTCTTTATGACCTGCAGCAAGACACGCATGTGGGTCACGCCTTTTATGCTGAGCTTTCATCTGATGAACTCACGGCTCTTTGTCATAGGTAAGTAATGAAAGTTGGATAGAATTCTATAGATTACATAATCTATTTACTCTTAGGCATGTTTCCTTGGGTCTGTCTGGCGGAGGTGCCACTGTTCTTCGACCTCAGCTGGCCACGTAGACTGCGCGGCAAGGCAGGCTTGGCAGCACCGGTGGAGCACAGTCAGCCGGCAGCCAGAGATGCCCCTGGGCTTAAGGCACAGCTCCGCAGCTGCCTTATACTCTGCTACTGCGCTCTGCAACTGTTCCTGCCCTACTCCCATTTCATAACCAAGGGCTATAACAACTGGACCAATGGACTGTATGGCTATTCCTGGGACATGATGGTGCACTCCTATGATACAGTGCTGACCTCCATTGAGATCGTGGACAACAACAATAAGCAGGTGCACTATCTGAATCCGTATGCATTCACAGAGTACGATCGGTGGACAAAGTCTGCCGATATGGCTGTGCAGTATGCGAAGTGCATAGAGCGCAACATCAACGAGGATATGGCCAAGAATCCACAGCAGAGTCCGCTGACCAGCAACAATATATCCATATACTTTGACATCTGGTGCTCCATGAACGGACGATTTCAGCAGCGCACCTTTGATCCGCGCGTGGATCTACTGAAGGCGCCTTGGTCGCCCTTTCAGAGGACTCCCTGGTCACTGCCACTGCTGACGGAGCTGAATCACATGCGTCCGAAGCTCAAGACGATTGCCACTGAAGTGCTGGCCTGGAACAACTACTCGGATGTCATATTTGTGGCTGATTTTCCTGGGCTGACGTTGAGCAACTTCATCGCGCCAACATTATTCAACTGCAGCCTGACCATACTCGAGGGGAATGTGCGCTACAAGAGTGCCAATGATGAGGAGGCGTACTTCCTGACGGCGGGCAAGAGCATCAGCCTGGAGAGCAATGCCACACACTATGTTACCACCATTGGCCAGAAGCCTGCCTCATATCTGTATACGTATGTGAACAAGACAATGTTGGAAGAGGCTGATACACTGCATCAGGATGAGCACCCAGTCACGGTGAGACCAATTTTGCCACTGTGGAAGGAGTTGCAGCAACGCATCAGCAACTATCAACAGTTCCTCACGCATTTGGCCAATTGCCTGCTCTATTTGATATACGATGTGCCCATTCCAATTACAATACGGCAGAGAGATTAAGAATGAAGCACCTGAATTCACTTCCAATTGTATGTATTACTTTCTAGTCTATCCCTAAGTGTCACATGTTTTGTGTGGGTGATAAAACTGATAATAAATGTTTAAACTTATACCTCCGAAAGAGCTGAGACACCTGCTTTCCGTTAATCAATCACAGAAATAAACCTTTACATGCTACAAATTCATCAACTGTATTTACAAACCGGACACAACATATACATACTTTTCAGCCTACAATAATAACAATTCTCTACTACAAATTTGGAGGCTTCGTCAATCAAAAAACCCGCATTCCTACTACAACTAAATAGAACCACTCAACTACAGACTGTTCGCTGAGGCTCGGGCTGCTGCATCTGCTTCTGCTTCGGCATGACGACTGGGATCGAATTGCTGGGTTTGCGTCTCCCACAGGCGCGCATATAAGCCATTCTGTTTCAGCAGCTCGAAGTGAGTGCCACGCTCTCCTACACGTCCGTTCTCCAGCACAAGAATCTCATCCGCATCCTTCACTGTGGACAAACGGTGGGCAATGCATATGCTGGTGCGACCCGATGTGGCGCGGGACAGAGCTTGCAGTATATTCTGTTAAGAGAAAGGAACGTCAGTCTGTTGCTTCAATTTATATCACAGTTATTCACTCACATGCTCTGTAATGGAGTCCAGACTGCTGGTGGCCTCATCGAAGATCAGAATGGGTGTATTCTTTAGAATGGCACGCGCTATAGCCACACGTTGTTTCTCTCCTCCCGAGAGTTTAAGTCCTCGTTCACCCACCTGTGTTCTATACTGATTTGGCCAGCTCATAATGGACTCGTGCAGATCAGCCATACGCGCTGCATTCTGTACCTCTTCGTGCGACTTGCTCAGATTGCCATAGTGTATGTTGTGTTCGATGGTGTTGTGGAACAGCACCGAGTCCTGAGGCACCACGGCAATGACCTTACGCAGACTATCTAGCTCTACATTGCTTATATCCTGACCCCCAATTAGAATACGCCCTGAATTCGGCTCAAAGAAGCGAAACAGCAGACGGACCATAGATGACTTGCCGGAGCCAGAGCCACCAACTATGGCCACATTCTTGCCGGCGGGTATGCTAAATGATAGATCTCTGAATATTGGCTTACCCGGCTCATACTCGAAGTTAACATTGTGGAACTCAATGGACGAGTTGCTGGTGTCCACGAACAGAGGCTGTGCATTGGGCGCCGTCTGTATGCGACTGTCCACATTCATGAGCGTAAACATGGCCTGCATATCGAGCAGGGCCTGACGCACTTCACGATACACACTGCCCAGAAAACCGAGGGGAATCGATAGCTGGAAAAGCAGTCCATTTACCATGACTAAATCGCCAACGGTCATGTTACCCGCGGCAATCTCCTTGGCAGCCAGCACCATAATCAAACTCAGCGCACTACTGAAGATGGCATTCTGACCAAAGTTGAGCATAGCCAGACTGGTACTGGTCTTCAAGCTGGCCGTTTCGTACTTCTTGAGCACCTCGTTATAGCAGCCAGCCTCGTACTTTTCGTTGTTAAAATACTTGACCGTCTCATAGTTGATCAACGAGTCGACAGCCTTGTTGCCCGCCTCGTTCTCCGCCTGGTTCATGTAGACCCTGAAGCGTGTACGCCACTGCGTTACACTCAGCGTATACAGCGCATAGACACCTACACAACCCATGCTGACGCCGGCAAAGGCCAATCCGCACTTGAATCCCAACAGGCTGGAGACTAGCGCCAGCTCAAATATAGTTGGCACTATGTTGAACACCATGGCCGACAGCACAAAGTTAATGCCACGCGAGCCACGATCGATGGTCTTGGACAGTGCTCCCGTTTGTTTGTTCAGATGGAAGGCCAAGTCCAGGTTGTGCAGATGCAGGAATACATTGGTGGCTATCTTGCGTATGGAATGATGGGCTACCTTGGCAAACACAGCATTCCGCAGCTCATTGAAGCCGGCAGCACTAGCTCTGGCTATGCCATCTGCAAGGGAATAGAAAATATGGATTAAATGCTCGTTAGTCGAGTGGGAAGATCACACTTACAGCCCAATAGCAGCGCTGTGGCTGAAGCGAGTACGGCATCGGGTGCTGTGTCCATATTCAGCGTGGTCATGCTATCCACAGCGCCTTTGAACAAGAATGGTACACACACTGTCAACAGCTTGGAGCCTGCCAGCAGACCCAACGATATGCCCACACTGCAAAGGTAAATCGAATTAGTTAAGATCACAATCAAGTTAATATAGTACTTACCGCTTACGCACCAGTGGATCATCTCTAGGCCAAATGTATGCCATCATGGCGCGCATCATGTCCTTGGAGGTGACCTCTGGTGCGTCCAGGGTGCCCAAGGCGGTGCCACTCTCATTGCCGCTGCTGCCTATATGAACGTGACATTGTCTTGATTGTTGTTGTTGTGGCAGTCGTTGTTGTTGCACCGATGCCGCTGCCTTAGCTGCAACTGCATTGAATCTACTTTAATGCAGAGCCAAATCCAAAACAGGCGTCAACACAACAAACGAACAGACAAACAAAAAAGCTCAGGTTTTGAAAGAAAAACAAGTTAATTCTGTTAGTCAGAGGCACGAGTTAATTACATGCCAAAAGCTGGCGTGGAAATGCATCCATAGAGGAGTATCATTAATATTATTTACAGCCAAAGTTTACGGCTTGATTAGTATGCAAAACACCTTACCCTTCGCTGGCTTCTTGGCAAAAACTCCGCCCAGCAATTTGCTGCCTGGCGTAGGCGTAAATGGTGTTATCTTCTTGGTCCTGGCATGAAGGCTAGCCTCATCATCGGGTGTGGCAAGCGTGGAATAAGACTGCAAAGCAAAGTGCACAATTTACAAACCAGCAAATGCATTACAAAAATAACTATTCACTTTATTCACTATCTATGCTAAGTTAAGGCTTAAATTGTACAATGCGCCAGCTGATACTCGTCCAGATAACGCAGACACTCCAGCAGATAAGAGCGAGCCACCGCACCACTTGCAGTGAGCTGAGGCAGTTTATCCAGCGCCTTCACAAATCCTTGATACTCCTTTATTTTGTGCACAATCAGGTAAGTCAACTCCGGCTGCACATCGTCAAACTGTTCCGCATCACCGAAGGCAATCTGATTGAGTATATTGGGAAAGTAGGCCTGCTGCTTGAAGATCAGATGCAGTACCACGCGCAGATTGTGTGAGCAGCCCTCATCCAGATGCACAAACATCTGATCGAATAGATTGTGCTCCCGTATGAATTTAAATATGTTGCGATGATAGCTCTGTGCGGACAATTCTTTGTGATGCGTAATCAACTGCTCAATGTCCAGCAGGGAGAACTCAAAGTAATCGTGTGCATTGTGCTCCATGTGGAAACCATATTCCGTAAGCAGCTTCAGATTGGGCAGCGCACCATAACTGATAAACAGCTGTTCATAGGGCCTTAGCTCAGACTTTGGCAGGGAGCTGAGCGTTAGCACATAATCCTGACCAGCTTTATTCGATTGTAGCCCTGCTGTTGTCTCCACTTTATCCGAATGATTGAACAAATCCAGAAACGGAGCCAGTGCCAGATTGGTGTCGCCATTGAGCAGTGCCTGGAAATGCTGCCGACTCTTAGCTAGCTTCAGCTGTCGTGCATCGAGGTAGACGCTGCGTGTGTTAACGGCAAAGTAGGCAAGTTTATAGTCTGCCAAGGTCCATATACTCTCGCAGTAGCGTTGGCCACAGCACTCACAATGTTGTGTGCCAACCAGAGTCTTAATAACTTGATAGTATTCACGTATCTCACGATTCTGTGCCACTGTGCGCTCCAGCATCACTTCTGGCAGGCACTGTAATTCGGGTAAGGCACAGAAATAAGGCGTGGTATAACTGCGAGGCAGTGCATCCAGATAAGCAGCGTACGGTGAACATTGTGTGGTGTCATGCAAATGTTGCTGGTGCATCAAATAGCAGGCAACGAGTGCTGGAAATGAGATGCGAGCATCCTTATCAAAGGCATCCTTGTTGAACAGCGCCTTAAACTGCTCATCCGACTCCAAAGTGGCGATGGTTATTAGGCAACTCGCAGGCAATCGTATCAGTTCATCCTCTGCCTGAAAACGTTGTGTCTTTGAACACAGACCACGTCCAGTTAGCGGGAAAGTGAGTGCCGACAACTGGGTCTCGTTGCGCCAGCCCAAGCGATGCAGGTGGTTGTAAAGCACATGCAACGACTGTTGATTATTCTCTGTTGGTGTTGTTTTTGTGGTTGCCACGCGACGTTGTCGCTGGCGCTGTGTACGTCCCATTTTAAGTCTGAGTGTGTGCTGTTTTGGCCACCTCTGATTGGGTTTTAGGCTGAGTTTTCTTTAGGCTTGCTGCAACGAAAGAAGCAAGTGCGTAGGCAGTGGGTTAATCATCATCTCTAGGTTTTCCCTAATAAAAGGGGCCAAAACAACACACACGCAAACTGTTGCCTGACCTCTTTATCAATGCTTTATCCAATTAGCACATCTAATCTGTTATTATTGATAACAAAATACGTGCCACAGAAAATTATGAAATCGCAATCTAAATGTTTGTACGCATATCACGAGTGGCCTTGAAATTGATGAGGCAGCAGTTCTTACTTACCACACGTGTTTGAAGTCGTGATAGAGATACTTTGTGGCATGTAATGTGGTAGGTGTAGGCGAGCGTCTTCTTATTACTGCACAATTTACTTATGTGTAGTAGTCCGGCCATAACTATTTGCGCAAAAACAACTAACTTCTGCTGGTCGAGCGGAGATATCGATATGTTTCTCACATAAGGAAGTTATCGAAAGAGTGTGACCGAAATGCACTAAAAATACCCAAAACAAAGCAGCTGTGTGCACGTTTCGTTGTGACTGACACACGTTTTTATTATTTATTCTAGAAAAAACTACAGCCGGCCAAAATGTTTGGTTTAATAATATCAGGAAGATTGGTGAATATTAATAAATAAATAATGTGTGGTACTTACATTAATGCATAACGAATTACCACAGCCTCAAACGGACTTTGTTGCATTGGACGAAAACAAACTGTTGATAAACGTGCCGGATATCGAAGCCGTCAATTATGTTGTTGTTTTCCTGATCGGAACCGCGCCGCTTCCCCTGGGTACAGCAGCTGCCATTTATTTTAGCTGGCCAGATGCAAATGCAGCTCCCACCTGGCAATATCTGGGCCATATCAGCAACCACAAGCCCTCCGCAATATTCAAAATAGCGCAGCTCAAAAAGAGCCACGAGATTGAGGCACATGCAAACGGAATGGTATTTGGCGCTCAAGAGATCTCGCACATAGCACAAATCGGTATTTCAATTGAACCAGAGTTGACGGTAGCACAACAGACTCCAGCTGTGGTAAGTAAATAGTATATAAATAGTAAATAGTAATATAATAAATAACGCCATCATTTTCTTGCAGTCAACGGCCAACGATAATAAACAGTTTGGCCAGCGGATGCTGGAGAACTTCTTCAATTACGCGTCCAGTTTTTGTGTTGGACTACCAGAAATACCGCCCACAACAACTGAAACTTTTGTGCCTTTCTCTGTTGTTCAGACCTGGTTCACAAACTTTCAACGACGCATGGCACAAAATCCAAACTATTGGAGGCAATGTTGAACGTTTATTACATAGTAGTAGGTACAGGACTCTTTTTAATTTTAGGTATTGTAAAAAGAAAAAATATAAACGAGAAACCAAACTACATTTGCATAATACTTTGCATTTTAAGCAACATCATCAGGATTCGTTTTTTCCTCTTGCTTTGATTTCTTAACGGGGTTATTAGAACTCGAATTTAGCATATCCTCGGCTTTTTTCGGATTAGTTGCCTCCTTAGGATCCGCTTTTTGCTTTTGCTTCGGTTTTTTATTGGGGTTATTTGCACTGGTGGGTTGATCGACTTTTTGCGGATTAGCTGCAGGCGTTGGCGTTCGTTTAGCTTTTTTATCCGCAGCTGCGGGTGCTCCTGCCTTAAGTTTTTCAGCGTCGGCCTTCTTTTTCGCAACGGCTTTGGCCAAGCTCTTTTCACTTCGTCTTTTCGCCTGCTCCTGCTTCTCCTTTTTAATATCCTCCAAACGTTGCTTATTCGCCTCGGTTAACTTGCCAAAGATGCTGGTTACAAAGTCCTGATATTCAGTGTAATGCTGAACCTTGTTACCAGTTGATGTTGCGGAGTTTGGCTTACGCCCCTTATAACAGATGGTGCGACTGTGAGCAGGCCAAATAGAATCATTAATAGAGGCAAATTGTGGCTGCGTTATTTATGTGTCGCTTGCCGCTGAACAGCCGGCATAATTTGGCAAAGGATTTAGTGGGGTATATGTATATGCATCTAAATAAATACTCGAGTGATATATAGGGTATATAGGTGTCTGTTTAGATAGCTACAATAGTTCTATTCGAACAATAGCTCTTTGGCACGAGTGGATTTTTTATGTCGTCTCTTTGCCTCTGGCTTTCATTTCTTTTCTTTTTTGTGGGTTGCACAAAAAAAGCAATTTGGCAAGCTGGCACATTTATATAGTCTACATGTCTATCCGTTATATAGTATACATATATAGACACGGACGCCACGAGCAACACTTTGTATGCTCTAACCTATTTTAGGCCTCTACAAGTGTGATTATGGAACTCTGCGTGTTTAGCATTAAGCAATAGTTAATCTACTATATTTAATAGAAAACTTAAAAGCAAACAAGGCAAAACTGAACTCTAGATGGCGCCACAGAGTGCATACAGCGGTCGTCTTTAATTGCGCTATATAAATATAAATAGTAGAATTAAATAGCGAGATATATGTATACAGAATTTATTGGCCGCATTGATTTAGCCTTTGCCACAAGGAAACACTATTTGCTAGCCGTTGAATGATGCTTTGTTATGCCAGTTCAACTTGCAACGCGGCGTTGAATGCAGCTACAGAATCTGTAGCGCGTGTTGGACTCTACGAAATCGAAACTAAAATAGGTCAACAGCAAAGCAACAGCAGTGTTTACGCACAACCCTGCCACAAACTGGGGCAATCAATGACCACAGCCAATATAAATAATAATTCGCTGTCTGACGCGATCATCATAGAGCATAAGGCTGACTCAGCCATGTTGTCAACAAGCACAGCGAATGGCTTCTCGCGACCGGAAGTGCCAGGCGATGAGCAACGATTTCCGCTGCATATTAAACGACAGAGGGCGCCAGGGTGTAATCACCAGCAGCAGCCGCCACAAAAATGCCCCAAGCAATACGCCATGTTTAATAAAACAAAATTTCCCCTAGTGCAAACAAAATCCTCAACTCTAAGTGGAAAATTTCCCATGCAGCAAGAACAAGAGCCTCAGGCAACTGCTAGATTCCCACTGCGAGTGAATCAGTTGGCTGTGGGTCAAAGGTTTCCTTTGCTGTGCCAATTAGCATCCAAGAGGAATTTCAATTATTCAATACAATCAATACACAGCCCACGCTTAGCAGCAGCAGCAGCAGCGTCAAGGCCAAGAAACCTCAAAGAATTTCCCACCATTAAAAAACAATTTGTCAGCTTTACCGATAATCAGCAAACAGTTTCAACCTGTAAGAGTCTGCGAGATGGGCATGGAAACAGCTCTCAAGTATTGACAGCGGCGGATGTGGTGCCCACACCAGCAACAACAGCAGCAGCAGCAGCAACAGTGACGCAGATGAGCCAAAATATGAGTACCGAAATAGACATGGACCCGCCGTTGCGGACAATTGAGACAGAGCAAAATATTGTTGCTGCTGCTGCTGCTGCTCTTGATGATGCTCTTCATGCTGCTGCTGCTGATGTACATGAAACGTCGCCGTTTGATAATGATAATGAACGAACAGCATTAAACTTGAACGTGCTAACCGAAGGCGTTGGCGAGCGAAAGGAAATCGAGCATCAACAGGCGGACGATTTTAATGACGCCAACGAAGGCGACAACAGCGACGCCATGATTATGGCCAAAAATAAACGCGAAATATGCGAGCAAAGCAAATTAGAGACCAGCCCGATGCCAGCAGCAACTCATGCTCGTTATGAGCTAAATATGACTAAAGAGAAACAGCAACCACAAGAGCAACAACAGGAACAACAGCAACAGTCAATATGCTGTGAGCAGCGGAGTGAAATTCAAACAATAGACAAATCAGCAGAGGCAGTGGCTGTGGCTGCTCACTCAGACGAGCGCGATACGTCGTCCGAGCAAGTGGATGGTCTACAAATTGACCACAACGTAATCCTAAACGAGTCGTTTCCATTTCCGTCGCGTTTGCCAAATAAAGAATTGCTGCGCCAACTGCTAGACGAGGATTCGATTGCCATTGCCAGTGAGTCGTCGCTTGATGATTGGCAACTGTTGCTAGAACTCTTGCTGCAATTGTTGGCCCAGTCCAGCGACACGGGTAACCTTTGGAGTGGTGACACGCTAACCGAACAGGTGGCCAGTGAATGTGTGGACATGACTGTGAGTCGAGTGAGTGACGAGAGTGAAGCAACAGCCGTCGTTGTTGATACTTATAGTGAGCAAATACTTGAGCAGCCCCTTGAGCTGGATGACAACAACAACAGCAGCAGCATTAATAATAGCAGCAACAGCAGTAATCAGTGCGTGGATATGAAATACGAGATCTTGAAAAGCTCCACTGCTCCACACAGCAGATTGTCCAGCACACCAGCAACAGCAGCAGCAGCAGCAGCAACTACTCCTCTCCAGCCAACGAGTCGTATACGTGAAGTGACAGCACGTCCGCTGCTTGGCGAACTGAAGCGCAGTTCCACGAGTCGTGATGATGTCTCCATTGATCTGGAATCCGTGCTGCCAGAGCGCACACGTTTGCGGCGACAGCGACGCATGCGTTCGCAGGAATCGGTGGAGGAGAAGCCGGAGGATGTCATCGAGCGTCTCAACAAGCTGAAGGCGCGCATTTCCGGCGCTCTGAGTGAGGTGAAGGGCGTGCTCAAGCAGTACAGCACGGAGAGCGAAGCTGAGGCAGCCGGCGAAAAGTGGCTAGGACCACCTACTACAGCTTTAGCCACATCCTCCTCAGCTCCAAGTGTGGCGGCAAGCAAGCCTGAGGAACCAGTGCAACCCGTGCAGTTTCGTTTTGTGAAGAAAGTGCGCAGACGCAGTTACTTTGACGAAGCCGAGGAGGAGCAGGAGCAGGCAGAGGGCAAGGATAAGCCAACGGCAGTTGAGACAAAGCCAGCAGCAGCCTCTATTGAAGCAAAGCCAAAGGAAGCTGAAACAATAGTAATTGCTAATGAACAGCAGCAGCAAGCAACAGCAGCAACACCACTGCCAACAATAAACGGAGAATTGGAGTCCAAATCAGTGACAACAGACAAAAAGCAAGCTAAAATTGAATTCCTAGCAAAAGTGCAAAGCGAACTCAAGGCGAAGCCCAAGCCAAAGGAGACAACAGCTGTCCACAAGGAGAGTGTTGCTGAGGTACCGCCAGCAACAGCTAAGCAACAAGAGCAAACGATTGAAGCCAAGGCAAAAGAAACAGCGACAGAAAGCAAGGAGACAATTGCAACAACATCTGCAGCAACTACAACTACCACAGAAGCAACAGCAACAGTAGCAACTCCAACAGCAACAGCAACTCCTAAGCAACCACAATCAGCTGAGCCAAAGCCAACAGCAACAAGCCAACAAAAAGAGCCCCAATTAGATAGCAAGCCAACTATTGCAGCTATACAACCCAATGAACCAATTGCAGCCACAACAGCAGCAACATCCCTCAGCAATGCACAACAGCAACCCGTTGAGGCTGTGGAAGCAACACCACAAACAGCAGCATTGCCTCACGAATCAGCCACACAACCCAAGCAGTTGGAGACACCAAGCACAACCACAACAGCAGCAGCACCACGAGCAACAGTTGCCACCAAGAAGAAGACCATTGTCAAGGTAAAGAATCCGCGACGTGCATCGATTGCCGCTGTGGAGGCTTCGAAGATTGTGCCTGAAGCCGTGCAGTTGGATGCACTGGCACAAAGACGACCCTCCGATTCCGAGGCGATTGTCAAGCGCAAGAAGAAGCTGAAATTAACGAGCAACATTGCGGCGCCAACAGCTTCCGGCAGCAATCAAAGTGCGGCGACAGCAATAAATGAACAACTTGTAGCTGCAAAGGTCGAAAACAATGAGAGCACTGCCAAAACCATAACAAAATCAACTGCCAAAAGCGTTGAAGGCGACGACAACAAGCAGCAGGCGACAGCAGCAACAACTACAGCGACAGCACCAACTACAGCGACAGCAGCAACTACAACGACAGCAGCAACTACAGCAACAGCTACCACAACAGCGGCAACTACAGCACCAATTGCTGCAACTACAACGCCAACAGCAGCAACTACAGCGCCAGCAGCAGCAACAATTGTGCCAAAACAATTGCTAATCGATGTGATTGGCAATCAAGCAGCAACCAGCGTGCCCAACAGACGCGCCAGCCTGAAACTAGCAGAGTTAGTCGGTGAAACGGTGCTGGTGGCGCCCGCCGCAGCAGCAACGACAGCAGCAACCACACAGGATATTCAAACAGCAACAACTGCAGCAGCAACAACTGCAGCAGCAACAACACTGTCAACTGCAGTCAGCAGCTCATTAAGCGAGTCCAAAGAACCCATTAATCAGACAGTAATTATCCCGACAGCAACAACAGCAACAGCAGCAACAACAACAGCAACAACACCGTGCCAACAGGTGGGCATCGCGGCTGACATTGAAGTCGCCCCCGTTGATATTGTTGGCGCAGCGACGCCACAAATAGCAGCGACATTGAGCGAAGTATTGCACGACGAGTCATCGCAATCACAGCAACAACAGCAGCAACAGCAGCAACAACTAGTCGAAGCTACAAAAGAGCACGCGCAGGAGCCAGCGCACGACAGTCTAGCCACCATGCCGGAGCTGAAAGTACTCACCGGGCCGGTGCAGCCCGTTAAGATAGAAACTGTTGAGCAGCCGCACGATGAGACGGATCTGGTGACGGTCAAGAAGAAGACGACGCATCTCAAGAAGCTGGTGCGTAAGACCTCCATAGACAAGGGCAAGGAGAAGGTGTCTGAGGCCGCACTGCTGAGCAACATACTCAAGGATAAGAACAAGATTAGCGATGCAACCAGCAGAATCAATAAGCTAACGCCGCCCAAGAAACAGAGCAAAGTGGCCAAGGAGAAGCAGCAGGAGAATGCCGAAACGGAACAGCAAGCAGAGCCTGAGCCAGCGCCAGCAGGAGAACCTATACCAGAATCCTTACCAGAACCTCCTCCTGAACCAAAGCCAAAGAAACCACGACAGATTAAGAAGAAAGTGATTATAAAGCGACAGAAACGTCGTCTATCCATTGGCGACACGTTCTTCATCCAACAGGAGCCGGAGGAGCCCAAGGTGCCAGAGATTGAGACCATCGAACGGGCCATTGCCTATGTGACAGACGACGAGGATGATGATGATCTGGAACCCCTGCCCGAAGCGGAACCCGTCAAGCCACTGAAATCCTGCATACATGTGCGTGAATATAAAATCGGTGATCTGATCCTCTATGCGGAGCGTTATCGCAAGACACAGGTGCGCTGGAAACGAGGTCGCATACTGGAGCGCATCACCAGCATTTCGTATAAGCTCGACATCGAGGGCAAGGAGGTGCCGGCACACATTAGCTACATTAAGAAGTACACCGGACGCAAGGTGAAGTTCGTGGGCAAGGAGTATCTGGACATTGACTACGAGCAGGTGGTCGAGGAGGAGCGACGTGCGCGCAGCTACAGCATATGGAATATGGTTTGAAAAGGCACACACTAGTCACCTGTGTGTGTGCGTGTGTGTGTGTGTGTGTGTGTGTATGAGTGCCCTACCTCCCACCACCACCAACTCCTCTCCATTGTGATCGTCGCCCTGGGCAGCCTTTGAGTGGAATTAAAAAATTACAATTGCGATTTTTTAAGGATCTCGAATATTATGACATTCAGTTAGTTTAATGTACTTGTAAATATGTATGTATGTATCTAGTCTAGTAGTTAATCCTAGTGTTTAGTGCTAATATTTTGTACGTATACTCGTAGTTCAATTATTCCAATGAATCCGCTGCAAGCACCAACGAGTAGCGAGTAGCGAGTGACGAGTGACGAGTAACGAATTTGTTCTAAAATTTCGCGTGTTTTAAAAGTTTAGTTTACATTTTAAGCCACAGAGAACCACATAAACAAAGTCAACTATAAACTGTTTAATAAAAATTAATTGAAAAACTATTTCAGCTATGCGCATTTCGAATTCTTCACATCAACAACACAGCCTAACCATAACAATAATGGCAAAAGCATTCAAATTCAATTACTCATATAAAAATCTTTATGAATCTGTTTATTTCAATGTTCAATACGAGCCCCTACACCTCCCTCCCCTCTCTCATAGCGAATGTATTTATACATTTTGCGAAATGAATGAATAGAATCAAAATAGGCTGACCCGCTCCCGAAACGGTTATAAATTTGGCGCCCGTTTCCTCAGGCCCCAATACTTTGTTGCCCGACAGGGTCGCCACTTATAAATAGCCATAGACTATATAGACTATATCTCTATGATATATTCGCAGCAACAACTATCCAGCGATCTTACGCCCACTCCATCAATGTCTCTTCACATCTCTCCCGAAAAAAAGAAATGCGTGTCATTAATAAAACTTTGGAAACCGAAAATGTTTTACCAGAAAAAAATATATAGAAAATGTATATAAAAATCAAGCATTTCTCATAATTGATTGTCAAGGCGTTTTCGGTAGAGAAATCCCTCAAAATTATTGTCTTGCTTTTATTCATTTGCTTTGACAAAAACAACAAAGAAAATCCCACATACATATACTATACACCATGTACTATATGTTTATTTATCTGTACAGTTGTAGGCGCTTGTATGTATAGTATGATATAGTCTGGCAAATATGCTACATTCCTGAGGTTTAACAGCGCGTCTTTGTGCCGGGTTTTTCATTCAATTTTCGCGACAAATATATAGAAATGTATATGCACAAAGTGAATTGTACAATTTGCTCTTAATTGAAAAAGCATATCTCGCTAGAAAGGCTAGCCCATCGGGAATCCCCATTTCAGTAGGACTTGTAATGATATCTATTTAACATCTGTATTTCAATATTAATGGAAAAAACAGAAGAGTTCTTCTTTTCATATGTAGAATCTACAGGAATTTTCCGCACAACATATGTATTCGAAAGTATGTATACTATGCTTATGCTTGTACATAAAAATGAAAGAACACCTCTTGAGGCCTTCAAGTGTTTAGGGAAACAACATTTAGGCAAAAGATATTTCCATAAATCAGCGCACAAATGTAGGAAAAATACCATTGGGCCATTGGGTGCTCTAGGCAGGACCATCGCATAGTAGAATTGTATATATCGCTACATTAAATTCAATGTAGAAAATGTCTCAAAGAAACGGCTAAAGACAACAAGCAGCAAGCACTAAATTCAATAAAATAAAACGTAGCATACACACACACATGTTAATAGTAGATAGAGACTGTAGTATAAGTAGCCAGAGTGGGTTTAGTATCAAACGCCGACTAAAAACTGTGCCAAGTTCCTTGCACTAGTTTCATGCGACAGCGACATGGACATAGACATCGACATGGTTGTCGCACACACACACATACAGTGCAAATACACACACACACACACGAGGCCGTCGCCAGCTAGGCTAATTACTAACAACGCAAATAGCAAATTGAAAATAATTATTGGAGCCTTCAAACGGTTGGCATGCTGCAATTTATCGCAATCAAAAAGGCATAGACAGCCGGCATTCTTAACTGAATAGGAATACAGCATATTTCTGCGATTACTCACCGCAGGCTAGGAAATAACGCCACATCACCACGTGCTGAACAAACTATGAACTTTGGCAAGGTCACGAGAAATATACTACATGCATATAGTATAAGTATTCAAATGGCAAACGTAAGGCCAAACATCAATTTGAGATAATAAATTTTCAAATGTTTACAAAATGCTAGCATTACGCTATAAATCTCGAAACCTTCAAATTCTATTTTTTTGTATCTATTTCTTGCTGAATTTCTCTTTTGGGGGCGACGCACGTTGCTTGGCACACGTTTTTATTTTGAATCTTTGACAATCGATTAAAGTAAAATATCAACAAGTTGACAACAACAAATCAAATGGCGTCATGCTGTGCCGCCGCGACGCCATTTTGTAGCGCTGGCAATTACAAAATCGTCACAGTCAACGAAGAGGATCGACATCAATTGACATTCTGAAGGCGTGTCGTCTTTTCACACCTGAATCATTTAATGCGCTGCTGTGCGGTGCGACAGTAGCCCAAGGCCTGGCATTGCGCCTTGGCATTTAGGTAAGCAAAAGCAAATACTGTTGCATTGAGTTGGGCAATAATCGATGTTGCTATCGATAATACATATTTTGCCCTTATATCGATAGTTTTTTGAATTTGCATGGATGATTATAAGCAGTGGGAATTGAAATGAATTTAAATTTGAATGATGTGTGCTGAATGCACATTTTATGTTGGCAACGCCCTCGTAGCGAAAGTTATGTAAATTGTAAGCAAAATGACAGTTGGCAACTCCAACACTATCAGCATTGCCAACTTCTTCAGTTCGAAGCCAAAGAAAAAGCAGAAAACTATACAAAAAAACACATAAATCCACTTACTCTGTGTTATTCGAATTCCTAAACGCGTTGATAAAGCGTTGCTGCACATAATTCCACGCGCCTTGATTCTTGTGCTCCTCCTGAGCCCAAATCACTTCAGCATCGCCATACATTTCCAACTGTTGGTCGATAAGATCGTAAGGGAATGGGCAAATCTGCAAATTAAATAATATTCAAATATAACAATATTAACCTTTTTCATAGATAACCAAAAACTTACCTGCTCTATCCGCACCAGAGCTATACAATCATTTTGCTCATGGTCGTCACGTTCTTTCAGAAGATCATAGTACACTTTACCAGTGCAGAACACCAACTTTTTGACACTATCCGGGTTACAAGATGTTTCGTCGTCGGGTATGATTCGCTTAAATTGGCTGTCCTCGGTGAAATCGGAGAAAGGACTGCGCGCCCATTGGTGGCGTAGTACGGATTTTGGTGAGAAATTGATCAGAGGCTTGCGGAATCCACCTGCCACCTGACGACGCAAGGCATGGAAGAGATTGGCCGGCGTAGTTAGATGTGTCACGATCCAATTGGTGCAAAGAAGTTGACGTGCTTCAAAGCAGGGATCAGTGATATCGGGATACTTATCAGGATCGTCGTCGCTGAGCTGCAGAAATCTTTCCATGCGGCCAGACGAGTGCTCGGGTCCCATGCCCTCCATGCTGTGTGGCAGAAATAGGCACAAAGCAGATTGACGCACCCATTTAGTTTCGCCACTGGATATGAATTGATCAATGATTGGCTGAGCTGTATTGCAAAAATCGCCAAACTGTGCCTCCCAGATCACCAGGTTATGTGGACTGTGCATGGAAAAGCCCAGATCGAATCCCATGATGGCGCACTCGGACAACGAACTATTGCACACATGGTAGGCTGCTTGATCCGGATACAAATTTTGCAGAGCATTGTATGTAACCTTATCCCTCTTCTGATCATGCAGCACATGATGACGATGTGAGAATGTGCCACGTTCCACATCCTGACCAGACACACGAACATGGATACCCTCCTTGACAAGTGTGCCAAAGGCAAACGCCTCGCCCAGCGACCAATCAGCCATTTCGGACTTTACCATTTGCTTGCGCAAATTTAAGATACGCAGAATTCCCCTAAAGAAGGGTTAACGGATTGAATGAGAGTCCTAATAAGAGCATGTCTATAATACTCACTTGTGCACCGTGAAATTGAGATCTTCTGGCGGAGGATTGGAGTATATTTTGCCAATATGCTTCAGAATTTTGATGTTCACACCCGTGGGACAGATTTTAAGACGATCAAGACCCTGGAAAAAGCTCGCCCAAGATGAGTCTAGCCAATGCGAATACTGCAAAGAGAACGAAACTTCCATTAGATGTAAATATTTGAATAGAAATGTTAAAAATACAGACCTTAAATGATTCAATCTTCTTGGAATCATCGAAAGCCTTATTGCATTTTTCATCATAGGCTTTGTTCAATGCAGTGTAATCCTCCATTTTGATGATACCCTCCTGGATGAGTTTCTCAGCATATTGAAGGGTTACAGTTTTCATTTTACGTATACGTTGATACATTAATGGCTGCGTGAACATGGGCTCGTCCGCCTCATTGTGGCCATTGCGACGATAGCCAACCAGATCGATAACAACATCCTTGTGGAACTTTGCACGCCATTGAGCAGCGACACGGGCACAATAGCAACAAGCCTCGGGATCGTCGGCATTCACGTGAAAAATGGGCGAGTTCAGGACACGGGCAACATCTGTGCAGTAGCGTGAGGATCGAGAGAAACGGGGATCTGTGGTGAAGCCCACTTGATTGTTGGCCACAATGTGAATCGTCCCATGCGTCGTGTAGGCGGGTAAATCGGACAAGTGTATG
Source organism: Liodrosophila aerea (assembly GCA_035045005.1). Lineage (NCBI taxonomy): Eukaryota > Metazoa > Arthropoda > Insecta > Diptera > Drosophilidae > Liodrosophila > Liodrosophila aerea. The sequence continues at coordinate 2,176,276 of JAWNNL010000641.1, read as the reverse complement.
GATTCGTAGACAACGCCCTGGCCACAGAATGATGCATCGCCGTGTATAAGAATGGGTAATACCTTCTTACCCCTAATATCACCTCGCTCGCGCATTTCAGCACGTGCTTTGCCCAAGACTACGGGATTGACAAATTCCAAATGCGATGGATTAGCCACAACACTGATCCGTATGAAGCGATTGGTCTGTTTATTGAAGCGGTCGGTGAACATGCCCAAATGATACTTTACGTCGCCCGATCCACTGTCCCTGGCTTGAAGGCCATGGAATTGTGTGAGGATATCGGGTATTGGCCTGTGACATACATTGGCCAACACATTGAGCCGTCCACGATGTGCCATACCAATGTGTACCGACTGTACACCACTCCTGCTGGATTCGTCAATGATTTCCTTCATCACCGGTATCATAATGTCGCATCCCTCGATGCCGAAACGTTTCTCCGAAACAAATTTCTTGGCCAAAAAGTTCTCGAAGCCAGTGGTACGTATTAAACGCTCTAGAATATTCAACTTTTCCTCGGCACTGAATTGTATGACATTAGGGATTTCAAATTTCTCGCGTATCCAGTGGCTCTTATAGAAAGATGTGTTCATCATGTATTCCACGCCGATATGCCCACAATATATTCGCTCCAATCGATCTAAAATTTCCCTATAGAACAGGATGGTGCATGAAATGGATTAGAATTGGATCAAGACTAAGAAGTAACTTACTTAAGAGGCAGGTACGTCTCATTGCCACCAATCAACGTTGATGAGGGCAGCTTAAAGACGGCATTCAAGTCATCTGTAAGGCGATAAATATGAGATGACTTTCAATGAACGTCTCGTATGGTTACTTACTGAATATATAGCTGTAATGCTGACGCAGAACAGCTTTTGTAGCCTGTATCTTACGGCTTTCAAGAGTTATCGATTCTCCTTTTGGTCCTATGATTCCAAGAGGATCGAGATCGGCAGCAAGATGACCACGCACCTGATATGCTCGGATAATGGCTTGCACTACCAAGTGATCGTCTATATACTTCCAGTCTGCATTGGGAGCCGCATGAACGGGTGGAGGAGGAGCAACCGCACCACCAGTTGCAGGTCCTCCAGCGGCAGCAGGAGCTGCCACAGCTGTAGAGGACTGTCGGTTCTGCTGTACCTGTGCCGGCGGTGGCTTTGTGCCACCTACATTTGCACTGGGTTTGCCGCTAAAGTATGCACTCCATGTCTGTATGGACAGATCAGCAGTTTACCATGTTGTATATGGGTTCACCCTGCTCTATTAACACTTACCACATCCACTGAATTTGCATCCTTGATCCATTTGGTGTACAAGATGTCTATGTAATTGGCATTGCTGCCATTTGCTATGCTATCGTTATATTCATTTGGCGGTAACTTGTTGACTTTTGCCCGTTCAGCTGCATATACGTGCAAGAGGCGACGATTTAGTTTGGTAAGATGCACATAATTTCTGTAACGATACAATTTCATGTCTTGTAATTTTGATAAACTCTAAATTTTACTATTATTTATTTGAAAAATGTGTGACACTTGGCCAAACGAAAATTGTCAACACATTTCCAACTGGAAATGCCAAAATAGAAATCATTTACACGCTGAATAAAATTTAATCTGGAGTTTTATTCTTACATATTTTATGTCATTATTTTTTAGCCTACTAATTAAAATTCCTTTTTAGTATCCGATGCTTTGCTTTTCGCTGTCCGCTTTAAGGCATCGTTAGCTTCATGTCGCCTTTGTCGACTCCTTTTTCTAGCCAACGCCGCTTTAATACTTTTTATGGTCGTCACTTTAGTCTGCGACTGATTCGCCAGATGCTGTTGCCATAATTTTCTTCTCTCTGTTTTCAAGCTGTCTAAAGAATCCTCATCTGCGAATTTATAAGTACTACTATCGCTGGTTGGGCTTAAAACGACTTGACCCAGCACGCCAGGCTCTTGAGGACAACTGTCAACCTTTCCAATGGGTTCTACGAATGATGGAGCTAAGTTCTCATTCTCCTTGGAAATGGATTTAACTTCTGCTTTTCCATCGTCTGGAGTCTTCTTAGTTTCGAAAGGGAGTACGTTCTTCTGGCCTTTTAGAAAATCAGTAAAAACCACATGCCATGACTGTGACAAAAATTATTGTATTAATTTGTGGTCAGTTGACTAAAATTGAGTTTTTATTACCTTCGGCACAGAATTGATATTCTTTATCCACCTTGAAAATAGATACTCCGTATACACACCGGTTGCTAAATGATTTACGCAGAGTCCGTCATTAAATTCTTGTGAATTGGTTTGATAGGGTTCCAAGTTGGCTTTATTGGTTGGAGGATTGCTAAATTGCTTACCTGAGCTAAACAATTGCGTTCTTAGTGTTGGAGGCCACAACTTGGCAAGAATTTTGAATTTAGTGCATGTAGACATGACGATGTGTAAGCCAAAAAAATTGTGTAATTAACGAAATAATTTAATATTTCCTATAAACATTCGTAAGTCAACTTTGACATGTAATTGTACAATAAATGAAAATAAAAACGCCTGCTTATTGGTTTGGTTTACCGCAATTTCATTACGAGTGTTGTAAAGTATCATCAACAGTGTTGCAAGCACACTGTTTATTTGATTCATGGTCACACCGTTTCGATGACATCGATATTGACATCGAAGTTTTGCCACCACTGAGAATAAAAACAGCAAACCTGGACAACATTATTCCACGCTGAGAGCGATTGTATTTATTATTATTAACAAATTATATCTGGAATTATTAGCATCAAGAATAATGAATCAATTTCATACGCCTTCATTTGGTGACGAGGTGTTTGAATTGAACGAAACGCCAATGGAACAGACACAAAACCAAACTGCTGTAAGTCCAAGAGCCACAAAAAGGAGCAGCTGCCCCCACTTTAAATGCGAAACTCGAAAGTAACGCGAATCAGCGTGTAAATATTAGTTTGGCAACAGAGATGCACACCTGTAAATAGTCTGAACTGTATTTTATCACTAATGACTTACCGTTGTTTCTTTGTGAATAAAGCCCTTTTGAGATTGTTGTGCGCTTCTATTGACAGCACGAGCAGTGGTAGCCGCGGCAGCAGCAACACTTGAAGACGTCGGTGTGCCACAACAGAAGCCGAACTGAATTTTTGAGATATACTGGCCGTTGAATGCCAGAGTTGCGCACTATATTTCAGCTGAGTAAACGATTTAATTGTTTATGGTCTGCAACTGGATATCAGCTGATAATCGCTTTATAATAGTTGACGTAGTGTCCAATTGAAAGCGTACAACTGGGCTATGCTTACTGTGGATGTGGATGTGTGTGTGTGCATTTGTGTATATAAACATGTGTGTGTGTGTATATAGCCCTAGATGATGGCATCAGTAAGCGCATGAGGGTTATCGATACAAAGCAACAACAACATTCCAAAGGCAGCAGCAGCAGCAACGGCAAGCGCTTATCAACAAACAACACGCACACCAGCACATGAATACAAACAAACGTACACACGCACACACACAATCAGTAGGTTGTACGGCTGCCACTGCGTCTCTCTGCCAAGCCATATGCGTCTCCGTAAATAAATATGTATGAGCACATGTACAGAGCGACATATATACGCACATAGGTCTAACGTAGCTCTGGGTTTGCTTGGGCGAGCGATTAATAGTTTAGTTTGGTTATTCATTCAGTGATTTGATTTATAATTATACTGTTGGTGCGCAATCCATAGATAGATGATGAAGAAGTTGCTAGTGAGGCTCTTTCTGTACTACAATATACACATATTATCATCGGCAATAAAGTGAGAATGACTAATAATAGCTAATTTTTGTTTTTGTTCTCTATTCTCATTGCAGTCCCGTCGCATAAGCAGGCTCAGCAGCCTGGATCACTCCACGCTGGATGACGATGACGCGGATCACATGGGCTACGATGCATCCAATCCATATGGCAATAGCAGCATGTCAGCAAACCCGCAACCACAGCAACAATTATTGCCACAACAGCAAACACAACCAACGCAACAACAAGCACAGCCGCAGTTGAATCAGGCACCTGCCAAGCCGCTGGCACCGTACACGCTCTTCTTTCGCGACACTTTGACGGCCATAAAGCACCAGAATCCCGCCTGTACGCTGGACCAGATTACGACTATAGCGCACAACATGTGGGAGTCTATCGATGAAAAACAGCGGAGTGTGTACGAGCAGCAGCATGAGCTGGACAAGCGTGAATATATACGGCAATTGAGCGATTATCAACGCAATCAGCAGCATCTTGGCGAACAGCAAGCACAATCCCCGCAGCAGGAGCAGCACGAGGAAGAGGCACAGCAGAAGGAAGACCCACCAGTCGCCGCCAAGACTGAAGACACTACTAATCCCATAGTTGAGCAAGCGATACCCCCTCCCAACCAGATACAACTGTTAACGGAAGCGGCGGCAGTGCCAAAGTGCACACGAGATCAATGCAATAAGCCAGCCATAATAAATCCCGATTGGGAGGACGAATACTGCAGTAATGAGTGCGTTGTCATACATTGTCGCAATGTATTTAATGAATGGGCGAGATCCTTGCAAAATTCGCCCACGTAGTAGCTGTACTTGATAGTCGCACTTCTAGGTATTAACTAAAATTTAGCTAATAAAATCGTCGCATACGGAAAATCGCTCATCAGCTGTTTTGCACTTTGCACGGCGTTGCCAGATAACAAAAATTACTATTTTCAAAAGAGTAACGTAAAACAGTGGCAACGCCATTGAAATTATTGGCGCATGTTTCAAATTTTATACAGAAATACTTTTTTTTAGGTTACTGCAAATGAAATTCAAATGTATATGTATAACTTTTAATAAATACACACATTTATTAAATCTTGCACTTCATTATCATTGTATCAATATATCAATGTCGCTTCGCTTACAAAATACAATATCTTTTGTGTTGTTCTATTATTATTTTTATATGTATATCAAATAATTAAAATGTTTAAATTAAAGGGAAAAAATACATTCTTTTGGTTGCGCGCCCAATTCAAAAAACAGTTAAAAAATCTTTACATAGCCTAAAGTAGATGAGGGGGGATTGGTGTGAGATAGAGAGTCGAAAAGCATACGTATTGCTCCTGTTAACAATTTAGTTTTTATCAGTTAAATGCAGCCGGCAATAAGCACATCAATATTTCAGTAGCAACATTTCACATTTCAAATATATATGCAGAATAAAAATAATCAAAAAAACAAGCGCTATTTCTGTTTTGCTTTAAATAATATCACTGAAATTGTTTTCATTACTTTCTGACATTGCCTCAACTTTGTCCGAGAAACAATTCGCATTACTGTTATGTTAATTAGTTAAGAGTATAATTATTTAATTCTGTAAATATGTATATATGTCTTAAGTGGGGAGGGAAGTACTTTTTGGTTTAACGTCAATTAGTAGTTTTGTATATAACTGCTCTATATGTATATGTATATATATCTTAGTGTGGCTGCAGCATTTGCCCGGATAGTAACGATAGTTTCTCCTCTTGTTTTCAGCTATGGATTAGTGGTAGTTATTTGTTAATGGTTTCTGCGCCTGCAACTACATGCTATTATTGACTAGAGTTGCCTTATGGGACGTGTTGTAAGGGGTATTTATTTCGATCGGTTTCCATATTTAATATGCACCTGTAACGAAAAGCAAGACAATTAGTAAAAGGTCATCAAGAACAGAGAGCAATTACACTGTCTTTTAGTTAGTCTAAGTTCTAATCAACTCGACGTCTCACCGTTTGCTTAGTCTACTCCACAATCTGCAGCTCACTGACATCCTGCAGCTGCATGTCGGCGCTATCCTTGCAGAAAGTGCTGGAACGCTCCAGTTTGGATTTGGATTCCGCCGCACGCTGGCCATTGCTGCTCTCCAGTTGGCCATCGATGAGCAAGTCGAGCTTCTGTTTAACGGCCTGCGCGGCCTTGTACGGATGCGAGCCATTCAACCCGGCATGCCCATTGGTGTGTGGTTTATGGGCAACACCATTTGTGGTTGCTGTTGCTGCTGTTGTTGTCTTGCGCAAGTGCAGCGTATTGGGACGACGTGTGGGTATGCTGGAGGGCATGCTGTTGCGTAGATTGTGCTGCTGCAGCATGCTGCTAACGGCGGAATGTGAGGAGGAGCGCAGGGGTCCAGCTGAGGCGCGTAACTGCACCGAGGAGGTGCGTTCATCCCCAGAGCTATTTTGCTGCTGCTGTTGTTGTTGTTGCTGCTGCTGCTGTTGCTGCTGCTGCAGTTTGTTCTTCTCCGCCCGCTTGGCCAGTATCTCACGTGATTTGGCAGAGAGGAAACTGTGACGACCTTTCGCCGGTGGTGCTTCACCACCAGCCGGCACTGAGATGGAGCGCTGCTTGTAGAGCTCCCGCGTGGCCAATGTGCTGCTGACCGATGACAGACGACTGGCTGCCGACTTGGTCGTATGCACTGAACTGGGACTGGAACCATTCGAGGCACCAGCAACCGTTGCATTGTGCTGCTGCTTCAGCTGGCGCGTGGATCTGTTGGCCAGCGTGGTGCCACGTGTGGGTGGACCGGCTGACTGCCTATTGGCGTGTCCATTGAGCTGCTGCACTCGCGCCAACTTGGAGTTGCTCGTGAGGGATTCGTGTGAGATCGTCTTGTTGGTGATGACCGAACTCTTCATGCTCTCCGCCAGCGAGTCCACATTGAGATCCGATGAGTACCTGTCGCGTGAGCCACTCTTGGCCAGACTATCCGAGGATATGTTGCTGGACTTGTTGCCCAGGCGCGTGGCGGTGCCATTTGGTGGGCGTCGCACTGCCGCTGGACTGGAGTTGCGCGAACTGTCGCTGGAGGAGATGTGCAGATTCTTGGCCTGAGCCTTGCGTGCCGCCGGTATGCTGGAGCTGGTTGCGCTACGTATGGGTCCACTAGCAGCACGCGGCTTGCGCGGCTCCAGATAACGTGGACGTACCTCTCCCAGACGCACGGGTGCGGAAGCTGTTGATGATCTTGATGATTTGGTTTCAGCGGCAGCAGCAGCTGGAGCTGGAGCAGGAGCTGCTGTTGCTGTTGCCTTCTTGTGCGTGGATGGTGGCGCCTCGGACTGTGTGCGTCGTTGCAAGTTGAGGCTATGCCGCTCGGCTGCTGTCTGTGAGCTGGAGCGCTGTGTCTGTGGCACATAAGCGCGTGAATTGGACTTCATTAGCTTGCCTAAAGGAGCAGAAAAGGAGTAAGTTGGTTAATTCTCGAGCGGATTCTCACAGTTGTTGTACTTACTGTTGCCCTCGTGCTGTGCCTGCGCCTGCGCCTGCACACCACGCTCTGTGGTCTGCACATCGTAGTGCGTCTGTGTGGCCTTGTAGAGCTGCGTCTCCTGCGCCTGGGCACGCTTCGATTGCGCCTGTATGGCCAGCTTGATCTGCACCAGATCCTGACTGCGTGTATTGCCACCGAAGGAGAAGGCTTTGCTCACAGGTTTGCCATTGTTGCGCTTGAGATCGAGCGGTTCGGTGAGACGTGCCATGCTCTGCACTTTCTTGCGCAGCTCCAGATCCATCCTCTGCCACGCCGTGACCCGCATGGCACGAGCACACTGCCTGATGAGGCACTGTTCCACGGCATAGACCAGAGCGCTAACCAGGCGTATATACTCTGGCTGCCAATCGAGCTGCTCCTCCTGTAATCCCTGCAGTTCCTTGGCCAATTCGCCCAGATTAACTGGCATCTGTATGAGCTTGGACTGCAGCACAGTATTCAGGCGTGTGACACGCTGGTAACTACGGCATGCCTGCTCTGGAGTAAGTGCAGCTGCCGTTTGGAGCAGCAGCGACTCGAGACGTGGAATGTGACGACTGCGATCGTGTCCCAGCGAGAGGAATGAATCGCTGGCAATCAGGCTGGCGAAATGATCACCCACATAGCCATAAGCGGCGTCCAGTATATCCCGCACCAGCTGCTCACAGACATGACCCCAACGATAGGCGGAGAGCTGTGCCAGCAGATGGTCACAGTCGAGCACCGTGTCCAGCACCGTTTCCGAGGTCTGTGGAACCACTCAGAGATTAGAACGTGTGGATAGACTCAAGTCAAGTCCAGATACTCACCATATAGGCCACAATCTGTTGCCGGCAACGCCCCAGTATGTCCGGCGGCAGCTGGGAGAACTGACGCGTTGGCCAGACCTTCAGGTAGTGACGACAAGTCCAGCGCAGGCATTTGCGATAGAGATCATCGAGAGCATGATTCAGCGCCACCGGCAACACCTGGAGTATGCCATCGATGCAGCCGGAGCAGGGCTTGTGGAAGTTGTGGCAGTAATTGGTCTTCAGCGCATGCGATGTCACCTCCTTCAGTCCCTCCAGGCCCAACAGATCCGCCAGTGCCGCCAGCTCCATCAGACTAATGCCATCCGGCGGATGGGATGCACCCGAATAGATGTGGCACAGGGCAAAGTGCACCGCTGCATAGGAGTAACCCTGCAGTGAGACGACGCTCTGGGAGCCATGCCCGGCCAGCATGGCAGCGAAATACTGACAGCGGCTGCGCAGGATACACTTGTGGGCACGGATGCGACGCCCGTGCACCTCCACCAGCATATCGGTGGCAATCTCCTGCAGAAACATCTTGAGCAAATCCTCACCCAAGCGACGCGGCTGCCGGCAGCTAAGGGAAGACTCATCCATGCCGGAACGGCTGAAACTCGAGGCCAGACTGGAGTCAGCACTCAGATCTGTTTGGATATAATCCAATTGCACCTGCTGCTGCTGCTGCTGTTGTCCCTGATCCATGATCAGCTCACCCGGCAACGAATTGGAGAACTCCTTGCTAAAGTTCGGAAAGAGACGCGACAGACTCCTCAAATTGTCCACAGAGCTGGCGAAATTCTGTATGGGATTATGGCTGCTGCCGCCCGTGGAACGTGTCATGGCCCAGGAGTGTGGACGCCCCAGTCGCTGCTGTTCGTCGCGATAGAAACGCTGACTGTTGCCACGCCCATTGCCGGCACTCTTGCTCATGGCATCCGGCGACTGCAACTCATGCTTGGCCACCGGCTTATCCATGTCCGAGAGCTTGACAAAGCTAGCCGGCGGCTGCTCCGCGTGCTCATTGACCGTCTCCAACAGCTGCTTCTGCTTCTCAATGGTGGCATGCAGCGACTCCATGGTGTGACCATTGGACATGGTCATCGGTTGCTGCTGCTGCTGCTGTTGCTTCTTGGGCGATGCCGTCTCCTTGGTCTCAATGATGGTCTCCATGATGCTGGTGCGATTGGAGCTGCTGCTCAGCTGCATCGGTATCATTGGCTGCTGCACCTCCTTCAGTGCCAGCTGCTCGTCCTGCTGGAAGGTGAGATCTTCAGTGTCCTCTGTGTTGGATGCCGGCGACATGTCCTTGGAGAGCACACCCTCGGTCATCACGGATGCCATGCTGCTGCTCTTGTCATACGTCTCATTCAGCTGTGCATCACGTCGCCGTTTCTTGAGCCGTGCCGCCGCCGCCGCCTGCTGCTCCTCATCCGAGCAGCTGCTCACCACGCCACCACTATACTCATCATACGGGGACAAGGAGCTGTCCACGGACAGTGAGGAGGCCTTCGAGATGATGGGCAGCTTGTCAATGATGCTCATCAGACCTGTGCCATTAGCCTGGTCCCCTCCATTGGCAGTCAGACTAATGGAACGCTTGCAACTGCCTTGGCCATCGGCTGGAGGTGGCGTAGACTCCTTGTTGTTGCTGCCCCAGCTGTGACGCTTGCTCGGCTCCTGCTGGCGTGAGATGCGACGCAGTGCGGCCACTGTCAACGGTTGCTCTGCCACATTGCAGCGATAGTCCAGAGACTTGCTCTCCTCGTGCTGCTGCAGTTGCTCCTTGGGCTGCTGTGAACCACTTTTGGCCATTAGAGTCTCTGTGGAACTGGCGCTGGACTTCATCAGCTCCTCCCCACGACGTTGAGCCACACTCAGCGAGCTGCTCAGACGCTGGGCAAGATTGAAGGGCTCCTTGCGTCCATTGGTGGCACGTGGCTTGGGGGAAGACTCTCCGAAATCGATGAACATGCTAAAGATGTTCTTCTTCTCGGCATCGCTGCTGCTGGGCTGTGCCGCCTGCTCCTGCTCCTCCTTGGCTTGATAGTCGCTCTGCGAGAGATTCACAAAGAAATTTGCACCCTTGGGCGCTGTATAGGATTTGCTCAACGGCTGCTGCTGGGATTGCTGGGACTGCTGTGATTCCTGCGACTGCTGTGGCTTTGGCTTTCTGTCCATGTCATCCAGTGACACATAGAAGCCACAGCCACTTTTATGGGAGCTATTCGAATCGGAACACTCCCGGAAACGTGCCGGATTCGTGGCCGCCTCCAGGCTGGATGTGGAGCTGGTACTCTTGCGCCGTTCCGGTCGGCAATCGCTCATGTCCACCACCCAGGAGGCAATGCCAGGCAGTGGCTTGCGTGCCATCGACTTGACACGCATCTCCACGCCCTCTAGCTCTGCATCCGCATCCTCCTCGTCATCCTGTTCATCCTCATCGTCATCCTGCGGTCGTGTGGCAGCGAAATCCAATGAAACAAATCCACCCGAGACAATGGGACAGGCATCGGTGCGACGCTTCAGACTCGGACTGTCGCAATGCTTTTGCCGGAAGTCCTCAATGGATGCCCCACCCGACACTATGGGATTGGCCTCATCGAATTTGGAGCGTTTGGGTGTGCGTGGCAGCGGCAGCGGTGAGTCTGTGGCATCGCTGCAATACGCTCCCGAGTCCCGATGATGCGACAGCGATGAGCTCAACGTGTAATCCCTGTGTATAGAGCTATTGTTGCTACTGGACACCGGCTCCAGCACGTGCACCATCGAATTGTGTGGCGTCTCTGTGCTGGGCGGCGGTGGTAATACGGGATGCGGCTGATGTGGCTGCTGCCTGCTCTGCTCCGACCAGACCAAACTGTGCGCCGGACTGCTGGAGGAGTAGTCCGTGGTATAGCTGAGATCGTGTCCATGATGTGAGTTGAACTTGGGACTACTGGCCAACGGATGCACACTGAACTGCTGGCAATTGTGCTGGAAGCTATATGGTACGGCTACAGGTGCTGCTGCAGCTCCTCCTCCTCCCCCTGGCGCAGCACGACGTCTGCGTGCGCTTGTGGAAGAGTCGGAGGAATCGGCATCCGCTGGCAAGGAGACGCTATTGGGTTCTGTGGCATCTGTGCCGGCCGGGAGCTGTTGCTCCCGCTTCCACAGTTTCTCCTCATCTGACAAATTGTTGGTGGCTGAATCCGCATGTGGTTCATCCGGTTCCACATCGGAACTGCAGTTGGACTGACTGCGATTGTTCACTTTACACTTGGCGAATGCCTTGTGAAATTGCTCCAGCTCCAGCTCTGACTCTGGCTTGGCCTCGGCCACATCCTGTGTCCCATCCAGGCTGGGAAAGGACAGCACTTCATCCTCATCCCGCAGCGAGGAGGCATCTATGAAGCAAGCACTATGCCCCGAGCTAGTCAGCGGCTGTTCACGCTTCTCAAACTCTCGGAGTAGACAGCTGGCGCTGATGCCCTGCGGCATGCTGGGCGCCACCTGGCCACTGGCTGTGGGATACACCGACTCCCAGGAGCCCGTCTCGGTGGACACTGTGGATGTCTCCATGCAGACAATCTCCTCGTTCTGTCGCTGCTTCTCCTCCTTGGAAGGCGGCTTCACCTTGCACTCGTAGCTCTTGTTATCCCGACTGGGCGGAGTGCCACTGCCACCAGCCACAACAACTGCCACCAGTGCGGCGGCAGCGGCGACACCTATGCACTCCGGACTCGACACTGGCGAGAAGGTGTCTCGCTCCTCCTCGCCCACATCCAGTTCACAGGTCTTCGCCGAACCACTGCCCGAGTGGGAACCGCGTTGACTGCGACTCTGTGCCGCTGCTACTGCTCGCCGATCCTCACTGTATTGTGGTGCGGATGAGCTGGAGGAGCTGCTGCTGCTGTCGGTGGCCACCGAGGGACTGGTGGCGTTGCTGTTGTTGCCGCTGCTGCTGTTGGTGTTGGTGAGATTCGAGTAGTGCGAATGATTGGGCGAACGTATCGCCTCCTCTGCCTGATCCAATGATCTGGCAACTGTCTGCTGCTCCACTGCCCCCGCTGTGGGCGTGGCGTCCATTATAGGGAGTGACGGAGGGGGGTGGTAGACTGTATTGCTTCTTGGCGACGGGGGGAGGGGGAGCCTCAACTCATCGACGCTGCTTGAGTATGAAGTGAATCTTAAGTGACTGCCAAGTGACAGTCAAGTGGGCAATGGGGTTGTTGTTGTTGCGTCAGTTGCTGCCTCTACTTGGCCACATGCTGCATTCCTGACTGGCGTGGGCCTCTGCAGCCCAAATAGTATCGCACAGATACAAATAGTATCTGGCGGATACGAGTTATAAATACGAGCAAGAATTCGCGCTTCCTCTTCGTCTTTTCCGTTTATTTTCGTTTGTTTCGTTTCGCTGTGGATTTACTGCCAATTGTGCCAATTGTTGCACTTGTTGTGTTTGTTGTGTTTGTTGTGTTTGTTGTTATTGAGTTGTCTGCAATGAGAAGAGGGGGAAACATTGTTTAGTTAGGCAACGCATCATTCGACTCATTCGATTCACTCGATTTGTTTGTCTTATGAATAAACTGCAGTGAGACGTCACTTTTCAGATACTTATCAGTCGCAACAACAACAATAACAAACTGATAAGAACTACAACAGAAATATATGCTTAAAGGCTTGTATTAGAGTCTGACTCAACCTGAGCTAATTACATATGCATTAAACAGAATTAAAGGCGTATGAATCAATGTTTTAAGGTTCTGCGAATAAAGTTGTGATGAAGTTTAATTCAATTTATTTGTAATAATAATATATTTTAAACAAAGTTTATAATAAAGTATACTATATATACAAATAAAGTTGTAATAGAATCTTTTTAGACGCTGTACTTTAAAAAAGTGCAAAAGAGTCTATTAGGTTTGTGCAAGTCAGAAATGTATGTAGAGTGTATATACAGTAGAGTCCGGCTATAACGACTCTGCTTAAAGCGTCCGTCCGGTTATTGTGACGAAAACTCGATGGCTTGGTTGGTCCCCATACAAACTTATATGAAAGGGACTCCGCTTAGTACGTTTCCGCTTTTAGCGACAAACCGCCTATACAGACGGGATTTTTCACAATTCAACCGGATATTGCGACGTACCGGAAAAAATACAGCGAAATAATGCCAAATTTAAGCATCAAACGACGCTGTTAGAAATGAATGTATCTATCAGTGATCGGCACCCTTGCTTGTGTGTGTAGCAGCGACTCTACTCTCTCTTAGTTTTAGTTGTCGCCTTAGCAACGCTGCTGAGAGAAAGAGAGAGAGAGAGTCGAAGTGCAATACCGACGTCACACAAATGTTAACAGCGTGCGTGTGCAGACCTCATAGCCTATTCCATGAGATGTCCCGTTATATTTCTAGTTTTTTCTTCTTTTTTCAAGTAAAACTGAATGCGTAAATTCACCAAATGTGAGTTAATGCGCAAAATGCGCCATAGTGAGCTTCTGAATAATGCATATGTATACGACTAAAAACCTATGTTATTGAATTGAATTTATTAAATTTTTTGTTTTGATTAAAAAATTAATTTCTTTTATTTTAAAACCTATTACAAACATGGCAACCCTAAAATAAACAAAAAAAATTTTTTTTTTGCTCCTTTTGGTTAATGCGTTGTCCGGGTATAACGACGTAAAATCGTCGGTCCCTTGAAAGTCGCTATAACCGGACTCTACTGTATATTATTGATCAGGACGACGAGCTGAGTCGATATAGCCATGTCCGCCTGTCTGTCTGTCCGTCAGTCCGTCTGTGTTTGTGGTAGATTTTAGATACCTCCTCTCCCTCCCTCAAAAACCGCGAAAAGCCACCACAGCCACAATTTTAAAGATACACACTTGTGCTTCAGCATAAAAAAATCTTATGGTAACCTTCATCAGTGCTGTGAATTGTGGCCCAATCAGATTATACACGCCGGAGATATTCGAGATTAAAGTTTCTGTTCTGGTACAGGATCTCCCACTGTCGGTTGCATCCGACTGTAGCTTTCCAAATTTTTATTTATATTGTTTTAGTATAACAAACTCTTTTGTTTTCCACTTATATATAAATTATAGTAAACTGCAGCTGACTAAACTTGTATCACATATCAGCTATATCAGTTATAGTAGATACCATATCTATCTTTTATACCACATGATATACTATAGTAGCAGAAAAATCTACGTTTTATCAATAAAATATTTATGAAAGGCGCATTAAACAGCCCGTAAATTACGCATTTAATACACATACTAAAACCAATAAAAAACAGTGCATAAAAAACTGAACGAGGCAAGCCTAAACAGTCTGAAGGTCAGACTTAAACTGCAGTTGGTTCGGCAGCTGCAATTAATTTTTATGATATAATAAACTAGCCTAAAAGTGCAAGAGCTTATGACTGAAATAAATGCTATGAATTTTAATTCAATTAACTACAATTAAATGCAATTAAAGAGAGTTGAATTATAGTGATTTAATATGCAAGTTAATTAGTTAAAGTTTCTTTATTTTTGTTATATTTTATGCCTGCTTGAAGTTAGATATACCACTATATTCTACTGCCAACAAATACGATCAATTACTGTCTAGACGAAGGCTTAACCCGTTTTCCCCCTCTACTATTCCTTTACCGCAATAAATTTCACGCAATAGTCAAGTACGTTGAATTTATATAACATTTATTATGTGTCTTTGTGCCACACCTCAAGCCAAGACTAACCAATGCCCCCATGCTCATCATTAGCCACTGTTTTCCGTAAACCAAAGCCTCAGCCACACCCAGTCCCCCTCCCCCTCCCCCTCCAGTGAAAAACCACAACAACAAATAGCTACAACAGTTGTGACCCTCCCCCACCTCCATTCCTTCCATCTACAAGTCGACAAATTTCCCGTTTTGTTTCCTTCTTTATCGGGTAAACATCTAGAATTTCAATTTGTTTGCGCTGAGGAAGTGCAAGGTGCAGTTGCAAGCCAACACTCATGTTCAGGGCAATTCGGGAATCCGAGTGCCCCTTTGTCTGTATGAATAACGTTATGAATACACTCGATAACTCACAGATATTGTGCAAATATTTACGCAGTTCACTGAAGTTTCGCAAGTCGAATAACTTTCGTTACCTTTCGTCATTTACAGCCGAAGAGTTTTGTTATTTATAGGGTATATAAAACAAGTCACATTCCACGAGTAAATCGATTTATATATTATTACTTTTCACACTCATTTATTTATACATAATTCTTGCTAAATTTGCATACAAAGAATTCAGAGTCTGGAAAATGAATACGTTCTATAAGGCCAACGGAACAGAGCAGAGAATGTGTAGATACACAGTCTTGGCTTGATTGATTTACATACAGTGCGTTTCATAATCATAAGACACTTTAGAATTAGTTAAAAGAAGATTAATAGGATTCATGCAAAACCGATTGGTAGAGGTTCTCAAAAGTCAAGGACGATATACAATATATAAAAAATATTTCAAAAAAATGTTTCATCAAATGGTTGATGATGATTAAGCTTTAATCACCAGATATAATATGTGTACATATATATGTATAAGTGTCTTATGATTATGAAACGCACTGTAGCTATCAGTTTACAACTTGTAATATGATAAGTGCATAACTGACTAAAAGCTTAACTAATTGGTCAAAACAGTGACTAAAAGTTATGCTAATATGTGAGGTTCAGTCAACTCGAGAAGATGCCAAATAGAGAACATTGACAGCAGTAGTTGTGGAGTATCTACAGGGTATCTTCAGACTGCGGCTCTTATGCAATAGTTACAGCTACAAACCACAATAAAAAAGTACTATATACTCTACAAGAATCTCTTATATATCTTCCGTAAGCAGTCTCAAAAACAATAACAAATTGCACGTTCGTCGCACTCATATAACAAAAGGCAAACTCGAGTTATAAACGATACACAATATGCTTAGTAATTTGATTTTTATTTATATATATTTATATTTTTTTCTATATTTTGCTAAACACTTATAAAAGCCGGCAGCTGCACGAATTGCCTTAGCGGGCTAATGTCGGATTATTTTCTGTGCTTTCAGCAAATTGTTAATTACAGAACGTTTAGAGCAAACCCCCTGATTGACTAGCCACGATCAAATCGTGTGTAGTTTAACTACTATAGTTATTAGAGTTTAGAGTACTAACGTTATACTATATGGAAATTGTAAAGTTGACGTTTAGAAGTGGAGTAAACTGACCTCCTTATAGACTCTATCGTTATACTACAAATGTTAAAGTCTACATTTGGAACTGGAGTAAACTGACTCCATTATAGACTCCATAGTTATACTACATACAATTTTTGAAGTCTAGATTTAGTTCTAGAGTAAACTGACCTCCTTATAGACTCTATCCTTATACTACATACAAATTTTAAAGTCTAGATTTTGCTTTAGAGTAAAGTGACTTCATTATAGACTAGGACAGCTCAGCAGTTTGTAGAGTCTGTAGACTATTAAAGTATATTCATATGTATTAAAGTATATTCATATGTATATTTCCAATAGATTAATAAAAGTTCAAGAGTTTTGACTGACTTGAGCTAAAGACAGACAAAAGGAAGACGTGTAATTTATTCAGGCATAGCCAATAATAGTATAGAGTTTCATTAAAAACAGTTTAATATAACTGTTTGCAAATCAATCAAATGCAGCCGCTCATATTGCAACATTTACTTTATGAACCGCAATTAAATTTATATTAATACTCTTGAATGTTATAAAATTATAATAATAAGTTATTTCCCAAATGATGTGCATAATGTTATTTCATAATTTAATATATCTATTATATAAAATAAAACTTACAGCTGTGCAGCTATCATATTAAGCATCTACCACTCGAGACGTTGGAGATTGATTTTATGGTTCAAATTAAGTTTATTCACAAAATTTGAATCTTTAAAACTGTCAACTATAGTAAACTTATAAAAGCCATAACAGATATGCAAATGAATAATTTCTCTTATAATATTTCCACGTCAAACAATCGGTCTGTCTTTTGTCTGCTA
Organism: Liodrosophila aerea; assembly: GCA_035045005.1. Taxonomy (NCBI): domain Eukaryota; kingdom Metazoa; phylum Arthropoda; class Insecta; order Diptera; family Drosophilidae; genus Liodrosophila; species Liodrosophila aerea. The sequence goes on along the minus strand of JAWNNL010000641.1, from coordinate 2,159,136 downwards.
TAAGAAAACTTATGAGCAAAAGTTGCTTGAACTTTGTACGATTTTTTGTGGATTTTTAACACGTGTTTTAAAGCCAATTTCTGCCATTTCATTAAAGCGAGAACTTTGAGGCAAGAGTTGTAACTAAATGGTGTTAATTCTCACGATTTCTGAGGGGCTAGCAGACACGCACATCTCTAGGCGAGCCATGCCCCAAGGCGTCTTACACACACAATTTGTACAGCAATTTGTATGTTGTGTGTGCGTTGTGTGTGTGTTGTTTAGGCGTCATTTCAAGTTGTCAGGAGAAACTGAAGGTGGAACTGGCTAGGCAGCCCAGACCTGCCTGCCCAGACTGTGGCTATGGCCTGCCTGGCTGTCAGTCGTGTATCTTTTAGCTACTTTGACAATATTGCAAACTCATCGCGAATACGCCAGACGAGTGTGCTATTAAAGCAGACGGACAAAACGTTTCTCCCATTATGCTTATGGTGATTACAATGTGTATACATGTGTTGTCGAGCTGCAGATACACATAGTATGTATATAGATACATTTTTATACCCGTTTGCAGTGGAAGCGTCCACAATTTATAAGCCCCATCAGTTGTGTCAACCTTTTTTCTATCTTTCTTCTATCTGTCTATTGTCTTAGAGACTTTCAACTGGTTGCTTTATCTAGACCCAGCTGTTGCTGCTGTTTGTTTTGATTATTGTGATTAAATTGAAATGCTATGCCATTGCCTTTTCGATTTTGATTCCACTGTGGATTCACTGCCCACACTTTGCCTTTTGTGAGGTGTATTACTATATATTATGGCATTGCTTGGCATTTTTTGTTGTTGCATTGATATTTATTTACAAACTGAATTTACATGTTTATAATGTGCTTTTGTCGCTGTCGATTGTCGTCGTCGTCTCGTCAACTTGTTACTACCATATTTGGCAGCAAATTCAAATCTAACGTCTCTTTGGTATAGCTTTATCGTTTGTTTATAATCTGCCAACTGTTTCTTTCCATCTGTCTATTGGGTTCTCGTTCTAGTAGCCGCACATTAGTCATTCCTCGCACGACCTTTGTCTACTACTGCATACATTATACAGATACATTCGTATACATTTCTAGTCAAATGAGTTTTATTTGCAAATACTTTATATAATTATGCATAAATTCTCACAAGAGATACCTAGTTATGCCGAGTATCTTTCGATAAGTACTGAGACGTTTCTTTTTCAACATTTTCTTATTGAAAGAAGTGTATACCATAGTTGCTTTTACTACTCTTCTTTTTCTTGGCTAAAACCCTTTTTGGTATCATTATTCGATGTATTATAGACAGATTTAGTTTCCATTCATCACTCACTTTCAACTCATTACAAACTCCAAGTAATTCCCCAACTACTAACATTTTATGAGCTGTTGCAAGTAGCACAGCTTGCCCCTGCCACAAAGTGGCAAAGAAAACGAAAACGAGTCAATAAATTTGACGGCTTTTGGCGCTCATCCAAAACAAGAAATTCACTTTCGTTGGCCAAAAGAGACCTAGAGGCCAATTGAGGAGTTGCAGAGTGGAGCGGGGGGGGCATGGAGTGGCTGTGGCAAGCAGTACATGTTGGCATTTTATAGCAAGTAGCAAGTGGCAAGTAACGAGGTCAGTAATGGTCCCTGATTTTTACAAGCAGTTGGGTTTAGCCTACTACTATATAGTTAGACCTTGTGTGGCATGCCACGCCACTGTGGCAAGGTGTGGATTAAGATCTCGCATGCAAGTCAACAGTTTAGCACAGAAATAGATGCAAAGCGTAGCACATTCGAAATCGAACTAAGCACAGCAACTAACTGACCCTGGCACTAGCAATAAAAACTCTCGATAATAAATCATTAAATTTGTATCTTCCACAATCAGCAGCCGGAACAATTCCACATGATAATTAAAAAAGAATTTATGAATATAACACGAGTCGAGGCGAGTCGAGTATGAGTCTTGCATGAATCTTAACTGAGTATATACCAACCCCTCCTCTCTCCCACCCTCCCTCAGAACGTAATAAACGCGCTTATTAATGCGTCTTGCCCCCTGGCATTGACTTTAACTTGACCTTTGTCAACTGAAGAAGTGACTGAGAAGTGACAAGAAAAGAGCAAGTAAAGCAGAAGACAACGACTTGACTTCACTACGTTCAAAAGTCATTGCAAGTGATGGGAAACCTTTTGTTTTCTTCAATTTAAAATTACAAATATTAAGCAAATTAACACCAGGCGAGGGTAGCCAGAGTAACTCTTACTAATCTGCACTACATTATTGTTAAAATGTCGCCCCTATCTATTCTGCTTAAATCATAACTGACGGCAGCAAAAGAAGCATCCAACTACGTGTGTGTTCTTATAGTTAGCATAAATACTATATATACTATATATAAGCCAGATGATACATCGCACACGCACGCTGATAAACGAGCCGTAAAGAATTTAGCACCATTTGCTAAAGGCTTTATAGGCGCAATAAAACCTATAGATATTCATCTAATTAGGTTAATTTTATGGACTACGACGCTGGCTGTAAATATCTCTGTGTGGTATCAAAGAAGTCAGCAACAAGATACTATAATTTACTACAATAAAATAACAATTACAGTAGAGTCCGGTTATAACGACTCTGCTTAAAGCGTCCGTCCGGTTATTGTGACGAAAACTCGATGGCTTGGTTGGTCCCCATACAAACTTATATGAAAGGGACTCCGCTTAGTACGTTTCCGCTTTTAGCGACAAACCGCCTATACAGACGGGATTTTTCACAATTCAACCGGATATTGCGAAGTACCGAAAAAAAAATACAGCGAAATAATTCCAAATTTAAGCATCAAACGACGCTGTTAGAAATGTCTGTATCTATCAGTGATCGGCACCCTTGCTTGTGTGTGTAGCAGCGACTCTACTCTCTCTTAGTTTTAGTTGTCGCCTTAGCAACGCTGCTGAGAGAAAGAGAGAGAGAGAGTCGAAGTGCAATACCGACGTCACACAAATGTTTACAGCGTGCATGTGCAGACCTCATAGCCTATTCCATGAGATGTTCCGTTATATTTCTAGTTTTTTCTGATTTTTTTCAAGTAAAAAAATCACTGATTATTTAAATTAAGAATAAAAAGAAAAAGCACATGTAGAATTAATCTTGTTATAATATGCTTCTGAATATGCATATGTATACGACTAAAAACCTATGTTATTATTAAATTTTTTGTTTTGATTAAAAAATTAATTTGTTTTATTTTAAAACCTATTACAAACATGGCAACCCTAAAATAAACAAAAAAAAATTTTTTTTTGCTCCTTTTGGTTAATGCGTCGTCCGGGTATAACGACGTAAAATCGTCGGTCCCTTGAAAGTCGCTATAACCGGACTCTACTGTATATGGTGATGCTTTGTCAAATTTCTTTTGAGCTCTTATAATATTTGAGTTTGCACCGTTATTCCTTACAGCGACTGGCAATGCTGTGACTTATTTGTATGTGTTTAGGTGGCAACGCCAAAGCGCAGTAGAAAGCAGCGCAGGACTGAGCAACTAATAGTAAACATTTTAAACAAAATTTTATTAATATATATTTATTTATAATTTTTCTTATTACTTAACTATTACTCATACTTTTAAGTTTACTTGAGTTTGCACCGTTATCCCTTACAGCGACTGGGAATGCCGTGGCTCCCTTTTGGAGTATAGTAGGTGGCAATGCCAATGCGCAGTATAAAGCAGAAGAGGAAAGAGCAACTAATAGTAAATATTTTAAACAAAATCTTAGCAATATATTTTTTTTTATAATTTTTTATTACCTAGCTATTACTCATACATACTAAATTGCTTCTTATTTTATTTAATTCCTGTGAATCGTCGTTTAGCATAATATATTACAGCGAATGGCAATGCTGTGGCTCTCTTTTGAGTATGAGATGGCAATGCCAAAGCGCAAATATCGTAAATATTTTAAACAAAATTATAGTAATATATTTTTACATATATTTATTTTCTTATTACTTAGTTATTACTCATACACAGCACTAAAATGCTTCTTTTTTTTAATTCCTGTGAATCGTCGTTTAACATAATATATTTATTCTCAGAGCTGTCAACTCCATTAGCGAAATTTGTTGAAAATGCAAATCATTAATCATAAAGCACATACAGATTCTCGATCTCACAGTCAGTCACATTAATATGCAAACTGAACTCAATTCGGATTGACCAAAAACTTGAACAGAATCTGCTGAACAAATCAAGGAATGAAAGAGAACTCGAGCCATGACATAATGGTATTTATGAAGTGTCTTACTTGGCATATTAGTTTATGCAAATTATAAAAATAATATATATATTTTAGTATCACTTGCAGTTAAGCTAGAGTTAACCCTCGCAGAGCTAGCCAAGCGTGGTGGGTGGTGGGAGGGGAGGAGAAGTTAGTAACTCAATCAGGCGTCAAAATGTGGAGGCCCTTGAAGTCAAATGAGACGCAGCGTGGCAAAGAGAGAGAGATAGAGAGGGGGGGACACAAAGGCGCAAAGCCAACAGAAAATTTAAATCTCAAGCCAACTGTAAAATTATTGTGAGTATGTGTGAGTGTGAGTGTGTGTGGAACGTATGCCATATGGATTGCATTCACAATTGCACTTAGATCACAATTGTTTGTTGTTATTTGTTGTGCTTTAGTTTTCAGCCGGAATTTGTTTACACACAACCCACGCTTCGATAATTACACAGCGTTTTTTATTGTATTTAGTTTTGCTTTTTATTACAATATGCTAAAGCCGCCTTTGTTGTTGTTGTTGTTATTGTTGTTATTAATTCAATTGTTTATGCCATATAAAGTCGTTGCGGAAGCTTACAGAGTTTTTGTGTTTCGAGTTGATGTCAAGGGCCATTGAAATTCACCGAGTTTCGCTCGAAATTATTGAGAACAGCGCAAACATATTAATATACTGTTTAAATAACAAAAGAAAAATTATAAGTGTTAATCAAAATCGTGTCTCTCGAATTTGGCGAAATTCTTTTTGTGTGCCGTCAGATAGAAAACAGAAAACAGAAACTAACAATCGAAGAGAGTCCAACAAAGCGTGGCATAAATCAGCAACAAGATTATTTATTAAATTCGACGTGTATATACATATATATTTCTATATTATGGGAATCGTCAACCGATACGAATCGACGCGATCCGATAACGCGGGCACACGTAACACGCGAGCGCACAGTTGAACACAGACTGAAGCAGGCGAGTCGGCAGCAGTGCGGGCAGAGCCGCCACAGCAGCTGTGCTGTCAGCAGAGGAGAGCGAAAGAAGTGGGAGAGCCAAAGTGGGAAAGCCAAAGTGGGAGAGTGACAACGTACGTGGAGAGTGAGAGATCCACCACACTGACAGCTGTTGCGAGTGTGGGAGAGAGTTGCCAGAGTTAAGCAAGTGCATTGGATGTGGAGTGGAGTGAGAGAGGCCTCTCAGAGTGCGTGCGTGTGTATGTGTGTCTGTGTGTGGAGCGTGGAGTCGAGTGCGGTGGAGTGAGAGCGGCCTCTCAGAGTGCGTGCGTGTGCATGTGTTCGTGCGTGTGTGTGTGCCGGCGTGTGAAACTTTATGCAAATTAGCCTGCATTTGTATATGCGGAAAATAAAACTAAAAGTGGATGCCAGTGTACTGTCTTTGACAATAAAAACCGAAAAGTAAATAATAATAAAAGAAAATTAAGGCAAAAACTGTTGCTGATACGGTACAATGAGTGTGTGTAACAAAAAGGAAGAAAAAAAACATTAAATGGCCGCAGACGAGAACCTGCCTCAATTGGTGGCTGTGACGCCTGCCTGTGTGTGTGTGCATAGCTTATTGTATATGAAAAAGTTCATTGCACGTTGATTACACAAAATAACAGGCCTACTAAAAAAGAACAACAGCAGCAACAGCAGCAGCAGCAGCAACAATTCTACACTTTTTTATTACACACATAAACATACGTTTTAATAGCAAACATTTCCAAGCACACACAACCGTTGGCTGATGATGCCTTTGGTACGTGCCTCTCTGCTCCATGATTAATCACTAAAATGACCAACTAATACATACATATGTATGTGTGTGTGTGCGTGTATAACGTTAGTTACGCAAAACTTTGGGTGGCTGAAAGCTTAGAATTTACTCTTAAGCGCCGCAGCGCAGTTGCAGCGCTGCAGCTGCAGCGGCTGATGTCATTTTGCAATTGGCGACAGCGGACTGCAGAAGACAACTGCAGAGAAATACATACATATGTATGTATGTATGTATGTGTGTTTGTATGTGTGTATGCAAGTGCGTCGTAGTGTCAAGTGTTTGGCAGGCAAAAGCAGAAGAAGAAGCATGCCAGAAATTTCTGTTTTGATATGCAAAACCGAGCAAGAATTTTATTTTTGATATATTTATGGCCTCGAGGCGACAAAGTCAAAGAAATAAAAAGAAAACAGAGCATAAAATGCACTCTCGCATAAAGAAGAAGAATCTTAATGTCAGGTTCGACGACAAATGATGATGACGTTTGTCTGTCTGGGTCAAATGTGCGTGCCAATAAACACTTGAGCTAAATATATAAAAGTGCAGAATGCGTCTATGCTTCCTCTGCTTCTTCTGCGTCCAGTGTCTGTGTGAGCTTCGCAGTGCGTGTGTGTGTGTGAGTGTGTCGAAAAGTGCTCAAGGTCAGCGCACGATAGTCGATAATGATCGCGATAGAAGCTTTTCGACAGTGTGCAAAAAGAGTCCCACAGCCAAAAAAAAGAAAAGATTAATTAATAACAGATATAGCTAACCAAAAGACTAAAAATATTAAACGCCAACTAATGAAATACACTACAAAAATTACTTTGAATAAAAAATAAATTTAATAAAGTTAAATGAAATTAGAAATATTCAATTTAAAATAAAATAAAAATAAAATAAAAGGAATTTAATTATTTAATTATAACTGGGCGCATCATAAAAACACTTATAATTATAACCAAAAACACTAAAAATATTAAACACCAACTAATAAAGAACACTACAAAATTTAGTAAATAAATATGTAAATATGTAATAAATAAAAAAATTAAAAAAAAAAAACTGTAATCAAATGAACTATGTGAAATTAGAAATAGTCAATTTAATATAAAATACACCGAATTTATTTATTGATTTTCAATCTTTTTTTATATTAGTGCCCAGAATTTGTATTTTTAATTCTTTCATTTTAAACTGTTTATTTATTTAACTTTAAACTTAAATAACAACTTTAACATCTCAATTTAAAAATCTAATTTTAATTTAATTTTATATTTTTAATCTTACTGTTTTGATCAACTGTACTTAGTTGATATTATATATAAATAAACAAATTTATTAAAATCTAACTGGCGCTGCATAAAAATACTTATAATTATAACCAAAAACACTCAAAAATATTAATCACAAACTAATCAAATACACTACAATATTTAGTAAGTAAATAAATAAAAAAAACTGTTAATCAAATTAAGTAAATGAAATTAAAATAAAATAAATTGCATTTACTAAAAGAATTTATATATTAAATTATAACTGAGCGCTGCATAAAAATACTTATAGTGATTAAACAGCAGGCCACAAAAAAAAAACGTAATTATTATAAATAATTATTAGAGCGCAGTGGCAGTTATACGTGCCTCTGTGTGTGTGTGTGTGTGAGCTGAAGCTTTTGTTGTTACACATAATAACACTATTCTAAATGCTTTAGTTGTTGCAAATGCTGTTGTTGCTGTTGTTGTGGCGCGAGCATAGCGCACAGTTTCACATTATCTCTTGCAGCGGCAACTTTCCATATTGTAAATTTTCCATTGTTTATGATTAAAGTTATGGTGTTTGCTTTTGTTCCGTTTGTGAGTGGTGTTGTTGTTGTTGTTATTGTTATTGTTGTTGTTGTTGTTGTTGTTGTTGTTGTTGTAGTTGTTGTTGTTGTTGTTGTTGTATGCAGAGCCACCTTAGCAGATGCAAAGTGCGCAGATAAGCTCTCAGCAAAGACGGCAAAGCTCATTAAGCGCCACTCTCTCTCTCTCTCTCTCTCTCTCTCCCAGTAGCCGACTCTCTTCGTGTGTGTGTGTGAGGTGAGAGAATACACTGCATTGCCACAAGGAAATAAACAATAACTTTTGATGCTTCCAACTGACAGTGGGCGTGGCAACGTCATTTGCAGATAAAAACAACAAAAAACACACGAATGTTTGTTCATTTGTTAATCTCTGCTTATGCACATAATCGCGAACATTATTCAACACTGAATGCTCAGGTACCGTTACGTACATAATAAATCCAAGCAACTTTTGCGGTTGTCGGTTGTCTCTGTTACCGTTGTTGCTTGTTGATGTTGCCTGATGTTGTTATTGCCCCTGTTGCTAGGCAAATGTGCAAAATGTTAATAAACTTTTATTGCGCCATCAGACACACACACACACTCACACACACAGATAGACACACACAGACATTTACTATAATTGTGCAAAATGTTGTCTGATATGCATCCATCTGCACTGAGAGTTGGCTCAACGAAAGTTGTCATAGTCAGCATAATAATACACGACTGATAAATCATTGCAAATTTGCCTTAAATAGTTTATTTTTCTTTATAGTAATTGTGCCCACACGCAGGCATATTATGAATAATTACAGGGCGCAATTAAACATAAGAGTCAAGTACTCATAAGGCACCACAAAGCGAAGCGAATACGCCCACGCAATGACGACATCGAGTTCTAGTACAAGAAAGAGCTGAGTATGCGCCAGTCGAGAGTGCCAGTTGAGCAGCAGGAGGCAACTGTAGTAACTTTAATTTAAATGTGGAAACTCTTGGAATAATCTTAAGGTTGTAAACATATGATGTATCGATAGGTTTTTAAGTGTTGCAAAATGTAAATAGTAATAATAAGACATAGTAATAAGTTTTAGGGATTGATTACGTACACAAAAGCTGGGCATACTGATACAAGCCAAGCAAGAAGAAGGACGCTTCAAAAAAACGAACGTAATAAAATCTTTAAAAATAAACGCAATCATCGCATTAAAATTAAATAAAATACCTTGAGATTAAAAGGTAAAAAGAATCAATTCCCCTTAAAGTAAAAACCATTTCACTCTGCATAATTGTGAGTAATCTGGCAACTCTGTTACAGTTTTGAACTGCTTGAGGTTAATATGGTTTGCACTGTTAGAATACTATTAATCTGGCATTAATATAGACATACACACACGTGCACACACACACACACGTGCACACACACACACACGTGCACACACACACACACACACACACACACACACACACACAAAGCTGGGAAAGAGAGCGTGTAGGGGTAAGAACAACAGCCCCAGCAGCTAGACACAGTCAAAGCTCATAGAGCGTAAGACACACACACACACACACACACACACACATCAAATTCGAGCTAAAGTAAAAACAAAAACCCAAAAAACACAGAGAGGTTAACGAACTGAGCTCTGAGCACGCTTGGCCGTCCGTCAGTCCGTCCGTCGTCTCAGTGGCCAATTTTTATTGCCTACAAGTTGTATACTTTTCAATTCGCTGTAATTGTGGCAAGTCGAGCTTTCAATTTGCCTCAGTTAAACGAAGCGTTGAATTGAAAGCCAGCTGGGGGGAGTGGAGGGGGGAGTGGAGGGGGAACTGCCATGTCTATATATATAATTTGCTAATCATATTTGGCAAATTATGTTGTAAGCCGCACAATTGTACAATCAAAATGATGTGTGAAGCGACACGACACATAAACACACAAACACACACACTCGACACACACACTCACTCGCACACACACTCGACACACACATGCTAAATACAGTTGACAAATTTCCATGTCCAATTTGCCGAAACTGAAACTGATGTCTGGGGGGCCATAGAAAGTCGCAAAACTAGGCAAAAGGAAATGCAGAAGAAAATCGCGTGAATCACATATGCAAAGTGGCACAAAATGAAAAGAAAAACTGAAGAAACAACAAGAAAAACCTAATGCCACGCCCCGCTACACCGCCCCACAGCAACAAACGTTTTCAGTAATAAACAATTAAACTTGATTTGTAGAGGCCTATAAGAGGTGAAGGAGGAGAGGGGGAGGGGGGCATAGAGTTTACTGTAACTCACGATAGGTAAATGACCAAAGAGTCATCGTCATCCTCATCATCATCATCCTCATCATCATCATCATCGTCATCCTCCTCATCATCGACATTGGCAAATAATTTGTCGTGCTGCCGCTTAAATGGATTAATTGAGTGGAGTTTTTATTGATGGGCAGAGCATTAGTTCGGTTTCTCTTTTCAGGCCAGGACAGTCAGTCGCTCCATAGCGAGCTGAGTTGTTTTGATTTATAGCCGACATGTAAACTCGCTGTATATCAAATGATATTTAATGCCCTCAAAACTGATTAGTCACCCGTTGCGTATTCAATTTGAAGAGTCATTCGATATACGGAGATGCCATTTATAAAAACCAGAAACAGCACAAAAACTAATCAAATCTGTCTAAATTTAACAAAGTAAACCGTGACTAACTACAAGCATACAGAGGGACAGACAACATTCATAATCCTGGTGTTTCACAACACTTAAAGTCATTCGATGTGAATGGCAAATTTTATGGGAATGGTGCGATGGCCACTTGAAAAGAAGAAGTGCATAAAGCAGAACTTATTGGGCAATCTTTTTCGATAGTTTTATTTAAGCGTAATAGAATAAGTCGATAAATTGAAATAGAATTATAAATATTTAATATGGAATATAATACTTGAAGGTCGACATATTAAATATATTGATATAGAATTATAGATATTTGATATAGAAATACATAAAGTCGAACTTCCCTATAATGAATCTTGACGGGAGCAGAAAATCACTTTATTATACAGAAATTATATTTTTTTAAATGAAATTGGAAAGAAAAAGTCAATCAATTCATAATAGGCAAAACTTCATTGTATAGAAGTTCACTATAGCGAAGTTCGACTGTAATACTAGAAGGTTCCGCTTGGATTCCATTTATGTTTAGAGAATTTGCGACCTTTGGGAAGCCCTTATCGACTCAACTACTTATCAACTACTTCCGTCTGCCTGTCACTCTCAACTGTCATCTGCACAAACCTTATACTCCCTTTTGCACTATTACCATGTACAGTTGCTGCGTCATGCCATTGATGAAGCGCAGCGTAAGACTTTTCGCAAATTTATCAAAAAAGCAAAACAAAAGACATAAAATGAAAAAAAAAATCAAGCGTTATTTTTTAAATAATTTTTTTCTCAGATTTTTGCATTGCAATCAACTCTCCTGCCAGCGGCAAATTTAGTTGTTGTTATTTCTGTTTGATTTGCATAATTTTGCACGCGAGAAACACTTCATAAGAAATCGCATGCAAATTGAAAATTTGATTTTCGTCATAATGTTGATTTCGGTGTTGCGCAAAAGTTTTTAAAGGTGTTGAAGGTTATAGTAGTAGAAGTAGCAGTAGTAGTAGTAGAAGTAGTAGTAGTAGTAGAAGTAGTAGTAGTAGTAGAAGAAGTATTAGTAGAAGTATTAGTAGAAGTAGTAGTAGTAGTAGTAGTAGTAGTAGAAGTAGTAGTAGAAGTAGTGGTAGAAGTAGTAGCTAGTAGTAGTAGTAGTAGTAGTAGTAGTAGTAGTAGTAGTAGTAGTAGTAGTAGTAGTAGTAGTAGTAGTAGTAGTAGTAGTAGTAGAAGTAGTAGTAGTAGTATAAGTAGTAGTAGTAGTAGAAGTAGTAGTAGTAGTAGTAGAAGTAATAGTAGTAGAAATAATAGTAGTAGTAGTAGTAGTAGTAGTAGAAGTAGAAGAAGTAGTAGTAGTAGTAGAAGTAATAGTAGTAGAAATAATAGTAGTAGTAGTAGTAGTAGTAGTAGAAGTAGAAGAAGTAGTAGTAGTAGTAGAAATAATAGTAGTAGTAGTAGAAGTAGTAGTATAAGTAGTAGTAGTAGTAGTAGTAGTAGTAGTAGTAGTAGTAGTAGTAGAAGTAGAAGTAGTAGTAGTTTATCTTTTGTTTATGCACAAATTGAATTCAGGCGGAAATGAAGGTACATAAATCACCAAATCAATATTATAGTACATATAGTATATACATATTATAGTATATATAGTATATGTATATACTATATATAGTATGCTAATAATTTTATTCGATCAGCGTAATAATAGACATTTTTATGTTGCGATTGGCCTAATTGGATTTTCGCACTTGATTTATGTGCTCAAAAAGTTGCCGTTTTGATTGATTGATTGATTGATGAATTATTATTATTATTGTTGTTGTTGTTGTTGTTATTGGCTTGCATAATGAAGCGCACAATTGGGTTCAATTGGTGATGGGCATGCGAATCAACATATTGTACATAAAAATATATAACATACATAACAATAAAGATGATGATGATGTGGATGATGATTAAGAACTGACCACAGTCAAGCGTTAGCCATATGTTTACAACCTCCTCACAATATGCTCAAACTTGGCAAAGAATATGTGCCAAATATAAATCACAGCCTTACCTACGCATTCCACAAGGTGAGCACACACACTCACACTCACACTCGCACACACATACAAATAGGCAAAAAGTGTGCCCAAAAATAGCTCAAGTTTAGCCCCCGATTAGCATCAGTAGCCGTTGCAACGTGATGAGCTGTGACTCCATTCAGCTAACCTATTATTATTGTCTCTCCGTCTCCTCTTTGCTCCTCTCTTCTTCCGCTGTGTGGCCAGGTGTAGGTGTGCCCAGTTTGCGTGACAGTTTTGCCAATGCGGCCACACTGGCGACGCATGGCTCTTGGCTGGCTGGGCTAATTGTTCACACCCGCCGAACCACACCCAGAGCTGAAACTAATCTGTAAACAATTAAGGGGTGTGTGTGTGTGAGTGAGTGTGTGTGTGTGTGTGTGTGGTGTTTGAAGATGGCTATCGTTGGCTGTGCAACACATGCTGTACATACCACACATCACAAATTAATTTGCAACGTATGCCACTCGACTAATTGAGTTTGAAATGGGCCAAGCGATATCGCCAACACGCTGAGACGCCCTTTCAACCGATCAAATAATTAAATTCATTAATTAGCTACACGAAAGGGTAAACAATTTAGTTATATAGCAAATTCGTTGCACGAAATAATCAAATCAGCAGCCGCTGCAGATCGTAGCCAATTTTATTTAATGGAAAACTACAGCAAACATCGAACATAAATAAATAAAAAGAGAGAGGAGAGCGGGGAGCTGATAAGACAAATAGAAAAAAAAGACTAATCAAACTAACAACAAAAGGGAAGGCATTGTATATACAATTAATATACGTTTTGTAACTGTGTGTGTGTGTGTGTGTGTGTATGTGTATGTCTAACCAAACTCATTTAGCTCACTTTCTCACAAACAAACAACAACAACAAATAGACAACTCACATACAAACAAAGCAAATCAAACACTAATCTTGCGCTCCCTCCCACTACTCACTCTCACTCTCTCACTCTCCAGCGCTTTCCTCTTTATCTCGCATTGCACTCATTCTGTTGCTCACGCAGCAAATATTTATTTCGAGATCAAAGCATTGCCATGCGCAAGTTCTTGCCTTAATTGAAGTCTTAATGCAGCGGCAAAGCCAAACAGCTTTAACACAAACAGACCGCATTTTTTAAGCCACACAAAAAACAGTTACACATGTTTTACATTTGTGATAATTTCATATCTAGACAACTGGGTGGCTGCCCTAACGGTAAAACTTGTGTTTCACTTTATTCGTTGTCTGCAATTTTCTTTTGTCAAATGTCAGCTGTTGGCGCACTTGCCCTTTGGCAACTCTCACTCACTCACACACACACACACACACACACACACGCACACTCAACTCATTGAGAGTGTGACACGCAATATGGCGTCATTTCTTTGGCCGAAGCGCAGTCTACAATGAACGTGACAATTAAATAAGTAACCGACATGCGAGAGCGAGAGAATTAAAGGGAGAGAGAGAGCAGATAGTTAGATTGGGTCACTAGAGATGAGCGCGTGACATTTACGTGAGCAAAGGAAATACTATCGAAAGTGCATGGAAAAATACTTGACGTCATAATAAAGACTAAGATTAAGCACTCTGTTGACCATTTACGTGCTATACATACATATATGTATATTCTAATAGTAATATCATACGCCGATTATAAAGCACGCTTAGGGTGGCGCCACAACCCGACGATATCAGCGTTAGGTTAAGCACATAATTACATGCGTCTGACAACATAAGCACGCACTTGCCATTACTAAAACTCGCATGCGATATTGTATGCAAACGGTGTGTGGCCAGTGATCGATTGCCGGAAATTCAGTAGAAAATGGCAAAGTGCGATAAGCCCAAACAGATATAAATAGCACAATTTTTCACACATGCTTTCCGTTGAATTTCTTTCGCAGCACTTTAATTGAAACAATCAACGAAAATGATATCATACGCGAAATTGCTGAAGAAAAATTGCTGCTACTTTCGGTTAGTTTTTCTTTTTCACATTGGGGAAAGCGGGTACACTGAAAATTCTATAATTGCAGCTGTTGCTACTGTTATTATTATTATCGTGTGTTGCTGTTAACTGCAGCGATACGGATAACGGTGCTGCTACGCTGACGAATCGAGAGCACTTGACTTTTGCCCAGTCGGAATGCCCCCACGCTCAATGGTCGCCCAATTCGATTAGAATTCGGCTAATCGGTTGTGTCATCACAGAACAGGCGTGCGAAAAGATGAATAAATATTTAAATTTAAGCATTTGAAATCACTTCACCCGCAAAAAATGCTAAATGAGTCACCTCTATGTATTGTTATTGTTATTAATGCAGGCATTGCTCTCTTCCGCTCTTCAATCGCTTCTTCTCTACATCTGTCTGCCATATTGAAATTGGGTTAATACCATGTGTACACACATACATACATACTTACATACATACTTACACACTTATTGAAATGTTTGCTGGCTTGACTTTTGCTTTCGGCACATTTTTACGGCTCGCTAGGCTAGCGTTAGCCGCTTTATTGATTTTTCTTATTTGCACAAAATGCATAAGGGAAAATGCACGAAATGCTACAAGCAACTCAAGTGCATACATATTAACATTTATAAGTAGCAATGTGTGAGTGTGAGTGAGTGTGTTTGTAGTAGATGGAAGAAGCAGAGTTGCATTTTTATTATTGAGCGGCTTATTTGTTTTACGCGGCCTGCGCACACATACTATCACTCTTTGCATAAAAACAAATAAAAGCTTATACACACACATTATGTGTGTATGTGTGAGTGTATGTAATTCCTACCCCAATTACGTCCTGGAGCCCACGCATCACAACAGCTGCAGCGGCGCTGATTTATCGATTTTTCACTCTCCAACGCATTCTAATTCGGCAATTACATAAAAAGCTCCAAGGGAAATAAGAAAAAGATAAGAGAAGATACGCGATAAATGTTAAAATCAAATTAGCACAGCATTCGGCCACGGCCAGCTAAAATTAGCTGAATTAAAAAAAAGACTACTAAACCAAACCACCTGTCCCGGGGGAGACAAAGCGCCAAGGCGATGGGCGATGAGTTGTATCTGTTTTTCTCTATTTATTTATTTCTTATTTTTCGCACAAGAACAAATCACACGTATAATTTCTAGCTGCCCTTGAGTCTCATTTACTCGTATCTGTCTCTTCTACCTGCCTTTTGCACACATTCACACACACATGGGCAGAGGCGGCCGCCGCCTCTTGGACTGGCAGACGACGCCAAAACCCACGCATACAACTAAATGTGTCTGTTTTTTAAGGCTAGTGCATGTGCATGCACAATTTGTGTGTGTGTATGTCATGTACTTACTCTTTTTTGCAAGAAATTCGCTGCAAATTGGCTTTTGATGGCTCGCCTCTGCCTCTGGATCCAATACAGGTTGTCAAGGAAAATGTTAACCTTGTGTGGCAATAAAACTGGTCACTTCTTGTGGCTGGAGACTTGTTAATTCAATGGCCATATAATTAATACGCGTTAAAACGCTTACTAGCGACGCATCGCACAACACTTTCATTTAACATTTTTTATTTGCCATAAAAATTGTTTCTTTCTGCTCGACAAAAAGGAAACACTGACTCCGTATACATAACTGGTTTTCTTCAATGGCAACTAACTTTTCTTTTTGACAATCGCGTGTTGCTTTTTGCCTTTTCTTATTGGTATTTTAAAAATTTGCAGAATTCGTTATGCCATGCACCCGATTTTTTGTTTATAATCCTTGCAATTAAAAACTTGTATTAACAAATCGAATGCACGAAAGCGGACCCGTATTTTTGTCTTTGCGCGTTCAACGCGATGAAATAATGACGACTGCCACACTTGGCGTTTTTGCGCCAAAATTGGAACTTTTTTATGTTTTGGCGCAATGGTACTTTTTTCTTAAATTGGTTCTGTAATTCGCTATGATAGACACACTTGGCGTTCTTGTGCCAAAATTGGAACTTTTTTCTTAAATTGGTTCTTTAACTCGCTAAGATAGCTTTAAACTTGTTAAAACAAATTTCTAAAAAAAATATATAATATAAATTCTTCTGTTGAGCTCACAAACAGATTTAATTGTCATCTGAAAGCTATTGAATATAATATTTAGGAGGCGCGTCAAAAAGACTCATGGGATGCCTCTGTTAAGCAAATTGAAGTCGTCAACGAATTTAAGAGAATAGATTATTCATCTCTGGTCCCAGAAAATTAATATATTTGATGAAGAAAAATATGATTATGCTCAAATTGCCACTTGTTATTCATTTTTATCGAATTATGAGCAAAAATGGACCGCGTTATCCAAAGTTTTAAAAAAACTTGATCTGAGTTCGTGTGCGCACCGGAACGCACAGACTTGTTGCAAGCAAAGGGCGCTGAACATTTTCTCTTCTTCTTTATTATGTTAATAGTAGAGTAACAATGTCGAAATTCAAAAGCAAGTTTTGTAAGAGAATTTATAGTTATAAAAATGACTGTTTTATCTATATCGACGCTTATTGCTTAAATGTTATTTGTAAAAATGTATTGGCGTTTTCTCTAGTCTATTAGTCGAGAAAATATCTCGATAAAATGAAATACTAAATTTTACTGGGCACAATTATCGAAAATAATGGGATTTTGACTACGCAAAACATTCAAATCATCATGATGAGAGTGTTTTTATTTTACTTATTTTATTAAATATTATGTAATGGCACAATTAAGCTGAATATATGCAATAATTGGAAACGTTTAAACAAATTTAATAATTGTGCGCAGCAGGTGATAACGTTTAATTATAAATAATGGTTAACTGGTATTTATTGTATTTATTACCTGTATGCGGTATTTTTAACAATATATTCACGCGGCCACACCGCACGATATTCCAAAATATCGATAATACAGACGTGTCATTTGCGACGACTGTAAATACATAAGTTTTTATTTAAATTTGCGGCTTTCAATTAAAACCATTGAGTCGCTGTGTATCTTAATTGGATTTGTTCAAAATAACGCTTAATCGTGAAGTTTCAAAATTTGCATTTAGTACAAGAAACGCGCGCAGTTAGAAACTGCCAGCGTACCAAACATCAGCTGGGCCCAGGCAGGCGACTTTGGGAAAAAAGACCACACCAAAATTTGAACCCTGAAAACCCCCAACCCCAAATAATCACACTGAGGAAACAACGCTGACTTGTAAATAATTAGAGGCCGGCTCAAGAACACAATCAATGGCGGGTCAAAAATTTCAGTACGATGAGAGTGGCGGAACGTTTTACTACTTTGTGTTATCGTTCTTAGCGCTGGTGCTGATACCAACGACGATTTACTATTGGCCACGTAAAAAGAAAGAAGGTTGGTTAATGCTGATTATAATCGCACTGCACATCGCACACCCGCTGACCCTGTCTCATTTAGCAGTGTGTGTGTGTGTGTGTTGGTTCTTTTCCCTAGGTGCAAACATGTGTTATAAATGGACACGTTCCAATAAGTTATTCTAACAACGTTGACGACCTGAGCTTAGCAAGTGTATGTGTGTGTTGGTGAAAGCTGCGAGTGCAGTAATAGCAGCAACAACATCTCAAGCCAGCTCACTACACAAATGGGACACACACACACTTACACATAGCAGCAGACACAAGCTCTCGCGATCAGTGCTGCCGCTTTGGCTTTTTTTCAGATATGCTAAATTAATTTATAGCTTTTTTTATATTTAGCTAAAACTTATTACTTTTATATATTTATTTAATTATATTTAAAAAAAAAACCACAGTTGTTTAGCTATTTTTAATCGCAGTTGACAACACTGCTCGCTCTACTCCACATACGATTCTCATCATTCTCCCCCTCCCGCAGATGGCAGCAAAAGAAAAGAAGAATGCGAGTGCGCCGACTGCTTGAAGAAGAAATTGATTCTGGCCAATGCCGAACCTTATCGCGTCCTCAAATCGGTTGCCATCAAGCTGACCATTGTCCTCGGCTGGGCTCTGCTGCTGTTCCTCACCTATCGCGTGTCTCAGTTCGACTACGAGATGGCGAGCTTTGACCCCTTTGAAATCTTGCATATACCGCCAACATCATCGCAGGCAGAGATCAAGAAGGCCTACTACAAGCTATCCAAGGTGCTGCATCCTGATAAGGAGACGGGCGATGAGAAGTCATTTATGATGCTGAGCAAAGCATACCAGGCGCTCACCGACGATGTGGCCAAGGAGAACTATGAGAAATATGGTAATCCCGATGGTCCGGGTGCCATGTCATTTGGCATTGCGCTCCCCTCCTGGATTGTGGAGAAGGAGAATAGCGTTTGGGTACTCGGTCTATACGGTTTGGTCTTCATGGTGGCATTGCCCTCTGTCGTGGGCGTCTGGTGGTATCGTTCCATACGCTTCAGTGGCGATAAAGTGCTGCTGGACACCACACAAATGTATTTCTACTTCATACACAAGACACCACATATGCTGCTGAAGCGTGCCCTCATGGTGCTGGCAGCCAGTTTGGAGTTTGATAAACGCCACAACTCTCAGGTGGTGGAGCGGCAGTCCGATAACGATGAAGTGCCAGCGGTAGGTTGATATGACTAAGTCGTATGTGTGTATGTGTATTATAATACTTACTTTACTCTCCCATCCACAGCTCATCCGGCAGCTGCCAAATCTGAACGAGAAATGCAAGGAGCATCCACTGTGTCGCATGTATTCCATTAAGGCGCGTGCCATTCTACACGCCCATCTCACGCGCATTCCACTCAATGCAGAGACACTGGAGCGTGATCGTCAGTTCATCGTGAAGAAGTGTCCCTATCTGGTGCAGGAGATGGTCAGCTGTGTGCATCAGCTGGTCATGATGGCGTATGCGCGGCGCGTGCCTCGCCTGCCCAGCATTGAGACCATTGAGAACTGCATGAAAATGTCACCGATGATTATCCAGGCACTCTGGGAGTTCAAATCACCGCTGCTGCAGTTGCCGCATCTGACCGATGATCACTTGTATTTCATGAACAAGAAGCGCCACGTTAAGAACCTACAACAGTTTGCCCAGCTGAAGCCGGAGGAGAGTCGTATGCTGCTCAAGAATCTAAGTGATTCCGAGTATGAGAACATTATGCGTGTGCTGGGCAAGATGCCATTGATTGACTTTGCCATACGCTGCGAGGTTATCGATGATGAGAACACCAATGTGGTGACTGCCGGAGCCATTGTCACGGTTACAGTTACGCTGGAGCGTAAGGATATGAGGACGCTGTTCGGCGACACCAAGGCACCCGAGAAACAGGGCATTAAGGATGATGCAACTGAGGAGGGTGCTGGTGATGAAGACGAGGGCGCTGCAGCTGCGACAGCGGTGCCTGTTAAAAAGGCTTCCGCCTGGGCCAAGCCACGTAAGGGCGGCAAGGGTAAGGGTGGCAAGAAGCCGGCCAACAATCAGCAGAAGAAGAAGACGCAACCGAAGCCAACAACAGCAGCTGCTACCACTGCTGCAGCTGCATCTGCTACCACCACCACGGATGATCAGACGGCGGCCAATTCCGAGGCAGAGTCTGATGCCGGCGAGCACAGTGATGTCGAGTCTGTGGCCGGTTCGGGCAGCGAGGATGAGGAGAAGAATAACAAGAACAACTCCTCGTTAGACGATGATGATGATGAGGAGTGGGAGCGCCTGCAGGCGAAGCTCAATAAACGCGAGCGTCTAGAGGGCAAATCTCGCATGTCGCACTCGGTGCACTGTCCCCAGTTTCCCGAAGAGAAGCAGGAGTACTGGTGGACATACATATGCGATAGAAAGTCGCGTACGTTGCTCACAGCGCCCTATCACGTGACAAATCTCGTCGAGAAGGAGGAAATACAGCTTAAATTCACGGCGCCACGTTGGCCCGGAGTCTACACGTTTACGGTGTGCTTAAGATCGGGTGAGTTAGTGGCCACAATACTAATGGAATCTCTAAGTAATATTACCTCTCTTCCTTTGTAGATTCATACTTGGGTATGGATCAGCAGCAGGAGCTGAAATTGGATGTGCAAAAGGCACCCGCACCACCGACAGATCATCCGCAATGGGATCTCAGCGAATCAGAGCCGGAGCACAATGATCAACAGGAGAATCTGAGCGATTACACAACGGACACATCGGATGAAGAGGATAGCGATTAAGCACCGTTTCTCATGACAACAGTCCTAATAGGTTCCCCCCCAGCCTCTCTCTTCCCCGCTCTAAATGTCAGCATTTTTTTTATCTTAATACAACGTAAAATTGATTTTGATTGTGTTTTCCTTCACGCCCTCCCTCGTTTTATTATTATTATAATTAGTAAATGATTTTTGCGTTTGCGAAGTGTAATTATTCGCATTTATTATACTTATTTTTACTAGTTTTTGTAATTGTAATGAACACATGGATAAAGAGCCCGAAACTAGAGCGTAAATGGTAAATAACTAAAACAATTAAGTAAAGAATAAATTCATTTTTAATGTCACTGTACTAAAAATAATTATAAATGTACTGTATATTTAATTATTTGGATACAAACAGAAAGTAAGAAACAAAAAGAAGTCAAGTTTTACTATTGACATTTTCTGGTCAATTTATGAAAGAAAGTAAACAAAATGCAAGCAAAAACCGATAAATACAAAATAAAAAGGAATTTAAATTTAATTAAGCTGCTGATTTTAATATCATTTAATTATCTTTAACATCTACTGCGCAGCTGCGGCACGCTCCATGTCCAGTAGCTGAGCTGAAGCCGTGTCCGATTCGTTTGCTGGAACTAGTTCCGGAACTAGTGCTGCTGCTGTAGTTGTTGCTATTGTTTCGTTTATTCGCTGTGGGAGTAGAAAAGTTATACAAAGGATTTTCTTTACTTAATGTGAGATTTGCATTGCTTTCTCAGCATCTTTCTTCATTACCCTTCACCAGCTGTATTATTATTAGTGTTTATATGTGTTCGTTCTTTATTTACAATACAAGTGCATTATGCGCTAATGTGTGTGTGTGAGTGTGTAGGTGATGCGTCTACAGGTGCTTCATGAGTGTGTGTGTGTGTGTTGTGTGAGGGTGCTGTGTTCTATGCCCTTTGACTGTTTCGTTCGTTCGTTGTTTGCTTTCTCTCTTTGCTGTTAAGTTCACTCTTCTTCATCTTCACTCTCTTCCTCTTCGGAAGATGATGTAGCTTTGTCATCTGATTTATCTTTCGCTTCGTCTACTTTTTCTTTCTTCTCCTCTTCGGAGCCTTTTGCTGTTTCATCCACTGGCTTTTCTTCTTCATCAGTTTTCTCTTCGGTTTCGCCTTCCTCGGGCTTTTCTTCTGTTTTTTCCGTTTCCTCGTTCTTTTCTTCCTTCTCTTCGGCTGTATCTTCACTCTTTTCTTCCTTCTTTTCATCTGTATCTTCGCTTGTTTCTTTCTGTTCTTCTACAGCGTCTTCAGTCTTTTCTTCCTCATGTTCTGCTGTTTCCTCGCTCTTTTCTGCCTTTTCCTCTGCGGCCTTTTTAGCCTCTGCTGTTTTTTCTTCCTCCTCTTCTGGTTTCTCTTCACCGTCCTTAGACTTTTCAGTTTCCTCTTTAGCTTCTTCTTTTGTTTCTTCTTCCTTTTCAGTTTCCTCTTTAGCTTCTTCTTTTGTTTCTTCTTCCTCCTCTTCTTCAGATTCCTCGTCTGATTTTTCCTCCTTTTTATCTTCAGCATCGTCCGCCTCAGTTTTTTCATTCGTTGCCTTTTCGGCATCTTCCGTTTTAGCTTCCGCATCGCCATCGCCTTCTTCAGTTTTCTCCTTTGACTCCTCATCGTTTGCAGTGTCTTTCACCTCTTCCGTGCTTTCTTCATCAGTTTTCTTACCATCACCAGATTCTTCTGTATCGTCTCCTTCTTTCTTTTCACTTTCATCAGCTGCTTTGTCTGTTTCAGCATCAGGAGAAAGTTAAATTTTGTAGCCCCAAGTGCCAGTTGTTCCTCTACTTTACCTGTTACATCCGCGTTCTCTTCTTTGGACTCAGATTCTCCTTCTTTACCTTCGGTGGCTTCGTTTTCAGTCTGAAGATGTGCAGTTTGGTGAGTTTATGGTGGGTGTGGTGAGTTTTTATTCAAGGTGAGTTTTGGCATTGTTGTTGAGGAAATGTGGTAAAGGGAAAAATTGTATATATTTACAGAACTTATTGAGGATCTACTACTAATGCTAATGCTAATCTAGAAATCAGCTGCTCTATAGCCGTAACATGCCTGGGATTAGCTTTTCAATCGCATCTAGTCATCTAATGTTATATTCCATGCAACAAACACAATCGATTTTCGCTTTACCTTTTCTTCACTACTTTCATCCTTTTTATCTGCATCCACTTCATCACCATTTTCGGTTTTCTCCTTATCCTCAGTCTGTTCGCCAGCTTCATCTTCATTCTTTGAAAATTAACGAGCGAAAATGTTAGCTTAACATGATCTGTTGCTGTAAACTAACATGCGCTGCTTAGCTGATTTTAGTTTTGGGGTTAAGAAAGCTTTCGACTCATTTTGATTTTAGTAAATACAAATATATTTCATTGATTTATTTCATATATACTTATATATTCAGCGGATTTTTATGTTTTCGCATTAACATAACTCAGCCGCAGCACAAACTGTTATACTACACTCTCATTTAGGTTTGGGGTTAAATCAAATAAATGGAAGCTTAACTAAACTAAATCGTGTCAGTTTTGTATGTGTTAACATAATAAGTTTGCATCTAATACAATCATAATAATGTTACATATTCATACAAAGGTGTGTGTGAGTGTGAGTGAATGTAAGTGTCTTTTTTTTAATAAATATCTCAATATTCATTTGATAAAAATGTATTAATTTCGTTTAGTGTAAACACATTGCTTAATTAATTAATTAGTGTGTGGTATGCATGTCATAAATATATATATTTTTACATATATAAATATTGTGGCTTAAATTAAAGAACCGCAGTCGTGGTACATAGAGAAGCCCATTTCGTTTTGCTGGAACTCGACAACAGGAGAGAAGTTGTTCAAATGCTGTTAGGTTACAGTTTTATGTTATTGCTACTGTTGTTAACATGGCTGGCTGCGTTGTGTTAGTAGAAGAGAGTTGCAGTTGCTGTTGTTATTGTTGTTGTTGTTGTTGTTGTTAAATGTTATTGTATTAATATAAATATTAATTTTGTCTTTGTGGTTGCTTCAGTGCAGGCTTGTTGTAGTAGTTGTTGCTGCTCTTGTTGTTGTCGCTTCATAACGGTAGTAAACAGAAAAGTACAAAGCTCTCAAACCTCTGCCTTCTCCGCTGTCTCCTTGTCCGCCTCACCATCTCCGTCACCTTCCGCCGGTGCCTTTTCCTCTCCCTTGGGCGCGCCATTCTCCTGCTTCAGTTCGATCTGAGCAGTGCTCACGGCCGTGGTATCGGCTGGTGCCAATTTCAAGAACACCTCCAGGGTGTCGATCTCATTGGCCAAATCGAAGGCATCATAATCACCGCAATAATCTTCATCGTTGAAGATTTGCGGCGGCAAGGGATGTCTGGGCTCTGGATCGCTAACGGTGCCACCATTGCTGGTGGATTTGTTTTGCATCATTTCCTTTTCGCTCTCCTTGCCGGGCTCTGTGATGTCTACAGTATCGTACTTAAAGTTCTTACTGTCCAAGATCATGAGCACGCGCTGCTGGCGTTTCTTCACCTAAAAAGAGAAATAAATTATTGTTTTGTAAATTAAAATGTATAAATGGACAGTTCTCCACTATATTAAAAGCTGTTAAATATTAGTTACTTTATCAAGTACTTTCTCGTTCCCCAGCCCTGGTTTGCGTTTACCGGCAAGCCCAAACAAATGCTACCTACACACATGCACTTAAACGCTCTCACCAGTGTTGCCAACTGTCAGGAATCAATCAAGAATTAGTCATAAAAGTCAATTGAATCAAAACTGGTGATTTTATTGAATGAAATGAAATAAAGACTCTAAATAATAATAAATACTATAATTTAAAATAATAATACTATAATTAAAACACCGGGAATTGACTAGAAAATAACTAGATTGCCAACACTGGCTTTCGCAGCTTGACAAGATAAAGAAAATAGGATTGTTTGAGGCCAGCCATATGTATATGTATGTATGTATGGTACCCACTTTAATGTCTTATCGCTAGTTGCGTGTAATTGACTTTCGATAAAGATTCTTATTATTTTGTATGTACTTTTTATAGACGCTGACACTACAGCCATACTATCAATAACAATAAACAACGGAGCAGAAAAAAGAGCCAAGCTAAGAGCGTTGCTCTCTGCGCTTTCTCTGTGTGCGCTCGCACCCGCTGCCATTGGTCGGATTCGCACAAAGACCGTTGTTTTAGTTCCTATTGAGTGTTCTTTATGCGAATAACACAAAGATGGGGAAGACAGGTCAGACGAGGGAATCATGAATCATGCTCTCATGCGACAATTACAGTTACGAATACATGCAAAACAAAGCGTGTACCCACGCAAATTAGAAAAGTGCGATCAATGAGTTCGCAGACAAATTAAATAAGCTTATATGGAAATGTTTGCGGTCGTTGCTTCTGCTGCTTCTTCTTGCCACCACCAGCAAGCGCACGCACACATGCACACGCCAATCAAAATACCCACTTGCTGTTCTCTTCGCTAGATATGACGTTTCGACTGTACGTACTACATCATCATGCACACACACACACACAGTTGCAATTGTGGATATTGTGGTACGCAAACAAACAAAAATATGTTGCGCATAAAATAGAATATGCAATTGAGTGTTGCTGCTTTTTATCGGTGTATGTGTGTATTCTGCCAACTAACCCAAGCATTCCATTAACATGACACTGACTCTCACAATTCAATCATTCACCCATACATGTGCAACTATCTTGTGTGCTCTTCAGCTGCCCCGCCCCGCTCCACACCCACGCATCGAGTGCAATACTCACCTCCTTGTTGCCGGACATGCCGCTGACGTACACTTTCAATACCATTTTTGCAATTAATAATGCGTCGTTTGTGTTTAATTTAAAGCTTTATTTGTTGCGCGAAATAAAATATTCGACTTTCACGGCGATAAAAATATTTTTAGAACTTTCTTTGCTCCTCTTTTTGCTTTCGTTGCTCTTGGCCCCTACCGCGATACGTAATGTTGATTATATACACGCACTGGGCTAACAGTTAAGATACGCAGCTAATTGGATGTTAACGCGTACTAAAATTAGTTAATTATGTATAAAAGTAGAAAAATATTTAAGAATATTAATTGCACAAATCCGCTGTGAATTCTGCCTTTTTATTCCCACTAATGCTAGCAAAACATCGATGTCGATATCGATCATATCGGTGTCCCGTCAATAATCGATAAATATATATCTGTAAAGAAAAATACCAAATCTTCCAACTGAGTAAACTGGTATTCTCAGATTCGATAGTCGAGGCATTTTAGAATTTCAAACTCACTACTGTATCTATAAATTTCAACTGGTTTTAATGTTTTAAAAATCGTATAAAATACGCCTTCGTATTTGATAAATTCAAGAACTAAAATATTTGTTGTTTATTCGTTTATTCGTTCTAGTTTGATTGAGTTGATTAACGTTTGGTATGCTGTTACAAAACGATAACAATACTTGAAAGAAGTCACAGGTAATTAAGTATCGCACATCTCTAAGTGAACAGTTCACGAATCGTCGTCACCGCATGCATCGGTCGTCCATTTTTCGTAAGAATCCGACAGAAAACTGAAAATTACATCGCAAAAAGACAAATTAAACGGATCAAAAACTTTATAAGAACATTCAAGAAACTCAGCACAGTGCATTTCAGTGGCCTTTGAAATACTGCTCAATCCAATAAGCAATAGCAATACATACATATAGCCCTACAATTGAACGGAAAACGTTCGTGCGTATGAACAATAAAAAGTAAATAAAACGCGTGTGCGAAGTGGTGCATAATTGGGAGCGAAAGAAAAATACAAATTAACGTAAGTGTGCAGTAATCTCAACACAGAGGCCCATCTAATTGCTTGGAGCACCTATTTTTTCTTTAATGCTATCTAAAGAGCTGATAATGATATGCGTTGCTGCGACCATTTTTAAAATTTCACGAAATCAAAATTCCAACTCACAGCTGCAAGTGTGTACGTTTGTGTGTGTGCGTGAGAGCGAGACGACTATAGAGCGCATAAGCTGCTGTCATTTTGTATTTTTTTTTTAAACGACTTTGGCGTTTGTCACGTAAAAAAAATCACTAATCATTTATTATTAAAAAAAAAAAGAACAAAAAGTGTAAATTACGGGAGAACGTAAAGGCAGTGCATACACACATCACATCGATTTTGAGTTCATTAGCATCAGCATTAGCTGCATGCGTATCAAGTGAGTGTGTGTGTGTGGTTTTAGTGTGAAAACAGCTGGTACAGCTCGAAGGATACGCATACGCATTAATGTGTGGTGTGTGTGTGTGTGTGAGTGTGAGCATCTGTCTGCCTGTGTGAGTGTAGTGGTTGGTTTTCTTTGCCTTTTGATCTCTTCCTTCGCGTGCATTGCTATGCATGTAGTTGGAGTTCTAGAGAAGTGGTGGTAATTATCGGCCTCTGGCCAAGCGAACACTCCCTTTAATTACGCATCGCTACTCGGGTTTTTTACTGCCTTCTACGCCGTAGCATCTACCAGGCCATAAATCGCTGCACCATTTTCTTTTATGACTGTGTGTGTGTGTGTGTGCGCTGTGTGCGTGTATGCGTCAGGTGAATCCTGTTTTCCTTTAAAAACCCGTTCCGGTGTTCGAATGTCATTCAGTCGTTGTCTCAGTCGGCTACTGTCAACTTGTCTCCTGATTTCACTCCATTTTGTTATTCTTTGCAGTGAAAAACGCTTCCAAAGAAAAACTGTGTGGCAATAATAATTAAAAAAGAAAAAAGGAAACAACTTATCAATTTACAACTAAAGGAAACTATTGACTATACGATTCTCAATCGCTTAAAGCGCAATTAAAACATAGCTATGGCATGTGCAACACTTAAACGCGCCTTGGACTGGGAATCGCTCAACCAGCGCCCCTCAAAACGTCGTCGCTGCATTCCGTTTGGGCAATCTGGTGGGAACTCGCCATCCCGCAACGGCAACAATGATGGCACCCATGCCAGCACCAGTTCCAGTTCCATGATGAACAACAATCGTTATGCCAAAGATAGCACTGAACCCAGTCCATTCTCAGAATCTGCATTGGCAAAGATGTCGCCAGGTAAGCACTGCTCTTGGAATTCTTTATCTATTGGTATTCTTAATCATATTGTATTCAACAGATAAAATGGCTGAGAATTTGTGCAATGAAATCAAAAGACTGCACAAGCGCAAGCAATTGCCCATCACATCGGCCGCTTTGGAGCGTATGCAGGACTCGGAGTCGAGCGGTTCTGAAATGGGACCAGATAGTCCACATCGTCCGGATAGCCCACCTACTCATATGATGCGCCACCACGGCGAGAAAGCATTGTTTACCTTCAAACAGGTGCAGCTAATATGCGAGGGTATGATCAAGGAGCGCGAGGATCAGCTGCGTGAACGCTACGAGTCCGTGTTAACCAACAAGCTGGCCGAGCAATACGATGCCTTTGTGAAATTTACATACGATCAGATCCAGCGTCGCTATGAAGCAGCGCCCAGCTGTAAGTATCTATACTTACCACATCTACCACTCGATGACAAGATCTAATAGCGTTTAACTCTTTTCCCTTTAGATTTGTCGTAAGGCAGACTCTTCTCTCAATTTACAATGCACTTCGATCTTATGCAACGGTGGGTCTAGCCGCAACAGCGCAGCAATTAATAAAAGAAAAGCAAATATAATACAAGAAGATAAAACAAGTAACAACATAGCAGCCCTCACTTGAAGAAACAAACTACATTTTGTTCATTTAATATATTTTGAAATATGAAAGAGTTATAGTTTAAAACTAGAATAACGTATGTTAATTGTATGAAACACCAGCAAACCCAAACGTTTTTGCGCCAGACAGCAAACGAAAAAAAGAAACTTGTTACATTTACGTTTTCACATAACGAAAATTCTAAATAAAAATGACAAATATCTATATGTAGTACGTATAGATCACACTATGTACACAAAACGCTAATATACAGAAATAAAAGAGAGCAAATATAAGATGAAACACGCTGCAAAAGGTGCAACACGACACAACCAACACACGATCTATAAAGAATGAATGAAACACAATTCAAAGAAACCTCAACAGTAGCTTCGTATATAATTAACAAACAAGAATATATAACTACCGAAACGCAAACAGAAAATTGGTAAATATACATATATGTTAGGTACATATAGCAATAAGGTAATATATTAAAACACAAAACGTATCAAAACTATATTGTATTTCAAAATAGCAATGATGAGATGAGAACTAAACACAAAGAAAACTGCAGAAATATGAAGAATAACGAGAGGCAAACTACAAACTACATGAAATGTATCTTTTCATAGTTTATTTTTGCATAATCATTTTCCTACAAGCGACATCTTAGCGAGTGAATATCATCATCCATCATCTGTATAAATGAGAATACGTTTTGTTAATTGTTTCTTCCTTTGATGTACATTCTTATGCAAAGTAATGAAAACACAAGAAAAGATAACCTTTAATTCACATACGCATCTTTGAATTCATTTCAATATGTACAACAAAATGAAAATGAAAACAATTTGAAATATCAGTTAAGTCAACTTGAACGCTTTCATATATACACATAATATATATATATACGCTTGGCAGAAGACGTTTCATGTTCATTATAAATATTTTTCACTTGATATATACATACACACACATATATTTTTCAATTACCGCGATCATACATACTTTACATTAGTAATTTAAACTTAATATTAGTAAAGAAATGCCATTTTTATATTAAAATAAAAAGCGATGAATTGAAGATCGACCAATTGCGTATCATTCTAATTCACAGGTGAGGAATACTTCTTTCAGTATTCATTTCAGACTACACTATAGTTCAGCTTTAATTTAAATCCAATTGATATAACTTCTATTAGATCTGAGTTTGCAATATAGTATAGTCACCAGGTTTGTTTAATTTGGAGGAATACTATATTAATAAAGAAAAGCTCGAAATTTCAAATATTTACCAGTACCGCGTGAGACGGTAGTTGCACCAAAAACACCATCTATACTGTGTGGCAACTGTGCTTCTTCGATTGTTATCGATATTAATGTTATCGTTTTTGTTGCCACCAAGCTACACCTAAAATAAAATATAAAAACTGAATAAAACAACAATACAAATGGTTTAAGTAATGTTTAAACAATACTACAATGAAATAAATAAAACAATCATTTTTACAACACTTAATTGTCTAATTTAAATTTGAATTCGAATTCTGTTAATTAACAGAACATCAAGTTGAAGAAGAGCAATTGTGCCAAAAAATAAAAAGCACTAATTTGGGCGTAAAAGCGCCAAGTGTGGCAGTGTGGTTATCGTATCGATGTGTGCAAAA
Source organism: Liodrosophila aerea (assembly GCA_035045005.1). Lineage (NCBI taxonomy): Eukaryota > Metazoa > Arthropoda > Insecta > Diptera > Drosophilidae > Liodrosophila > Liodrosophila aerea. Next base: position 2,129,068 of record JAWNNL010000641.1, on the reverse strand, counting down.
GTCTTTCCACAGCACTAACAAGTCTCTGGCATTTCGAGAGCAGCTAAAATTGAACGTGTGTTTTTAAAAACAAATGTAATAACGTAGAACATGCCGTCGTAGAGTCGCCTCGCCTGCGCTTAAAATGCTTCACTCGCGTAATTCTATTGCCAAAATAAGAGCAGTTGTACAATTTTGTTTGTAAACGAATATTGTACCGCAGTGAACAGGAGAAAAAAAAAACAATAACAAATTCAGAAATCAAGAGAGAGAAAAGAAAGCTTAAACAATGTCCGATGATGAATGTCACGGTGAAACTTGTGGGCCAGTGACTCAGCAAGCGTCGCAAACCACGCCGGTGACACCAAATACAGCGATAGCTCAAGTTCAAACTGAATCTGTAACAGTCCGGAAATCCGAAGTGTCCAATAACACGACCATAGAGAATTCAAATTCAGATCTGCTGCAAGTACATAAGTGGAAGTTGGAGGAGGTGCTGGCTTGGATCACAACCGTTGAGCACTTTTCACGCTTTCTGGTCGAGTGTCTGCGTAACGAGGCGATCGATGGTCAGGTGCTGCTCACATTGACCGAGGAGGATATACGTGATCTGCGCTATAAGCTTGGCTATAAGCTGACTTTTGGAGAGCTGAAAAAGTTCTGGTTATCGGTATGCCAGCTGCAAAAACAATGGAAGCAAGAACAGGAGCGAGACGTACATCTAAGCTGCTTAAACTCCTGCCCTCCAAGCGAATACAGAGCTCACGTGCAGGGCATGTCGGGTCAGTTGACTCACGCATCCCTTGCGACCGGAGCGGTGAGCAACTGTTTACCACTGTTCAAGGAATTATGTTGCCCACCTCCGAACTGCGACAATTATGTCAACCACTGCGATGAGTTGAACAAACGTTTAGTATCACCGGAATATTTTAAGACGGCAATTAGTTTGGGTAAGCACTTCCCCCTGCCCATGCAGCGGGTCACATAGGTCTTATCGGGCAATTATGAATGACCTTGATACGATTTCAATTCATTCATCATAATCTATAATCTATTTTGTTACCCAGCTGTGTTTACTTCTACCTTATCACGCCCAATTGGAATATCAAAGTTCACATACTCAGAGGCGTGTGTAATTACAGTTGTGTATAGCCCATACATACGTCACTTTAATTATAAATTTAGTTATAGTTTTATTATGCCAATGACGCGTGCGCACTACTGTTATTTTTATTTGGAGGTTATCATATGTAAACATACATTCTTCCCCTCCCACTCTTCCTTTGTGTTGCTTTGATTTTCTTGCATTGAGTTTTTTTCTTAGCGCTTTTGTGTAACTTTGCGTGCACGAAATATTTAAATATATTAGCAGAGTATGAGGGGGAACGGCAGAAAAGCGGTGTCGCTTTTAATATGATCATTTTCTAATACCCTGTAATGGTCACTTAACAAATAATAAGTTTTATTTGATAGATTCTTTTCTACATAAAGGAATTTTAAGCAGAAGTTCAGATGCAAGGCATTGCCAGGTGCAATAAATATATTCTAGCCGGTGCAATATTCTTTAAATGGTGTTGCCATTCATTTTCTAAATAAATGAATTTTATGCAGAAGTTCAGATGCACGGCATTGCCAGGTGCAATAAACAGCCGTTGCAATATTCCTTAATAAAATGGCGTTGCCATTCATTGCATAGAAAAACATTTCATTTGTGGAATACCTCTATGCAAACTGTTTGCTGGACATCACGTAGTACAACGCTTAGCTTAGCCAAGTGAAACAGGAGCACATCCAGAATTTGTAGCAATTAAATGCCAGCCATATAAACAAACAATACATCATATGTACTATAATACAACACCATATAACGGTATTGCATTACAAAAGATAACAGACATATTCGACGTAATATTAATATTGAATCATTTTGCTTTGTTTATGCCTTATCTGGCGTTTTGTTTACTTAATAGTAATTGCCTTTCATTCGGTCTTTTTTTGCAGTGTATTCATTTCTCGTCACCTGGATAACATCGTTTGTGATGGTGATCGTGCATGAGCGTGTGCCTGATATGAAACGCTATCCACCTTTGCCGGATATATTCCTGGACAATGTGCCCCATATACCATGGGCATTTAATATGTGCGAAATTACCGGCTCACTGTTGTTCACCATATGGCTGTTTGTGCTCATTTTTCACAAGTATCGAATGGTGTTGTTGCGCCGCTTCTTTGCGATGGCTGGCACCGTGTTCCTGCTGCGATGCGTCACCATGCTGATAACATCGCTCAGCGTGCCGGGCACACATTTGCAGTGCAATCAAAAGGATTTCGCTATCGATGATCCCAATGTGGATGTCTTTGGTGCTTTGGTCATACGTATGACGCGTGCGTATCGCATCTGGAGCGGATTGGGCATGTCGATTCAGGGTGTGCGCACGTGTGGTGATTATATGTTCAGCGGACACACTGTGGCATTGACACTGCTGAACTTTTTCATCACTGAATGTGAGTGGAGCTAAAGTAGTTTGATTGATTACATTTTTCTTATTATTATTACTCTATTTTAGATACCCCGCGTAATCTCTACTTTCTGCACACGTTGACTTGGCTGTTGAATATGTTTGGCATCTTCTTTATACTGGCTGCACATGAGCATTATTCCATCGATGTGTTTGTCGCCTTTTACATAACATCTCGTCTGTTCCTTTATTACCATACGTTGGCTAATAATCGGGTAAGTACTCACATGACGACGTCTCTTCAAATTTTACGTAATTCATTTCCTCAGGCGCTAATGCAGAGCGATTCGACACGCACCCGTGTCTGGTTTCCTATGTTCAGTTACTTTGAGAACTCTGTGGATGGCATGATACCCAATGAGTACGATACACCAGGTTCATTGATAGACTCGCTAATCCTTCAGTTAATCTGGCTGAAAAATCAACTGTCATTCCTGTCCCTTCGCTATGGTTCCAGGAATTCCTCCAAATCGTATCACATTTTAATGGGTTCTGATACAACTTTGTTCAGTCGTGCGCAAAGTGTTGCCACCAATATTTTCAATCAAACACCTCAATCCAGGGGTAGTATGCGGACGCCAGTACCAGCGGCTTCGCTGGAAACGCAGCTACCAACAGCTGCCACACCATTACCACAGACTCCTAGTCAGGAGCAATCGCTGGAGCAGCAGCCACAGAAAACCAAAACACATCAGACACGTGTTGATGCCAGTGTCAGCGCGTATGCGAGCTGTGTTGAAGCTACAGATTCCCTAAAGAAAGAGTCAAGAGATTCCTTAATGGAGAAGAAGCGGCTGTGATTCCGCAAAAAAAAAGACGAGTCTTCCGTCTCTTGTTTCTTCATCGTCAATCTACAAAAGAGAACACCAAGCAATTGAAATCAAATAGCACGACACCGACTGATAATTTTTACTTTTTTCCAAAATCTGTTCTACTACCTTTCCTCATCAGATTGCAGCACCCGCTTCTGTATTATTCCTTTACATACCACTCGTAGTGCCTTCCGGGTAGTTTTAATTTCATATATCTAACCCTTATCTCTCCTAGATAAATCTTATTTCGTTTTGAAACTGGACTCAAATGCCAATAAAGCTACAGAGAAATGTACCATGGAATACATTTGGCCAATTGATAAACATTCTCATTCCGTTCAGTTTAGTTTTATTATTGAAGACTATAAAATGCATTATTATATAATTCTAAGCATATGAAACAACTTTATTTAAGTTATTTAGTGATAAGTTAACAACTTTTTGTTGAATGCACAAAATCAAATAAATCCAAATTCAATTTGAATTACATAAAATGTAAGTTCATTCACATTTTTAATATTAATGAAAGTTTTAGTGGTACTGCCAGGTTCGAAATAACCGTTTTTACTGATTAGCAAATCGATCAACCAACGATAAGTGCCATTATGCATTTCAATGCTCGGCAAACTACGGTCTCACTACAATTGGCTTGTCCTCACTGTTACCATTTGAAAATTAAAAAGTGCGCAAAAAATCAATAAAAAAAATACCAACGGTAAGAAAATCTTGATTTAAAATGTTAAAAGCAATAATACGGCATCAATATAAATAAAACATTAGTTCTTGTAGCTATAAATATATAATAAATTTTCGGCTGTGGCGCACTCTGTTGATTAACATCTGTGAGCGGATATTGTTGTTGCTTGCTTCAGAAAGGTAAACAAAGCAAGTTGCAATAACAGACCGACAACAGAAAAGAATAGCACCAATTTTGACGCAAAAACGCCAAGTGTGGCAACCGTGGTTATGGCTGATAATATAAAAACAATGTTTGTTATAAATGTGCAGGAGGAACAGGAAAGATGCACAGAATCACAATTGGATATAATATTAAAAATTCACGATGGACAGTATAAGCTAGTAAGGAAGAAGAAACGCAGCACCGTATGGAACGTATACCGCGAAATAGCACGTCCCGATGGCACCAAGCTCAAATGGAGGTACTATTGCTTGGGCTGCAAGCGAGTAATGCAATCAACTGGAGGCACTACGTCTAACTTGCGCATTCACAAGTGTCATTTACGCTACCTGAAACAACAGGGACTTCCTTTGCCAGTGCAACAGAACAATCGTCAAGACCCGTTACCTTTGCCACGGCCAAAACCAAGCAATCGCCAGAACAAGCAGGAATATGAAGAGTTCTACGATCAAAAGACCCTGCAGGACAGCGATGTGGAAGAGGAATATGATGAAGCTGATTTCACAACTCTATCCAATTCAGAAGTGAGTATTTGAAAGCAGAATAAAATCAAGCTAATAATGTTATGTCTACAGTTTCATGGAGACTCCACAGAGGTGGACTTGACTCCCGCTGAGCGTCCTTTACTGAAGCTCTTTTCCGATGAAGACAACTCGGCCTGGTCGCCGAATCTAATCGATATTCAGCCCGTCGAAATAGATCATGTAGCGGAAGACGAGTCTCAGGACTACAGCAAGGAGGCGATCAAACCAAACAACAGTCATAATATGCCAATCGATTCTACTGCATTATCCGAAGCGGAAAGTTACGCACGGGCTTGGGCTCATGCCTTTCTCAAGCTGTCCGAAGATCAAAAATTCTATGCGAAGCGTTCCATTGATGAACTGCTAGTTCTTGGACGACTAGAACGATTAAATATTTCAACAGTAACATCGCTAACCACAAACTTATAGAAGCTCGCTGCAATTATAACAATCTAAAGTAGAATTAATCTATGCGAAACGATGAATACTTTTTGCCCAAATAATACGATTTAAGAATAAAATGTAAAAACATAGTTACGTCTTCACCCCAATTGTATAATAAATGACATTATATGCTTGTATATTTTTCAATTTTTTTATTTTTTCCAATATATTTTTTGTAGTTCTTTTTTAAACGTTTTCTTTGTTGCCTTTTTGCATTTTGTATATACTTTCTCTCTGTTGTGTGAATTACAAGTTGTTTTTGTTATTATTTTTTCCTTTCATTTGCATTTTCTGCCTGATGTTCTCGTGTACAATGTTTTCATGGGGTTTAGTTGTTCTCACTATGCTTCCTATCGTTTTCTTTGCATACCTGATGGTGCGGGGTACAGTTGTTTTAAGTGTGGCTTTCAGTAATGTGAGCTTACGTAGGGGCTTATGATGAGAGTACTTGTGGTAGTGAGCGAGTGTGTACATTTGAATTCATAAGGATGGATGGAACCCTCATCTTAAGATACGAAACTCTTTAAAAATTAGTATAAAAACACTTGGTAAAAACGTTCAACAAAACTTTCGTGTAAAATTACAAAATCCATTAGTGTATAATTTGTAGTGTTTTTCTGTTATAAATGTTTGATGTCCTCCTCATATGTTATTTTCTTTGTTTTTCCATTTTATTATACATATGCGTTTTCCAGATATAATACAATCAAGATTTATGCAATTTATCTGCCAAGCATATACATGTACATAAATTTTTATAAATAATTACTTGCAAGTGAATTTTAAATTCTTTTTCTCATTGATTTCCTTGGCTTTGCAATTTTACAGTTACGTTTTGCTGTCGCTTTTGCCTCAGAGATAAATAGAAAAAAAAAAACAGAATAACACGCGGCAGCCATTTTGCAATATTTTGTTTCACAAGTTCTCCTCTCTTCTTCTTCCACAGCTTCTCTCTCCTGCATCACCTGCTGCAGCTTGTTGTTGTTGCGCTGCCGCTGTAGTTGTTGCTGTTGTTTTACTTAATTATGCGGTGCTTTCTGTTGTTGTATTTTGCAGCTCTTGAGCGCCGTTCTATGTGGGTGTTGATGAAGAGGTTGGGGATGGGTGGTACATTATATCAGAAATCAAAATCATAAATAAGAAGAAACGAAATGAATTAAATGAAAATCAAAATTCAATAAATACAGTTTAGTTTCGATTTGAAAAATGTTGTTATATGCATTATTCTCATACATTTACACAGTTTCGTTGCAATTCTATGTTAGCCCACAGTTAAATCTATGTACATACGTTAACACAGACCTTTCTAATGTTACATTATCGGCGTGTAGCGCCGTTACATTTACGTTAAGAACCAAAGCCTCTTAAGTATGCTTGTGTGAGTGGGGGTGGGGGTATTGGTTGTGTTATTGGAGTGTTGTGGTGTGTTGTGTTGTTGTTGTTAGTTTGTTAATTATGAGCACATTTTTAATGCATTTGTTGTTTTCGTTAGTTTCCGCCACCGAAAGCCATGTAGTTGTCGTTAATAATAGTTATTATTATTGTTGATATTGCTGTGCTGCAAGTTGTTGTTGTTGTTGTTGTGATGGTTGTTATCGTTGGTGTTTATTTTTGTTGTTGGTTTTTGTTCTTTTTTTGGCTTTTAGTTCATTACCTGCTGTGGCTGTTGGTCCATGCCACCAGGTCCAGGCTTACGATTCTGGCGACGAGGAGGACGGAACGGCTGCTGACGAGGCGGTCCTTGGCCGCCCTGAACTACACACCAAGAGAAGGGAAGAGGATTTTGCAAATTACTCGTATTAATTTTGGGTCACTGCTACTACTCACTGTACTCGCCACCATCACGACGCGGTGGTGGTCCATTGCGTCTGAAGAAGCGTCGCTGTGGTCCACCAACACCCCCACCACCACCACGACGTGGCTGTCCATCGCCCCGCTGCATACCATCAGGGTTCTGATCGTGTACACCTGGCTCAACACTGCCATCACCACCACCAATACGACGTGTCTGACGGGGATAGTAGTTGTTGTAACGACGCTGTCCACCAGGTGGGCCGCCTCCACCACCACGTGGGGCACCGCGCGGACCACCAGGGCCGCCCGGTCCTCGACGATAGTTTTGACGTGGCTGGCGTGGACCTCCTCCCTGCATCTGCTGCTGTGGCTGACCGTCGAGTGACTGTTGCTGCTGTTGCTGTGGCACAACGAGCTCATCGCCCTCCTCGCCGCCCTCGCCAGGTTGCTTGCGGCGATTCTTTTTCATCCAGGGGCGGAAGTTACGACGTTTATCAGCAGCAAACTGACTACCGCGCACAGGCTCGCCAGACGGGCCAGTCACATTGGCCGCCTCATTGCCCTTCTCACCGATAACCACATCGAATTCAACGAGCTCTCCATCGCCCACCGAGCGCACCGCCTTCTTGGGATTGTTGCGGGCAATGGCGCTCTGGTGAACGAATACATCCTCTTTGGTGTCATTGCGATTAATGAATCCGTATCCGCTCTTCACGTTGAACCACTTGACGGTGCCGGTGACTTTAGTAGCTGCAAATCAAATTAACAAAGGGAAAACATAAGCAAATTGAAGGTCATGCCAAATTAAGTTATGCATTATGGAAAAGTAGTAAAACGATTGGAACATTGTACACCGGCCGGCAAATGAAATGAAATTGTAATAACTACGCTCCCATTTGTACTTAAAGTTCTCTATTTTTATCTCCCTTTTTAAGTAATTAATGTTATTAGTTTTTATTTCATTATCAATTTAAATTTAATGCACTATTACATTTTTCCCACAAGATGAAAAGCTCCGCTGGGTATACAAATGCTACCAAAACAATGGAAACACACACACACACACACATACATGTGTACTTAGGGTTATGCTCACTTGGAGCAAGAGAGCTTGCCGCGCACGGAGAGCGAAAAACAAATTAGGTTGCCAGCCGTTGTTCGGTCAGGCGCGTGAGAAGTTAAGGGGTTTTGGGTGTTGCGGGGGTGTGTGTGTGTGTGTGTGTTGCGCCGTCACCGGCAAAAAGTGGAATTTTCATTTGGTTTCTTGCGCCGCTTTTCTCATGCGGCGGCGGCAAACGAGCCGGCGAACGTGTGAAATTGTGTGTATGTATGTTCAGAGCATACAAAATGGCGTCGCGCGTATATTTTAAGACACGCAACACACACACTCACGCACAAAACAGTTTTCACATTAATATATGTATGTGTGTATGTATGTTGCTATTTTGGTAGCAAAGGCAACACTCGCACTCGCGCCATGCCATGTGTTTGCATGAATGAAAATGCAAATTGATTTAATTGCTTACCAATTATTTCCTTTGGTGGTGGCGCTGGTTTGCCCTGCGCCTGCTGCCCATCATCCAGTTGTTCTTCCTGGGCCAGTTGCTGCTGTTCAATGGGTAGCTGCTGCTGTTTTTCAGAGTCTGCCATCTTTCTGGTTGCGTTCGGTGTTGTTTTAGCTCAAAACGCACACACTCACACCTGCACACACACACACGCGGTGTACTTCCAAAAATAAAAGGCAAGAAAAAATAAGGTACCCTCTCCTGTTTCCGTTCGGTCGGCAACGTTTGTCGCTAGGCTGTTGGTTTGCCGCAACTTATTTTTTCTGTTCTTTTTGACTTGAATTTTTGGCTGCTGGTGTTGGTAATAGTGTGGTTCGAGTTGTGGCACTCTTTCAACTACCACTTTGATGTTATTTTCGAGTGTGATGTTAAAACACTCACTCGCAGGGTTTTCTTAGCGATTATATTTTGTTCGCAAGCACAGGAAGTTAAACATGGCAGATTGACAATTCTTAATTTGCCTAGCACAGAGTTGCTTCGACTGCATTGCAACCCTGTGACTTTGGTATTTTTATGCATTGTATGAATGGTCACACAAATATATTCATTTAATCGATATACATCGATATTAGTTGGCGAATTATCAATACGCGAACAACTCATAAGCCGAATACAATTACAATTTGTTTAATCTATTTTGAAAAAGCAACACGCTAACAACAAAAGAGCACAATGAGCATGATAAGCTTGAAACCGTGTTAATTTATCGAGAGCAAACTGCAAGTGATTCACAGACCGTAACTATGGCAAACAATCAACCGCAATAGTGTTTCGAGAACATTACAGTGTTTATATGATAGGTTAGTCAATTTACTTGTTTATAAGAACATAATTAGCTGTTTAATAGTTGAAATATGTTATTACTTTAAATGTGTTCGGTTGATTTAAAGTGCCCCACTGACCGATTAGTTGGAAAGTGGAGGTGACAACGATGCTGTTGTTGTTGCCGTCACATCGTATGATCCAAGGCGCGCATTCTGATTGGCCGAGAGCTTTGGCATGTTTACATGCATATATGTATATGTGTGTATATGTATGTATGTATTATTATTGTGTTGTTTTTGTTTCGAGTGTGCTTGCTATTGCGCGGCTTGGAAATCCGAATTTCATAAACAAAACAAAGATTACAGCAAAAATACCCTGTTAAGAGAAGAAGGGGTAATTTGATTTGAGGTTAAGTGGGTGGAAAATTTGTAACGGAAATTTGAAAAAGGAAGAAAATATTGGAAACCAACAGATTACATTCTCTTAATCAAGTTTTTAATTATAGGGTATATGCTAGTCGTGCATTTATATTGATGTTATTTTCATTCATTCACAGAGACAACAACAAAAAAAAAACTAACACGTCAACCTAAAGGATTCAGAATAAAATGGATATGAATATTGATTTGGATATGAACTTCCTCTCCACATCCTCCTTGGAACTGTTGAAGGAGGAGGAGGATGCTTTGAATATAATTAAAGAGATGATACCCTCGGATATGTTGAATAATTTCTTCAATGAAATGGATTTGGATCAGGCGCAACTCAACGATGACAGTTGCTCGCCGCCGCTGCTCGAGTGTGCCATGGATATGCAGCATTCACCGCAGTTACCATTGCAGTCTCCACCCTTGCAGCATCAGCAGCAGCAACAACAACCGCTACAGCAGCAACTGATTAAGAGCGAGCATGCATCCCCTGTGCACATTAAGGAGGAGCTTATGTTGCAGCAAAACAGTCTATATGATCCACTGATTGCATCCAATCCAAGCTTCAGTCCGACCCAACCTTTGCCACAACTTCTCAAGTTGCAGCCCTCATTGACAATTCATCACCTTAACAGCAGCGCCAATAATGGCGCTCCACAGCAATTGCAACAACAACAGCCGCAGCAGCAGCAGCAGTTGCCACCTGCAACCATTTTGTATCAGGCGCCGGCAAACAATGCTTTTGTTTATCAGCTGCCAGCAGAAGCTTCACCATCACCACCTGCACCAGCTCCAGCTCCAGTTCCGACTCCGGCTCTCATTAAGAAGCCGCATTATGGCAAAAAGATGCCCGCCATGCAGAGCTTTATATTGCAGGTGGCAACACCAACGCCAACGTCTGTAGTCTCGCCTCTGCCGATAACCCCAGCTGTTATTAGTCCGAAGACTACGCCCAAGGCAGCCACAGTTGCAGCCGTAGAACTGGCACCCACACCTGTTGCCTCCGCTGCTGCTGCTGCTCCGCTTCCCAAAGTCCCCATCCAGCGTGTGCAGCCCAAGGTGAAGGAAGTGAAACGTTCTGCGCATAATGCTATCGAGCGCCGCTATCGCACCTCCATCAACGACAAGATTACGGAGCTCAAGAATCTGGTTGTCGGTGATGCGGCTAAGCTGAACAAATCGGCAGTGCTCCGGAAGTCCATAGATAAGATTAGGGATTTGCAGCGACAGAATTATGAGCTTAAAACGGAATTGCAACGTCTGCAGCGTGAGCTGATGGCACGTGATGGATCCAAGGTGAAGGATCTGCTGCAGTTGAGCAGCAACACGAGCAGCATCAACTCAGTGGCTAAGAAACGTCGCCAGCAATCGTTGGCATGCGAATCGGATGTCATACTGACGCCACCACGCAGCGATGTCTCGGATCCATCGCTGTCGCCATTGCATTCTGATATATCGTTGCCACCATCGCCATACGGCGGCTCCTCGGCCAGTAGTAGCAGCAAGGATGAGCTGCCTGTAATGCCGAGCTCGATGCGCGGCATGGCTACCCATTCTCGTCTGGCGCTTTGTATGTTTATGTTCGCCGTGCTAGCCGTTAATCCCTTCAAGGCGGTGCTTCAACGCACACGCTTTGGTTCGGCTGTTGACGACTTTGATGATCTGGACAATGACTTGATCAACGAGGGGAGCCGACAGAGGCGCAGCATATTGGCCTACGATACGGATGGTGAGCATTAAGATAGAAGACTCTATGGTTGTCAATTTTAACCCTTTTTCCCTTTCAGATGAAACGAATTATATTGGCTGGCAGCATAGCTCCTGGCTCTGGCTCCTGAATCTGCTGCTGATGCTGGGCTGTTTGGTGAAACTATTGGTTTATGGAGATCCACAATTGGATGCCGAAACGGATGCTTATTATCAGCACAAGCAACGGGCCGAAGCGCACTTTGCCAAGGGTCAGGCATCGCAGGCTTATGCGGCATACCTCAACTGTCTCCACATGTTCGGGTTGAATTTGCCGGCCACGCGTTTGGAATGTTATCTGCATACAAGTTGGCAATTTTTACGTTTCCTATTCCATCGCCTTTGGCTGGGTCGTGTGCTCTCGCGTCGTGCCGGTGGATTGTTTTGCAGTGCCATTCGTAGGAAGCGAGCATTGGCTTCGGCCAGGGAGCTGGCTCTGCTCTTTAATCGACTCAATCAATTGCATCTGACGGGAAATCGGAATTCCGATCGTAATGGCATCATGTTGGCTCTATATGCCAGCAATATGGCCGAGGTAGCGCACAGTCTGCTCACGCCACGTGAAACCATTTCCATACATGTGATGACAGCGCTAAGAATGAAGCGTAGTGCTCCCAAATTGTTCCAACAGCTCTGCGCCCGTTACTATATGAGCCGAGCCAGACAGGAATGCGGCAGAACCCGTGCCACAGAGCAGACTCAGGAGTTGCGTTGGGCATTCACCAGCTACGGCTACGGCTATTGTGGTGCACACGTCTTTGACTACGATCTGAATGCCGGCGAGGAGGATGGTTTCTTTACGCGCTTGCGTAATCCATGCGATCCGGCTGCCCATGCTATCAAGGTGAGCATAGTAAGTCTACTAAGATATGAATATTTTAATCACTTGTATTACATCTGCAGCAATATCGTGAGCATTTGCTGCACAAGGCCATACAGTGTCTGGTGGGCGCCGGTACGCACAGGACCAATAAATCTGCTCCGAACAACAACACCAACAATACTGGCAGTGAGGCGGAACAGCACAGCGGCACAATTGTGAGCAATGTACTCAAGTACACCTCCCTCTTGCGGGATACGCTCTGGGCAGATGAAGATGAGCGTGATACGAACGTGGTCTGGTGGGCTAATGTGCTGGAAATTGCCGTACACTGGCTGCTAGGAGAGGATACGCTGGCGGAGCAGCTATACGATAGCATTAAGCAGCTACCGCCCACTCTGCAGCAGAGTAGCCCAGATTTGCCACTTGCACTTCATGCTGTGCTGCGCGCTAAAATGATTCTATTGATGTAAGTTCAAAGCTTTAGTTACTCCAATTATTTTCTAATCTCTCTATTTCTGTGTAGGAACAATGGCAACACTTTGGATAACCGCCTAAACCAGTCTATAAACAAACTGTGCGATGAATCCAGTTTGCAGTTGCAGGAATGTCTGACGGTCAATCGTATAACCAATGCCAAGGGCATTAAACTGGTAAGCCAAGTGTCTGCTCCAGATCCAGATCCCAACTCTAACAGCTGTTACGAAGGTGCATTGTAGTCGCATTGTCTGTCTTCGTTTGCCGGAGGCAATACAACTGCAGTGCAAGCTTCGTGCAGTTGCCAAATCAACGTGTGGAACCAGTCTGGGGGCAGCTGTAAACATCAGGCATCAGCTGCAACCAGAGTGGTAACCGTAGCCAATTGCTATCAGCCGGAAAAGTACTTTTACCTAATCTCTTTTTTTCTATAGTTGTTCCAGTTGTTAACCTGCGATTGGCTGCTGGAGACACGCACTGCTCTCTGGGAACTAGAGCATATGACTATTGAGGACGATGGCTACTACCAAGTACCGGGGGATGTGCTCGAAAAGTTCCAAACTGATTTGAATTCGCTGCGCAGCATTGTCGAGAATATACCCGTAAGTTTTACACAGTCTGGATTTGAATTCTATCTAATCCATATACATCTTTTGTAGAATGCGCAGTCACGTATCTATTTATATGAGGCGGTGTGCCGTCTGATGGCCGGCGCCTCGCCGTGTCCCACACAGCAATTGCTAGACAGAAGTCTACGTTCACGCAACGCTCATTCGTCCATCTTTTGCGGCAGCAAGGATCGGCGACATCAGAATTTCGAGGGAGGCGAACGGGAGCGTGCGGCAGCCATGTATGTGGCTTGTAAATATTTGCCTCCAGCCCTGCTGAGTTCTCCTGGTGAACGTGCTGGCCTGCTGGCGGAGGCAGCCAAAACCCTGGAGAAAGTTGGCGATAAACGCAAGCTGAAAGAATGCTATCAGCTTATGAAGTCACTTGGCAGCGGAGGAGCAGGCATCAAGGCCTGAAATGAAGTTCAAAAAACATATATTAAATAAAATAAAGCTTAGTTTCTAAGCTGGGCAGCCAGAAGAGTATAAAGGTTACAGGCCAGCTCTGCTATAACGAGGAGAACTACTATATTCTGAAAACAATATTTTCATACTGCATATTGTTTACACTTTGGCTACTTTGATACCCATTTGAAAGGGGAACCCCTTGGCACCCAAATTAACCTCACCCAACACGCTTTAATGATGGTATATTTAACTATTTAGATTGTAATTAATATAATACACATTTGATGCATCAATTTGTCTAAACGATGTAATAATGTTTACCCACGCTAAATGGTATATTTAATTTAATAAATATTTCAAACAGTTAACTCAAATTCCTTGCATGCATTTAATAGGTACTTGTTAAATAATTCATTTGGCTTCAGCTAGGGATTCATCATCATGCTGGCATAATTGGAATATTTTTTATAAAGAATGGAATTTAGTAATAGGAAAAGCACAATATATTTTATATGCCAAATTTCTATATATATTCATTAGGAACAATTGCTTTAGATTTGTGAGTTGGAATATTCACATTTAAAATATTTTCTTTAACATGTGTTTATGTTTTAGATACAAGATTATTTGCGATAAACTTTAATACTTAACAGCTTCCACTTTATTTTGTTTATAGTGTATAGCCGCTGCATTTTCAGTAAATTTTAATATAACATAGTTCTAATTGTTAGTGTTTATAATCACGAGATGTTTCTAATTAAGATTCGTAAACCTTATGACTAGCCGAATGATGCAGCCCTTGTCCAAACTACTATATAAAGGACTGCTACTTGACATTGAATGTTAAAGGATAAGAACATTTTCAAATATGTTAGTCGAGGCAAATTACTGGTCTACAGTTTTAAGTTTTCTCGGTGAGATTGGCTTATGAATTAACTTTCTTATAAAATAATTGTTAATATTAAATTAGCACAACAATACTTTGTGGATTCTCATGTTACATGCATTTTATGGCATTCCGCGTTCGACATACAATTAAAAACGACGCCACCACTGGCCGTGTTTATGTTGGAGCCCTTGAAATGGTATAGCCTAGACAATGATATGGACTATGAATCAAAACGTCAAGAATTGGAGGAGGTTGGTGTAGGCTATAACGATTGGATATTGAGATTGACTGTGGCCATTGAGAAGATGCATTGCGAGGTGAGTTTATCATTTAATCAAGGTATACTTCATGTTTGGAATGTCTATCCGGTTTGCATAGTTCGCAAGAAGATCGTTCCGACTCCACACGTAAAAACTTGGTTGCTCCTTTTTCTCTTAACTGAAATAGGAAATTAACAATATATGTATTATCAATGTATTCATGTATTAACATAAATCAAACCTCTCTCTGTAGTTCCACGGCTGCCAAACCATTGATTGATAGCACAAGTTGAGCTCGTGCTCCACAAACATCTTCGCTACGCAGCTCGGTCAGCAGGGCGTCAACGAAATTCTCCAGTTCAGCTTGTATCCAACATTTGCCTAGTTTTAGATGCTGCAATTTGCGGCATTTGCGTACGACTTGAAGAAGTTGAATTAGACTAACAGGGGGTTCGATGCACTGCAACACCAGGCACTCAAGCTGCGATAGTTGGCTTAATTCGCTTAGTCCTTCGACAGGCCACAAGTGGCTGCTGAGGTGCTTCAGTTGCTGCAATGCCACAATGTCTGCTACCTGATGGGGTAGTACTCTAGTCACCTCTAGTTGCTCCAAGCGATTCCCATAACGTTGCGCTAGTTTCCGGAAAAGATTATTGTTCACTATGATGGACAGACGCCATCGCAAGTGCAGAGATTTCAAATCGGGAAACTCGCCAATATCGGCTAGCGTTGCCTCAAAGTTTTCCAACGCCAAGTGCTCCAGATGAGGGCAATGACGAGCCAAAGGTGGCATGCATCGCCACGAAGCGAAACGTAGCGATAGTCTACGTAATGCTGGCAAACGCTGTAGTTGCTCCATGAAGTCTGCATTAGTCAATTTCTCATCGAAACCATCTACATGCAATAGTTCCAAGCCATTAAAATCGTGTAACTGTAATACTGTAAGAATAGGATAATTAATAAGCTATAGTGAACAAATCAATCTGTCGCTTACAGATTGGAGCTGTTGCATCAGTTAGGCTTAAGCACTTCAGATTCTTTTGCTTTACCATTTCCAGAATATTAGCTTCACCGTGATCCGATGGCGCCCTCAGATCGGAATGCACAAATATTATATGCAGATGTTGCATATTTTTGCAATGGGCATTTAGTAAAGCCAGAAACGGCAATGTGATGTGACCATCCCAGCGTCCATGTCGTAGTTCACATTCCAAAACACTATCTCCGCACAGACGCAATAGGTAATCCCAATCGGAAATGCATCGCAGCATGCGCATATTTATTTTGGAAAAGCGCCTGGGTCCCTCTTGTGCCAATACATCACGAAAGTGTGGATGTGTTCGGGCCAAATTCAATTTGTCCTCCAGTGTATTGAGATATGCAAATATTTCCACAAGGCAATCATAGTTGAGATTCAAAATACTTGTCTTTTGACGTTGCGGTTTGCTGGCCAAAAAGCCCAACGGACAACCTAGCCCAAATTTCTCCATTGTTAGCGATGGGCCACTGATCGATATACTAATCGATTACAAACAAAATTAAATACCTGCATAATTTATCGAAGCGTTACACTCAAATTTCATATGACGATTACTTACATTTATCTAAATAATATAATTTATGATAAAATGTTTAAAAATGATCATTTATATCAATTTCAGAGCTTTGTTGTATTTCAGGAGCATATACCAGAGTTTGCTCGCTACTTTTATAACGCCAGTATTTATTCTAGTTGGCGATCGATGCGAAATCATTTTATTTTTGCTTATACTGATGAACTCTTGAAATCCCCCATTGACAGTTACATTAATGGCTATATATTTCATGGTATAAAGTTTGATCCCTTCTTAAATAATCATAATTAATTAGGGAGCTTTCAGATCAACCCAACATATTCCTGATCCATGCAGACTTTATGAATTCGAGTATTTTTGATATAAAAACCAATCGGTTTGTGGGTCCCAGACATTTTGGAAAAGAACCCATGGCAGTGAAACTTGATACACTACAACGCTACGATGCCCAACGAAAAGAAGTTTTGTGGGACAGTGGGTATACTATACAAAGAAAAATGACGAATCAGCAAGGACGGGAAGTCGTATTGGCTATATTCAACTATAAACCTTTTATGCTGCTCGATTATGTATGAAACAAACTATACATTGTATTATATGTACTATATAAAATTAAATTTAACAGGACAAGGAACCGAAGGTCTATGATCGCGCATCCAATAGGTCGGAGGTGGCGATAGATGGCACTGAAATTCGTCTGATACTGATCTACTGCGAAATATACAATTGTACAGTACAAGTGGATACATGTAAGTAATGAAAGAGTTTACTTTCGTTTGATTTCTCTAATATCTTAGATATTTTAGATCAATTTATTCATTATAAAAAATAGCTTCATTCAAGTAATTAACTTATCCAGTTTAACAAAACAAAAATAAAATGGAATATTGCTACATTAACTTAATCTAGGTTTTTTCCAAGATACAATCTTGTTAACAAAAATTCATTGAATTATATTCAAGTATAAGCTCTCTTGCTGGTTACTATGTACTACTACTATCATCACTACTTGAGTTTTTGGTAGTTGTCTTTTTACGAATCTTATTCAGTGTGTCATGGCAAACTCTAAGATGTCTATTAAACGACTTCTTGTGCTTGAAACTGTTTGGGCACTTAGGGCAATGGAAAGCAACTACTTCGCTATGAACAACGACGTGCTCCTTGAGAGAGTGTCTGTTAGCGAAGGACTTTGGACACGTTGGGCACTTAAAAGGCCGTTCTCCAGTGTGGTTGCGTATGTGTCTTTTAAGCACATTCTTCCAAGTGAAGCTCTGTGTGCAGTGAGGACATTTGTAAGGTCGTTCACCAGTATGCACACGCATGTGTTCATCGAGATCAAATTTCCGTGTAAAAGCTCTCTTACAATTATCACAAAGAAACGCTGGTTTGGCATGGCGTCGCATATGGGCATTGAGTCCCTTTGTAGTCATGAAGTTCGCCGAGCAATCTGGATAAGAGCATTCAAAGGAACGTCCACGATTTTTAAGAGACTTCTGCCCTTTTATACGTGGTCGT
Source organism: Liodrosophila aerea (assembly GCA_035045005.1). Classification (NCBI taxonomy): domain Eukaryota; kingdom Metazoa; phylum Arthropoda; class Insecta; order Diptera; family Drosophilidae; genus Liodrosophila; species Liodrosophila aerea. Next base: position 2,111,022 of record JAWNNL010000641.1, on the reverse strand, counting down.
GGTGAGCGTGCTGCAGTAGCAGCTATTGAAGAGCAACTATTGGAAATCCGTTCCTGCTCCTCATCATCTGCATCAATTTCTTCTGTGGAATAGTTGGACTGATCAGATTTTAGTTGGTCCTCGTTTGAATTGCAGTCATCGCTGAATAACGGCTTAGTTTTGCGTTCACGTTTTGGATAGCGAAGTATTTCAGTTGTTTGAAGATGCACATCTTTTACTGGTTTCAGATTCTCTTGGTTATCCTGCTCGCTGTAATCGGGCAATACATCTACATCAGGGGTCTTATCCAAGTGGAGATCCCGTTTGGGATCGGCTTGACGTTCATCCACATTAGTGTCGCTTTCTTCCATTAGCCATGTATCAAGTATAGCGGATATATCGATGTTGCTGCTTTTGGAGAATTGCCTTGCTCTGTATTCGTTCTGCGTGGCCAGCACGCAGTCCAGGCACAATTGTTTAGGCAACTCATCATCTGGCTTTACTTCGCTTGCATTGCATTCTTGTAACATGACAGCCAAGCTGGGCTCATCTTCGTGACGATCTGCGAAGATGTCCACCACCATGTCACATATTTTAAAACAAATGCGACAAACATCGGACATGCTGACTGCATGAACTGGGTCGTCTCCTTCTCGATGCCCGCAATTTTTAACTAAATTGAAGATGGAATGAATCCCTTCAGCCGTTTTGTTAGCGCTGACAGAAATCTATTCTTTATATCGATAAGTTATCGATGGCAGCTAGTACACGTAAAACACCCGCGAAAATACAAAATTTAAACAGACTGAAATGAAACTTTTTTATAATTGTTTATTTCGAATTACTTTGTGATTCTATTTTTTTACAGCTGAAAGATCGGAATGGGGCGATATATTTCCAAATTTCACTGGCAATGGTATTATGGGTATGGTGCTGAACAGAACTGCAGACGTTGGACTTGGTGGCTTATATACCTGGCTGAATGTGTACCTGACCATGGAAATGACACAATTTCTTGGGCGTTCCGGTGTCACCTGCCTAGTGCCAGCTCCACATCGCATCATAAACTGGGCTCTACCGTTACGTCCGTTTCAATCTACTCTCTGGCTGTGTGTGGCGCTTTGCTTGCTGCTTGAGTGCTTTGCACTCACCTGTACACGCCAATGCGAGTATTCTACGATAAGAGAAAATGCTGAACATAAAAACTGGCGTCAGAGTTTAAACTTTGGCTGTGTTAGCACGCTTAAATTGTTTATTAATCAGAGTACCAGCTATGTAACCACTTCATATTCTCTGCGTACAATTCTCCTGGCTAGCTATATGATTGACATAATTTTGACAACCGTTTATGGAGGAGGATTAGCTTCTATACTGACCTTACCGAAGATGGGTGAAGCTGCCGATTCGCGGCAGCGGCTCTATGAGCACAAACTAATCTGGTCTGGCACATCTCCGGCCTGGGTTTCCATATTTAATAGTAATTTAGACGATGTAAATGAAGCATTTAATTTAATCGAGAGTTTTTAATACGTTTCGAACATATTTCAGCCAGTTTTATTGGGACTTTTGCAAAAGTATCGCGTATATGATGCTGCAACAATAGCCAAGAAATCCCTTTCAGAAGAGATGGGCTTCGTTGTTGAACGCATGGAGTTTGGCCATTTAGCCAATGCAGAGATGATTCCCGATGATGCCTTGTCGCGGCTGAAGCTCATGGTCGATGATTTGTACTTTACATACTCGGTGGCCTATGTACCTCGATTGTGGGCCCATCTGGATATCCACAACCAGTTCATACTCGCTTGGCACTCGTCTGGATTCGATAAGTACTGGGAGTGGAAAATTGCTGCAGAATACATGAATGGTCTTAGGCAGATCCGTATGGCCGCGTCTCAACACCCTAAGCTTGATATTGGACCCGTTAAATTGGGCATGGATAACTTTGTCGGATTAGTATTGCTCTGGTGCTTTGGCATGGCCTGCAGCCTGTTGGCATTTGTGTATGAATTGTGGCGCTTTCAATATAAATGAATACGTACTTTTTATTGAGAAAAATCATGTATAATTAGAAATAATAGAAAATTATATTATTGCTTAAATGCTTTTAGTTCTGCAATAGCAAAACGTGATCCATGACTCGTGTTATCAATGCATCCAACTCATTTTCGGGTACTTCCTTCCATAGTTCTCGCAATGTCTTATATGCTAAATCAGCTGTCCGACCGCCAGTAGTATCTAAGTGGGTGCGTAGTGTGAGAAATATGACCACATCCGGTTCGATAGGACTGTGCGTATCGCAAATCGTGTATAATGCACGTGCAGACTTTGGAGGAATCTTTAAAATAAACAGGAGTAAGGATTATTGAATTATCAACAGAAAATATAATACTCACATCATTCAAATTAACTATGAGAAATACGTTGCCTTCTTTTAACTTCTTTTTATACTGATCAATAGGATATCCATAGTCATCTCCGATAGGCGTTTCAAAGTCTTCGAGACTCATTTCAATTGGTCGCTGTCCCTCTATAAATAATAATATTACTTTAATTAAAGTTTAAATTCATTCAATCTCAAACTTACCAAAACATTTGGATGTTTCCTGAGCAATATCATGTACCAGTTTATTAATTTTTTGTTCGTTGCTCTGTTCCGAGTACAGGCACAAGAAGATGTTGGGCGATTCTCGCATTTTATTCAGCAGTAATCCAATATTAACTGAGAGTGTTTTCCAAACATCCGGTCTCTGTGAGGGCGCATGTTGGCGCAGTGTGTCAAAAGTGCACTTCTTTAATTCCGGGACTGACTTCTGACTGACTTCGCCTGAATAGGCGACAGCTGCTAGGACTACAATAACAGCAAGAGCAACAGCAATAAATTTTACATTCGAATTTTGCTGCGGCGCGCTTTCATTGAATAACGAAATCTGAGGCCGTTGCTCTCGTTGCCCTTTCTGTGATTTCGCCGGACTTCGTGGAGGTGCCTTTGGGGAAGATTGTGGCGTTGTTCCTGGCATATATTTACTAGAGCTATTTTTGTTTACATCAGTATTTGATTTGTTTGCCAGCTCCGTCTCATCTTCGGAAGAAGTCCAATCCGCCGTTTCATTGTGTCTCATTGCATTGTCCGCACGGCGTGCACTTGGGCTACCGGTTTCTTTCTCATAATTTATAGGGGAGCCAGTGGGTCTGTCATGGCTAGGCGAATGTAAACTTCTTCTCCCTTTAATTTTCATAATAAAATATTGTTTAGTTGGCGATAAACTATATATTTACAATAATAAATTGGAGCTGGCAGTAAGAGAAGTTTCACAATACTGAAGAATGACTTCGATTAATTCAGACCGATAGCTTAGTTCAACAATCGATAAATGTACATCACTGAAATATTGCCACCAAACAAAAATATCATTGAACTCCAATTAGAAAAATTTGTTTTATCAGGTGGGCAATGGCAGTCTTATATAGACTAGTTTATATTTATTACTTTATTATTACTTAACAACCGAGACCAGAGAAATGGGTAAATATAAATATATACATTATTATATATCAACATTGTGAATTGATAATTATTCTAAAATATTTTACTCTGTGACTGCTGGTACCGTATTTAATGTTAAACGTTCTAAACGTCCCAGCACAAATATTTCATCAATAGCTCTTTTGGCATAGAATTTTTGGTCTTCCGTCAGCTTGCGGTACTGCAGAGACCATGTTTGTGCATATATTGCCGACTCTTCGGCCCCGCTAATATCGTGAGACACAAAAACATTTGAGACCCGAGAACTTGAGCTGGAATTGCCTATAGGTGGATCGTCCTTGGAATTAGAAGGCTGATTGATTGGTGTTTTAGTGTCACCTCCACCAGCAGCTATATTTGAGTCAGCTTCCTTGAGTCCGGCATCCCGTAGCGCAATAAACGCTGCTACGTCTGAAGATGTGGGTTTCTTATCTTGCTCGTCGGCTATGGACTGGGCTTGAGAACTTTCTTCGCTGTCCATTTTAAACTGAGTTTCAGCCTCCATCACAGTGTCCTCTATGGCCATGTCTTCCTCTTTATACCAATCCTTTGTGCTGTTCGCATCAGCAAATCCAGTACAATAAGCCTGTTTCTTAAGATATTGTAAATGACACTTGTGGCGTCGCAAATTTGTTGTGGATTTATGAGTAAACGACATTAGATTTTTGCATCCGATACAATACAGTACATGATCCAAAATTTTTCCGTCTTCTCTTTGAATCTTGCGGTACACGCGCCACACAGTGCTCCGGGTACTCTTTTCATTCGTAGCCAGTTTGTAGACCCCATTTTCGATTTTATCACGTATATCTTCGTGCTTTGCAGCCATTAAGAGTTAGAGCTATTTGTTGATTTTATTATTATATTTTTTCCACGGTTGCCACACTTCGATTTTTTTGCGCCAAAATTGGCGCTTTTTTCATGTCGGTGTCGGGCTATTGAACGAGATTTATAGGGGGCAATGAAGCAGGGTTGTGGTATGCACTACGGTTGACTATAGGAGGTTGTAAACTTGGCTAAAATATACTAAACTGAAGAATTTTGCAATTACATTGCTCGCGGACATGTTTGAGTTCGCGTGCACACTGGACTTATTCGCGTGAGCACCGGAACGCACGGACTTGTTCGCGTGAGCATTGGAATGTACGACTTGGTGTAGGTATATGAAAGTTACTATTTTCTCTAAATCGATCTTTTTGGTTAAATATTGTTTATATTAATGTCTAGTCGATTTTTCTTGGCTATTGGCTTTTTATTAATTTTTGAACACAATTTAATTATCAAATGGTAACAGTGATTTTTACATAGAGATGCAAAATGCGGAGTTATTTTAATCGATAAATCGATGGCAGAATTTATCTGTTGCATATTTAATTTCATTTGAATAAATTTCCATCAAATGAATAATTTAATTTTATATTAGCAAGTCTAAAAATCAATAACAAATACTTTTAATTATTTATTCTACAAGTAATTATTTTAATAGCGAAATTTCAGAAATGTGGCAACGCCGTTAGAAAGAAGCACATTGCACCGGCAAAACATATGTATATGTTTATGTTTGCTTTTTCTTTTCCCATTTTGAAACATATTTAATTTCTAATTCAATGGCCGCTTCTTGTTTCGATTTTCTGGGATTCCAGGTAAGCAAACAAATAATTTTATTGTATTCACACATTGTATTTAACTCTTATGTATTATTTGATAGGAGGCCCTTAAAAAGATGCGTGATGTAGATGATAAAATTATATATGCACTTAATGCTCTGCCCACAGAGTCGTTCAAGGGTCAAGTCAATAGTGAGGCTACCTGCCGTGATCTATATGCCAAACTACAGCAGTCCCATTCCTCAAGGGTAAATTAATATTCCATGATACTGCTAAGCTTCGCACAACTCTAATGTATTTCAATTTCAAAGTAGCAAAGTAGTATACGCAATTGCATAACCATGTCGGCAACATCATTGAAGAAGCTACGCGAGCAACGGGAGTCGCAACCAAACGACGTGGACACCGATAGTAAATTTAAGGCTGAACAACGAAAGGTAGATTTTATTGATAGTATCCAAAAATTATACTAAAGGTTACTGTCAAATTCCAGCTACGAGTACTGCAAGCTGAGCTCAATGTGGAAGACATCATAAAGGAGCGTACATATAAAGCATTTAATGAACGGTGCAGGTCATATTTTCATGCTGAATGAATGAAGAATGAAAGGAAACAAGCTAAGTGCAGTAAATTGACTAGTTTTAAGAGAAATTATTAGTTTTTATCAGAGATACTGCCAAGTAAATGATGTTATTAACTTGCGCTTTTTTATTTCAAAAAGGAAATGATTTGACAATAAAAATATTGTTTTTTAGATCGTGGAATCAATTGTCGGTTGGCAGGTTGTACATTTTGTGTATGTTTTTTACTGGCAATCCCTTGAGTTGAGCTAAGGCGCCTAGGACAGTTTGTGTGGCATCTTTGAGATTGTTGTATTCGTGCATAAGACGCAGATGCTTTTCTTTTGTTTTCTCCTGATTCATAGTTTTAATTGCAATTGCATTGTTTTCTGGATCTTTGAAATTGTTCATTATAGGGATTCCTGAAACTGATTTTGATTTGATTTTGATTTGCTTTTGATTATGACAATCAGCTGTTCGCAGCTGTTCCATACAAAATATTGTGTGTGACCAAAGAAAGTACGGAAATGACGGTCACACTTAAAGTTTTAGCATAATCAGCTCCGAAGCTGATTTTGATTTTGATTATCTTGCTGTGAGACCGTTCACCCCTGTGTGCCCGTTTACTACGTAGAAAACTAGTGGCAACACTTGGTGTTTATTAGAGATATTTGAAAATGGAATAATTTATAAGCATTCTGCAATTTTATAATAAATTACTGAATTATTTAAAGTTTTAAATATGTTTTAGAATTTGAAGAGAAAGAGGAACAGTGTCATGGCAAGGCTGCCAGATGTTCTGAAAATCAAAAGCAAATCAAAATCAAATCAGTGCGCAAAAAAGGTCATTCCGTCAACTGATTTTGGTTATCTAAAAGCAAATCAAAATCAAATCAAAATCAGTTTCAGGAATCCCTATATTATTGTTGGCACGGTTGGCGTTTTTGCGCCAAATTTTGCCACACGGGATTTATGCGCAAATTTTGCCACATTAGGCGTTATCATTTTTGATTGTTATCGATATCGAACAGTATAAATTGCACAACAGCTGTAGTGAAATTAGTTCAGTCTGGCAACGAAAGTAAAACGTGTAGCGTATCGTGACTGAATTTTGCATTTGTGTTTTGTACTATTAATAGACGCGTAGAATCGGCAGAAATACAGGTAAAGTGATAACGAATTGTGATATAAGGTTTGATAAAAGTAGTGGCTGCTTTTTCTGCGTTTAATGCAGTTATCAGCAAAAAGTGAGAGCATGCAGTATTTGCTGACGCTGACCTAAGCCCGTGATACAACACATACTCACACACACACTCGCATGCATCCAAACCAACACACATGCATGTACTCGTATTAATGGTTCGTTCATATGTATGTATGTATATATTTACAAAAAGAATGTGAAAGTGTTTGTAGTTGTTGTGGCAATAGAAAGGTACATTTAAGATACATATTAATAATTAAGACATTGCACCTGCCTAAGCAAGTCAAAGTAATCTCTCCAAAAAGTGTGTCCAGAACATTACCTGGTAACCCTGCATATACAAAGTGTGCATAGCAAATATATACGAGTAATGTGCAAGGAGTGGTGCTTTACTTGAAATCGAAAATTGACATTATAAGCAGAGTGATTGTAACAAGAACTAGTTTAATATATGCAGAGTCTGACAGTAGTAGGCTTATAAACAAACATATATATCTAGACTGCGTGTGGGACGATTTACAGTTCGTACAAAAGATAAATTCTACGAAATACAATCCAAATTACTAATTAATTGTATTTTTACAGAATTGCTGTTGAGAACCTAACGTACAGGCAGACAGACGGAAAATGTCCGCGACACACAAGCAACGTTATAAAAATGCCGGGCTCGATTCGACCGAGATGCGACGCAGACGCGAGGAGGTGGGCATACAGCTGCGTAAGACTAAACGCGAACAACAACTCTCTAAGCGCCGCAATGTGGTATTGGAACCAACTCCTTCGAGTGCCTTTGGTGAGGGTATCGAGAGCAGCAGCAGCGGAGAACTGCAGTATCATGCTGGCGATATGCAAATGGCCGACAGCAGTGGACAAGGCGTTGGTGTGGGTGTGAATGTGGGTGTTGGTGGCGGACAATCTGAGGCTGGTGTCTCATCCCAATCGATCATCAATGGAGAAATGATTCAAATGCTTTATAGTGACAAAGAGTTGGATCAACTGGAGGCAACACAAAAGTTCCGTAAACTTCTCTCCCGCGATCCCAATCCACCCATCGAGGAAGTCATACAAAAGGGTATTGTGCCCCAATTTGTAACCTTTTTGCGCAATAACACAAATGCCACACTACAATTCGAGGCCGCCTGGACGCTAACAAATATAGCATCGGGCACATCGAACCAAACGAAAATCGTAATTGAAGCTGGTGCTGTGCCCATATTCATTGAATTGCTCTCGAGTCCACATGATGATGTTCAGGAGCAGGCTGTATGGGCTCTGGGCAACATAGCTGGAGATTCACCTGCGTGCCGTGATCATTTACTTAGCTCCGGCATACTCGCACCCCTCCTGCAGTAAGCAATATAACTCATTAGTTAAAATATATTTCATCTAATATAATAATAATTTTGTAGTGTGCTGAGCACGTCGGATCGGATTACCATGATACGCAATGCCGTTTGGACGCTATCTAACTTGTGCCGTGGCAAAAATCCGCCTGCTGACTTCTCTAAAATCGTATACGGGTTACCGATATTGGCGCGTCTGCTGGAATACACCGATGTGGATGTTCTGGCCGACACATGCTGGGCTATTAGCTATCTATCGGATGGACCCAATGATAAAATACAGGCCGTCATCGATGCAGGCGTTTGTCAGCGTCTTGTTGAGTTGCTATTGTATGTATATCTATTAATATAAATATGTCATATAGATAATATCCCTTACCTTCATATCATAGACACCCCCAGCAGAATGTAAGCACTGCTGCCCTACGAGCTGTGGGTAATATTGTCACGGGCGATGATCAACAGACACAAGTGATATTGGGTTTTAATGCCTTGCCGTGCATCAGTCATTTGTTGCTTTCATCAGCCGAAACCATCAAGAAGGAATCCTGCTGGACCATATCGAATATTGCCGCTGGCAATCGTGAGCAGATTCAGGCAATTATCAACGCCGATATATTCCCACAGCTAATGAAAATAATGCAAACGGCCGACTTCAAGACACGCAAAGAGGCTGCTTGGGCCATTGCGAATGCAACAAGTAGCGGTACCGCGGAGCAGATCAATTATCTTGTACAGGTTGGCTGTGTGCCGCCAATGTGCAATTTTCTGACTGTCGTCGATTCAGATATTATCCAGGTAGCATTGAATGCCCTTGACAATATACTGAAAGCAGGTGAAAAGTATCAGGTGCGACCTAATCCCTATGCCATGGCAATTGAGGAATGTGGAGGTAAGTTGACAAAGAAAACGAATAAAACATTTCAACTATTCGTATGTGTAATAATTGCCTTTCCTTCGTTTAGGTTTGGACAAAATCGAGTATCTGCAGTCGCACGAAAATCGCGATATTTATTATAAAACATTCTACATTATTGAGCAGTACTTTGGCAATGAGGAGGAGGACACGCGTGTGGCTCCCGTTGCCGGCAATCAGCAGTACGAATTCAATCCACAAAATTCACCCGATGGAGGATTTAATTTCTAGCATGACAATGGACAAATGGTATAGAACACAACTTGACACATTCAGGCGAACAGGGAATAGCAGTAGCGACAACGGAATGCGTGAGCGTCTATCCACAGATACAGATAGATAGATAGGACATGCGCCACTACCAAAAAGGATGTGCAGTCATTAGCATTTAAGTCAAGCCAGTTATAGCGCCGCAATTCATTTGTTTCATGTAATTTACATTTATTTGTTTTCCTTTTGTTGTTTACTCTTATGATTAATTTGTAGCATTAAAATTATTTGCGACAGCATACGGGATCTCAAAATCCTGCAGGATCTGATACACTATGTACATAAATCTGGTTGTATGTATATGTCTCTGCCTAAGCACAATCGGGTTATAGCTACATATATAAATATCTAATATTTTCCATATAACTGTAAATACTTTTCCATAATGCATATACATACAGACACGCTTGTGTACATATATAGTTTTTCTGCGCAGCTAAAGCTATTGCGCCTTAAAGCCGGTTTAATTGTTTTTACACACAATACACACACAAACATATTCAATGTACATGCATCTGATAACGAGAAACTGCAAGTTTTAATTTTGTTATGTATTTTCATTCACGAATCGAACTTCGTTATTTAAATTTAATCATAAAGTTTAATTTTAGTTGTCATTCGACAGAAAATGAATTAGGGCAGAATGAATTATGTTAATTTACCTATTATGGATATTATTGAAAGAAAACTCTAGTATCCGTTTAGTTATCAAATTTATATGAGACGTCCGACGATGTCAACTTGAAGGAGTTTCAAAAGCAGACAAAAGAACTAACCTCACACTAAACTAAAAACTAAATCAATACAGAAATTGTGAAACGAACAGAATAAATTTAAGAAACGAATAAAAATCATTTTGAAACGGTTTATTTCAACTGTTTAAAACTTATCTAGCGATTATTCATAGTATATGAGTTATCGATATTCTTCGTGCTAATCGATAGCACTTTCAATAACATTATGCTCACCAGAGCATGTGTGAATCAGTCTTACCTGGTTTTTGCAGCTAACAACATGTCTCTCGGACCTAGTGAAATTAAAAACTATAAAATAATAAGTCGATGGAAGCACAAATATCTAAACGACTGGCGAAAGGCGCTCGAAGTGCACGGAGTGGATGTTATACTGTATGAGGAGTATATTGATTCCACAACAAACGATGAACACTTTCATAGGTTCATAAATCTATTGAGTCAATATTGCCCAAACCTGACGCATGTTCGACTTGTGTTTTCTGGAGAGGAAAGTGATAGCATGGAGTCTGGGTTTGTGCAATCGCTCTCCAAATTGCCGAATTTGCTATGCTTAAGCCTATTTAATGCTCCCAAAACCGCATGTAAGTGCTATGTCTATCATGAATGAGTCATTCTTTCGAATTACACCATAAACAGCATCATAAAACTGGTGGGGGATCTTTTGCCGTTATCAAATTTGGGTTGTTTAGAGCAATTATATTATTGATAAGCGTTTTCTCTGTAATTTAGCCAAATAATTCAGTTTATTAATTATAAACTTTTATCTAATCTTGCAGTTTGTGAGCTAACTAAACTAACTAAGCTAACAACACTAAAGCTGTCAGCAGTTGATGAAACACTTAAAACAATTGATATTGCTGATGTTTTGGGATCTATTAAGAATTTGACGGACTTCGCTTATCAATATAAGGACAAGGATCATCGAATTCTCTCCGCATTAACCGATTTGCCAAACCTTAGGGCTCTGTCCTTGTATGATCCAACAAACGGTAAGTATTCAGCAAATAAAATAAGTACTTATATCAACAAATAATTTTTTATTTCAGTTGGACAGTTGGCGAATCAACCACAGCTTGAGCATTTACATCTTTACAATCCTCAAGAAGAGCTGAGTGCGGACAACTTCTTAGACATCTTTAAATCAATGCGAGATCTTCGAACTTTATCTATTAGCATTTTAGAAGAAAATTCGCATATTCTCTCCGAGTTACCGAAATTGAATGTATGCTGTCCAAAACTTACCTATCTAACTCTAAATCATAATTTAGATAACTATGGGGACTTTGAGAATTTAAAATATTTGAGACTTGAAGCACTTGATTCGTCCAACATGCCTGATATGGGTGAATTTCTTTTAAAACTGTCGTCGAAATATGCAGATCGGTTGCAAATTTTAGATTCAAGCATGAACCATTGTAAAACATTTTCCACCGAAATAACCAGACTAAAGTCTCTTAAAGCATTTCTATGTTTCTCTTGGCCGAGTAATATGTATGCATGCCTATCCGAATTACACAATCTTCAGTTTTTATCTATGGAAGCTTTTTCGGAAAGTGTTAATGACAATAATGCAATATTGGAAATGATACGAGCTTGCAAAAATCTGAGATATCTTCGTTTACCACATAAAATGGATGGGTTTGATGAGTTCATTCCTCTTTTGACCGATGTTTTACATAGCCGAGGCGTCCAGGCTGAGAATCCTTTTGTGCTATCTCTGGGTGGCGAATATAGCATTGAAAAGGTAATATATACATACTTACTTTATAGTCAAGTTGAACTGTTCTTAAGCTTTTATTTCTCCTTACAGTTAAAGACCTCTCCCTATGGCCATTTATTGAAGCTAGATACCGATGGGCAGATCTTTACTTCTGAACTTAAAAACCTAATATCATCTTTATGTAATTCGGAAGCTCCAAACGACCAGCTGACTATATTCCAAAATCCCAGTAAAGGGGCGGGCGATTGCTTAGGCCCAGAGGACGATTGGTTGTCAAACCAAAATTATAAAATTGCTCTTAAATCGTGTACCAACAAATATAATTTGGATCTCGATGAAGAGCTGCTGCAAAGATGCCGAGATATGGCGTTAAATAATTCTGAATATGAGTTTGGAAAATTGTGTTATTGTGTTAATTTTAAGTATGAGGCTATTGACAAATTTAATGAATAGCTAGATTTCATTACTAACACAATGTTTGCTGTTTTTATTGATATAATCTTGTAATGAAATTGTAATTAGTCATTTTAAAATTAAACTGCTAAAATAGCGTAAAGTAAGCACTGGAATTGTGGTGGTCTGCTGATAAGATACGATCACACACTTATCGATTTATCGCTTACAATCAATTGTGGCGGCTAATATGCTGTAAAATTTATCGAACTAATATGGTTGTTTGGCTGTTGCAACGTTTTTAAATAGCGAGGATAAACAAAAGTGTTAATAATAATTTATTGTATTTATATTTGTTATATAATTGGTTGTTATTGCTACTCAAATCAAATTCGCTTTACAAACTGCACTTTATACGGTTTGGGTGCGAGTGTAATACCTGGTTGCAGAATCAGGGACGGAGTCTCGCCTTCTGGCAATACAATACGAAATTGCTGTACAATCCTCACAAGAAATGAAAAAATGCAAGCTCGAGCTAAAGCATCGCCCAGACAACGACGTCGTCCTACACCAAACGGCATGAAGTACTCATCCTTACAACACTTGCCTGCTGCATCAATGAAACGCTCTGGCCGGAATTCATGTGGCTCCTTCCAGTGCGTCTCGTCCATAAGCACCGAACGTAGGCCAATAAGTATCGTTGCATTCTTGGGTATATCATAGCCTCCCAATTGAGTCGCCCATAGAGCACGGCGCGGACCCGACACAGGTACGATGTGAAAGAAACGCTGCACCTCCATAATGAAGGCGTCCATGTTGTGGAAAGCTTCGCGTCGACTAAGATGTGGGAATGCCTGATCCGTGTCCGCACTAGCACCACTTATATTGGCCTGTACCTCAGCATGCAATTGCTCCTGAAGATCTGTTCGCATGGCCAGCATCATTATGGCTAGGTTAATTGTATTACTAGTTGTCTGCGATCCGGCTATGAAGAAGTCCAATATGGTCATCACCAGTTGCGTCTCATTGAAGCTATCTGTATGCTTTTGCTGCTGCTGCATCTCTTTCAGATAGGCAAAGATGAGATCACTTTCAGGCAGATCCTCTCCGCGTTGTTCGCACTCCAGCATGCGACGTCTGTGCTCCCCAATGGTCTCCATGAAGAAACCGTACAGCTCCGAGTTTAATTGCCGTATTAGATTGTAACCGGTGCGATTGGGTGCCACATATCGTAGCCAGGGAAACTGGGCCAACAGTCCGCCGGAAATGTCAAATAACTTGGAGCGACGATTCATCAGGTCCAGCAGTCGACGTAATGTGCCGTCCTCAGCACTGGCTATACGCTCGCCGGCGATCAGACACCACAACACATTGAGCACACTCTGGGCCAACCAATTGACCGGCTCAATGGGCGAGGCTTGGGTTTGGCTCAGCTGCTGCAACAACTCTTCCGCCTCATGCTCGATTTGCTGCTCCATCTGACTACGTCCGTAGCCCACGTGACGCATCTGTTTCATGGCAAAATGTCGATGCTCGTACCACAGATGACCATCCGTACACGTGATGCCCTTTCGCGTGCCCATGGTACGCAGACGCAGAAAGAAGTTATCCGGACGTCCCTCGAATACCTCCTGTAGTTGTACCTCACGCACCAGCTCATGACCCAGTGCCACCACAACGTACTCCTGCCCCAACTTCAAGCCCAGCAGTTGACTCTTGTAGAACTTGGACCACTTTTCGAAGAGTATGTGCTGACCACCAGCGGCTCGTGCCTCCCGACGAAACTCCAGGGAATTACCCAGCCAAGGCAGAAAATCGGGACCTAAAAAAGTAAGTATATATAGAGAATGGATACAAACAAATCTGACTATAATATGGTATTACTTTAAGTGATTCGATTAAATTAAATTTGTTAGTCTGCATTAGATTACATGAGCTTGAGCTTATCTTATCGCCAGCAGTAGTAAAACTACTGAAAATCTGATGTTTCGATAAGCGTAATCTTAAATCGAAACCAAAATCTGTATATCACTCTCACTTATCGCCCTGCTATATAGAATCGCACGTGTAGTGGTAGTACTCTATACGCCACTCAAACTTCTCACGATTATACAATGCAAATAATATAAACACTTTAATTAATTAATTCAATGCGTACTGCAATTAGATTAACTGCTTATGGTTGCATAACGAATGTGCAAAGTGTAAATCAATTCAATCAGTACATCAATCAAATGTCAATCACACCCACACTCCATATGGCACATGCAGTAATACTACATTTGTGACCAATTTGGTCAGTGAGAAATGCATTTCAAATGCCAGACGTGTGCCGATTCATTGTGGGCTGACCAATTCAAGTTGCTAAGGTATTAGCTAATAGAACTACAGTGGGCACTCGCCTATGGACGAAAGATATAGGCAAATGTAAACCCTTATTTCGCAATAACTACTGTAGCATCTATGTGGATTTGTGGGGCAGGTCTTATACTGCAAACTTGGAATCGAATTCTAATAATAAACAATTACAAATTGTTTACAAGCCATCAACTGGACAGCTGAGGTGTTTGATTCAAGATCAAGAGATTAAAGAGCAATAAGCAAATACGAATCTAAAAGAAATAGAAAACCAGTTTATAGGTATACAGAATTTCGCCAATAGTTTTATCACTTAATATTCACTAATCGTTTTTTATTATTATTGTTATTATTATCAACTTTTTGCTGACTCAAGACGGCGCACTGAAGGAACCTAATACACTTAAATGAATTGAATGAATGGAACAGTCTATGCTGAGTTATGAAATAGTACTCGTATAAGTACTCTTCAATTAAGGTCTTTTACCTGGTGGAAAATTCTTTGGTCGTCTCAGTGAATTGAGCAAGGAGTATATCAGAAAGCCAATTAGTACAATGGCCAGAAAGATGAGGGTGCTCATATTGTCAAATAGCACTGCTAATTAAGCTTATTATTACGATTATAATCACGTTTATTCACTTGTATACGGATCGCGGCAAACACCACTGTAAGACGTCCGTACGCTTCGCGCGCTCACTGCCAACTGAAATAGAACCAATTGCACGTGCGCTCTTGAGCGTGAGATATTTACGAAATGTGTGAGAGTGTCAAGGAGAGAGAGTTGATGTGAGAGAAAGAGCATAAGAGAGAGTGGACTGCCGGCTTTTTGGCTGTGGCGCTTGATGGGAGCACAACAACAAATTGGAAAGGCATGTCGATTAGTCGGGCGCTCCCGACATGACAATATTAATATGTTGCCAGCTTATTATATTCCCAACTTTTGATATTTAAAATGATAACATAACAATTAGAATTTAATACTTTTTGGAAAGAATTACACTTACTGTATAACCACCATATGAGTTCAATTTTAATAGCAGCTCAAAAGTATGCAACGAATTTCCAAATTTTATGCAATATAAACTTGATATAAATCTTTAATAATTGTGTTGCTTGAACTACTATTTAAAGAACAGATTAAGGTAAATGTGCAGCCAAAGAAATTGATTGAAAACTCTTTTTAAATGCCGATTGACATAGTTAAACTATTCTTTTATAAAATTTCAATGATGTACGAATTTTTATTGTTTATCTTGAAAAAAAAAAGAAATGTTTTGGTATTTTTACAATTTGTTGTGGAATGATGAGTTGAAATAGTTTCCTTTGTCACTTCTTAATTGGAAGCTCCTTGGATATCGATAGTCGTTCTTTAAAGAAACACAGAATTTTTGGCAATAATATAATCAATATCATTTGTCCAGGGATTTTTGAAAGCACGCCATTCACTCTGCAGCTGTATATAGCTATTATCCTTGCAACGGAAACGATAGACTTGTGTGGTAACACTCTCCTGCACCTGCATAACCATTTTATGTGACTCAACCAGGGCGGAGATGTCCTCATTGTGGAAGTACTCGTAGAAGCTGGTGCCCAAGATCTCCTGTGGCAGAAACCCGATGACCAACGTAGCACTGTAAGTATCTTGGGTTAGTTGAGTTAAAGGAAATAATATTCATTACGTACCGTTGATCAATGAATAGGAATTTGCCTTCTGCGGAATGTCGGGATATGAAGAGCACATGTCTAATATTCGGATGATTATCCAGAGAGGAGGGCACACTCGAATTGAGCACATTGGTCGGTATGCGTCCAATGGCCACGAGGCAGGACAGATTCGTTGTCTGATCATCACTATCGCCATCCTGATCCTCGTCTTTAATGGGTGTCCAGGACTTTAGATACCCCGTACACTGTATAACCTGATATTTGTGGTCTATGCTAAGCTTGGACTTGCGTTTGGTGGAGCTGCGTGAACTGGAAGATGTATCCGATTCCTCTTTGATTTGATTATTAGCCGCGCGGAGTTTCATGCGACAGAAGAAGGAGCGTCTGGCGCCCGGACAAAGTCGACACAGACTCTGCGGCACATCTGTCTTTACCGGTAACATGGCTGCAGAGAGGAGATTGAATATAATTATAAATCAAATTATTATAGACTATTTCGACTTACTTTTGGCATCGATAAGTCGCTCGCGCGGACACTGTTCTAACGAGGATAACTGCTCCTTCACCTTGCCGATATCCTTGGGATGCAGCACATCAAACCAGCTCTGACCCAACAGATCCGATTGTGTGCAGTTCAAAACGGTGGACACCGAATCCGAAACATACAATATACGACCACGATCACAACCCACGACGAATAGGAAACCCTCTGAGGCCTGCAGTATAATCATCTTTAGTTCCTGATCTGATAGAAAACTGGGTCTATAATCCCCTGGATGAAGACTCCCCCGGATACCGCGTAAATGCTGCACAGCCATACGTAATACCGTTAGCTTATCCAGTTTCCGTTGCATCGCAAAGCACATGGGAATCATTGAGGATAGCTCATTGATATAGGTATTCATTTTGTCACGACGCCGTTTTTCAATTTCACTGTGATTTTGTCTGAAAAAAATATGATATCATATCATATATTTCATATGTATTTCATTATCTTACTTGCGATTTTCATCTGAAGTGCGTAAAGACTTTTCGTCATCGAAAGTATCGTCCTCCAGATCATCCAGATTTTCGCTATAAGATCAAACATGGCAATAACATTACAGGCTTAAGGGATACTTTTAACATAAACATATCGCACAGCAGACCAAATCCATCCCTTATTAATTCACAGGTAATGAGGCAACTGTTGCTTACATTCACCCTAGCACACCCTTTACCCACCCACACCAGACGAACGCATGTAAACTGCCTGTGTTTGTGTGTGTGTGTAAAAGTAGATTACATACATATACATAGACGAATATTTCGCAAATGCATTAACAGCCAAACTTACCAAAATTCTTGCATGTTTTGCTTGTGGTTTATATCGTAATGCTCCTTATTAAATGTATATTCTCTTTTGATGTCTCAAGTTGCTTGGAATTCTTGTTTACAAACCGCAAGAAATAGCACTACTGCGACAATTGGCAGAATATGCAATTCGACGAATTACAAGCTTTTGCTCTGGCTTGAGCTTTTCGTTTTTGTCAGTCTGGCAACGCCACGCGACTAGTTGCGAAAGCCCACTGCACTTGCAGCTGCACCCTAACGAGCCATATAGTAAATCATTTAAAAATTTTGTTGTTATAAAGTAAATCCAAAAACTAGTATTTAATGCTAAAAAATAAATACAGAACAATTTATGTACAATAAAACAATGCACTTGATTAAATATGATACATTTTATCCAAACAAATTGTTATGACCTGCATATAACGATCCCACAGACAGCGGGTCTCTTGATCTCTGAAAGAGAAACGACATTAGATTATTCCTTCCATCTCAAAGCATATAATATTCACCTTGATATTTCCAAATCCAACACACTTTGAGTTATGGATGATAGAAATTTGTTAACCTGCTCTCGGTTCCAACCATTCTGACGCCATGGTTCTATCAATTTCTCGCATAGATCAACAAACAAATCCCGCAATTCGCGATTGCGATGCAGATTACAGGCAATGGTAATTAGAGCACGCCAATACGATCTAAAATTTCCATCCAGTTCGTGAAAAGCGCGCTCCAATAACACGGGCTTGAGACGTATACAAACAAGGCTGTAATCAAAAGAGGAATCTGTAGACGTAAAGAGCTCCAGTCATTTTTTATAACTACTTACTGTTTGATTTCCTTCTCCTTGTCCAGCAAACAGCGCAGTTCACGTAGATCAAGTAGAAATTCCTTGTCCATTTCCGTATCATAGTACTCGGGTCCAGTGTGCTATAGAAATAAAGTACAGTATCAGTTTCTATCACATCTATCTACATATATAACTATATCTGTTACGTTACCTGATAGGTATAGGTCCAATAGATCATAATCGCATGTGAACAAGTGAGTAAATCATTGAAAGTCAAATATTGTAATTTCTTCTTAGTCGTCTCGAATCGCAGGCAAGCCAAAAATACAATGCAAGCGTATTTCCTGTAATACATATAAAAATACTCTGTAAATAATATTCTTTTATCCACCTACAATTTTGCTTACTTAGCCAAATCAGTGGATATGAAGAAATGCTGTTTAATGTTATTGGTTAGAGTGCCAGGAAGTTCCTCCACAGCACGAAAAATGCGCTTCACATTGTCAAACTGGCGACTGCAAGTAAATTATTATTAATCAGTTTTTAACATATATCAAATTACGTACCGACACGACTTGAGTTTCACACAAGTTTTATCACCAACTTCGTCAAGATCTTTGCGATAGCGTGAAGATAACTTCTTGCCGAGTATTTCACGTGCCACGACATCATCAATCGAGTAATATTTCTCAATAATTAGATCACGAGTGTGCGGTTCTAGTTGGAAACAGGATTGTTCCATCAATTTGGTAGGCGCATGCAAATAGAGCTCAATTAGCGAATAGGTGCGATAATGGTCCAATACATCGGAGGCAATCAAATCGATTGGTGCGCCCATTGAGTGTCCAAATCCCTTTTGTTTGAGGTAACAAACCGCTTCGCTGGCTGTGAAAATAAAAATAACAATAAGTAGGCAAATAATTGGGGCGTTGTTATCAGATATATGTACATGAAAAGCCTTCGATCCATAGCTGATAGATTTCTGGATCTACAAGTGTGTAGTTGCTTATAAATACGTCAACATCTGCCTAAAATAATACAACAGATATCAATTTGACAAGCATTTAGCTGATAATAGATTTTACCATGCTTATATTATTGTTTTTATTATTACAATTGTTATCGAATATATTTCGATAGAAGTACAGAAACTATTCACTCCAACATACCTGTTACCTGTCACCAGTGATGCGATAATAGTGACTATGTAGCAGTTACTCGTCGATTGTTGCCACCCGAGAGCGCATGTCCAATTAGCCGATAATTTACAAAATTAATTATTATTAAATACGAAGTAATACAAGTAGCTGAAATATATTAAACTATGTTTAATATATGTTTTTACTTCCCTGCTTTCTTTTTTCGATTACTTAAACAACTCGACTAATCGAATAAATATCGCACGCGTGAGTGATGAGAAAATATCGGCTATATCGATACATCGTTGTATTTCTTATATATATCGCTGAGGATATCAACTTTTAAGAAATGTAAAAATGTAAATTGCAACATACAAAATTATTTGTAAATAATAAAAGATATCGTGCACCGATCAATAGCAATGTGAATGAAATGCGCGCGAAGAAATACCAAATGCAACAATAGCGGCAACAACAATAATAACAACAACATAAACGACAACAGACATCGCTCGTCGTCGTCGCTGTCTTCGTTGTCGTCGTCGCAGTCCAATTGCAATTGCAACAAAAAAAAATTCAATGAACAACATTATATGCAATAACAAACAACAGCGAAAGGAAACATTAAATAATAATCCGAGCAGAGGAAGTGAATTTAATATAAAGTGTTGCTGTTGTGCAGAATGGAACAGGATTCCTCAACGGAGCTGCATCTGAGCAGAATACGCGAAGTGAAAGACTTGGCCGCATTAACCGACGACGTGCGTGATGTTGTTAAAGAAGAGGTCATATTAGAGAATCACCATCAACATCATCATCATCATCAGGTAAAACTAAACTTAACATAACTTTACTGATTTGCGTTGGCGGCAAGGGTTGGTTCATTTCCATTCATTCTGTTCCGTTCGTGTGTTCCTTTCGTTTCTCGGATGCCCGCGCATCCTGTGTGGCGAGTGTGTGCGAGTGGCGCTCTCAGTGTGTTTGTGTGTGTATGTTGGGGTTGTGGAACGTGGGCTGCAGGGGGAGGGGAGGTCGAAGGCGGCGCAACAAAAATGCGCGCGGTGCTTGCGCCCAACAGCCCAAAACCCACAGCAACCCACAGGCCACAGCTCCCACTCGGAATGTGTGTATGAGAGTCACCACCATCCCCACCACACACTAGTACTAACTAATACCATATCATACCATACCATACCGTACCGTACCACCACCATCCAAAAGCCAACTCCAACAACGTCAGAATTTTGTGTGTGGCGCAAATTGTTGTGTATACCGATTTTCATTTTTCCATGCTGTGTTGTTTACTTACACAAACGAAATTTTCTTTAATTTCTTCCACATAAAACAACGTGAAAAAACCCGCAATTGATCAAAATAATTCGCAATATTCATATTGAAATTGAAATTTGAACAAATGGAATCAAAATAATACTATAATGCAATAAATAATCTATAAATATTAAATGTTAATGTGAACCTGCTCTCGCTGCACTCGCTCTCTTGCGCCTGGGGGAATTCTGGATACTGGATTCTGTGATTCTGTAATGTGCGCTATGGTAATGCAGTTGGATACGAAAGTTCGCATGGTCACATCCTCATCAAACGACAACAGCGGTAGCGGCGGCGGTGGTAGTGGAACTGGAGGCGGCGGCGGTAATTCAAGTGGTGGTGTTGTTTCCGTGCCCGTGTCTCTCCCAATCGGTTCAATGATAACTGGTACAGCCTTTAATGTGATTACACCGGATCAGTTGCCGCACTTCAAACCGATGCTGTGCGTCGACAACAATGGTTACCTGTCCAGCAGCACGGTCAGCATGGGCGGTGACCTCAAAACGATTGTTATACAGCAGCAACAGCAACAGACGAGCGGCAATAGCAACGCTGGCAACACCAACACCACCGCCACAAATACCATTGGACTGAATCATGATGGCTCTGGTAGCAATAATAGTCATGATAGCTTGGGTACACTCGATCAATCCGGTGTCGGTGGCGGCGGTGGTGGAGGTGGGGGCGGAGGTGCTGGACTTGGTGCTGGCAACACAAGTGGCTCCACCGGCTGGGCGGAAACCACATCGAGTACACAGCACATGGAGGTCTTCCAGATACGCTGTAAAACCACCTGCGCCGAATTATATCGCAGTAAACTCGGCTCCGGCGGCAGAGGACGCTGTGTTAAATATAAAGACAAATGGCATACGCCAAGTGAGTTCGAGCATGTCTGTGGGCGTGGCTCCAGCAAGGATTGGAAACGATCAATTAAATATGGCGGCAAATCCCTACAATCGCTCATCGACGAGGGAACCCTAACGCCCCACGCAACCAACTGCAGTTGCACAGTCTGCTGTGACGACGAAGCAGGTGAGTCAGGTGAGAGATGCACATACAGTTCAAAACTCAAATAATATCCCTAGCTCCAACTTGTCACTCGATCTCTGGAATTGTGAGTAGTCCAAATGGATTGTAGCTACTTCTTAGAAATAGATTTGGGATTTAGTCTTGGCTAGTTCCCACTTTATACCTATAGAACTCTATACTAAACTTAGCATAAAACTAACTTCAACTAACTTTAATTCTGGGAATCCCACAGAACTCCTTCTAAACATCGATTCTATAACCCATTCTTGTTCCAAAGTTTACTGTTCGTAAATACTTAATGTACTTTCACGTTTGTTTTATAGCATCCGGTCCTGTGCGTCTGTTTACGCCGTATAAACGACGAAAGCGAAATCAAACGGATCTCGATGTGGAGCCAGGGCCCAAACGCAAACGCAATACGCATAGCAACAATAACAATAACAACAATAATAGCAACACGAATAATAATAACACAAGCGGCAATAGCATTAACAACAATAGCGTGGACCCAACGCAAGCCACAGCCGCCAGCGTTGTCGATGAGAACAATATGTTCTTGGCCGAGGACAATATCACATCTAAGGACGAACCATGGGCGGCGCTCAATGATAGCTTAGACACCTCCACCGAATTGGTTGATCAGACGCAAATGGGTAATCCGTATGAGCGTGAAACGTTTGTCGTTAACATCAACGATGCGGGCTCCATTGCCGTGCTGGATACAAGTCAATCGATGAAGAATATCGAGCACGTCTACTGCACCATGGTTAAGGCAACCAACGATTTCAAACGCCTGCTCAATGATATGAAACAGAACTATGACCGGCGCATCGAGATACTGCAAAAGGAACGCGATGCGGCGGTCAGTGCGATGCGTGTCCAGGTGCACACGGACATTGATGACCCCAACATATCGGGCTCATTGCATGGCAACGAGATCATATCGGCAAAGAAGGTAAGCATCAAGTGTTCGATCCCTATCAATATGTCACTCATTAACTGTTCATTTTTCTAATAGTGCGCCAATTGCAATCGGGAGGCACTGGCCGAGTGTTCACTGTGTCGAAAGACGCCGTATTGCTCGGAGTTTTGCCAGCGCAAGGATTGGAATGCTCATCAGGTGGAATGTGCAAGGAATCCACAGACGACAACGCAACAGGTCATGCTATTGATCGACGATCAGTCCTAAGCAACGTAACGAATTGTACATACAAATTTTACTACTAATTAAACTATAATTATGCAAAGTTTCCCCCTTTTCCAATCACGCCCCCACGCCTACGTCCACTCTCCCCAAAGTCCCTCTTCCCCTTATTCCTATAGCATGCCTTCCCGATTAGACTTATGTCCTATAATAATGTAATTCTTAAACGTATATAAACCTATATATAAAAGTATATACATGTATATATATATTTATATATACATTTTACTATCGAACGTAGAAAACAAAGTAAAACAAAAAGGAATAATCTAAACAGTTTGTAGCAAGCAAGTAAAAAATCAAAGCAAATGATGGAGCAAATAAGATACAAAGAGAAACGCGCACGAGGAGGCGGAAGAAGAAGAAGTTTAGCTACGATTTGATATCCGGATAAAGAAGTAACTTAACTTGTAATTCAATTTAAATTAAATTTATAAATAGTTGTAAAGCGCATAGCATAACAAAGATACCCCCCAAGAGAAACGAACTACTCCACCACCTTTTCCCCCCAAACAATTCACGATTTCTTTTCTGCTTGACAACTTTTGCATAAAAAATAAACAATAAAAATAAGAAAAAGAAAACGAAAAAAAGAAGAAAAGCGAAATTCAGCAGAAAGAAATTTGAAACGCAGAATAATAATAAAAATAAATAAATAAGTACATATTCGTCTATGTATACATATTTCATTAGACACTAAGCACATAGTTAAACTTTTAACATTTTACGATTATAATTTCTATGGATCTACTGCCCGTCGTTACAAGCATCCAATAAAGATTTCAAAACAAACAACAAATCAAATAACAACCAACAATAAACAAATGTGCAGCAAATACAACAAACACACTACTAATCTACACACACACGGACACACACATGCGCGCAATTAATCGCATTTTAATCAGAAATACAATTAGAAAGTTGTATGTACTATTTCTGTGTTGTTTCCCTTCGATCTGCCCCTTGCACCCACTCCTCTGTACATTTGTTGCTCCCTCCCTTCTCCAGTCCGTAGTCTGTAGTCCACATGCAAACATTCATATATGTAGTACATATATATTATATATATAAATATATCTTAAACTAGCTATATGTATTCCGGGCGCAACAATCGATTAATCGATACACCACACACACGCATACATGGAGCAGGAAATTTCTAGCTGAGATCAGGCATGGAGTACAGTCTTTTTCATTTTCAGCTAAGTGTGACATTACACACACGCCCACACACACACACACACCTACAGACAAGAGAGAGCTACTGCAAGAATGCGTTAATTGAATTGAAGAAACGAAATGAAATATATACAATACATTTAAATGTATAATGCTTACCTTTTCTGTCGTATTTTTTGTTGTTACTGTTTAGTGTTATTTTTATATTTAATTGCCAAACGTAGAATGTGTGTGTTAACTGTAATAATCACGTAAGTATGCGTTTTGTTATAGCTCTGCTTATAGCATACTTCTTGGAGCGCAAGCGACTGCAGTAGGGTGCTATATAACAGTGAAGAAGCAGAGATGATGACGATTGCCTAAGCTTTGTGTATGTGTGTCGCCTTTACCTTTTTTGGATCTATGCCGGATATTACGCTCCCCTGATCTTGGGCAGAGCTAAACCTGTACTTCATACCTGTATGAGATTGAAGATCAGATGACAGCATGCTCTTTTACATAGTAGGATACCAGCGGAACTTTCAATTATACTCATACAGTTTATCAATTCAACATTATCTCCCCACTAAAAATGCGTTTTTATTGAATTTTTGTTAGTTCCATTATTATGCACATGTTTCATTTATTATTGCATTTCTCGTTTTGTATTTTTGTTTGCATTATTATCAGTATGCTTACTAGTATTATTATTAATATTATTATTATAGTCTATTACCAAAAATAATTTCTTAAAACTTGTTTACTCGTTTCATTTATTTATAGGTATGCTTTTGTTTTCTTTTGTTTCTTTATTTATCTTAAGTTTTGCTCTCGACTAAGAGTTCTTATTTGCTTTTCTGTTCTATGCTTTGCTTCTGTTTTATTTGTTCATTTTATTTATATTATAGTTTATAATTCGATTTAATTTAATTTCTTTTTCAGCGATAACGTTTTTGTTCGAAAACACATGAAATTTGAAGAACATTAGGGAATAATAACTACAAGAAAACGCTAATTTATCCAGGAAGGAAGTGTGTGTGTGTGTGTGTGTATGGTATGGTATGTGTGTACACTGAACGAAACGTACACTTGAATACGATTTGCAGTTGCAGGTTAAAGTTAGTAACTAATTTGTGTTGCAATTATGTCTGATGTGTTTCATAATCAATAAATACAGAACATACATGTGTGAGTGTATATTAAATAACGTGCCTAAATACATACATACATATATATTTATATATATATATATATATTAATAAAAACATTTCACAATTGCCTAAATAATAATTTATGAAAATTCTTTATCAACAAAATTTCGCTGCTGCCCAATGAAGTTCAAAACAAATATAATATACATACATATATATATATAATATTAATAGATTAAACAATTGCCAAATTGTGGGTGGGGGCATTGGGGTTGGGATTAAACAAAAGCCAAGTCATAGTGTAATGAGTTAGTAAAGCGTTTAACCTAATTCGCAAATACATGTATTATGTGATAATTCTTCTGCTTGCATTTCTTTCCCTTGCTTTTTGCTCTGTTATCTCTGTTTGTTGCTTCTTTTTCTTGTTTTCTTTTGTTTTTTGTTTTTTTTTTTTGGAATCACAAATGTTAGCTATAGTATTTAAATACACATGTAGGTAAGACATTTAAAAGGACAATTCAGTTTTCTAGCGCTGTAGAATGCATTTCTTTCTTATTGTTGCTGATGCTGTAGAGAGACTGCGTTTGCAATTGTGGTTTGTGTTTATGTTTATGCTGCTGCTGCGGCTATTGGTGGTGGTGTAGGTGCGGGCGTGATTGTGGTTGTGGTTGGTGGCAAACTCTGTGGCAAGCTGTTGCAGCAGCATCTTTCACTCCATATTTCGCACCTCAAAGCGCTTGTACGTGTAATTGATAAAGACCCAATCCTTGGCTATTTCGCCGCCCTGCGGCACAGGCGCCGATGCTGTAATAATTTTAAATTATTTGATTAATTATCTATTGTCTGATTCGTATATCATTTGAGACTTACGTATCTCCAGTGAGACATCGGGAAATTCATCAAAATTGGACGTATCGTCTATAGAACGCACCTCAACGGGTATGGCCGCTGGACGTTCACGTATGTGCTCCCAGTCGACACCACGAAAGAACGGCACCGATTTCAGATCCTCTAGACCACGTTGTGAGCCTAAACGGCGATCGGCCTCGCAGCAGAAATTGATGATCGTCTCTTTGGCTTCCTCCGATATGGGTATTTCGGGTGGAAATATTAGAGTTTCGCGCCAGTTCATGACTTTGCGATACGTATCCTGAGGATTATCCGAACAGAACGGCGGATAGCCCATCAACATTTCGTACATAATAACACCTAGTGACCACCAATCGCATGCGGGTCCATAGCCAGTTTGCAGGAATACTTCGGGTGCGATATAATCGGGCGTGCCCACTGTACTATAAGCGAGGGCACGTCGATTTCGTTTCCACGACTCAGCACGTCTTTTCGAGTCCATGGGACTGTTGTTACAGAGATAATCAAACTATAATAGCCATACATTCATTAGTTAAATCCTTCCTTACCTGGCACAGGTGCCAATGAAATCGGATGGTTTTGCTTGCGACAAATCACGATAAAAGTCTGTGCGGTGTGATTTCTTTAAGCCCGTACACAATCCGAAATCGGAGAGCTATAAGGAAATATGTGAAGTTATTATATTGTGTATTACAATTGTTTTTCACGCACCTTTAGATGACCTCGCGCGTCGAGCAGTAAGTTGTCCGGCTTAATGTCCCTGTGTATGAAACCGAGCTTGTGTATCGAATCAATCGCTAACGCTGTTTCGCTTATATAGAACTGTGTGCACTCCTCGGATAGCGTGTCCTTTTTCATAAGGAGCGTCATCATATCACCGCCAGGCAAGAATTCCATTATCAAGTACAAGTTCACCTGGTCCTGTTGACAATTATCCAGTGTAAATAATTTATATACTATGCCACATGCAGCACTTGTCATGCATTTTGCACGTCGCACATTGCGACTGGGTGTATTTACATGCACACACACGCACACACACACAGTGCATGTGTATTTGAAAACTTTCACCAAGAACAAATCAAAAGAACAGCAACAACAACAACAATGACGCAGACCATATGATTTGGCAAGCGCGTTTTGTTTTTGCAGTTGTATTGGTTTATTGATTTTCAACTAGATGACTCGGCATGGGCATGGAAATGTCACTGTGCGTGCGTGTGTGTTGATGTGTGGGATTTGGGATTCGGATTCATACCTGAAAACTGTAGTACATTTTAACCACCCATTGATGATCGGCCTCGACGAGGACATCGCGCTCAGCGCGTACGTGTGCTACCTGCTCCTTTTCCAGCATGTCTGCTTTGCGCAGCACCTTCATGGCATACACATGTCCCGTGTCCTTTTTTTGCACCAAACGCACCTCGCCAAAGGCACCGCGTCCAATCACTTTCAATGCCTCAAAGTCCTCAACACCTAGACGTAAGCGCTTGAGGCGTAAATATTCAGTTTCTTTTTGCGCATGTTGCAAGCGTTTTTCCTGACGTTGCGACTCTGTTAGACTTTCGTCCTTCAGCTGCGCCTCCAATTTGGCCAATCGCTGCTTACGCTCGCCGTATTGTGTCACCAAATTGCTATAGTAATTTTCCAACGTCACCTTGGCCTTGGTGGCTTTGTCCAGTGTGTGATCGCTGAAACGTATGGAGGAGCCGTCCGTGTCCGTTCTGCTGCTCATCATCTAAACTGTTTCTGTGTGTGAGTGGTGTGTGTGTGTGTGTCTGTTTGTGTTGGTGAGCTGCTCTCTGCCTGTGTGTGTGTGTGTTTTGTGTATGTTGTGCGACTGCCGTCCTTGCACGGGTTTTACACTGGCCTAAAGAACACACACACAGTTTGGTATTTAATTATAATTGGGCTTTTTCCTTTGTAATTTATTAAATTTCTGCCTCCTCTTTCTTGTTTCGTTATCGTCGTTCTTTCTTATTGTACCTAGGGTTGATATGCTAACAAGTTATCGAATAAACACCAGTCGATTTCTATGAGCTCATTCTGATAAGAGTTTGGCCTTTTAATAATTCAACATATCTGGTCACACCTTTTGTGCAATCGACATGCAGAAAGTATCTGGTGTCGATATTTTTGGTATATCGATGACCAAGTAGCTATCAGCTGATTTTAATTACCTTTTTGTTGCGAAAATATGTGTGTGCTTTTCACAAATTGTGCGCTATCAGGATCATGGCGCGTACTACCGACTTCTCGGACGTCAATTTCCACTGTCTGCTGTTGATATTCAAGTTGCTGCACAACCTCGAGGACCAAGTCAATTTGGCACTTTGTTGCCGCAGGTTTCGTGACGCATTTGTTTACCTGCACCGACAGCGATTCGAGGAAATTGTTGATAGCGATATTAAGCTAAAGAGCTTAGACGATTGGCGTGCATTCCTATGGATGTGTGGAGTTAATATCAAGAAATTACAATGTTATCGCGATGACGATCATCCATTGCAGATAATGCCATTGGTGGCAAAATATTGCACTCGCCTGGAAAGTCTAACATTGCGAAATGCTACAGTGGCTAAATCGCAAAATCATTTGCTGAAATTGATAACGTTGAGGAAAGTGTATGTGCGTAATTATAAGAGCACAAGTACAGATCTTATTAAGTGCATGCGGTTTCGTTTGCCATATATACAGAACTTGGGTCTCGAGTGTTTCGATCGGCGGGAATGTAAGTATAAATAAATATTTGACTAATTTGTATCATAACTTAATCATAACTACTTTTTTTTTGCAGTGCAAGAATTACGTTACTTTTTCAATTTGGTGGAGCTACATATGTATGACGATGTTACAGTAGCTGATTTCATTACTATTACCAAGTCGCTTAAGCATTTGCGTATACTGCAATTGAGGAATGCTAAGAGATTTTTAAACACACAATCGCTAAAACAACTCGCTGTGCATTGCCCACAGCTGGAGAAATTTGCCTTTCAAGACCATGATGCTGAGCTCACTGCCTTGACGCTGTTTCCACGTTTAAATTATCTGCAGCTTTATTGCCCAGACAATCAAAAGACTCGACTCTTTAAATCACTAGCTAATAAATGTGGTCCACATTTGGAGTATCTAATACTCCATCGAAAGCAATGGATTGATGAGGAGCAGGCGCACTATGTAGGTGTGATTAAGACCCTCAAATGGCTTGTGTGTAAGCCACGCAACGATCGCTGTGTCAAACAATTGGCGAACCTAAGTGAACTCGAGTGCCTCTCACTGCAATGTGCCCGAGATATAGGAGAATCGGAGCTGCTTAATGTCATTCGTAACAATGAACAGTTACGTTATCTAAACATATGCTACTGCCTGGGCATAACTGATGGATTCATCGTAGATATGCTGGAAATATTATCAAAGAGGCGCACACAGCAGCCGTTGGAGTTGTATGCAGCTGCTACAGACATCAGACATGATATAATGGAAAAGGTGAGTGAATTTTGTATAATATATCAGAGCTATAGTAAACATTTTATTTTCTTTATAGCTACCGGCTGATTATGCCTCCAAATGGCTGATTATTCATTTTGAATGCAGTCAAGGGATGCACTCCACTGAACATGATTATAACGATGAGCCGGAATTTGATCGCTAAAGCAACTTCAGAATATTATACACACATCATTCTACTTTTGCAAGCAAAAATAGTATGGGGAAACCAATAATCCATATATATATATATATAAATGATATGAATGCTGACTTTCTATATTAGCTATTATTATTATTATTATTATGTTGTTATTTCACACTTTAAGTGCTAGTATTTTATTCTAATCAATATTGAGCTTTTATTCTCAAATAAATGTAAAATCTTTTGTAATCAACATAATACGTTATGGAAATATAAACCAATGCATTTAATCGATGATTATTCTTAAATGGTATATCGATAAATCGAAACATCAAGTGCTATCAGCTGGCAACTCCTCAATATAGCAGGTGGCAACTACCAGTTACAGTACATTCGCATCCGTATCAGTAGTATTTTAATATATTTCTTTTAGTTTTTTACTTTTAGACGATTTTTTAAGTGTAGTGACGTTGATATAAGGACACGAGACATTAAATAGAGTTAGTTAAAATATTGCGCTATTCATCATTTGCACAAAGGGTTCTGCATTTCCTGCATTGGAATGCAGCTGTTTTGTGTGTGCAAGTAGTGGCACTTGTAATACTTGTTAGCTGGCAACGCCATCCGCTTGCTTGCACTGACTAAATTTGTCTGCAAGACATTTTTTCTGTGGCTCAGTGAAAAAAGTGATAAACAGACATTTAACGTGTTCTCTGCTGTTTAAGTCGACAAAGTGTGGCAATAATGTCTTGTGCCGCAACTTTAGCAGCGGCCAAAGACTCGACAAATGCTGCAGCTAGTGGAGCATCTTCAGCCGCATCTGTGGGTGTGGTAGTCAGCGGTGGAGGCACGGTGACTGCAGGTGTGGGAAATGGAGGCAGCGGCAACGGTGGTGGCGGTGCTGCTGCTGCTGCCAATTCAGCTGCGGCAGTTGCTCGACGCTTCTCCATGGAAGGAGTTGGTGCGCGTGTCATACGTGGTCCAGATTGGAAATGGAACAAGCAGGTGTGTAATGCTAACAGGTCCAGGTTGTTGCTCATCAATTGACATAAATTTAATTAACGAATTGAGTGGCCCTGAGTGAGCAATAACAAGCGAAATTTGTAGCCTAACCGAGGTGGGAGGGCATATCATGTGGAACGTAGGGAAAAACGAAGCATAGCAGACTTTGATTAAAATAATTTTTCAATTTAAATGAATTCTTAATTTAAACGTAGGGTATGCAAGCTGTTGATAGAACCAACCTGACAGCTGTTCGGGTTGTTTATATATAGTTTTATTGTTATTGACCTAGACGCGAGCTGGCTGTGGGCTCGAACGCAGGAGATCGTTGAATAGATTGCTCAACGCATCGCATGACATCGCATCGAGTGTGCCCAAACAGTAAACATTGATAGTCAGTCGGCAAATGCGCTTCAATTATAATTATCGCATTGTTATTAGCGTGCGTAACGCCTTATACTCTTCGATCTGTTTTCATCTAATGGATTCTCGAAATCTCTCTGTTATTGCAGGATGGCGGCGAGGGACATGTGGGCACTGTGCGCAACTTTGAATCTGCCGAGGAGGTTGTGGTTGTCTGGGATAACGGCACGGCTGCCAACTACCGCTGTGCCGGTGCCTATGATCTGCGTATACTGGATAGCGCTCCCACCGGAGTGAAGCATGAGGGCACCATGTGCGATACGTGTCGACAGCAGCCCATATTTGGCATACGGTGGAAGTGTGCCGAGTGCATTAACTACGACTTGTGCTCGATTTGCTATCATGGGGATAAGCATCATTTGCGTCATCGTTTCTATCGGATTAGCACGCCAGGCGGTGAAAGGGCAATGCTGGAGCCGCGTCGCAAATCCAAGAAAGTGCTCGCACGTGGCATCTTTCCGGGTGCTCGAGTTGTGCGAGGCGTGGACTGGCAGTGGGAGGATCAGGATGGTGGTGTTGGGCGGCGCGGTAAAGTGAACGAGATACAGGATTGGTCATCAGCTTCGCCTCGTTCTGCTGCCTATGTTATCTGGGATAATGGCTCAAAGAATCTCTACCGTGTGGGCTTTGAGGGCATGGCCGATCTGAAGGTAGTAAACGATGCCAAGGGCAGCAATGTGTATCGTGACCATTTGCCGTTGCTCGGAGAGAACGGTCCCGGCAAGGGTCCGCATGGTTTCCATATTGGCGATAAGGTGACTGTCGATTTAGATCTGGAGATTGTACAATCGTTACAGCACGGACACGGCGGCTGGACAGATGGCATGTTCGAGTGTTTGAGCAACGCAGGCATGGTTGTGGGCATCGATGAGGATCACGATATTGTTGTTGCCTACAATTCCGGAAATCGCTGGACCTTTAATCCGGCTGTGCTGACCAAGGTGTCTTCCCCGACCACAGCACCGCCAGAATTCCAAGTTGGCGACATTGTCAAGATCTGTTCGGATGTGGAGAGCATCAAAATACTGCAGCGTGGTCATGGCGAATGGGCAGATGCCATGCAATTGACATTGGGTAAAATTGGACGCGTTCAACAAGTCTATCATGACAATGACCTGAAAGTGGAGGTCGGCAACACCTCCTGGACCTATAATCCCTTGGCCGTGTGCAAGGTAGCCTCCACCAGTACTACGACCGCTGGTGCAGCCGCGACTGGAGTTGCTGTCGACGGAAATTGTGCACCAGTCATACCCAGCGGAGAGCGTCTGTCGGCCATACTGAAGAAGCTATTCGAGCCGAATGTGTCTGGCGATGCCACCGAGGAATTTGTGAAGGCCGCTGCTAATGGATTTGCCGTGAGTTGTACTGTATATCATTCCCAGGTTCCCTAACTAATCTAGATTCTTATCCTAGTCACGCTGTGAGGAGTATTTGGCTGGTGCCACACAACCTTCTACATCTGCAGCTGCGGCTGCTGCTGCTGGCAGTCCGACTGGCGCAACCGTGCCCGAGGTGAATGTGAATGGAGTGTTTGCGGGTCATACGGCGCTCCAGGCGGCCAGTCAAAATGGTCACATTGAGGTCATACAAGTGCTTTTGCGACATGCTGTCGATGTTGAGATCGAGGACAAGGACGGAGACCGAGCCGTGCATCATGCAGCCTTTGGCGATGAGGCAGCCGTGATTGAGATACTCGCCAAGGCTGGCGCTGATCTAAACGCTCGGAATAAACGGCGTCAGACGTCGCTACATATTGCTGTCAATAAGGGACACCTGAATGTAGTCAAGACCTTGCTCACTCTGGGCTGTCATCCCAGTCTGCAGGACTCGGAGGGCGATACACCGCTGCATGATGCCATATCGAAGGTAGGTTCAGATCAGATAAATCAATATATCTATGCTTTATTATTTTCCTTATTTCCCCTCTACAGGAGCACGATGAGATGCTGTCGCTGCTCTTGGACTTTGGAGCTGATATTACGCTGAACAACAACAACGGTTTCAATGCACTGCATCATGCGGCGCTCAAGGGTAATCCTAGTGCAATGAAGATACTATTGACTAAAACGAATCGTCCGTGGATTGTGGAGGAGAAGAAGGATGATGGCTATACGGCGCTGCATTTGGCCGCATTGAACAATCACGTAGAGATTGCCGAACTACTCGTCCACATGGGAAAGGCCAATATGGATAGACAGAATGTGAATCTGCAGACGGCGCTGCATTTAGCTGTGGAGCGTCAGCATGTGCAGATTGTGAAGCTGCTGGTGCAGGACGGTGCCGATTTGAATATCGCCGATAAGGACGGTGACACGCCATTGCATGAGGCACTGCGACATCATACTCTATCGCAGCTCAAGCAGCTACAGGATGTGGAGGGATTTGGCAAATTGCTTATGGGTCTACGCAATGCCAACAACAAAAAGGCATCCGCATCGATTGCCTGCTTTTTAGCAGCGAATGGCGCTGATCTAACGCTCAAAAATCGTAAGCTGCAAACACCACTCGATCTCTGCCCGGATCCGAACCTCTGCAAGACTCTTCTCAAGTGCTACAACGAACGTAAGACGGATGATGCTGAGCTGCCGGGCAATGTGGCCGGAACTAGTCTGAATGCACGTGCCCGGGCTCAAAGCGCAGCAGCAGCTGGAACTGCCACTGCAGCTGGGGTCATGCATCAGTCAGCGACGGCGAATATACCACTTAATACAGCCGCGTCGGGTAGCTCGTTTGGCTTGAATTCTCTCAATGCCACAGACATGGCGCAATCGCTGCACGTCGAGAGCAGCAACAGCAGTGGGAAGAATAGCTCCAACAATAACAACAAGACCAATAGCCTGGAGGAATGCCTCGTCTGCTCGGATGCCAAGCGTGATACGGTGTTCAAGCCCTGTGGTCATGTCAGCTGCTGCGAGACCTGTGCCCCGCGCGTCAAGAAGTGTCTTATCTGCCGGGAGACGGTCTCATCGCGGGAAAAGATCGACGAGTGCCTCGTGTGTTCCGACAGACGTGCCGCTGTCTTCTTTCGTCCCTGTGGCCATATGGTTGCCTGTGAGCATTGCGGTCCACTGATGAAGAAGTGCGTCCTTTGCCGCACCCAAATCGATGAGATGCTCTCCTATTCGCTCTGTTGCGGTGGCATTGGGACAGCAGAAAAGGTGGCCGGTACCGGCAACAATGTCGCCTGTCTTGCCACAGTTGAAGATAAATTCATGGAGCCCACATGCGTCAATACCTCCGGTCATAGTGTGGCCATGAACAACACGGTGGTCACACCAGTGGCAGCCGGCGCAAGTTGCAACAGCAACAATAATAGCACCAACAACAACAGCAGCAGTAGCAACAACACCAATCAGCTGAATAGCCAGAACAATCTGTTGAATGCAGCAGCTGCAGCTGCCACAACGGGCATGTTGGCGCCATCCAATGTCAACAATTTCCAAATGGACGATGTGCAGAAACTGAAGCAGCAATTGCAAGACATTAAGGAGCAGGTAAAGTTGCCATCTGATATGTAGTATATATTTGGAATTAGTATTAGTATTAGCTCTTGTCCGAATCATCATTCTAATCGTCTAGAGTGGGGGGTAGTACGTTTCATTCACATATTGGCCTTTTAGGTTACTGTAATCAATAGAAATAGAATTAATCTCTCATCATTACACATCATAGATTAAGTATTGCCCAAATATAGATTCTCAAGTCTCTATGTTTATTTTCCAGATGAACTGTCCCTTGATAAGAAATATACTTTGTATATAATTCTACTATCACTTCTCTTATATATTAATATTGTGATTGTTTTTCTATTGCAGACCATGTGTCCCGTTTGCTTCGATCGCATCAAGAACATGGTGTTTCTGTGTGGACACGGCACATGCCAGATGTGCGGGGATCAGATCGATGGATGTCCCATTTGTCGAAAAACGGTGGAGAAGCGCATTTTGTTATTCTGAAGCACAAGAAATCTGCATCTATAACTATACCCATAGCTGGCACACATTCCGCGCACACTCTCCACTCGAATCGGCCTTAGTAAGGTATTATTTAGCGATTATACATACACACTCGTACATATCTGTTATGTATGAGCACCCCGACACCCCCTGCCCTATTGCATAAAGCAAATATGATATAACATACTATATATTTTTAACAAATATATTACAGAATACAAATGGTTAGGCATTAAGAGTGTTTACTGTCTCCATGCTCTCCTTGCTCATTAGATCCTTGAGTATATCTTTTTTGGTTTCAAAGTAATCACGGAACCAAAGTATGTGCTCCTTCTTCTCCTGCGCCGTGACATAGGGATTCTTGGAGAGACCGACACACACCAACTCCATGAAATGACGTATGGGTCCTTTGCTGGGACACCAACCCTCAAGATGCTGCTCGAGGAATATGTGCTCGGAGAAGTCCACGTTCGCCTCCTGCAGATCTTGCTCGTTGTCAATGGGAAAACGCCAGACTTTGCCCTGGGCCGTCCATTGTGCCATTTGCTCAAAATAATTGGCCGGCGGATGTGCCGCTTGCAACTTTAGCTCGCGTTCATTCAGCACGGACCAGGTGGACAATATATCCGGTGATTCCTGCAGAGTGTCAGGCGCTTTGGTGAAGATGCCCAACGGCGCACTTCCATACAAATTGACGCTGCCCGTAAAGGTCTCTGCTTCTCTTTTAATATGCCGCTGTGGATAACGTGGTTCACGCTCTCCGCCGGTTCTTGATTTCGGCTTGGAGGCCAGTGTGCGACGCACATACTCCCCGCGAGTTTGTTCAGGCTGCTGCGGTTGCTGCCGACGATCAATCTTCATGCCAACAATAAGCTCGCTGGAAACCGATCAGAATAGAAAACCAATTAGAATAGAGTATTGTCTGTATGGTATGGCTGACATGCTCACCTTAGATTCAGATCCTTTTCCGTGCTGCTGGCTGCAGGAGTATCGCCTTTTGGTGCATCTGTGGCTTCATTTACGCTGTGTCCCAACAGTTTGGCGAGAAGCTCGGATTCCGTTCTCTTGCGTTCGTTTTCATCGGTGCCCAACATGTTAGCAATATTTTTTGCTGCACTGATAACATTCTTTGAGGACGCTTCCTGTTTCAATGCTTCACGGCGACGGCGATTAGCGTCGCCAGGACGTGGAAATTCCGTGGATGCCAGCTGATCATTGGATTGCATTTGCATGCTGCCCAGCAGACGGTTTAGACGGTCCGCCGCAGACTCTGCCTTCTTTTCTGTTGGATTTCGTTGCTTCTTTACCTTCTTCTCGTCGTCTGATGAGGAGTCACCGTCCTTGGATGAACTAGAGAAGCCGAGTCCCACGTTTTTATAGACAGCCGGCAGCAAGGTTCTGCAAAATCAGAAATTTATAATATTAAAATGATAGCAAATTGTGTTAACTTGCCGTATGTTGAGCTTATGTGTGCTACGCAGTGTCAACATTTTGGCCAATTTCTTTGATAACTTATAATAACAAATTAATTTTATTGGACAGCCTACGCTCGCGTAACAATAATAATAGGTGATAATCGGTGTGGCAACGCCGGACAAGGAATTATCGAAATGGTGTATATCGATAGCAATATAATGATATCGATGTTTACACCACAGATGTTTTGCTGCGCAACCAAAAGTATGGCACACATTTTTCATACTCTGCGCGGGTAAATTTAAATTAAGTTGATGATAAGCAGACGACGCACAGTGTCAAAATTATGGTGCAATTATTTATATTATTTAAATCAATTTTAATTAGTTGTTGAATTCTATTGTAAATAGTATTATACTTAAACTTAAATAATTATGTATATGCGTACATTTTTAATTTAGTTGCATACATACTATGTACCATGTACTCCCGAAAGTATGCAATGAAAACGCATCCACAAAAATGAAGAAAATTTTAGCTAAATTTCGAAAATCCTCGATAACTCCGTTATTTAAAGGACGATTTGGATGTCTTTTGGACAGTTTGTAGTCCTTAGCAAGGCGCGTTCGTTGACATCCATTTCGTCAGGATCAAACAGGACATGGCTGAGTTATGAGGACTTTTCTTTAAACAAAAAAGTCCTTTTAACTCGGCAGTCTGAAGGACCTTCGTCCTTTCGATCACAGTTTATGGTTCTAGG
Source organism: Liodrosophila aerea (assembly GCA_035045005.1). Taxonomy (NCBI): domain Eukaryota; kingdom Metazoa; phylum Arthropoda; class Insecta; order Diptera; family Drosophilidae; genus Liodrosophila; species Liodrosophila aerea. The sequence continues at coordinate 2,073,538 of JAWNNL010000641.1, read as the reverse complement.
ATACAAGCTGCCCCTGTGTGCAAAAGGACATCATCCTAGCTCCTTAAATGGCCAGGATACGGTGGTTTTTGTGTTACCCCTGCAAATTTTTTGAAGTCAAAAATAGCTGAGTCATAAACACCAATCAGTGTTGTTGTTGTAGCTGTTGTTGTAGTTGTTGTTGTTGTTGTTATTGTAGTTGTTGTTGTTATTGCTGTTGTTGTTGTTGTTGTAGTTGTTGTTATTGTTGTTGTTGTTGTTGTTGTAGTTGTTGTTGTTGTTGTTGTAGTTGTTGTAGTTGTTGTAGTTGTTGTAGTAGTTGTTGTTGTTGTAGTTGTTGTTGTTGTAGTTGTTGTTGTTGTTGTTGTAGTTTCAGAACAATCCAAAACAATTCAGAACATTCCATGACTCAGCAACAACAACAACTACAACAACAACAACAACAACAACAACAACAACTACAACAACAACAACAACAACAACAACAACAACAACAACAACAACAACTACAATAACATCACTGATTGTTGTTCATGACTCAGCTATTTTTGACTTCAAAAAATTTGCAGGGGTAGGCTCGCATTTTTTGTGCTAAAAACACAAAAACCACCGTATCCTGGCCATTTGAGGAGCTAGGATGATGTCCTTTTGCACACAGGGGCAGCTTGTATCCTAGAACCATAAACTGTGATCGAAAGGACGAAGGTCCTTCAGACAGCCGAGTTAAAAGGACTTTTTTGTTTAAAGAAAAGTCCTCATAACTTAGCCGTGTCCTGTTTGATCCTGACGATCCTGGTATCAACGAACGCGCCATGATAAGGACTACAAACAGTCCAAAGGACACGCAAATCGTCTCTCAAATAATGGAGTTAGCAAGGATTTTCGAAATTCAACTAAAATTTTCTTCATTTTTGTGGATGCGTTTTCATTGCATACTTTCGGGAGTACATTGTACATGGATCGTAGAGCGAACAAAATTTACCAAGTATACAAACTAAGTTAGCCAATCTCACAACCTTAGTCCATGCCACAACCCCGAACAGCCGCTACATAGCCCACCTAAATATCTCGTTCAATAGCCTTTAGCCGGCTAATAAATCTGCTTATGCGGTGAACAGAAGAAATTATATTATTTACATATAGCTTGAAATTGATTTTAACTTAAGGGTATATTAGCGACGTAAAGGGTTAATTTAAGAAAAAAGCGCCATTGCGCCAACATGTAAAAAAACGCCAATTTTGGCGCAAAAACGCCAAGTGTGGCACAAGTTACTGTCCCCATGAATGAAAGTAAACAATTGTTATTTTAATTGTTATTAATAAATAATATTTGGCATTTTAATGCATGCAAAGCGGCACAATGAGTGCGAATGCGTTTAGCTTTGATATCAAGTTGAAACGCGAAAACAAAGTGTACTATGAAAATGTGAGTAAACATATAAATAAAATATTTACTAATGGTAGATAATTATGATTTTACTTACCTACTTAGGACATGCTTGTGGGATGTGTGCAGTTTCAGTGTCCAACAGAAACCAAACATGATGGAATACTCTTAACCCTCGAGGGCGTTGTTAATTTGCAGCTTAGCAGCAAAACTGTGGGACTCTTCGATGCCTTTTACAACTCCGTGAAGCCCATTACGTTGCTGCAAAACAGTTTGGAACTGTCGTCGCCCGGGAAACTGAGTGCCGGAAATTCAGAATTTCATTTCGAGCTGCCGCTTGTATGCAAACGGGAGCCTCGCAAGCTCTATGAAACATATCATGGCGTCTTTATCAGCATCAACTATCAGCTGAAATGTGATGTGAATGTAAAGCGCAATTTTCTGGGAAAATCTCTACAAAAAATACAACAATTTTGTGTGCAATACAAACCCTTGCCGTTGAGTGAAGAGGCATCACGTGCCGTGCCCTTCAGTCTGAGCATGAACAATGCCAAGGAGCGTGTAACAATGCCACGATTTCTGATCACCGGCCGCTTAGATCGCCTAGAATCTTGTGTCACAATGCCCATTACAGGCAGTCTAATGGTACAGCATACGGAAGCTCCCATTAAGTCAATTGAAATGCAACTGGTACGAGTGGAGACTTGTGGTTGTGACGAGGGCTACTCCAAGGACGCTACTGAAGTGCAGACAATACAAATAGCCGATGGAAATGTTATACCAAAACTCGAAATACCCATTTACATGGTTCTGCCTAGGTTATTCACATGCCCGACATTATTGACAAAGAACTTTAAAATAGGTAAACAGATTCAATTCGAATAAATAAGAGTATATTTAATTTGTTTATAAACTTTTACTTACAGAGTTTGAGCTGAATCTGGTGGTGTTGTTCAAGGAGGATCACAGCGTCAGTGAGAATTTTAAAATAGTTTTAAAACGGGCAACTGGTCCATTGCCAAGCAAAGTAACGACAGCGGGGCGCTGAACTTCTCGAATCTTGAATATGTATTAATGCAGCTAATAAAATATATCTTTTGTTATATATTCTGATGTTAATTATTTGTGTTGTTCTGTTTTCAAAATACGTGAGCAGTAATGGCGTTGCCACCTTAATAAAATACTGTTGAAAATGTGCCTAAAAAATGACACGGAATGCAATCACAACTTTCCATTGGCGGGAAAGAATAAGGTGGAAATTTAAATTTAAATATTTCAAATGATCAGTTTAGGTTAGTTTTACAATACACTCTGCAACTGTGCTTACGCACTTTAATCAAATACATGGTATTTACGTATTTACAAAGACAACTGTAACTCTCCGTTCTGCCTTGCTTGCGATGTCAGCATCTTATGTTTTCAACTTGATTATTATCTTTCAATTTGCAGCAGCTGCCAAAACAAACTCCACCTTAGGCCATTTTACAGAAATAATGTAAGACATATGTATGAATGTGTGTGTGTGTGTGTGTGTATTGTAGAGTTTAAGATAGCGCCCTCTATATTATTCTTATATTTCGGGGCTCAACTGCTGCTGTTACGACCGGTAAGTGCATTTCAATTTCCTGCTTGCAAAAACTTTAAATCTTTAATAAGTATGTGGGTGTGTTTTGTGCGCGTGCATGTGTCGATGTCTGTTTTCATTTAAGACATACATACACGCTTACATAAGCTTTGCTTTTTATGTCTGCTACACACACACACACACACCTTCAAATATAAATTACTTAGCATAAAATGCCGAGCGCTTCTCTCCATCCGCTTGATAATGTGGACGAAGGGCGGGAGACAGTAAGATGGCGTCTGTTTCGTCCAGCACTTTTACATTCGATACATTTTTGTAGTGTGTGTGTGTGTGTGGGTGTGCAAACATATACATATGTATGTAAGTACGACGACAAACGCAAGTTTCAAGTTCACTAAATTATGTACATACAAACATACACAAAAATATATGCATGTACATATAATGTAAGTACATATGCACATATATTTATTCTACTTTGCTCCATAAAGTAACTCACACACTCACCCGCTCCCACACCCACACCCCATCACATACACTGGCACAGACGTATTTATTTAAGATAAATAACAACAAAAATTGTCAGAAGTAAACTGTTGCGTATGTATGTGGGTGTAACGGGGGCAGGGGAGTGGAGCAGGCTTCAAACTGAAATTGAGTTGAGAAGCTGCTGATTCTGCTTACTCGCCCCGCCCGCCCCACAGTGCCTGCAATTTGTGTGTCACCAAAATGTAGCACTAACAAAAGCACCCACTGTCAAAGTTTTGCGAGACTTGTTGTATTTTTTTGTGTGTGGATACTGCTGTGAGTTGTGTCGAAATGAATAGAAGGACGCTTGGGTTTTAACTTTTAAAGTAATACTCTGCTCATCCCCTCGCGCGTACCCGGTGCCCGTGTCGTCGTCATGCGAAAAAACAGAAAGTTTTCACACCAAATGTTGCCAACCAACAACCAACATGGCTGCCAGTGTCTTGTACACAGATTTCGATATTAGTTGGCATTGTTCATGGGCAGCACTGGCAGCTGTCAATGTCGCGTCGCATTGGCTGAGAGAGTGCAGAGTGTAGAAAGGAGCTGAGAGTGGAGGGGGAGGCTTAGGGCTTGTGGGATTGGGCTTAAAATTAAAGTGCCGTCACGTCGTGTAATTGATTTAAAATTAGCACATCGCTTACAAATTTAAATTGTTTACATGTGCCTGGGGACAGCTGGTGCTGCTATGCTGGATGTGAATGTATTGGTGTGGGTGTGAGTGTTTGTGCTTGTGTTTGTGTTTATCGGTGTGTTTGTGTTTATGCATGTTTAATGAACATAGAGCTAGTAGCGCCAGGGCAGAGGCAGTGGCTGTAACTGTAATCGCATTTCAATATGCTATGTAACCGTAACCGTGTCCCGTTGCAAGCTGCTCATCGCTCTCTCTATGCAATTCTCCCTTTGCAATCTCCCCCAGGTCCTCGCCCTCAATACGCCATCTGCCCGGTTGCAACGGCAATTTAGTTTTATACGGCAAACTTTTCATAGCTGCTCTGACCCGTAAACGAGGTCAACGCAAAAAACATTTTGAAAAATTCATATGCAAACGTATTTTCACTAGTAGCACATTGCAGTCGGCAGTTGCAGGTGCCAGATTGCAAAAACAGAAAACGGAAAATTCCCTTTCCTTTTGAAGAGAGCCCAGGCCATAGAAAAACTTTTAATGGCCGCACATTTTAATAGGTGTGTTGCTCAGGGTTATTCCACTAAAGTGTAGTCTCTCGCTTCTAGTTAGGCTCTCTGCTCAAAACAACTTACCTTGTTGACGTTAATTGAAACTTTATGCGCTCCATTGATTGTTTTAAATGTTGAAATACATAAAAGCGAAGCACTGTTAGCACACACTCGTTCTGTATCGTTTACTAATTGGCAACACTGTCAACGATCTGGCAACTAATTGGCAACGCTGTCGGCAGCGCGTGAGTTATCGAACCGCACTTCATCGATAGCACACTGTTAATGAGTTGGCTATCAATCATCGACTTACAAGCCGCTGGCGCCATGTTTAAATTATTTCCCACACAAAGCACTTAATGCTCAGTGCATTAGCTAATTGTTTGGCCACTTTATGCGAAATGCTTGCTAGTCTGTAAAAAACATTACACTGCGTGCTTTTTTAAGATAAGCCCCACAACGTTGACCAATTGACCAATTGAGCCTTGTCCTTGCCCTTGCCCTACGGATGGCCGTTTGAATGAAAGTTCCTCTGCTCCCTGCTTTTTTTTGTGGACTAAAGCCGGTGTTGCTAATTATTACATGGGGCTCCAACTACAAGTCCATGAGTAATTAGGGTCTGGATTAGGTACTGCCTACGCTCTAATAAATTTTTGTTTTGCCCTCTGGCCGCTGCTGTCCGGGTGAGTAGCGGCCTGTCCGGGGCGTGTACCCGGTACGTGCAAAGGCATTAGGAGGCGGAGATCGTCCGCCTAGAGTAGGGCGACTTAGGGCGACTACTCCACCTGCTCCTGTTCGCATTATGCCATTTCGCGTCCGTTGACGCTGATGTACGTACGTGTTTCGGCGTGTTTCCGTGATAATTTCAAACTTTTGCACCAATTATGTGCACGGCAGACTCGATTCTATGTAGTACATGTGTATTATGTCTCTATATAAATATGTGTGTGTGTGTGTGTGCGTCTCTCTGTGTGTGAGTCTAAGTTGCCTTCGTTTTTGTCCCTTTAGTTTATGCTCATTACGTGAGTGCTGCGCGCAGCAAACTCACAAATTGTTGTACAAGAAATGACGCCGACGGCGCTACACATTTTTACACCACACACACACAATCACACACACACCCAGAATGCAAAGGGAATTATTTGAGCTTTTTGCAGCGCATTCTCGAATTTAATTTTCAGGTTAACTGCGCGCTTGCAAAGTTCTCTTAGCTCTTAGCTCTTGTTATACGTGGCGTATACGCGCTTTTTTCATTGCCCATTTCATTTCAGACATTTCCCACCGTCTACCGTCTGCGAGGGGCGCTCATTAAGTACGCAGCTCATTTGCATTCCATGGTTATTAAAATGCAACTCGTAAAAATGTCCGAAATATTTAAGCACATTCTCGCTTTTTGCTTGGAATTTTCATCTCACATTTGGCAACACAAAAATTCAATGAAATCTTTTTCGTATGCTGCATCTGGAAGCCATTCGCGAATTTACGAGTATTTTTTCCACCGAATTTTCACAATTACTTAAAGCTGGCAACCCAATGAGTCATAATAATATATAAAAACATTCTTTTACTTACTGCACTCCGTTGGGTTCACACTTTTGTAGCCACTCTCGTTGTGACTGACTGCAATTTGTGGCATCTACTTGGCTTGGCGTCTGGCCACGCCCATTCGCCATGACTTGACATATAATTAAGAGCGTTTGCGACTCTGTTTAAGTGCAGATATAAAAGTTGAGTTCCGCTTCAAGTCGCTCAAATGTTGACACTTGAGATTTTTAGCCTTGTTTACCTTTTGGACATTTCCTGTCCAACATCCTGTGGCACTTGCAACCGTACGGAGTAGAAGTAGCAGCAGCAGCAGCAGCAGCCACAGCAGCTTAAGTCCTTTCCGCTTCGCTCAGCTACTACACGGTCTAGACAGCCAAACAATTGCTCTTATTGTTACTTGTTCCTTGTTCTTTACGGCTTGTTTTACACTGGAAATATGGAGTGGAGTTGGTATGGTGAGAAATCTCTGTCGCTTATGCGATGAAATAATATTTATTTCGTTTTTCTTGCATTTATATAACTGTAAATAAGTCATGGTGCCCCTAATAGTATACAACGAATTCTTTAAGCTCTCAATTCTTGTATGTGTATCTCCAAACTGAATGAATTATATATATACATACTGTACATATACATACATACATATCAGAGTTCCTATATACTTGAATATAATCCCCGGAATTCCTTAACTTCTACTTTCTATACCCCCAATACTGATATACCTCTAAGTTCTCCTCTGTTTGCATTGGTTTCCCTCAGAGTCTGTGAATCGAATCTGTTTCAAGTAAATACCACTTTTTGCTATGAAATTGCTTAAAGTGTGTACAAAAATTCGACAATTTCGTCCATTTTTTAAAAAGGTAAAGAAAAAAGAACTATCTGTTGCAGTTGAAGTGGATTCGGCAATGCCTGCGGCAAAACTTTTGTGTCACATTCTCATTGTGGGGCACACACTGGAGGGTATCGCTGGGAAATATGTATGTATGTTTATTGGAATGTATGCGCTTGATATATGTGTGTATTATAGTTGGATTTTGTTTGTTTGTTTACTTTGAAATTGTAAATGGATTAGCCGCACGGGGAGGGAGTGTGAGCGAGTATGGCAAGCCTGACAAATTGAATTTGTTAGACTCGCAGCGATGGTAAGTTTTTCCCCGAAAACTTTTCCTTGCATGGTTGAGGATATTGGACATGAAAGTAGAGGTAGAGGTGGAGGTAGTGGTACCTCCAACCACCGCATCAGAAAACTTTGCCAGCGAAAGTGTTGCAAAATAAATTGCTCAAGCTGAGGCAGAGAGTTTAAGCGGAGTCCTGGGCTCATTCTACCGTGTGCCTGACTGATGGCAAACTACTGCCAAAAACTACGTTCATCAATACTACTTGGGTTTAGCTTTAAAAATTACCAAAAAGCAAGCTGATAAAAAACCAAGTGTAGAATGTAGAATAGTGTTTGTGGAGCTTAAAGTGTTGATTGCATTCTGGGGGACAGCTGGGGTTATTTATTATGGCAATTGTGACTGGCATTTCGTATAAATTACATATTGTGTTTGCAGCAATTGAAACACTGCATGAATATTTATTGTTGTTTCAGCCGCAGCTCCGCTTGATTTATGGCAGATCAAGCGGATAGTGAGTTGTAAATTTTGAATTATCAAATTAAAACACCACAAAAAAGAAACAATAACTTTATAATTGCCTTTTTTGTGCGCATACTTTAAAGTTTAACTCAAAGGCTGCACAGTGCTGCCCATTAAAGTCGCGTGTCAGCGCAGTGCTGCCCATAATAGCTTAATGAAGCAGCGTTGCCAGACAACTTATGTTAGTACTTTAGCCTAATTTTAATACCAAATTGCATATGAGCTGAATATTGTAAGTACAACACATTTGCCTCGTGTTATCCCCAAAATGTTACAGCAGCCACGCCCCCCTGAGGGCATGCCACACTTTAATACTCAACCCTTTTGCTAGTTATGTTAAATCCATGTAACGACCACTCGCCGCAATGCCGCACTCTTCAGCGCTCTTCTCTTGCGCCTTCTTCTATACGTCATTTACATTATTATGATGAGATGCAAATCTCGTTAAAGGACACTTCAGTCAGGCCCCACAGTCAGGATGCTTTTCTCCGCCCCCCGCCCCTCACATACCCTGCAGCATAGTTACCCAGTTCTGCGCTGTTTGTGCTTTTGCCATACTTCAATATGTGTGCCATATGCCCCAGTCTGGTGGCTCTATCTATGTATGTTCTGTAAGTGTGTGTGAGTGTGTGTGTGTTATTCTTATGCAAATTACATTTCCTGTGTTTGAGCTACAGCTTGTAGATACATGTGTACGTGTTTATGCAAGTATGTGTGTGTGTGAGTGTGTGTGTGAGTGTGTGTGCGAGTGTGTGCTTATTTTGCATGCAGACACACATTTAGTACAAAATATTATACAATTCTTTTGAAAAAGTCAACAACAGACAGGCCAGAGAGCTCATAAATGTTTCCTCTCTCTCAGTTACCATCTCATTCGCTCAGTCTCCCATTCCGCTCTCCACTGTTGCCGAGTGCATATTTGTGTCCCGTTATGACATATTTGTTGCTGGCGTCAGAGTTTGTTTAGCATCTGATTTGCATTTGTAAACTTTGCTCTGGCATGTGTCCATTTGTTTTGTTAGATATTTCTACAGATTTGCGTATCAGTAGCAGGCATAAAATACGTTTACCCACACAAACACACACACACTCACACACAAACGGACATAGCCCTGATTACATGCCCACCTGCTATGCTTTTCACCTTTGCCATTTTTAGGTTAGGTACGCACACACACAAACCTATAAAACTACAGATTTATATTTGAAAGCCATTAGCCGTTGAATGAATGAAATGCTGCATCAGCACATAATACACTTGCCAACACAGCACATTAAATTATCTCAGGTGTAGGGCGAACGTAACCCAACTTTTCGCGCACCTTATCTAACTTTTAATCCGAGCGACAACAACATAACTGTTAACTGTAAACTGTTAATTAAGCTGAGCTGAGTGCATGAAAAGCTTCGTTGAATTGTAAATGTATGTGTGCGTGTGTGTGTATATACATTATTGAGAGATTGAGAGATTTACCCGTATTTTTCGGTCTCACTTTTGTCCTCTTTTGGCTTCGGTTAATGGCTGACAGTCTGACAGAGCAGCACGTCTGACAATTGGGAAATTGGAAGTTAAAACCATTAAATAAATGAGCGTCACACAAGAGTCACCACAGAATCACATTGCCGGTGCCGATGCCGTTGCCGGTGCTGGTACTTCTCCATCCCCTGCTCCTGCTGCTGCTGCTCCTTCTTCTGTTACTGCTATTACTCCTTCTCCATCCGCTGCTCTGCGCATTTTTATCTCTTTCGATTTGCACAGTCATCCAATATAACCCGCCCAGTAACAGTAGCAGTAAAGGTTCAATGGGAATGGGCGAGCGACAGTAGCGATGGCCGCGTGACAGCCAAAGAAAACTGTTGAAGATATATGATGAGACATAAACGAATTATTAACATACAAATTGAAACATAAAATAATACAAAATGTAAGCTAAGAACTGTTAACAAGCTTAACAATCTATACTGTTAATATTGCAAATGTCAGCCATACTATCGACAGCACTGTTACTACAGCTGCTATCGCTGTAAGTTTACATTACTCAAAAGTTAAAGTCAAGAATCTGTTACGTTATGTTAACGTAAGTGTCTTAAGGTAAGTATGGCAAGTCAACCAGTGTTGACAGATAGATTAATATTTGTATTCATTCTACTTTCAAAAACTTAACAGAAATAATGAATTACTAATTATTTAATTACAATTTCTTATACATTTATACTAAGAAATTCAGACTTAAATTGGTTGCCGTGTCACGCATTAGTAAATCACGACACGCTGTCAACTCGTCCCGCACTTGAGTCGACATAAAAACATTGAGGAACAGGAAGCCCTGTTTGAAAGTCAACAGTTTTAACCTAATCACAGAGGATTTTATTGCCTCGCCGCTAAATCGATGCGAGGCTCAAACTGTAGCTAAAGATGAGACTATGAATGAATCCAAAGATGTTCAGCTACATGCCTCAAACCCAAGTCCAAACCCAAAGCCAAACCCAACCCAAACCCAAACGCAATACCCACACCCGTATCCATGCCATTTCGAATAGCAGCAGCAGAACCCAAGAGCCACCATTCCGCTAACAATCCCAGTCAATTGCGGACCACCACAGGATGTGCGCTGCGTGTGGACGACGACGACGACGGATGGAAAGTCGGAAAGTCCTAAAGAATCATTAGGTTTTTATGCGCTAGTGCTGCGTAAGAATTTTTGGGTGCGTTAAGTGCCCCAAGCGATTGGGGTAAGTTCAACTCAACGACGGTCGCTCGCAAATGTTATTTATCTCTAGATTAAATGGATTTGTGTGCAAAATTGTCTATTTAACTGTGAGGCAACTGCCAACTTGGCCAACTGTAACAGCAGTTAAATCCCGCCCCGCCCCCGCCTTTAACTACGCCCCTCCCAGCCACCCAGAGACGAGCTCAGTTCATTGTTTGAACTTTTCGCAACGTGAACGTTTTGATTGAGTTTAGTACAGAGGCGTAGTAATAGAGGGGCACGTAAAAGGAGTGGGGGGAGTAGGGGAAGCGGTAGGAAGCACTTTCATTTGAGAGGAAGTGCAGCTTAACGCTTTACAATTTGCTGGTTTTAGAGGCAATTAGAACTGACAAGTGCTCTGCCGATTGATTTGGATTGCTTTGGCCCCCCTCCAGTTCTATGCCAGCTTTTGACAGTGCCTGTTTGACAGGGTACACCATTGGCATCCTTTCTTCTTTCGAGTGGGTTGTCAACAGTGGCCTGAACCACTGTTGTCCAATCTTTAAGAGCTTGGACTGTTAGCCCACTCGACAAGCACTTTCTATTTTCTATTTTCGTTTGTCGATTTTTCCTATTTTTAGGCAGCTGCCTAGGGACTGCTTTTGTGTGAAATGAATTTCAGTTTATTAAAGAATTTATCGAGCTGTCAAATCAAGAGAAAACCAATCATGTGTAGGAGTATTTGGTTTTGTTAATTAAATTTCTTGATTTTCTGGAATATTCAACTAGAAAACTTGAAGGCAAAAATGCAAATTTGATATGCAGAGAAAGTTCACTTACGAAACTCTTGCGGCATTTCATCACAAATCTGTGCTGTCATTCCATTTTGTATAATCGATATATTTATTGTTCTATATTTATCGATATATTTACCTGTTTTTCCCCACTAAACTCTTATTGTTTCTCAAGCATAATTTAGTTTTCTTTTAACCCACTTGGCCCGCACTTTTATTGCTCTACTTAACTTGGCTATTTATTAAGGTTTCCCCATTCTGTTTATCGATAACAACCACTCGCAATCGCCACTCATAAATCAGCAAATCTCATTAAAATTTTTATTGTAATGAGAAATAAATGCAAAAAGAAAAGCGTACTAACCCATCGATGACCTGGAAAGGCAAATGCAACTTTCTTATTTTCCCTCAAACACATTCACCAATGCTGAATGGAAATGGATATGGAGATGGCGTTGCTTGTTAAAGCTCAGCTTACAACAGGCAAACGGACAATGGCCAGACGAATGGACAGACAGACTGACGAATGGAGAGAGGAAGCGAACGTATAGCTTACAATGGCCAGGGCAATTTAAAATAATAGTCTAATAAAGTTACTTAGCTTGGCGCGCAGCTGATTAGGTTGCGTCTGGATGTGGCAAGAGTTTCGGCATGGAGTCATGGCAAACAGGGAGTTTTTTCTTTTGGGTGGGAGTTATTGTGGGCGCATCTCTCGCGCGCTCATCTTAAAGCCAATTTCCCAATTTTATTATTGCGCTTTTTTGTTTTTTTCTTCTTGCAGTTGGACAAGACTAAGCCAAGCCGCAGTACCAGCAGCAGCATTAACAATAACAACAAAAATAATGGTGGTAAATTAAGGAACGACTAGCAGATATGCTGTAAGAGTGGAAGCAGGAAGGAGGAGCAGGGAAAATGTGAAATAGTACTGTTGTTTAATTATTTAGTTTACATTACATCACATCAATGTTATCGAACCATATTTTAATTATGAATCACCGCCAATTTATTTTATGTTCAGTATTTTATGCGATAAATAATTTGGTATTTAAGTATCGATTGTAAGCTCACGAAGAGCGATAGGTTTGCGCCATTTTCGAAGGAATGGTGAAAACGATTGGTAGGCATAACTTTCATATAATAAGCGTAAGATTAAGAATTTATAATTTTAGATAATAAAACGACGGCACAAACGATTGAATGTGAGCCAGACTATAACCAAGCCACGGTTAATCATATGTGCAGTTTTATTATTCGTATCACCAAGGAAAATTAACAAGTACAGAGACAGAAAAGGTGACCTAATAATATTCCTCAATTAAATTGAGCTAGGAATTTTCCTCTCTTTTAAATTATAAAATATTAACTATTTTATAATAACTTAAGTAAGAAAACTATTACAATGAGACACTCTAATTTCAATATTAAATTAGCATATTAAAACATAAATTTATTTTTATAAATATCTTATATAAATATACATGCTTTAATATAATCCTAAATTTTATATATATATCTATATATATTATATGTATATCTACTATAACAATATAAGTAAAAATGAATTTACTAACTGCCTGACCTGGCTGATAGACTTGATATTAATGATCTAGAGGCTAGACTGTAGAAGCCTTAAAATTTGCCATCATCTATAGTAAATGCTGAAGGCTTGCCCTATGAAAAGTTTTCTGACAGTTCCCCCACATAATCCTAATCGTAAATATGCCTTGCAACTGCATGCCATAATATTACAGGGTATACAAAACGTTGATTCGCTTTGCTGCCGCGGTCGTTTGGGGTAATGCGCCGCGTGCCTTTGCTGCTGTCGCTGCTGCTGCTGTGGATGCTGCTGCTGCTGCTGTGGCAATGGCAATGGCGATGGCCTTTTTGTGCTTATGGGTGAGAAATGCTTTCTTTATGTATTAATAGTACTCCCTTCAGCACTCGAGAGCCAATGCGGGACTACACTTACTGTGAAGAGGGTGTTACGGCAAAGAGATGGGTCTCCAAGCACATTTATGGCGACTGTACTGAGAGGGGAGTTGAGGGCGGAAGGGGGGGCAGTCGAATGACTTTAGTGTGTGTAGTATCACGTAGTAAATAATTCCTTTGTGGCATTGTCTTGGTTTTGGTACAGGATTGGGTTCAGGTTTGACTCTGTTGTGTTGGCTTTCGGCATTGGCTTTTGCCCGTGTCCCTTTGTCCCTATTTACCGTTGTGTGCTCTTCTTTTGGATTGCCATGAAATTGGCCTAGACAAGCAGCAGCAACGGCAACGGCAACAGAGGGGGCGGAGCCGAGGGGGCGGCAGCTTGTCTGCTTTTATTGTTACGTGGCAAATACAACATAAAACGAACGTGTAAATGTTATTTCTTGATTTATTTTAGTGGTGCATGCAGATGCTTACGCCACCAATTTTAAGGTTCTGTCCCCCTCCCCTGCTCCCTCTATCCACCCATCCCATTTTCCCTATATTCACTCAGTCTCTGTCTTTTGACTGCTCATTCTTTTCCTAGGTAAGAAGAGTACAAATCCGTAAACGTATTCGAATATAAAAATTCTGCTTGCCTTGCACAAATATTTATATACATTTTCTATACATTCGCATATACATACATACACACATACATATGTAATTTTGCACCTACACATAATACAAATTTATATAATAAAAATTACACGTGTGTGGCGTGTGTAAGGTGGGTGTGTGTGCGCGTGTGTGTGTGTCTTTGACATTGTTGAGTTTGCCTACATTTTTCTTTTTTGTGTTGTTGTGGCATTTTCTCTGTTTCGATTCGATTTTGCATTTATTTTTATATTTTTCATTTTTGTTTTCATTTTCGTTTTTGCTGCATATTTTTTCACCTTTACAGCGTGTTGTAATCATTTTACACTGCCTGAAAATCAGCTATACATATATGCAGATATACTACATATATATAAGTATATTTTATGTTTATTGGAAATCACAAAGCTCATGCTGGAAGACTGCAGCGACAGCATTGCCCCAGGGTGAGCCGATTATGAGCTAAGCATAAGTGCAGCCAACTTAACGCCGTAGGGAAGATGGAATTAGAAAAACGAATTGGGCTGGAAAGCCACAGAAAATCCCAATTGGATCATATGTATATAGACAAGAGATAGAGATTATCATAGACACGAATATAGGGATAAAAAGTAGGGAAAGCTACAGTCGGACGCAAAGCTACAGTCGGACGCAACCGACAGTAGGTGACCCTGTACTTTGGTTTGCCCTGGGCGTCGTTAACAGCAGCAGCATATATGAACATACTCACATACACATATACATTCACTTAGGCATACACACATACACACAAACACATATACATACAATTATTCGCTCAAATACAAAAAACAATAACCAATACTCATACATACATTCATACTCACAATCAAAAATCAAGCATACGCCCTAGTGGCCGCGTACACTGTGGCTTCCCCCCACCCCTACCCAAATGCCTGGTACTGAAAATTGTTTGTCCAATATCTCCGGTGTTTCGTATCCGATTGGGCTGTAACTCGCACCAAACATCCAAAGCATATAAATCTTTAATCCTACAAAAAAGGAATCCAGTGACTCTAAAACTGTATATACTAAGAACATTTTTGTAAATTTGAGGGGGAGGGGGATGACTTTTCAAACATTTGAAATAAACTTGACCTGCCTATGTAATACACGAACCTAACAAAAAAAAATCAAGTCTCTAGCTCTTATAGTTTGCGAGATCTAGGTGTTCATACAGACAGACAGACAGACGGACAGACGGACAGACGGACAGACGGACAGACGGACAGACAGACAGGGCTATATCGACTCAGCTCGTCGTCCTGATCAAGAATATATATACTTTATGGGGTCTGCCACGCCTCCTTCTGCCTGTTACACACAAATGTCATTTGCACAAACCTAATAGACCCTTTGTACTTTTTTAAAGTACAGGGTCTAAAAAGGAAACACATTTATGGTAGAAGTATAGAAGTAGATAGAGATTTAGACAAAGATTGTGTTAGAAATTGAAATGAATATAAAAATAGATATTGAAATAAAAATAGGAATGGTTATATAGAGAGGTAGATTAAAGATTGATGTAGAAATAGAAGTGGGAGTAAAGATTCAGCTAGAGATATGCAAAAATGGATAGGTGGAGATTAAGATATTGAGATTAAGATATTGAGATGTGGAGACTGGTATAGCTGTACAAATGAAGACAAAGGGAATAAGATAGAAATAGAAAAAGATATCAATAAAAGCTAAAGCGCCTTAGCTCATTGTCTGAAACAAGAATGTATAGTATATATTTTTGTAATCTGCCTCACGTCTAACCGTTTTGGCTCAGCCAAGTGGTATACACTAATTTCAGAGCATATTTTCTACTCCATGTAGGTGGGTCACTTTAATATAGATATTCAGGAATAATAATAAGGGAGTAGGGTAGAGATTGAAATAGAACGAAAGGTAGAAAAAACAAATTAGAAGCTGACAGTTAAGGCTCTGCCAAGTAATTTACAAATTCCTAGGAATATATTTTTTTGCTTAAGCCGTGCAACACTTGCCTTTTATTGCATATCGTGTCGCCAGGTAGATTATGTTCCACTGGTTGCAGGAGTTAGGACATGGCAGAGTCTTGTAGGACACACACACACACTCACACACAGCTTCTCCCCTTTGCCCCCTTTGATCCCTTCACACGCTGAGCACATATTTGCGCTCTTGCAAGCGGTGGCTTCTTCAAATATTATCCCTCTATATGCTATACATATCTGTGTGTGTAAGATAGGATGTACATACACATACACATGCATATACATATATATTTTTTTAGTGTACGGGTTTCTGGTTGGCGTGCTGTTATTGTTGTTGTTGCGCCTGTTGACGCAAATTGCCAAAATTGCCTGCGGTTGTGTTTACATGGCGAATGTAACAGACAAGTGACAGCCGCACGCACCAAAATTCAAATAAAAGCCAATGCCAATGCCAGCACAGAATGTAGGCCACCGAGGGTATGGACGGAGGGCAGGAGATTGGGACTTACAAGGATATATCTATGGGGGGTTTACACTCTGTCTGTGTGTATGTGGAGCAGCAATCGTGCGTTACATTATTTAATTTTGACATGTGCTTGAGGTTTGCCAGAGTTGTGTGTGTGTATGTGTGTGTGTGTGTGTGTATTGGCAATTCAAATTTAAGCTAATATGCCTTTGATATATAGACACACACACACACGCACAGTTACAGATATATAACGCCTAGCCTGGCGTCATTTGCAGCTATCAATAAATAGATTGCCATCTATCATGATTTATTGCCATACAGACAGTTATCGATAAATTAAACTAATTAAAGCAAGCCGCAGACCTTTATTAAACCTCTAGAGAATTTGCGGATTTTTATAGATTTTTTAAAGATTTTTTAAGATATTTTGATTAGCTCTAACTATTCGTTAAATAGCCAACACTTTGGACTTGGCTTGGTTTCAGTTTCTCATTTTATAATGTATGTTTCACATTAGTATTAAACTAATTAAAGGTGGAAGAATATTTGAGAGTTTGCTAAATTTTTATAGAATTTTAATAGAATATTTTAAAAACATTTCTATAGATTTTTGTATAGTTTTTCCTTTTACAATAATTTTATGAGTTCTCCCATAAAACCTTCACTTTATAGAGCCTTCACTGTAGCTGTCTTGGTTTTGTTTTCAATATTATTATACATTTCTCACTTTAGTATTCAATGCCACTCTTTAGCCAGCAAACCCCCTCTCGCCCTTTCACCCTTCTTCTATCTTTTCCTGTGGGAGTTTTCTTTAATTTATTTCTCTGGCCTTAAGATTTTTGTTTGCAATACTTTTTCAGCATGCTTGAGACATGAATTTGATTGCTTCGACAATTTGAATGGTTATCCTTATTCGTTATGGCTCCTTAAAGTCCTTTTTTCCCCTGCTGTTTCTTCTCCATCTTGAAGCTCTTCTTCATTTTGTTGTGTTTCGTTCTTGAATGCCTTTCAACAGTTTGCTGCTGTCACAGACTCAACTCTGATGATTCTGATAGTCCTTTAGATATACATTTCATAGCAGCTATTGATGCCATGAGTATATACTCTGTGTACTTAAGCTCAATGGGTATATTAGCGACGAGGAAAAAATATATATAAAAGATTGCCCTTAAATCAAAGTTGGGGCAGACTTAGGCAAAGGTAAGCGAAACCCAGTTGAAATTTATTTGGAGTTATGAACTTTTTAGTTAAATTATAAAGGGAAATTTGATTAAGAGCGGTGAGGTTTAAGTGAGTTGAAGTCTATATTTAGTTAGAGTTTGATTTAAATAGGGTGTGCTCTTAAGAAGTTTATGAGGGAGTGGCTGACACTCAAATTAAGTTGTGAACTGAAATGATGTGTAGGATAGGTTAGGTCAAGACTGTAGAAAGTTGGGAATTGTTAATAAGTATAAGGAGAATATTTATGTGAGTTAAAGTAGCAGCTGTAGATGACTTTATTATATTAGAGTTGAGAGGCCATAAACTGTAGTTTAAGTCTCAATTGAAGTGAACTTTGCCTTAGTAAGCTTAGCATATGTTTGTTGAACTTTGTATTGAATTAGAGTTGGGTTTTATTAGTATAGTTAATTTATTTTTTACTATTTATTATTTGAGATTAATTATATTTATATTTTATCATATTTCAATTTTTATATATTTTTTTTATTAACCTCTATACCCATAAATAGAGCTCACCTCATAGTATCTCGTAGTCGCACTCTGCTGCAGTTTGTAACCTATTTCGGTTACTCATTGAGTGAGCTTCCTTTCGCTTTCAGCCACTTCCTCTGTTTTCGTTTATTTTTTTTATATCTTCTGCTGTTTTCAGTTTGTTTTTTGCTTTGTTTTTTAAGCTCTTGCACTGGACGCTGCTTGTAAGTGCCGCTGCCTGGCCCTTATCAAACGCTGCTGCTTTTCACCTTTTTTTTATCTGCAGCCTCTGCCATTGTAGTTGTTGTTGCTGACTTTCTATCTGGGGCTTCAATAAATCTACCATCGTATATCGTTAAGGGGGCATCATCAGTGGGGGGACGGGAGGGATTTGCTTTACAGGCTGGTGTTTTTACAGCATCAACAAAATAACTCAAAGTGTCATCCAAGGCTCTTGAAGTCTATTGTGTTATGCCTTTTGTTATTGTTATGCTTTGTTGTAGTAGAGTGTGTGAGTGGGAGTGTGAGTCGGAGTGTGTGTGTGGGGGGAAGGGGAAGCTACTATTTCCTTCAAGCAGCTGTAGACTTACAAAACGTTTTGCTTTTGCGTTTGTCGCTGCAATCGTTAGACGTCGACATTGTTACACGTGTAACCTCTGCTAACAATGCGTCGTATTTGGCTTTGCTTTCAGCCAAATTGCGGCGATTGCTCCTTATGCCTAAGGCACAGGCTAACCTGCAAATACTCCCCCACTTCCTCGCCCCTTAAGTTCCTTTCCCCGTAAGCTAGCACCAATTTTATTAGGTGTGCTTTTCTTGTCGTGCTCCGGCGACAACGCGGCACAAAGTCTCGACATTTGTAAATCACTATGCTACGCCCCCTCCCCCCCTCCCCCTCTCCCTTGGAATATGTGTATGAATATATATGCATATATATACTTATATACAAGCACACACACACACACACACACCCGCACTTTGTGTGCGTGTGTATTTTATTCATGGCATTTTAGTGTTTGATAACAATCTAAGCAAAATGTACGACATTGTTGGGTTTTCCATCTTGAAGAGACCCTGACGTGCTGTTCACTAGATGACGGGGCACGTTGCATAAGAGTGAGGCAGGGCAGGACAGTGCGAGGATAAGGATACACACACACACACACACACACACACACCGCCCTCAATTCCCCTGACACCTTAATGTATTTTGTATTTGGTATTTCGTATTTTATGCCTCTTGAAGTTTGCTTTTTTTTCTGTATTTTCGCTTTCCTTTGCTTAGCTTTTTGTTTGGGTCTCCAATGCCAATGCATAGAAATTATTACATATTATAAATCATATCAAGGCAGCGGCATTATAACATTTCATACCATACAATTTGCCATCTACATAAGTGGAACCTTTTTCTTTATCCTGGGGGAAATTTTCAAGTCAAAACATTTGTGGCGTTTGCCTGACCTTCACACCGAGCCTGCAGACCCCCCAGGGTGTTGTCGCCCACTAAGCATAGTGTGTACTACTATATAGAGCCTAGATGCTAGAGATATGCTCAAGTGCAAATTGTAATTAGAGTAGAGTGCTTTAGAGTAGAGTTATGAGGTTGCCAAAAGATACAACTGAGAGTCTACAGTTTCCGCTTGTATTTGACTTTAATTTTATTCACATTTTAAACAAATAAATAAGCGAATTTTCATCACAATGCAAACATAATTTGCTAATTAAAATGCCTTGCCAATTAGGCGCAAAACTAATCAATATTTGCTCATGTCTCGACTGGCACATTCCACACACTCGAACTGCTAATTACTATGCACATTGATTGATTAATATGTTATTTCGATTGCTCTGAAAACAAAATTATGAGCCATAAGTCGAACGATTCAATGAACCCCATAAATTGGCCATTAAATTCTTGAGATACAGGAAGAATAAGAAGTGAAATTCATTGGCATCGTGCGCTTTGCTTATCAGATTGTTTATTTCATAATTCTATTTATATAGTACAATTAAATTGGCATATATATTTAGTATACATATAGTAGGTATATATGGTATATATTAACGGCAACGATCAGCAGCTGTTTAATTAAAATTGATCCATTTGCGAATACTTTCGATAGCGCGCCAGAGTTAAGTAGTTATACTTAGTTATATAGTATAGTATATAGCATATATAGTATAGTTGGTTTTGTTTATAGCATTTGTTTATAACATACACTTATTAACAAATATCACATAGATATTCTAGCTTAGCTCAGCTAACTTACACACTATGGCGAACTCTATTCAACGGATCTTAACTGTGAACATAACCTCACTTTTGTTTACTTGAAAGTTTTTGAATATGTTTTGGCATTATTTGTAGTTTATGTGCATAATATATACTATAGATAGTAAATATAATAAAACATTGGTGTGGCTTAATACTAGACGCTACTCATTTCTTCCTCTTCTTATGTACAACACGTTCTTCTGCTGCTGCTTCTTCTTCCTCTTCTTCTACTCGGCTCAGTGTTAAGAATTTCTTTACAGTTTTAGTCAGTTTGATAAGAATACTTTTTGCGTCTGCTTGGAAGTGAAATTGAAATTAAAATGAGATCTTTTAGATACCAAAACAAAATCAAGAAATTATAATAATAATAATAATAGTAAGTGAATAACAAAACACAAAAGAATAATTCCTAGTGGCGCAGTTTGCTCTTTTTCTATTTCAATGAACTTTCCTCGTCATTATCTTGTCCTGTCTGGGGTCTAGACCTTGTCGTCTATGTTGGAGACGGGCCTGTAGGAACGTTGCTTCGCCTGCAGATGTCTGATATACCAGTACATGCTTCCAATCATCAGCACGAGTAATACGATGACAGCGACATAGACATTCTCATCGATTTTGGTTAGAGGAATTCCACTGGGCAAGTCCTGCGGCTGGCAAGGTGTTGCTGGACTTGTATCAAGCCTAGCTGTCTTCTCTGTAGTTGTAGTAGTAGTAGTAGTTGCTGCAACAGCAACTGTGGCAAGTGGCACTTGTTGTTGGGGCTGTTCTCCTTCATAGCCGTAGCCATCGTCGTCATCGCTGGCCTGCTCGTGGGGCATGCGATTGCCTTTGGGCCAGCAGACGGGGCAACAGGTGTCCTTTAGCATCACCTGCCGCTCGATGGGACAATTGACGTGGCCGCAAAAGGGAATCACACACTTGGACTCGCCCCGCACACACTCGCACTGATAGCAGCCGTCCTCCCAGCTGTCGCCATCCTTGTAGAACGTGTTCAGACTCTTCGATTCGCATATGGCATTCGTGTTTACCTCATCGCAACTCTGGTGGCAGATGCGTGCTCCGGATATGCACTGACAGCGTTGGCAGCTCTGCAGCCAATAGTGCTCCGTGTCCCTCACCTCCGTGCAGTTGGGCTCCCTCTTGCATTCATAACTGCCACAGCATTGTCCGGGTGTGTCCATTGCCTCCGGTTCCAGTTCGACAACCACTTCGCCCTCCTCACTATTGCAGTCAGGTATGTAGCATGTCTTGCACACACACTTCTTGGTCAGACAACACTTGGCGAATTGATCATCCGATACCAGGCTGCTGTTGTAGTAGCTCTCGTTCCCATTGCCATTCAGAATCCCATTCCCATTGGCATTCTCATTATGCCCCCCACTGATGAGATCCACAGCATTGATTTCGCGCATCTCGCGTATGGAGCTGTCCTCCGGGCACTGCATATCCGCCTCCGCCGGACACTGTACATCATCGCAGAGCTGCGGAATGGGCGGCAGGTCCAGCTCGGCTGCATATAGTATGACAAGAGCAAAAGAAATGACCAGGTGTGAGTAACTTGAGCATATTTCAACAGTCATTAAAGATGAGATTTAAAAGCATATGAAAGATGAGGTATGATATAATCAAAGGCCCAAAGTTGCCAGTTGTATAGTTATTATTTTTTATTCAAGCTTTTAAACTGAATTATAGTTTGAGTAATAAATGAATAAGATAAATTAATGAGCATGAAAGTTGTGAGTAGATAAATATATGTATATTATTATTATATGCATAGAAAATGTATCTATATAAGTCTTGTATATCTGCTTTAGATATCTGTTAGCTTGTACTAAGCTCATAGAGCGTTGATATATGTATCATATACATACTATATCATTTATCATATTCATATATTTATTAGAGTATTATTAATCTGTGCGCAAAATATCACAATGATCACAAAAGAAGTATAAGAGTTAAGTGAGAACTAATGGAGAACTATGGGGAACTTTCCATACCATATACATACATACATATGTAAGTATGTATTGCTGTAAGTACAAGCAAATATTCATTTAAAATGTATACTATTATTAGCAGTTTATTACAGGCTCAAGTAATGTGTATCATTTAAACTTTTGATCAAATTCAAACCAAGTTTCATTTGCTATAAATTTCAACTAAAATGCCTTAAAATTGCTCTCAGTGTAACCCAATTAGAGGTCATCCATCATCGCATTCCATTATCTCTGAATTTTCTGCAGTTCTGTTTAAATGAATTTTCACACTTTTGTGTGAATTTTTTCCCCATATCCATATATATATTTTAGAAGTAAAGCGCGAGAGTCGCTGGCAGCGCTTTCTTCTCGTGTCGCATTATCTTAAATTGAATCGACAAGTTGGCAAAGGTGTGTGTGTGTGTGTCTATATGCATAGGTGTGAGTGTGAGTGTGTGTGTGTGTGTACTTGTTGGCAACCTTTCACTTGAACGTCTCGAATTTACCTTTTGCACTCTTGGCCGCACTTTTGTTTGCCAATTGGGTTTGGCAGCTGCGAAACTTTGCGGCTTCCTTTGAGCTCAAGTTAATTTGTCATTTTCACTCGCCCAACCATATAATGGGAATTTCTTTCCTCCCAACTCTTCGACACTCTCTTTCACTCTCCTTTTAATTTGTTCGTTGATTTTTTTATCTGCTCTCGCAAGTTTTCCCCAGCAAAAAAAAAAAGAAGAAAGGAAAACAATGAACTTTGCCCTTTGACTTTCGGGCATTTCGGCAATGGCCTATAGTAAATGTATCTGGATTTGGGTGCAGGCAATCTGATACGTTATCTGACGAAAAGATTTCTCTCAGTGTCTTGCACAAATTAAGAACTTCAGTCTTTTAACTTCTCCCCCTCCCCCACCCACTGGCTGTCACTGTTCCCACTTCGTTTGATGTATACAACATTCATGCAGGCCTTGACAGTCTCTATAGTCCTTAACTTTCCCACTGCCTCCCACACCGTTCCATCTGGTTCGGTTCGGTTCCGTTTCGTTCCGTCTGGTTTCATACCGTCGCGTGGCGTGTCGTCGCGCGCTGACAGGCTTTGAAGGGGCCTTCAACAAACTTCTTACACTTTATTTAATTAAAGTTTTTTCTTTAGATTTTCATTGCTTTCTTTATTTTTTGTTTTTTTTTTTGCTTTGTTTTCGTTGCTTTCGTTTTTTATGCTTTATCTCTTTATACTTATTTTGTCGGTGCTTATCAGCGGACCAGGCTTAGACAGACACTTGGGACAGTTGTTTGCCGTTTGTGTTTTGTGTTCTGTTCTCTGTGCGTATTGAGTGCGCAATTTGACTTTGAAGTGCAGTCGTCGCTGCCCAGCGAAAGTGGAGGGAGAAGCCAAGGCACTTAGACTACAGGACTAGCAGATATCCCTTAACTTTAATTATGCTATTATGCAGTTTAGGGTTTGTCAAGCAGGTGGATTCATTATGACTGCGAGTGGGTGCGTCGCGTTTAGTATTTTTGATGGAATATTCATAATAAATATAATAATTATTTGATAGAATATTATATATAATTATTTGATAGAATATTTATAATAAATATAAAATATAAATAGAATATTGTGTGGATTATTTTGTTGATAGAAAGCGAATTGAAATAGTGTCTAAGTCGGCATTTACACGATGCAGCATTTGCCTCGTGAAGCTTTGGTTTGTAGGCAAGAGATGTAGGGAGGTAATACTTCACGTCTTACCCCTCTGCACCCTTTGCCTACAAAATCTACGCTTTATGACGCAAATACTTCACCGTGTAAATCCCGACTAAGATATAAAAAAATTTTGATTTTTCGGCTATGTAGTCTTCCTTTTGTTTCAACTTCTTTGTGCTTGCATATTTTATGTATTTAATTAATATTTTTAAATTATTTATTTCTTGTTTATTTCCAGTTTAGTCCCATTTGAATAGACCCTTAAGACATGTGTATTGCTTTTCTTTTGATGTGATATAATAATAATTGTATCACTTAAGTCAACTCATTATAAAAATAAATACTAAATAATATTAATAATTCTAACTGAAAGCACTAACTTCCCGGCTTGAACTCATTTCTGTAATAGCAGCTAATACGAATATGTAGCTTAGATTTTGAGCCTCTGTTCATAGTAACTTGTAGCACTATAAAAATTTCTCATGCTAGATTTAAAAGTTTTTATGTGTCGCCAGAGTGTTTAAGAGTTTTAAACAATTAATCAAGCTAATTTTCAGCAGCCCAAATGTAAATATAACTTGAGTACTGTAACTAAATGAAAAGCACTTGAAACTTGGCTTTCCACAATGAGGAAAATAGTATAAACTAAAGAGTTTTAGTTCAGCAGCTTTAAGCACAGTCGAACCGCATATATTTTTGACTAACTTTCTGTGGTTAGCTTAGATATTTTTTGTTTATTTATTATAAATTTCTACTTCCCATCTCATTTGCTATTTCTGTAATAGCAACTGAAGTCTAATGCTCAACAGCTTTTGGCACGGGCAAAGCCGCCTAATACTTACTCACAAGTGCAACTACTTAATGAAAGCAGAGTCAAGCCTGGACAAACCTCAAGTGTCTAAGAAACTCTCAGCTGTAATCTCAGCTGTTGCATGTCATGCTTTATGTGTCACTTAAATTTTACAGGGTATCACAAAAGGTCGACGATAAAACCCCATTTGAATGTCGTTGCGCTGCTGCTGCTGCTGTTGCTGTTGCTGCTGAGCGAAAGAGCGTAAAATGTGAATGAATTAGCCTTCAGAGTGCGACAGTGCAAAGTCAAGCAACTGTCAGACAGAGGGACAGGGGGACGGGGGGACAGTGGACAGATGGATAGCCAGCGGCAGTACAAAGACAGGATAGAACAGGACGTAGAGTAGTCATATAACCTAACCTAGATAAAACCGCACACTTGACTGCCTACAGCAGGGGGCAGTGGCTAGGGGGGAGTGGCTGGGGCAGCGGCAACTGCAGAGTGAGGCAATCTAACAGGACAAAGCATACAGAAAGTTGCAGCAGCAACATGGCTTTATTTTTTTTGTTCGTTCTCCTCTTCTTCTTGTATTTTGTTTTATATACATATATTTTTTATTTCACTGCCGTGTGTTGTTGTTGCTTTTTGTGCTAGAACTTATAAACAGCGTAGAAAGTTTACCATAAAGGCAAAAGTACATATAGAACTCGAGTGTTTTGCATTTTATGTTGCATGAAAAACGTATAAAAAACGAACGAACGGGGGGAAAAACTCTTTAAAGTGAAAACTTTTTTAATAATACAACGACAACGACAGCATTTTCCTGCGTTTTCCCTCTTAATTCTGTTGCTCTCTGTTCATGAAAGAGAGAGAGAGGGGCCAGGGGAGAGCCACTTCAGCCGTAGTAGAACCTTTTGTAAAGGAATTTAAATTGTTAGTTTATCTTGTGACAGTGATTGGAATCACGATTTGAGCACCCACCACACCCACCTGACCAACCCACCCCCCTCGAGCCAGACAGCTTTCGAGCTTACCTGTGCGCAAACTTCTTATATTTGTGATTGGCATGTAATAAGCGAAAGCTGCACGAAAGCTCTGCGAAGATTAAGTGAGTTAGGCAGCGCGATAAGCAATTGAAATCAAAGGGAAAACTTTTCCAGCCTGCCAGCCGAATGACAACCTTTTGATGTGCTTAAACCTTGGGGAACTAAAAGTTTCCTCCTACTCAGAGTGTAGTAGATTAAAGCTTGAGACAGAGCTTTAAGTTGGAATTTAAAGCGAGGGAAATGTGCTTACCAGAACTACTTGTTATGCTGGGGCTATTCATTTCAAAGCCATATCTATTCGACTATAACGACTCGATGACTATAATTTACTTAGTGAACCAAAAGTTTCCTCAGAGTGTAGTACTTTAGATTTAAAGCTGAAGACAGAGCTTTAAGTTGGAATTCAAAGCGAGAGAAATGTGCTTATTAAGTCTGGCAGAACTACTTGTTATGCTGGGGCTATCATTTCAAAGTTATATTTATTCTCTATAACGACTCGATGACTATAACTTACTTAGGGAACCAAAAGTTTCCTCTGAGTGTAGTAGATTTAAAGCTTGAGCCAGAGCTTTAAGTTGTAATTCAAAGCGAGAGTAATGTGCTTATTAAGTCTGGCAGAACTACTCGTTATGCTGGGGCTAATCATTTTAAAGCCATATCTATACAATAACGACTCGATGTCTATAATTTACAGGAGAGCATCTTAAATGGTAGATTTAAAGCTTAAGACAGAGCTTTAAGTTGGAATTTAAAGAGAGAAATGTGTCTTTCAGAACTACTTGTTATGCTGTGACTATTCATTTCAAAGCTATATCTATGTATACTATAACGACTCGATGACTATAAGTTAATGATAGATTTAAAGCTTAAGACAGAGCTTTAAGTTGTAATTCAAAGCGAAAGAAATGTGCTTATTAAGTCTGGCAGAACTACTTGTTATGCTGGGGCTATTCATTTCAAAGCCATATCTATAGTATAACGACTCGATGACTATAATTTACAAGATAGCATCTTAAAAGTAGTAAACATGTTTGAGATTCATGCACTAAGAGTTATTTTAGCGCTCTGAGCACTTAACTGGCTTCATTAAATGTAAAAAAAGCAGCTTGGTAATACAGTAAATTGTTTTTTATAGCTTTTACAAACTAAATGGATGTTAGTTAGTATGCACACTCGCAGAAAGTTCAAGCGCTATTCAGGTGTGAATTCGCACTTGACTCAAACATATTTTAAATGTTGAAAATGATGCTTAATTTAAGCATGTTTTGGGGTTAACTTCAGGTGTGATATTTTAAGTATTATATGCATATTATTTTAAGGATTTTTTACTACTAAAGTTAATCACAATTTGGGCTTAAAAATGTAAAGAGAAAATAAACAAAATGCTCACTGGACTCAAACATATTTTAAATGTTGAAAATGATGCTTAATTTAAGCATATTTTGTGGTTAACATCAAGTGTGAAATTTTAGGTATTATATGCATATTATTTTAAGGGTTTTTTACTACCGAAATATGAACTAAAGTTAATCACAATTTGGGCCAAAAAAATAAAGAGAAAATAAACAAAATGCACACCAGACTCAAACATATTTTAAATGTGGAAAATGATACTTAATTTAGGCATATTTTGTGGTTAAGTTCAGGTGTGAAATTTTAAGTATAATGTATATTATTTGAAGAACTTTTTACTACCAAAACATAAACTTTAGTTAATCACAAATAAAGGTCAAATAAAGAAAAGGTGCAGCAGACCAAAAGGAATGTTTAGCTGGGTTAGTGAGTAGAGTTAAACTGAGACTAAAATGCAATAAAGAAAAGCGCATAAATTTACACAAATATACTAAGCATATACTGTAGTTGTTCTCTGCTTTCTCTTTGCTTTGTTTTGCGCACTTTCTTCTAGTGCATTAAACATTTGTTATGCGGTCTACACTCCTCTACTCATATCTAACGTCTGGCTAGTTGCATTGGCTCCTTTTGTGCTATTAGCTAACCCGGGGTTATGTTCCTTATCTAGATGGGTAAACGCCCTGCTTAAGTGGAATTCAATCAGACTAATAGCCGCAGGCTAACCATGGGCAGGACTCAGGACTCGGAGTCGTAGTAAAAAACGTGATTTCAATTATGAGCCATGGAATATGCTCAAGTCTATTTGGATTATTCTTTTTAGTTATTTGTGAACTTCGCTTGTGGCATGTTGCACGTGGAAGTGTTGCGAGTACTGCGAGGCGTCTGGCTGTGGCTCATGAATGCCGCACTCGTCGGCATCTACCTGCTGAGTCGACTCTTTGGCCTTTGGCAGGCCGAGTGCCGCAGATGAGCTCGAGTGGCGGTGGCATTTCGAGTTTCCGTGTATTTGGTTATTTATTTAGTGGCAGGCTGAGTGGCAAGCTGCAGCAGAGTCCCTACTGGCGCCTCCATGGCTACCTCGTCTTGCTGCTTGTGCTGGTGTGTGGGCCGCCCGCCTTCCACATGATCTACAGCCGTATGGGATTCCTCCGACAGAACCGTTTGCTGCTCATCGTTGGCTGCTTTCGCTACGTGTTGCTGCTGCTGTCCTCACTTGTCACGTTGCTCATGAATGTGGCACGTCAACGTCCCCTCATCGCCTGGCTCAATAGGATGTTGCTCTGTCGCCGTCAGCTGCTGCAACTGTTGCATGTGCCACGACTCAGGGATGCAGCAAGCCATACACACACACCCTGGTATGTGGGCATGGTGTTGCTGCTCGCTGTGTCGATTGTCTGCTCCTCATCCCACTCCATATTCATACTCATGAGTGATCCCATGGCACAGCGCAATGTCTTCTTCTGTGCCACTATTGTCTTCTTCTACGGCTGCCAGCTGGGCTTGCAACTCTGCCTCGCCATCTACCTGCTGGGTCTGTTGCAGATCAGCCACCTCCTGCATCATTGCAATCTCCTGCTCGAGGAACTCTTGCGGGATGCTCGACGCGTGCAGCCACGAGGGTTGCCACATCGTCTGCATGCCGCTCAACAGCAGTGGCTCGCCCTGGAGCTGTGGCGTCTGCTCCGTCTCCACGTGCAACTGTTGCAACTCGGCTGCAATCTGTGCACGCTCCACGGGCTGCAGATACTGGCCTTTGTGGTCTTTGCTCCACTGGAATGTGTGGTGCACAGTTTCTTTGCCTACTTTGTCAAGTACAGTCGCTTCTGGCTGAAAAGATTTGGCCATCCCGGCAGGGTCAATGTTCACGGCATTATCTTTGTTTCGGCTCTGTTTGTGCAACTCGCTTTGGTCATCACGCAGACGCATCGATTGTGTGGCATTGCCAGACAGACGCGACACACGCTGACAAGTGGCACACACGCGTTGCCACCTGGTTGCAATAAGGCGCTGAGGAGGACGGTAAGTGGCGATAACAATACTGATCGATTGGGAAGGGTTGGAGGTGGGAGACAGGTACAGTCAGTTGGTACTGAAGTGTATAATAGATTCATTCAGGAAACAATACAACAATCATAGGTTAGGTTAGGTTAGGCGGTAGCTGAGGAATAGACCTCAGCTCACTTAGGCCAAAAGAGGCCCATTGTGATACCGCATGGGCAGATTTGATAATTCCCAACTACTTCGCTTTAGAACCAGCCTGAGGCTTTAATGAACCGTCTCAGATTCCTTAGCTTTATTGGAGCAAGGTCCGTCAGGTCTGTCAGATTGTAGGCTCCCAGGTGAGAAAACCTGGTTCTACATAGGGCAGGACAAGAGCAGAGGAGGTGATGGACTGTTTCCTCCTCTTGTTCGTCACGACAGCTTCTGCAAAAGTCGTTGAAAGGGGCCTTAAGTCTAGCAGCATGGGAGCCAATGAGCCAGTGACCGGTTAAGGCTCCGGTTACTATAGAGCAGGAGGCTCTGTCAAGTCCGCAAAGCTCGGAGGAGCGTTTTGGACAACAATCATAACACAAAGAACCTTTTTTTGAGAGCACATTTCACCTATTCGCGTCTCTGCTTGTGCGCTTAGTTGGCGCCGCTTAACAGAACATAACGTTAAGAGCAATGGCATCAACAGCTTGCAGACAGACTGACTCTGCTAGTTCTGAACTACCACCTCTACTTACTTAATAATAATCGATACATAATCTGACTGCTAGTTCTTAACTTCCCTCTCTATTTCCTCAATAAATAATCGATAAATAATCAGAAACTCCTTCTCTTCTAGCTGGATATGTACGCCCTGCAAACACAGCTGAACGAACGCCTCTTTCGACCCTCGATCTGTGGACTCTTCAAGCTGAACAATGGCCTCTTGTTTGGCATTGTGCAGGGAATAATAATCTACATAACGATACTCATACAGTTTGATAAGATCATCAACACCTAAAGCTAAAGCCTAAAGCCCGGGCGTAATGATGTTTGTGCTGACTAAACAGATACACAGATAAACCGATAACAGTTGCAAATAAATTAAAACTCATTAAACATGCATGTAAATTGCGAAATGTGGTACATATGTGGGGAGACTTACGGGTCGTTGCACTCGCCGGAGTCAGCTGATTAACTCCGGTAAATATTAGCAGGTAAACGTAGAGCATGTGGTGCCAGCACCTGCTGCACTGTGAGTGTGTCTCCATCGCGGTTTATCGATAGATGTGCAGTCCGATGAATGTGTGACCTTGACGGCAAATCAGATATTGCTCTCGATATGGAATTTGAACTATGCTGAGTGCTGAAATTCTCTGCGCTTGATTGCAAAATCAAAACCAATTGAATTTTCGTCGTTTATCAACTGCAAAAAGAATGAAAAAATTGGAATGAAATGAAGAGAATAAGCAACAGCAAGTTGTGAGAAAAATCGAGCAAAAGAAAGCTGAAAAAGAAATTAAAAATGAATGTGCAAATAAAAATGAATTGTCAAACGCAGAGCACAGAGAGTATACTATAGTAGAGATACTATATGCCGTAGTTTTATTCACTTTTAATAGCTCACACAGATACACTCGGACGTATGCTAAAATATTTATTTTGAATGAATTTACAGTCAGTCTAGCGTATAAGCTGTTTAGATTTATTCTATATTTCTCTAGCAAATATATTTGATTTTGATTTGCTTTTAATTAAGAGTGTGTGGAGGAGTGTGTGGAGCGAGTGTGTGCTTTAGGCAGGCGCCACTGTAGTTTAATTTAATTGCAGTGCAAAACAAGGCAGTAAACACACATCGAACACAGTGTTACTAAGTCACACAAACGAGCTGAGGAGCAGATAGAACGGACGGACGGATGGATGGACGGATGGACGGACAGATGGATGGACGGATGGACGGACGTACGGTCATGCTGTGTTTGCCGGTGTTGTATCACTGCTAAAAATAGCAACCTTTTTTGGATTTGTTGCGAATAGTTTTTAATGACCGGAGGCAAACCCGGGCCGGTACACACAAAACACCACACACACACACACACACACGCACACATTCACACACTGACACACAATTCACCCATGAGATACACCGAGATACAGAGACAGATACAGATACAGCTACAGATACTCTACACGTATCGCCGTATCTCGAGCACATGCCACAAAACTTGAATGCCGAAACTGAAACTGAAAAGTGTTTTCTGCTGATAAAACCTTGCCCCATGCGGCAGCGCCCGAGGGGTGGAGGCAGAGAGGCGTTTTCGATTAGAAAAAGGGCTGGGGTAAAGGTATCAGTGTTGCTGCTGTTGTTGCTGCTGTTGTTGTTTGGCTTGTTGTTGTTTTCCTTTCATACTGCTTTTCATTCAATCAAAACGAAAACGAATCGAAAAGATTTACACAGTTTGCAATTTATGGAGCAGCTCATTCTCCCCCATTCACCACTACCACTGCCTGCATTTCGCCTTTAAAGTTGTTTGCTTTTAAAGTTGAAATGAGAATGAAAACTATTAATCATGCACTTAATCGATTTGTTAATTAATCAATAGCAACAGCAATAACAAACCGCAGCCATACTTCCGATTGCCACTGAATCGGAATCGGAGTGGGAATGTGAATGGGTGTAGTGCTTCACTTCAGTTCTTTCTCTATCGAAACAGCATAATAAATTGTTTGATTTCATTTTCGCCAGGTATATGTGTGTGTGTGTGTGTGTGTGTGTGTTTGCGTGTGTGTGCGTTCTTTATTATTCCAATTTCATTGCACTCACTTGCATTAAATTCTTTATTTACAAATATTTATAGCACTGCAGCAATTAAACACTTTATCTTCTGCTTGCTTAAATGCAACTTCAAAGAGTCGGCAAAGAGGCAACAGTAGGGCACGCTGTGCCATGCTTTCACTCAGTTGTCGTTGCTTTGCCTTTGCCATGTGTCGGCAGAGTCTCAGTCACAAAGCAGAGTAATCCATATGCATTGACAGGCGATAATGAACTAATTAGAAGAAGTCGTAGGAGAAGTTTAGTAGCCAGCTCATCGCCTGCTCTATTTCACACAGTCAAAGCAAAGTAAGTAAGCGCACACACACACACACTCGCACACAGACACACAGTTGTAGTCTATGCAAAAAAGAACACTCTCTTTTCAACTCTCTCTCTCAGCAAGTGTCGTGGGAGTAGGAGTGTGCTTGTGTGTGTGTGTAGGTGTGTACGTGAGCGCCTATTACGCACTAGTTCGTTCTCTCAGCTGCAGCAGAGACTTCGCGTCGACAGAAGTTTAGTAACTGCAGCGCTTGGAGAAACACACACGCACACACACACACACACAAACATGCAGATATCATATGATAGCGATACTTTCGATTTTAGTATCGTTTTCGAGCTCGAATGCGATAGTTTTGCGAAACTCTCGCTCGACATTCGCTTCGTGGTACACTGGGATATCATTTTTTAATAACTGACTAATAGCGCAAATTGGTTATCAAATACCTCCAGTGTTTATGATACGATTAAAGAGTCTGCCACGCCTCTCCACGCCTCTCCACGCTCCTCCTCCCTAACACACAAACTTAGCACACCCTTTTGCACTCCATCAAAGTACAGGCTCTTAAATTTGCTAAAATTCACTTTATTCTCAGCTTAACCCTAGCATGGCATGATTATTTTTAGCGAAAACTTTGTCGATTAGACTTGGAAAAAGTCAAAGACTAAGCAGTTGTCAAACTTATGAGATTTTGTCCATCAAACAAACTTAAACGTAACTTTGTGTACTCACAGAGAACAACGAAAACCTTCTAGGGTTAATGCATAATAGATAAACAGACAGACAGACAGTCAGTCGGACTGACAGACAATAATGAAAACGATACGATTTGATTATGCGGCAAAAGCTTAAAGTGAAAATTGTTTATGTGAGCAATGGTATGGAATTTCCATGCTGGAAAAATATTAAAAGAATTAATGGAAATCAAAAATGTGTGTTTAATTAGATGATGATGTATGTGGCATAGTTTACTCTGGGCATTCATTCATTTAATTACAGTTCATAAAGAAATTGTTTATGCCAAAAATTGTTTATGCGTTTCATGAACTAAAATTCAAATGTGCTGTGAATCTATGCAAAGTATGATTTAGTTAATAATTTATTACAGTTTTTCTTACAGTGAAATGAGCATTTTCTTCGGCTTTTTCCTAGACTCAGTTTGAAGTTTCAGTTAACTTCACTTTGTTTTGCCCATTTACCAACTTTCTTATCTAATTGCTTGTTAGCTACACACACGCACGTTCACACAACATGAGTGTGTGTGTGTGTGTGTGTTTATCTAGTTATCTATTATGCACATATTTACTTCAAGTCTCTTTCAGCTAATATTTCTCTGTTTGTACCAGGTGTACATACCTATAGTACACGTACATACATACATATGTACATATGTATGTATGTAGCATTCTTCTTTTCGTTTTTGCTGTAATCTGTCTTTAGCTATGCCCCTGTCCCTCAGTCCCCCCTCTGTCCCCCTGTCGCTATTTGGCTGCCTCACTCGCTAGCTATTTGTGGAGATGACTAAACTTTGATAGTGCTTGAGCGCGAGTACTACTACACTAGGTTTTCGCTCTCGGGGTCTTGAGTACACTCTATGTTTGCCTGCGCTTAAAATCAACCACAACAGCAACAACAACAACAGCAACAACAACAAGCAGTGCTGCTCATTTAGCTAAATAGTCAAAAAAGGGCAAACGCTATTATTATGTGATACATTTTTACTTTATTTTATATCTATAAGTTATTGCCTGCACTTACTTTGTATTAGTTCAACTATTTCTTATATTTTTCTCTATTTTTCTTATACATTTCTCATATTATATAAAATGTAAAACGTATTAATATAAAACGTAAATGTTTCTTTCTTTTAAATTTTCAAGTAATTGTGTGAATTTAATAAAATTTAATTCAAATTTTTCTTCTATATTTTAATTTGATTAATTTAATAATATAAATCGTAAATTTTTATTTATTTTTAAGTAATTCTGGGAATTTACTTTACTTTTTAATTTAATTAATTCAATAATATAAATCGCTCTTTTTGGCTATTCTTTACTTTACTTATATCTTTATATATTTTTTTATATCTATAAGTTATTTCCTGAACTTTATATTTATTCAACTATTTTTCATATTTTTCTCTATTTTTCTTATATATTTTTCATATTTTAATTTAATTAATTCAGTAATATAAAACGTAAATGATTCTTTCTTTTAAATTGTCAAGTAATTGTGCGAATTTAATAAAAATTAATTCAAATTATTCTTCTATATTTTAATTTAATTAATTTAATAATATAAATCGGTAACTTTTATTTATTTTTAAGTAATTGTGGGAATTTACTTTAAAAAATAAGTCAAATTTTTTTTTTTATATTTTTATTCAATTTATTCAATAATATAAATCGCATTATTCTGGCTATTCTTTACTTTACTAATATCTTTATCTTTACTTTTTTATATTTATAAGTAATTGCATGAATATATATATATTTCTCATATTTTAATTTAATTTAATCAGTAACATAAATCGCTCTTTTTGGCTATTCTCATGCACAACCTCAGCTATAATTCAAACAACGACAGTTGGCAACACTGCCAATAGCAACAACAGTAACAACAACAGCAACAACAACTACTACAACTGGGATCAGTTTGAGCATAATAAAGCTTTGTAACCTCCGCATCAGTCGATAAGTGTACTCACTAGTTTTGCCCGCTCTCTCCGCGCTCCACCCCGCTCTCTCTACAGCAGCTCAAGCTCATTTGGCTGCCCCCACCCACTCCACAACTCATAACTGTTAGTTTTTGCTGATGCTGTTGTTGTGTTGCTGTTGCTGCTGCTGTTGTTGTTGTTGTTACCTCGAAAGCAAGATAAGTTTTATGATTCCCATAAATTTCACTTGAATGCGAAATCTGATGCATCTATTTCATGCCTTCGTTTTTGCTCGCGTTTGTTGTTGCTTTTTCTGCTTTAGCTACATTCTTTTTTGCTGCCGTGGTGGTTGTTGTTGTTGTTTTGTTGCCTTTTTTTGTGTTCTGCTGTTTGGTTATTTATCTTGAGACGCTACACATGCAAAATAACAGCAGCAGCAGCAGCAGCAACCGTCGATGTTGACGGTCTCTTTGCATATGAGCTCGTATGTGTGTGTGTGTGTGTGTGTGTGTGTGTGTGTGTGTACAGTAATACTTATGCATATACATAGCTGCCCGTGTGTGTGTGTGTGTGTGTGTGTGTGTATTTACTCGTGTTCGCGTACAATAATTTCACGTTCAACAACTTTTGGCTTTTTTGATGAGCCAGCAGCAGCAGCCGCACTTGAAAGGAACGTTGACGAGCGGGTGGTAAGGCAG
Organism: Liodrosophila aerea; assembly: GCA_035045005.1. Lineage (NCBI taxonomy): Eukaryota > Metazoa > Arthropoda > Insecta > Diptera > Drosophilidae > Liodrosophila > Liodrosophila aerea. Next base: position 2,037,950 of record JAWNNL010000641.1, on the reverse strand, counting down.
CGGCTAGGCGGGGTAGCACACTGTTGCCAGTGTTGCCATAGCTACCGCAGAAAAAAATAATATAAAACCTTCGTCATTGCAGCCGGGGCCTCTCGACTCCCGACTCCCGACTCTCGCCTCTCGCCTCTCGACACTCGACACCCGACTCCAACTCCAGCTCCAGCGCCTGAGTGTGGGTCCGGTCGGCCCAGTCGGTTGGCTTATGCTCTGGGCTTTGACTTTGCTCGTGTGGTTCTGCTTTGGCTCCGCTCCACCTCTCATCTTGCACCACCGATCCGCCTGCAGTGGCAAAGCGGCATAATTGCTTTCGCTATGACTTTGCCACAGATTGCATGTAGCACACACACACACACGCACACACACGCATACACACGCAACGCACACACACCTGACAATCATTACGAGTTTTACTGTATCAGCTACTGTAATTTAGCATAAATATCTCGTGCGATTAAAACACTTTAAGATTAAGAGCAAAAAATAAAACTTTTTTAGAGCTTTGACAGAGATCTGATAAGCGTAATTGCTTAAGGTTACGCTTTAATTAGTACACTTGAAAAAATACCATAAAAACGGCAATAAATCGTCAGCAAAATGGGACTCATTTGAAATCAATCTGACATTCAAAATACTGCCTGAAAAAGGGTGTAAAATGTATAATTAGACCCTGTGCTTTAAAAGAGTACAAAAGGGTCTATTGAGATTGTGCAACTCAGAAATGTATGAAACAGGCAGAAGGAATATGTTGCTCTTGATCTCACTTGCCCTCATCATGTGCCTTGGAACTTGAGAGTATATTTGAAACAGCCTTCCATCAGTAGCCTCATTACTCCCTTAATGAAACGCCTTTAATTTTTACTAATAAATTGACTGGGTAACATTTACTTTCATATAAATATTTGTTGTTTATTTTTAGGCCATAAATTAAAAAAAGTACTAAATCTCGCTAGAAACACACTGTATCCAGGGAAATTTAAAAATGTGCTTCCTCACTTGATGAAAGATCTTAACTCCACGTCGCTAACACAGAGCAGGCTTTGACTTTTGCAACGCAGTCAGTGTAAAGTCTCAATCAGCTTCATTTAGTTTATTTCATTGAATAAAATTTATAAAAATTTAAAATGCTTAAAATTTTTAGTTTGGTCCTGGTGAGTTGGCTCTTATTAAGCCTAGTAAAATGTGAGTATATACATATCACTTCATTCTCAAGTCGATTCATCCGCAAGCATAACATTTTCAGCGTGTTTCTCTACTGAGCCCATGAATTGCATACTTTGTAAATATGTTGAGGGTTTTAAACGCTGCTCTGGTCAGGTTTCTATCTTTTCACTGAAGGATAAGCCCGATATAATAGATGGCTCAGATGCCGATCTATCTAAAATAACTACGAATGAAAGTCTTCAAATGGAATATTCGGGGCCTTGGTGTCTACCCAGAGATCATTACATAAAAGGTATTTAATTGCGTACAATCAATAGCGGGTTTTTAATTCAATTCTTTTTCAGATGTTTTAGACGAGGCTCTCTGCACTTTTTATAGTTACAACTGCCGCGTATTCGTCAATACGCAATATATGGAGAAGAACCATTTAACTGAAATACAATTGTGCAATGATTGCCGCGCAAGTTGCAAATGTGGCGCACGCCCCTTGTCTAAGAATGTGCTGCTCTTGATCTCACTTGCCGTCATCATGTGCCTTTCGAACTTGGATATGTCAGAGTATATTTGAAACAACCCTCCATCAGTTCCATGGCCTTTGATTTTTACTAATAAATTGAGTGGGTAATATTTACTTTTATATAAATATTTGTTGTTAACTTTTAGGCCGTAAATTTAGAAAAGTACTAAATCTCGCTAGAGACACACTGTATCCAGGGAAATTTATAATTGTGTTTGCTCACTTGACGAAAGATCTTAACTCAACTCAACGTCGCTAACACAGAGCAGGCTTTGGCTTTTGCAACGCAGTCAGTGTAAAGTCTAAATCAGTTTCATTCGGTTTAAAGGATTAAATAAAATTATAAAGATACAAGCTTGTGCTTAGGCATACAATACTCTTATGATAACCTTCATCAGCGCTGTGAATTGTGGCCCAATCGGATAATAAACACCGGAGATGTTCGAGATTAAAGTTTCCCTTCGTGGCAAGGGGGAGCAGCGAGTATGCACTTTATGTATGTAGAGTATGTGTGTATCGTTAGCTTTAGCTGCTGCAGGATCTCCTACTGTCGGTTGCATCCGACTGTAGCTTTCCGAGTTTTTTAAAGTGTATTTAAGCTTAAGTGTTTCACATTAAACGAAACATTTTGCATAGAATTGTAGCATAATAACTAAATTCATACATAGTTAAAAAAGGTGTCAAAAAATGTAACATTTTTATTTACATTCGTTATTTTTCGAGTGTATTTACTGTCAGCTTAAGTGTGTTACGTTTAACGAAACATTTTGCATAGAAATGTATCATTATAAGTAACTTTAATTAGTTTGTATTGTTTAACGAGTTCCCCCTGAAATTCCTGTCGACATTCCTGTACACATTTAGGAGTATCTCAGCGCTGAGCTCAATGCCATGCGACAAGAGGGGAGGGGATGGGGGAAGGAATGCCACAAGTTATTATTGATTGGCATAAGGCATGATGCAAATCTCGAATTTACTATATAATTAATCATATTAATTTAATCGGATTACTTGCGATTGGACAGTTTAATATGCAGTTAAACTTTAGCTGACATCGTTCCAATTGATGTCAACTTATGTCTCTGTTCGAAAAAGTTGCTGTTGCTTTTTGCTTTTTGCTTTTCTTTTTGGCTTACCCTAAACTTTTATTTGCCCGCGACCTTAGTGCAAAATGTAGGCGTAGAAGCAAAGAGCAGCAGAGCTTTACACAGCGCAGAGAGTGGCAGCAGCAGTTAAAGGAGAGAGAGAGAGAGAGAGAGAGAGAGAGAGAGAGAGAGAGAGACGAAGAGTAAGCTTTACTTTCTTGTTGTTGTTGCTGTAGATTTTGCTCTGGTTTTAAGACGGGGGCTCAGCTTACGAAGTTGCCGCTCGACTAGTTGCTGGCGCTTTAAATAGAGTTCCCTCAACATTTTCGGTACTTTCGGTTAATACTCACACACACACGCACACACACACACTCAGTTAGGCAGACAGATAATTTTGTTCGATCATTGCTCGTTTATTGAGCGATATATTTATGTGTGTTTGCTTCCACCTTTTACGCATGTCGCTGCTTTGCGCTTTTAACCTTGATTTTTGTGTAAACAAAAAAATACGCACACACTCGCACAACAACTACACACTCACACACACACACTCGCAGAGCATATTCTCGTTTGTATGTTTAGGCAAAAAAAAGAAAGAAAAACAACAAAAAAGAGCTTTCGGCGTTGTGTGCGTTTTTCATTTGTCTCTCTAGTTTTGTTTGCGCGTGAGTATGGCTGTGTGTGTGCGAGTGTGTGTGCGTGTGTGTGTGTTTGTTTAGTTTCTAGTTTACTGTACATTTATTAAGTTACCTATTTATAATTTGTTTATTATTTAGCAAATGCCTGTGAATAATGTTTAAATATAGTAAAGAGACACATGGACCGAATGGCATGGCCTGGAGTACACGGAGTAAACGGAACTGGAAACCCAAGCTCTATAATATAAACAAAATGTATTTTTTATTAGAAAATGCCATTTGCCCAATTTTCATTTCCATTTTCATTTCCATTTTCATTTTTAATGTGTATATATGACGTTATGCTCGTCGTTTCATTTGCTGTGATATTATTAGATATGCGCTATCTTATCTATACAGCATATACGTACATACATACATACATACATACATACATACGTACATACAGACTAACTATCCAAGGCAAGCTTATATAATCAGCAGGAGAACATAATCATTTTTTCTAAGGCAATGTGGGGCAACCCTTTGGCAGCAGACTGTGACATGATTTACGCCCATAATGCCACCTTCCTCAAGCTCATATAGATTATATTTTATATACTACCCATATATGTATGTATGTATGTGTGTGTCTGTAAGTACAATCACTATGGAATGCATGCTCTACACACCTGCCACGTAAATTTTGTGAGCTCTCCAACATTCAGAGCATAAATATCGTCTTCTTTTGGGGCGACTTCACATGCTGCGGGTGCGGGTGCGGGTGGGGGAATGCTGCTGGGGCAGACGCTCTGCAGTTTATTCACTTTTGCACCTAACACTTTATAGCACTTATTACTTTTATTTGTAATTCTTTATCTCTGTTCGCGGCGTGGTTATTGAAGTTGTTAAATTACATTTAGTTGGCTTTGTTATTGTTGTTGTTATAGCATCTTTTTGCCTGTGTCTCACACGCACAACATAACACACACGCACACACACAATAGCAATTCTTCGGTTTGACAAAAAAGCGTGTCGATTCGTCGTCTCGGCTCGTGCTCGTGCCCCCTTTGGCTATCACTCGCTCACTAAAGCGTTCAAGTTTGCGACACACAATTTTAAGCTCACTGCTCGCTGCCGACGCCACAGCGCAGTCGACGCCACGACGCTGCGACTCAACGATCGTTAAGCAGCGCACAGTGGTTGCAGAGTGCTGATCTACTGGCTTAAATCTCTCTCAGCTAACAAGTGCGCACCGTTTGCCTCCACAAGACGGACTAATTAGTTGTAAACTGATGGACTTAACATTAGTTATCCCAGCAAGCATTTGGAAGAGCGTTTTTACATTAAACACCTTGAGGAGTCTTTTTCGAGTCACTTTACTGATTAAAAAATGATTGGTGACCAAAGGAGACTCGAAAATGACTCGCGCATATGTTTAAAATATGATTCATTGAAATAACACTAACAAAACGTACAGCAATCGAAAATAGATCGTCCTGAAGAGTCTTTTTCGAGTCGTTGAAATGATTGAAAAAAGATTATTCATGAAATAGGAATAAGAAAATGTAAAGCAATCCAAAATCGATCATCCAGGGGATTGAAATGTGAATAAGAGTCGCATATGATTCCAAAGCAATCGAAATTCGATTGAAATATGACTCGAATAAGAGTCGCTTATTATCAGAAAAAGGAGTTAAATAAGACTCTTCTGGAAGTGTCGCGGCTAGCATACCATTTTCTCCCGCCGAGGGGATCATTTCTGATCAGAAAACGAGCGCACTTATGCTCATTTTAATCAGAAAGGAGACTCAAAAAAAAGTCTTTTTTGATCAGACATTTCATAAAATGCTTGCTGGGATAAGAGCGCACTTTAAAGAGAGCGAATGGAAATACTCACACTATGTATGTTGATCTCCCACTGTATGGCCTCTCTTACGCTCTCGCTCAGTCGCTCACACACTCCCACCCTTCTGCTCCCATTAACATCAAGTGGTCAGCCGGCTAACCGGCTATTGCCGGCAACCTGTGCTCTCTCTCACGCCGCGCTCTCTCAGCATAGTTGTTGCTAGCTTGACGTAAAAGCTCTTAAGCTTTGCACGTATGTATGTATGTCTGTCTGTATGTATGTGCCTGCAGTTTATGTAGATTTTTGTTTGGCTTTTGCTTCTTTTTGGCAAACTTTTTCGCGCAGGCCATAAATTGTTCACACAGCGCGCAGTCAAAAATGGAAGGAATGTGTTTTTGTGGTTTGGTGAATTGTGAGTGCATCCACCACACGCACTCGTCACGTGCACTCACACTCATTTCCATTGGCCATTCCAATTACGATTTCGATTCCACGACTGATCGATCGATCACACTTGCATATTCGTACACGCATTCGAAATGTACTTATTAAAAGATCATTGCCTTCATTCAGATTTCCAGGCCAAGGCGTGTGTGAAATGCAAATTGTGACAACACCCTCAACGCCCCAACGGATTAATGTAAAAATGCAGAAATACTCAAGCTCGCATACTCGAATACTCGAATACACTCGCATATTCATACATGCCTATCATTTATTTTGTTTTTCTTGGCATTTGCAGAGATCGCGCTGCAGGTGACTAATTGGCATACAGTAAGGCGTATGACTAAGCTCAAGGTGTTGTCATTGCTAACAGTACTAGATACATAACTACAGACAGTGATAAGTTAGAATACGTACTATAGGCACATTCCACTTGCCTTTTAGACGGTTTATGAGTCGGAAGAAAAATCAACTAAAATAAACCACAAATTTTATTGAATGGGAACTACAAGATTTCTTTTTAGGTTTTCTTCTATATTTTCCAATTGAATTATGTTTCTTTAGTTAATTTTAATTCGTTATTCAAATAAACAAGAAGTTTTTGATTAAAACTGTAATATTTCAATTCATTTCTTAGAGTAATAATCATAAAGCAAAGGTACAAAATTCCACCTACTGCCTGCTCGACCTATAAGGCGTCTTAAACGGCAAGGTTTTGCCAAAAGATTTAATAGTATATAATAGTACATATATAGTATATATAGTATATATAATAGTATATAATAATATAATATAACAAGAATCCTCATACTAGATATAAGGTTTGGTCCATCTATAATTTTCCGTCCATGTGTTGTTAAGGTACATTTTCTACGGGTTCTACACTTATCAAAAAATAAAAAAAAATAAAAAAATTCCCATAAGAAAATCTCCATTGCACCTATAGCCAAAATAAACACCACTATTAGCACCATTGTGCTCGTGTGGCAACCGTGTATATTAGGTAAATTAATACTTTGCAGTTTTACTTATACTTTTTTATTATCTTTATGACTATTTATCTAACTGAGCAGCTCAACTGACTTTAAGCCTATCAAATGCTTATTCAAACAGATATACTTTAATCTCTAATTGCCTCAACTCTGTCTGGTAATTGTAGTTGTTTCTTTGTTTATTTTTTATAGCACAATCCAGGCATTAGTCGATTCAATTTTCATTGCAATTTGTTAAAGTTTGTTATGACTGGCGATAAGTTGTTATGATCTGATAATGGCACAACTTGATTTCATCAGAAGACCAAGTTCTTGGCAATAAATACCATTAGATAGAAGTAGATGCTATATGTATATACTCGTATATAAATGTATCTTTGTGAGTAGTTGGCTTATATCTTTGTGCATTTGGCTTAACAATTTTCATGGTCAGTTGCCTCCGGTGTCACATAAACTGCCTGGAAGATAACAGCAAAAAGGCAGCCAAATCCTTATAATGAAATAAAAATACATAGCCAAATAAAGCGACAACAGGACGACAGGACGACGGGACAAAGTCAAAATGAACACCATGAAGAACAAGCAGTAGACTGAAAGACGGCCAGAAAAAAACAACATTGATTTCACTTTAACGAGCTTGTAATGTCTTGAAGATGATAGTATATAAAAAGCGTTATGTATACGACATGTGTGTGCTGCTGTGTGTGTCGGTGTGTGTGTGTGTGTGTGGTGTGTATTTGTGTGAATGAAAAGTTTCGTGAGCTGCTGTCACATCCTAATAGGATAATAACGAGCCATGGCAAGCGAAAGTTGTTGCGCCTGCAACTTCCAAATAAAAAATACATACACACACACATACATATAGTATACACGAATATATACATATATAGTCCACAATAAACGATGATAAGGGGCCAAAGAACGTGTCGGCTTGGCAGTGAACTAACCCGGCATACCCCAAATATACCCCATTGCTCCTTATGGTCATTATGCCAGTTCACTTAGCTGCTTACTTCTGCCTCAGTTTCCAGCTCTTCTTCTTACTCTTACTCGTTCTCTTCTTCTTCTTCTTGCTGTGGTGTCCAACAGGACAGAGCAGCTGATAAGCAAACGACTTGCGGCAGAGTGCGCGTATAATACCCGGAATATCCCATCGTCCCATCGTCCCAACCCCCTCCCATTCCCAAAAAAGAAATAGGCTTCTGCTAGCTCTTCGCTTTTGCCCATATGGTGGGCGTAGGCAGTAGGGGGCGGCTAGGGGGCGTGTTGCTTGCAGCTGCCAAATTGTAATTTATGGGCGGTACTAGGCAGCAAACTGGTAGGCGGCTTTAAAACTGTTGCTAAAACGTAGTTAAAAGCTAGATTGAGGCTGTAGGCCAATGGGAGGGTTTATGGGAGGGGCACAAATTTCTAGACATCTCTTGTTGCTGAGCATGGCAAATGGATCTGTGGTATACCTTTAAAAGTGTGCTTTAGTTTCGATAGATAGAAACTAGGCTACAATAAGTACGAGTTGCTGAATTGGTTGTACTTTTGGAGTATAGAGTATAGTATAGCATAGCTAAAAACCCATATTCGAATCAACAATACCTATTTTGAATTGAATTAATTTAAATTTTAGGTCAAAAATGATAGTTACCTTGTTCACGGAATCTCCTATTCAATATTCATTGGTTAATGCCACTCAAAGTTGTAAATTAGGGGAGGTCTACGGCTCAATAGGTGGCTATGTCTCAGCCTGCTATGTGATGTTAATCAGTCAGTCACTGAGTCAGGACAAAGAACTTTATATATAAACATAGAAGATACTTACCAGTGAATCAGTCACTCAGTCAGGATAAAGAACTCTATATATAGCGGTAGAAGGTAGTTCAGAATCAGTCAGTCAGGACAAAGAACTCTATCCATAAATATAGAAGATAAGTAGTTGCCAGTGAATCAATCAGTCCGATAGTCAGGACAAAGAACTTTATATATAAAGATGGAAGATAGTTGCCAGTGAATCAGTCAGTCCGATAATCAGGACAAAGAACTCTATCTATAAATATAGAATATAGTTGCCAGTGAATCAGTCAGTCAGTCAGGACAAAGAACTCAATATATAAAGGTAGAAGATAGTTGCCAGTGAATCAGTCAGTCAGGACAAAGAATTCTATCCATAAATATAGAAGATAGTTGCCAGTGAATCACAGTCCGACAGTCAGGACAAAGAACTCTATATGTATAAAGGTAGAAGATAGTTGCCAGATGCTTTGCTTAGATAAATAGTAATCCATATTCAGTTGGACTACAAGTGGCAATTGCTACTGAATATGAATGTTATTTTAATGCTATATTTATTTGAAAAATACAGCTATATCCATCATTTATTTGTACAACTTAATGCAGCACAAGAACTTAATAAATCCACTGAATCCGATATAGAGAATGTTCTCACACTGACACGGCTACGGTTACGGCTAAGAAACCCAACAGATTTCCTAGTGATTACTGGCTTTTTTGTGCAAACACACAGAGATACACACGCACACCCACACACACACATGCACTCACACCACTGAGTTTGAACTGACAGCTGTACAAACAAGTCATAATTTGACGAGGAAATCGCTGCCATCGTTTTACTTCCTGTTTCCTGATGCCTTGAGCAGGGCAGGGCAGGGCGCCCTCTTCCGTCATTTTGCCGTTAGTGTGAAACCCGCAAAATGCTCATTGTTGAGGAATCTAACGAGTTATAATACTCTCTAGGTATGCACCTCTTTCCCCTCACGTTCGTTCTATCTATCCATTCCGTGTTGTCCCACTGTGGCAGTCACATTGCTCTATCCAATGTTCATCAGCTAACGAAATGTCGCTCATTTATTTTGATTACCTTTTCAGAAGAAGAAGAAGCAGAAGAAGGCGAAAAGCGGAAACGGAAAATGCCAACAGATTTTCCTCTGTTGCGCGTGCACACGTTTCGCTCTCTCTCTCTTGAGTGTTACGATACGTTTTCATTTTCATTTTCATTTTTATTTTCAGCACATTTTTAATATATTCTCTGTCCATTTGTAGTTTATCTTTCAGCTGCTTTTCCGTCTTGGCTTTGCGCTGTGTCTGTGGCTCTCCTTCATTTCTTGCTCTGCTTTATCTGCTTCCTCAGCTTCCTCAGCTTCCAGTGTGCGGTTCCTTCTGCTCTTCTTAACTTGAATTTTAGTTAAGAGTTGAATCATGGTCATCAGCGTTGATGAGCTTAATTCCCCGGTGACACTTTTCCTTCGTACAAATTTAGTGTGGCAAATTTTACACACACACACACACACACACACACACAGAGACAATGGCAATAATAAAGTTCCTAGAGCTGGAACAATTCCCCCTTCCGCCGCTCCTTAAGTCCTCTGCTGGGGCTTTGCTTCCGTTTCGTCTTGACTTTTGTTATTGTTACCAAACGAAATTCCATTATGAATCCTTGCTCATTGTTTTGTGCATCGTTGGCTTCTTGTGGGTGAGGTGAGGAGTGAGGGGTTTATCAAGGGCATGCCCTTCCTCACCCACTCTCTCCCTCCCCCCGCTCTCTTGTGTCGTGTACACAAAATTAATATTACAATTTTTGCGCTGTCGACATCGTTCTGGACTGGAGAGTAGTAGGGGCTGCTGCCGGTTAATGGGTCCGGGGGAGGGGATAGGGGATTGCCTGTCATAAGAGCGAAATTATTTCAGAAAGCATATTTCAAAATGAAAATTTTCTTGCGGCTTTTTGCTAAAACAAATGTTTGGTCGGGTTGCTGTTGGTGTTGGTGTTGGGGTTTAAGAGGCGCAGAGTAACGGTGTTCCGGGTGCAGTCCTGGCCTGGTTTTATAATGAAATAAATTTCATTTGCTCATTGAGTCGACAAGGCAGGCCTGGCTTGGCTTGGCTTGGCCGACATGTGTGGCCAGGCATGAAGACGTTGTGGAATTTGCATGCATGTTTCAACGTGCTCCCAAGTACGAGTCAAGTTAGAATGGACAAACAGACAGCCAGTGTGTGTTTGTGTGTGTGTGTGTGCAGCATACATTAGAGGTATTAAGACATGGACCCAAATGAAATATGACATGGTTGACAAAAGACCCAGAGCCAAACCCCAGACTCAGCCTCAGCCTCAGACCAAAGGGAAACTGGAGCAGCCACACAGTATCGTTGTTAGGTCTCTCTCTCCACACTCCCCACTTGTGTGTGTCGCTGTGTCCAATGGCAAATATTTTGGCTCATGTTGAGCTCCCTATCGTTAGCTGGCTCCTTGAGTGTTCCACTGTCCCACTGTCCGCATCCATATCGCTCTATTCTACCCACTGTCCAGCTGGCTGTGCATTAAATGCCATTCCGGCAGCCAGTTTGCTTTAGCTTCACTCATTTCCAGATGACGATGACAAGGACAACGCCAACAACAGCAACAGCAACAGCACAGCTAAAGCGACAGCGACAAGGATAAACGAACAAAGGATCCATACGTTCGTCTGTTCGCTCGTCCTTCCACCTCGTCGTGCGTCGATTCGCTTGTGCGAAACGATACCGAAAACGCAGAGCGCAGCGGGCGTTGCATGTTCATTCAGCGTCATCACTTCTCATACCCTGTATCCTCATAAAAATGTATGTGCTTAGCAAATAAAAGGGTATCATAAAACTGGCACAAATTTAGTGCAGATAAACTGGGTGTGAAATAAAAAGCGAAATGGGGGAAAAGCGGGCAAAAGCAATGTGCAGCACAAAGCTGGGATCAACTGGAAGATATCTTAATAGATGTGAACTGTTCTATATGCTAGATAAATTGCATATCAAATTTAATAACTTATTTATGGCATTAGTAAAAATCTTCTGCTTTTTGTTTTGATTAATAAATTCATACATTTAATATAAATAATAATTGTGAGCAAACACAGAAGCAATATGCAGCAGGAAGAATGGGTATACTAAGAGATATTCTGGTATAGTTGAACAGGTTATATATTCTAGATAAATTATATATAAAATATTTATGGCATAGTTAGCAAAGACTAGATATACAAAGAAATATTCTGATATAGTTGAACTGGTTATATATTCTAGATAAATATGTATAAAATATTGATGGCATAGTTAGTAAAGACTGGATATACTAGGAGATATTTTGATATAGTTGAACTGCTCATATATTCTAGATAATAATTCTTGATTTGTTGACCTTTCCATATTTAATTGGAAGAATTTGGCTAGCTTTTTAATGCTGTAAGATGGACCTCGAGCTAGCCAATCCCCCCAATTATTCTAGATAAATTATATATAAAATATTTATAGCATATTTAGTTTTTTTTTTTTTTTTTTTTTTTTGATTTATTTTAAATCTATTTTTAAATCTTATGAACTAGTGTACTGCTACCAAGAGTGGCAGCTTAAGCTAATTGTATATTAAATGTACAAGAAGAATAGTTCACAGCAGAGTGATACATATGTAAGTAAAGCATATTTAGTACATAGCTTATTTTCTTTTGATTGAAAATAACTTTTCTTTTGATTGAAAATAACAATAATATTTATAAACAAGTTCTTACTATCTACATAATATGTGTGAATAACTATGTATTTATATATATAAGTATATATTCTAGAGTGTAGACCTCAATAGTTATAGATCAGATTGTATGCACTATTTTTAGCATATTTAACAAGTAACTATTTTCTTTAAATAAATATATTAATTATTCATAATATTATTATTCACAATCGCAAACATTTTGTCTTCTATGCTAAAATATTCAATCTAAATAATCTCCATTCCATTACCCACTCCCAAAAGTATGCAGCACAATTGCAATTTACAGCATAATTAACTGGTCGAGCACACTCGACTGCTGCACTAGGCTGCTGCTGCTGCTGGTTTTAAAGATAAACAAGTCGACATTTTGACAACCTAAATACGAGGAGGCAGCTCTGAATGCGGCCAGTGTGGCAAACTACGGCGAGCTGCGGCTGCGGCATTTTGCAGCTGCCATGACTGCTGCTGCTGCTGCTGCGGCTAGCCATACTGCTGCTGCCGCTGCTGTTGATACTGCTGCCACAGCTTTATGAAAACTCTATAAAGTTTACATCAAATAATCGAAATCAACTTTCAACTTCAACTTTGGGGTGCCTGCAATTTATATGCAAATTTGATTAAGAAAACACTGCGAGGCTTTTTAGCTTTTGCTTGATCCAAAACGCACCCTCTATTAACCCCCTTACCCTCACTCATTCCCTAAGTAATTGAAACAAAAAATATGCATTTGACCAACGAGCAATGCGTATCGCTCGGTTCGCTTAACTAATGTAATTTAAAATGGACGCGAGTGGCAAATTACTTGCCCTTAAAAAAACGCGGACAAACCCCACACCCCCACACGCCCCCTTCGAGTGAGAAAAAAACAGTAAAGTTGTTGCGTAAATTGCCCAGCGTAAATCCCGTGAAGAAAGGCGAGGAAAAAAAACAACAAAAATTGTTAAAATAAATTGTGTGGGCGGTCGCAAATTGGTTTGGCTTTCTGCTTGGCTTAATTTGTAATTCAAATGTTCACAGCAAATGTTTTCATTATTCTTGCTTAAAAACGGCGGGCAGCACAGCCAAGGCGATCTGGCAACGCCAAGGATCATGGCAGCGCTCTCTAAAAGGTTGCGCCATATTTATAGTGCTGTAAAACGCCAAAGAAACGCGGTAGTTAATTGAGCAGAAGTGAGCTTGAACATATAACCTAAAATAAAACAATAAATTACTGCAGCCAAAACGGCAGTAAAAGCAGGCAATAATTATAGCGAAATTACCCCAAATAGCATAATCAAATAAAGGCTACAGTCGGACGCTATCGACAGTAGGTAGACCCTGCACTTTGCTTTGCCTCTGGCGGCGATAGCAGCGGCATTGTATACATACAAGTACACATACAAATATACGCGTCACATACTAATAATTACTCATACATACAATGTTCTCATGCTTTTCATACAGATGGACACTCAGATGGACAGGCAGAAGGGCTGACAGATAGACTGACATGCCTATATCGACACAGCTTGTCCAGAATACTATATATATACTTTTTGGGGTTTACACACTGGCCAGCTACACACAAATGTCAATTGCACCATCTTAATTGACCCTTTCGTACTATTTTAAAGTACAGGGTCTAATAAACTGGCAAATAAATTCAATTCAATTTGCATGCATTTCAGATTAATTATAGATGGAAATGTCAGAGTTGAAATGGGTTGACATAGGGCTAAAATAATAGGAAAAATGCTTTATGCTAATGAGGAAATAAATTCATTTCCTGAATGGAAACATTTGTTCACATTATGCAGTACTCAGCTAAAATAAAAACTTCATTTAAATTTATAGTATACTTTACATTATTTACCAGGAAAATACAGCTCAATTTCTTCCTTCGTATGAAGATATGCTGAGAAGCTTATTGATTTGGCGTTTGCCAGTTGAATAACCCAAGCGATACCCAATTTCAGTTTACGCTAAATTTAGCTCAAGTCCCAGCAACTCACACACACTCAGTACACTCACATCAAGCGTAGGAGCAATGACAGTGAAGTTTATGAAACAAGACAGTTGATAACAAATTTAATGTGTCAATCGCATGATAAATAAATAAATAAATGGGAAATGAAATAGGAAACTAAATATGACACATGAAATCAAATGAAATTGAAATAAATCATGGCAATATAAATTCGAGCTCTAAACGTTTGTTTTACATTACGACTCAATAAAAACTTTGCAAAGATTACCGTAAATTCCTCAAGTTTTCAACTGTGCTTTAGCCTTCAATTAGCAACAATCAAATCCAGCTACAGCTCAAGTCGGAGCGACAGCTCTTCCTTCTTTAATCAACCCACTTAAATTCTATGAAAAATGACTCTATAATAATTCCGTAATATTCTTGTAAAATCCGCTCTCCTTCTCAACGTCTAGTTGCAATGCCATGGAATGTGCTACAGGGGAAAAAAATGGCCAATAAAACTGTCATCAAAAAGTTGTAAAGTAATGAAGCATTGAGCGAGGAGGAGGAGGATGAGTGCAAAACGAACGGAAAAAACGTAAGGAAAACACATTTTTATATCATTTTTTTTGGGGAAATGAAATGCGCACTTGAGGCAAAACTTTTGCCGCTAGCAATTGTAAAAGTACAAAGAAGAAAAAGATGAATATCTACTCAAAAAAAATTAATAAATACTCTGGGATTGTTGAAATGCACATTCACAAAAGAGATTTACATTTTAAGAGCTACTGAAAAGGCATCCCGGATCTCTCTCTCTCCATTTCTCTCTATCCGTTGTCCTTCCGTATGCTGGCGTTTGACTTTACCCCACAGCAGTTTGCATGCCCCAGAATGTTGCACATTATTTTGCACTCTATCAATTTGAGCTCAAGTTGAGCGCAAGTTTTTCCAGCGCTTCTCACGCTCTATACATAAATTCATACACTTGTATATGTATCTATATTTATGCCCTGTAAAAAAGAACTTAAAGTGTAGTACAACTGCAACAAGGGAAAACTTTTTGCTCAAGACATTTATATAGATACAAATATAAATGGAAATATTTGGAAATTCACAACTTGGCGTGTTAGTTGAGTTAAGTAGAGGTTGTTTTGGCTTATAGCCAAGTGAATACTATGATTTTTATATGCATACAAATATTTTTGTAATAATTGTGTTTAAGTATTTTATAAATGTTGATTAAAATAATGTTTTATTATAATAAATATTTTAGCTTATACTTTAGTAAATCATTTCCATTAGTTAATATTGGTTAGATGAATAGCGCATGAGCAAATGCATATGTTCGTATGTGTGTTCGCTGCGATTGACTGGAGTATCTATGACAGCGAACACCCAAACACACAGAGCAGCCGGCTAGAGCGCTCACTGCACAGAGACATATGTGTTCTTATGTGTGTTCGCTGCAATTGATTGTAGCATAGTTCTGACAGCGAACACACAAACGCACAGAGTGAGTCCAGATTTTGTAATATTTTAAAAATGATTTAATAATATTTCTAAAATTTTTAGACTACTCTTCGCTATGCCCATTGCCATGGCTAGCTACAGGGTATTACACTCGACCCAAGTAAGCTTGTTTCTTTGTTTTTCTTTGGTCTCTTTATTGTTGTTGTTATTTTTTCTGGCATTGGCTCTTTTGTTATTGTTGTTAAAAAGTTTGCTCCACTCATAATTCCCGATTGCTCTTTTGTTCAATTGCCAAAAGTGGAGTGCAGAATGGCTGAAACAAGGCAAAGATGAGCGTAGCGAAGTGAGGGGGGAAGCGGAGGGAGATTGGGAGTAAGAGTCGTAACCAGCAGCCCGCATCGCCAAGTTGTTTTACGCAACATTTACTGTGGACTGTGGCTGGTGGACACCACCCCCTTACCCAACCCCTTTTGCCGCCCAGCAGAGAGTAGAAAACCAAAAATAAGTAGAAAGCCAAAAATACCAAAAAGCAATGGCAAAAGCTTGGACTCAAACTCCAAAAACATGAATGTCTGTTTTCCTTAGCTTCTTCGTATCGTTTCAATTTTTTTTTTCGCTAATTGGAAAAGTTGCAAGTTGTGCGGGCTGTGTGTATGGACGAGTGTGTGTGTGTATAACAGGCGTACACCCCCGCTATATATCCGGATGCTGCTGATGTCCTGATGTCCTGCTCTTTGGGGTCTGGGGCAATGCGGCTTTTATGGCATTTGGTGGTATGCTTATTAGCAGCTGACACGAGGCGCGTCAAAAGTTTATAAAGCTGAAGATTTTACACTCATAATTGCCCATTAGTTGCCCCAGGGAGGAGGAGGAGGAGAAGGAGGAGCAAGAGGAGTATGCTGCTTAGCTAAATTGTCTACATTCTGAACTCGTGTTGTGCCAAAGCTGCCTCTTCCTGCGTCTTCCTGCGCTTTATGCCATTGTAATTACAAT
Organism: Liodrosophila aerea; assembly: GCA_035045005.1. Taxonomy (NCBI): domain Eukaryota; kingdom Metazoa; phylum Arthropoda; class Insecta; order Diptera; family Drosophilidae; genus Liodrosophila; species Liodrosophila aerea. The sequence goes on along the minus strand of JAWNNL010000641.1, from coordinate 2,021,344 downwards.
AACCGAATGACTTATACATTTTGAAGGCAGCCAAATGCTTTGCATCCGTTGCCGTCTGATAACTCAGTCCTCACTCAGTCTTCCCCGGCTTAAACCGCAAAATAGCTGCTGCAAATCACAATTTTTGAAACTGAAACCCAAGGCAGTGCGACTGCGCGGAGAGAGTGATACAATGCGTGAGTGTATATACTGGGATATTTGGCCATTTCCCTGCGAGGAGGACTTTAGACAGGCAAAAGGTGTTTCACTGTCGAAATTCAGTTAGGTTAGTCAGTCTACTGCCTCAAATGGCCGCGTGCGGCAGACAAAAGCGCATGAAAAATTCATAAGATAAGACAACAACAACAACTGAAACAATAACAACAGCTGCAACAACAGCAACAGCAACATCGTCTTCGTCAGAATCGAATGTCATAGTCGAGCGGGCCAATGAACGGTGCTTTGTAATATCCCCACTCCACACTTTCGAGGAAAAGAAGTCTAAAGCTCTAAACCTAGTTCAACACAACAAAAAGCCCCATCAAGCGTGCAACGTGTAAGGTGTGTGTTAGTATGTGTGTGTGTGTGAGTGGCTAACCGAATACTTGACGTTTATATTGTGTAGTTTTTATACCCACAAAAGAAAGTGAGCAGAGAAATACTTGGCCATAAAAATAAAGGATGGAAAATTTCAACAGCTAAATTGTATGGCAAATCGAAAAGTGCTTGACAAAGGCCAAACAACAACAACAGTAATTCAAGTGTGTGTGCGAGTGTGTGTTGTTATTGTTATGGTGTGCGCGAGAGGCAATACAAATACACAAGTGCTCGACACACTACACACACACGCACAAGTATCAAACAGCAGCAGCTAAAGCAAATGTTGATTATTTCGCCATTCGCCAATGCGATTCGTTATTTTAAGCCACCTTCCCTACACCCGACCGACTCCAACTGACCCTCACTATGCTATACTATATATATTTTGACTCGCCCTTATACACACAGCGAACACAGCCTCAAGTATCTTTTGAATTGTTAAACACAAATTAATTTCAGCTGCGACTTTCTCTCCTCCTTCTGTGAGTGTTTCCCTTTAATTACAGAAAGCGTAGCATACTTTGTGGCACTAGCGAAAATCACAGAGCTACTTTCTGCACAATATGTTTATCGCCTCAACTTAGTTTGGAGTGTGGACTAAAAAAAAAGCCAAATTTAACAGCAAAAGTTTCACTCTTACAAATGCTACACAATTGCGAGTTAATTTTTCATAACAAAACTTTTGAATACTGTTGGATTAAATGCCCCATAGGCAAGCACACGTGTGTCTGTCTGTGTGTCTATGATGTGGGTGTGCGGGTGTGCGTGTGTGCGCACACAAACAATACCGCAATGTATCTCATGTGTAAATTAAATGAAAATTTCAGTAATTTATTCGCATGGAAATAATTGAATTCAACAAAAATTGCATTTCACTCGCAACAGCGGGCAAACAGAAATTGCCAACATTATTTTTTATGACATTTTGTACTTAATTGATTTGGGAATTGCACTGTAAAAGGTTGACAGCATATTAAATGAAAGCGCAGCGCAGTTTTTATCTAAGTTCAGTTCAGCTCAGTTTATTATTTATGCATACGTTTTTAGTACGTTATTAAAATGTGTTTTTCATTAGCTGAGAGTAGTACTATAGTATATAGTATAGTACTACACATAATGAAAGAATAACAAGAGAATAAGCTTCTTCTTGTTGATTTAATGCAGAAATAACTCTGCATAATTATGTAACTTCGCATATTTCTAGCGTAAATTTTACGCTCATTAATTTATAATAAACAAGAGCGATATAATTAGTTTCAGCATGCGGATTATCTATCCGAGTCGCTGGATAAACCATTTGCCGCCTTTCGACATACATTTTTGAATAATTTTCAATCAATTTATAATAATTGATGGCAATATGTTGTGTAGTTCGATAAATTCAAGGCCATAAACCAACATTAAATTAACTCTGTGTGCGCATTGATGCAAAATTTGGCTATTTCGAGGGGCCCCGAAAGTATGCTATGATAAAATAGCAGAGCATTTTCCATGCTGCCCCACAAAGTATGCTATGCTATCCTACCGAACGAGAGTAATGCGGTAAAATTAGGCAGAAAGTCGTTACCAACACACACACACACACACACACAGCACGAGGAAATGACAAGTGGGTGGTGAGTGTGCCTGTTTGTGTGTGTGTGTGTGGAGAGCAGGAAGCAGGAAGCGGGCAGGGTTATATAAAAGCCCATTAAAGCCTTGGACACAAGGCGTGGCATAGTTTATGGCATTTTAATCATTTAACAACGCTTTCGGTTTGCAGTCAACATGCAAATTGCCTGGCGAGCAACAAAACAACAACAGCAGCAACAACAAGGACAACAAAGTGAACAGAAGCCGGAGCCGGAGCCAGTGCCAGTGCCAGCAGTAGAAACACAATAAAAATTGCCTATAAATGGGCGGAAGAGCAGTTGGCGTTGGCGATGGGGGAGCGCTGGGTGGAACTGTGGGAGTAGCCAGAGTCAATGGCATGAATAGACGGCGCACAAGGACAACAGCAACAGCAGCAACAACAATAGCTAAAAAGGAATCAACAACAAGTAGAACACCCACATTCGCATCCACATCCACATCCACATCGACGTCAGTCAAACAGAAGAACAAAACGCAACTTCCGCATAGGATGCGAGCGAACGGAAGTTATTTTGGCCGTTTGAACATACGGATCTACTATATCATCTACTCGTGCTGCTATCTGCTGCTGATAATGGCAGCAGCTGGCAACAACAACGTGGTAAACGGACTCAAATGCTACTGCAACCCGAAGGAGTGCGATGTAATACGCGCCCTAGATTGCCCCGGCAAGGGTCTAATGCTCTGGGATCCATGCCAGTAAGTTCAACATGAATATATTGTATGTATGTGTCTGTCCACTCATTTATCATCAATTTTATTCGAATCTATTCATAAACACTCACACATGTGCTCTAATTCCATTCGTTTTGCTTTCACACAGATGCTGTCGCATTTGCGCCAAAACTCTGGGCGAATCCTGCGGCGGTCCCGGCGGCTTTTCCGGACAGTGTGAGCCGCCCCTGCAGTGTGTTACCAAACTGCCCATTAGCAGCGGTCTCGGCGTGTGCATGGGTAAGCAATGCCAGCCGAATTCGGACTGCATATTAATTCATAAACTGTACACACTCGCACACACTCACACACACTCACACACACACACACTCGGTATGTATGGAAATGGATAATGCTTGCTCATGCATTTTCAGCTGTTGCGAAATTTATTAAAAGCCATTTTACACTCTATGTGTGTGTGTTGTGTGAGTTATGCCAGCGGAATTTTATTTTACATTTAAAATATTTATAAAATACTGTCGACAGTTGAAGTCGTTAAAAGCAGAGTGAACTGCAATGAACTTTATACATTTTATAGATTAACTAGAAATTACATATATTATACTACATCTATTATTAACACACGAGCATATTTAATGCAGATTACTATGCACAAAATTAGTTCAAACAACTTGCGCCTCACTGCATGTTGACTGCATTAGGTTGCAATTTGTATTGCATACTCTAAGGCTGCTTCGAAAATGTTAATTAAGGCAAACTTATGCGTTTTGATTTCATGTGTAGCTAAGTAATAATAATAGTAATAACTTAATAGTAGCTGAGCAGCATTAATTGGATATTATATACGAGCAAATTCAAACAGAATGCAACTCACAAATTCTATTCGTAATTTGAAACTCAATGAATGCAAAATAAAACAAGTTGCAAAATTCGTTGCATACTTTGGGGCAGCTGGCAAAATTTTATTAACGCAATTGCGCGTTTTAAGCAAACTTTTTGCGGCAGGTAGCAGCAGAGAGCTCGTTTAAATTAAATAAACTATATGCACAAATTGATAAAAAAGCGGTTCAAACTTTTTTCAATTCGCTTTCCATGTGTACCCAAGTAATATATTAATTAATTTAATAATAACCGAGCGAAGCAGAAATCATTGCGAATTATACACCTGTGCAAATACGACTCGCACAAACTGTAAAAAACTGGGCCGTAAATTGAAACTAAATAAATAATTTTATTAATAATTACCTAGATTATAATAATACGCAGCATATGGGCAAATAAGAGCTCTTAATGAGCATTTAATGCGTGGATCAATACAAATACTACTTTTTAAATGCGTCATAGCTAATTGTCATTGTCTGTCTGTCTGTCTCTGTGTGTTCTGTTTCGTTTATCGATGTGATTGTCATTTGACTAGATTTGCAACACCTGACGGCGCTCACATACAGGAATCAGCCGAACAACTGTACTGAGAACGAGTCCATTGTACTGGAACCGGGCTGTGAAATCACCAATAAACACTGCCAGTGCTGGCCCACAATGCGAATCTGCCTCAGTCAATTGTCCAGCGATGGGGGCTCGCCCAGCGATTCGCGTTGGCACTTCAAAAATATCGAGGTACGTATACAGATTAAAGTTGCCTAACAAACAATAGTATGGTGGTTAATATAACGATAGTATAGTTTAAAAATTGTAATAGAAATTTAATTAAAAATATTACAAATTATTTTAAACAAATTCATGAAAGTTAAATATGTTTAACGGATATTTAGCTTACTTTTTTCATTTTCTTTTATTTATTTCAAAACTTAGCTAATCAGAAATAAATGAAATTTAATTTAATTTAATTTGTGATTATTTTTTAAATTTAATGTTACTCAAAATACAAATTGAATTGATACAAAATATATAATAAAAATGTCTGTATTTAAATAAAATTTTAAAATTATAATATAAATATATAAAAAGCCATAAAATTGTGTCTTTATTAAGAGTTATTTTTGCAGTTTTATTTAATTTAATTTTAAATTTATTTAACACCAACTAAATTCAGTCAAAGTCAGAGTTATTCAAAATTGAATACAATCTGAACTCATTTGTTTTGCCAATTTAATGAAGCGAAAAAATAAACCATATTCTAAAAAATAATACGATTAAATATGCATGAATATTCTACGATAATCTAATATTGTTATTCGTGTTTTCAGGACTGCCAATTGAACTTGCAAAATCTAATTAAACTCGAATTGGAATTCGATGAAGACTATAAAATCTCACCGAGTAAATTTTCATACAAGAAGCTGCGCAGAAAGCGAAAATCGTTGAGGAAGCGACTGTGAGTAGAGTTAACTTAATTAAACCGAAACTAATTTATGCAATTTGATTTATTCTCGCATTTATTTATTTATTGATAGCATTATTTTGGAGGATGCTGGCAGCTCACAAGATATCTAAACGTCCTTCTTCTCTCGCATTAATAGAGGCGAAACGAAAACCAAAACAAAAACAAAAACGAAATAATTCTTGTACAGATAGTATGCTTACTTATATGAAATGTGGCTATAATATAAATATGATAATAAACAGCATAAACATATACAAAACATACATATTCATGCATGGAAATATACATACAAACATAAATACATATATATGAAGAGAATACTATTGTATGTGTAACCCTAAGACATTTGTTACTTTATTGTTTTAATGCAATGTGTGCGCATAAATAATGTATAATATATTGCAAATTCTATTCCTAAACTAAAGACGCAAATAGAACAAATACAAAATACGAAAATACAAATAAATACCTAATACCTAAACAATAAATTTGAAACATTTTACGAATGTTGTTGCTTTCAAAATAATGCGATTATGAAAAAAGCATCGAAATATATATATATATACATACATAAATGGTAAAAAAAAACATTCAACAACTGTGTTTTCATTTGAATTTGGCGCCAAGCAGCTTAACAGTTACTGCTCAAGAGCTGCTTGCTATGCTACTTAGTAACATGCAGGGTAAATGTTGCTAAGACTTGCCAGCAACATTTACTGTGAATATATTTGAATTGCTTACAAGCTGCTTGCTATGTTGGCAATGCGCTTAGCAACATGACGGGTAAATGTAGCTAAGACTTGCCAGCAACATTTACTGTGTATATACATATTTGAATATGGCGCCAGCTCAACTGTTGCTGCTCAAGAGCTGCTTGCTATGTTGGCAATGCGCTTAGCAACATGATGCGTAAGTGTTGCTAAGACTTGCCAGCAATATTTACTGTATTTGTATTTCAACAGTTATTGCTTAAAAGCTGCTTGCTATGTTGGCAACATGACGGGTAAATGTTGCTAAGACTTATTTCACTTCGCTGCATCACAAAGTTACTTTTAAGCACCAAAACTCTTTTCAATCAATATTTCTTTTTATTCACTTTATTTTTAATAAACAATAGACGCCTCCGCAAAGACGTCACCAACCACATGATTAGCCGTCAACACTTTTATATGCAGCTGATAGACCAAGGCCAGCAATCCAGGTGGATATTCGCTTGCCAGCATCGTATAATTGCGAATTTCATACGTTTTGTTCTAGTAATACATTATTTACATTATGATTTTGGTAATTTAAAATGATGAGCTTACTTACAGCGTGCACTGGACATTTAGTGGGCAGATTACTGACACTTTGTATGCGTCTAAAGAAACGTCCGAAAAAGATATTCTGATAGAATGAGGTTAGAAATTTGCAGCCGTCGAGTTTGTTTTGAGTTACGGTTATTTTCGTGTTATCCTTTTTAACAATATCCAATGAGAGCAGTAAGCTAAAATCGTCCACATGTTCTTTGATGCTGAAACGCGCAGATACACAGGGCTCAGAGCGCTTTCTATGCACAAAGCAAGTGAGCTCATTCACAATTGTATTATCAAACGTCAGACAGCTCAAGTTGTGCAGTTCAACGCTGTAGGGACGCTGCGGTAATATAGAATTACGTATGTAAATATTTATAAAAATATAAACATTATTAAGTTATAATTACTTTAGCCAGAGCAACGTCTATTGAAACTAGAGCAGCGAGCGTTAAGAGTAAAGCACTTTGGGCCATGTTTTGTGGTTGAATATCTACAGCAAAGCATTTTATAGACTATTCATATTTTTGAATTCATAGTGACAATTAAAAGTGCTTAATACATTTTTAATATAGCTAATTTATACATTTTGTATTCCAAGCAATTAAAAATATTGATTATAATTGCTTAATACTACACTCGTGTGCTAATTTAAGGCAAGTTCATTAAAGTGGAACAAAATAGGGAATACTAAAAAAATGGCAAAGAAATACATAAATAAATTAAATATAAAAATTTTTCTGCTTTTATTTGAATTTTCCGTTTATGAAACACAAATAATCACTTTAAAAATCTTTTTAAAAAAACGTTAATTAATAGTTTTACTTATTTTCAAACTGGCGCCAAAGCTATGCATAACACAAGCTGCTGGCTACATAACTGCTGAATATGACTTGGCAACATTAGAGTAATTTCTGCAATGATTTGGTTAAATTTATGTATTTTATATGCCAATTGATTACGTTGAATTTACTTCAAATTGCTTAATACATTTGCCTGGATATTTAAGACTAGTTCTTAAAAGCTTAACTAAATATGAAATAAAAGAAATTTCAAACTGGCGCCAAAGTTATGCGCAACAGAAGTTGCATGTTGCAGAAGCTGCTTGCTATACAAGCTCTCTACTACACAATTGCCTGACATGGCTTGGCAACATTTGAGGAACTGCTGCTAGGAAGTGATTGAATACGCCGCATCACAACCTCATAGGCTAAAACTCAATTGACTGCAGTTTGCTTTACATTCGATTTTATTGTTTTGAAACACTTTTCAATAGGTAATTGAACCTGCTAGGAATACCTGAGCAATTATCCTGTCTTCTACTTCAATTTTCAGCACTAATTGATGTGACACGGCAGGCACAAAGCTGGGATATTCTTGCGACAGAACTGTGTAGTTGCGCAGCTCAAAGAGTTTGTTCTAAAATAATAAATTAAGTAATTAAATAACTATACTTTGCTATCGATTACTTACACCAGGTACGGGGCAACCTTCAGGAAAGTTGCTAAACTGTTTAATGCGCTTGAAGAACTTGCTGTAGATGCTATTCCCATAGAAGGAATCGAGAAACCTGCAGCCATCGAGTTTATTCCTGGCTACGTGCATTATGCTGTTATCCTTTTTCACAACATCGATTTGCACATGTACATTGAAATGGGGCACTGTTTGCGTTAGATTGAACCATATAGACAGGGCGGGAATAACGCGTTTTCTGTGTAGAATGCAGTTGAATTCATGAGCCATGGCTGGCTCTAGAGTTATGCAGGTGAGATTATTGATCTCAATAGTACATGGTCGCTGGAGGTATTCAAATAAATATATTTTAAAGAGAATAAAAGCAGTTAGCTCTAGCTATGCCTTACCCCAGGCTGACTCAAATGCAGCAGAGGCAAAAATGCCATAAAAAATAGCGAGATTCTTTGCAACATTTTCAAGCAGACTGAAAAGCCAATTTGTTATACAGCCCACTTTATACTCTATATAAATAATACATTTGGGAATTAATGTGGCTAATTCACTTTTAATTATATTTAACAGATGTTACAACCATTAGCGATTTTTAGCAGAATTTCTGTATAAAGTCATTGAACTGGAAATATTCAGGCACATACTGAGTGGGACTCTTTTGGCCTAAGTGAGCTGAGGTCCATTCCTCAGCTATCGCTCTACCTAACATACTGAAATTTTTGTTGCATACTCTCAGGCTGCTCTTTTAATGCTTGCATTTTTGCTACAAAAAGTGGCTGATAAGTTGCAAAAGCTCTGAAGTAAGCTTGCTGCTGAATGAAAAGAGGAAACCATGGTGACATACACTGTAAAAAGCCAGCTGGAACTGCAAGAACATAACCAACAAGTACAGAACTCTACACCATTAAAGACGGCAGTAAAAGTATGCAATACTTTTCCAACTGCTGATGCTTCATAGGCTTTTGCTTGGCTAACCAAAATGTGTAGCATACTTTTGAGCTTATTCATAAATACTGACTGAATCTAAAAGAACTAATTTGAGTAATTGGATTTTTTTTAATAAATATTTAAATCTGTGGTGGAAACAGTTTACCAAGTGATAAATTGAGGTGTTTACTGTGTCTTTTGAGAACATTTAATAATAATGCATATGTCCAGAATAGTTTTGCTGGCAGTCAAGTGGAGGTCAGTTGTTCAAAAGATCAAAGATATACTTTGGCGCTTAAGTGTTTTGAAGTGGCACGCCGTTGAGCTGAATTGAAAACGGAGTATTGTTTATTGAGTGAGTTGTTATACTTTAGGTTATTTTTTCACTTTATGGTAGACACATTTCATTGTGTGGAGTGTGTTACAAATTATGTTGGGCACCTTAGTGGAGCAGACAAAAGCAATTAGACGCCGTCGTCTGACAGCCTGAATGAAATAGTTAAGCTTGAGATGGAGATGGAGATTGAGATGAAGGATTGAGGATCGAGAGGAATGCCAAGCAGAAGTTTATCGACTGGCCACATCGGACAGGTTCGATGTCGATGTCTAACTGCCAATGAGCCGAGAGAGTTGAGGCGATTACCGGGACTTGGCAGAGGGTGTGGGGCTACTGTGGCAAGCGCCGCATATCACAAAGAAAGAAGGAAAAAAAAATTGAGTGTAAAAAGAGAATCTCAAGTGGGGATGGCAATACAAAAAAGGTGTTAAAAAATTCTGCTTTTTATGCTCTTATTATGATTTTGATTTGATGGACATTTACGATACGAAGGCGAAGTAGAAAAAGAATGTTTTATGCCTCTGAGGCTTTGTTGTTGTCGTACTCTACTCTTGGCTGCCACTCCCCCTCCCCCATACACACACACACACACACACACACACTACACACACGCCTATTGTTTCAGTTGTTTGACAAGCGATGCGTACAAATCAAAGCAGCCAAACGAAACTGGACAGCAGCTCCGAGTCGCCAGTCTCGAGTCTTCAGACTCAAATCTTGTGGCCGGTATCTCGGCTTGTTTGATTAATAGCCGCACAATTGATATGTTAAGTGGTAAATTACGCCATTGGCACGCAAATGTGTCCAGAAATAATAATAATAATAATAACAAAAAAAAAAAAAAACAGCAAATTGTTGTTTGTTTAAGGCGCCGCTAAAGGGGCCAAAAACTGAATTCAAATGAAACAAAACGATCTTGATCTTATCTGGCATCTGGACGGGCACAAAGTGATTTAATTTTCAATGGAGAAAGTTGAACACTGCCTCGCCACAATTATTCAATTACACACTGAAGAGGGGGTGGGGGTAATTTTCCTATATGTTGCTGTGAAAAGTCTCCATAAAGTACGTCGGCTGCTGCTTAAATTAAAGGCCATTAGTCTACTTTTAACACGCTTTCGGCAGAACAACCAGTTTGCATTTTACGGTCTCATTTATATTATTAAATAAAACAAAAGCAAAAAAAAAACTCTGAGGTGGGGAGAATCGAAATACAATCCATTAAAATCTTTTGCATATTATAAATACAATAGAGCACGCCATTAAATTTTTGCCACGCCATAAAACAAGAGCCGAGAAATCCAAACTCAATCGACTTCGAAGTGTTATAAAAATCATTTAAAAGTCGCGATCGTCATACAATTTTATGGCCTACTCGTAACTATATAGCCCCAGGGAAGAGGGAGGCCCCCAGAGACAAAAAGATTGAGATTCGAACTCCGATTCCGATATCGATTCAGCTATAGATTTCGATTTCAATCCATCGAATGGAGATGGAGATTCAGTTCCATGAATGCTCAACTAAAATGATTTAATTTCGAAACGTGTCGCGCACATTTTATGATCAATTTTCGTTATAAATAAATATACGATATATACTATATATACGATGATTATACGTTTATATGAATACCATTCGACGTCTGTCGGCGATTTAACTGATTTCGTTTTAATTTGAATTTTTATATGATACGGAAATTGCTTAAATTGATGTGGATTTGCTGTTTAGAGTGAGTTTAATTTAGTTTTAAGCGCTTTAGAAATAAATATTTGATTCAGGTATTTAATTTATATGGTAAAGTTAATAAATAGTGAATTGAATGAGTTTAAATGTAAATAAATATTGAGCATTTGCTCAATTTTATATATGTATACATATTTCTTAGATATATTAACTGAGTACTCTACTCTTATTTTGACTTTATTATTTTTTTTTATTTTTATTTTATTTTATTTATTTATTTAATGTCGACTAAGGTCAGTAGACAGATTACAATTAATTTAATTTTAATTTAAATTTTAAATTTTAAAGTAAAAATAAAAAATAAGAATAAATTTAAATCTAAATCTAAAATTATTAAATATATTTTTTAATATTTCGCTAAATATAGAATATATTATTATAAAATATATTATGTATATTAATATAGATTTTTTGATATAGTTTTTTTTTTATTTATTTAAATGTCGACCATGTTTAAATTTGGAGGTTTTATGTTGAATTAAGGTTGGGCTGTCAAATATATTATAATTTAAATTAACTTTAGAAATTAACAATAAATATTTATTAGAGTTTAAGTCTCTTTTTGACACTTTTCAATATAGCCTAGTATTTATATAAATATATTATACTAGAGGAAATATAAAATATTGTCCTCATTTAACAGAATTTCTTTGATATATATTTGCTACTTTAAGTATAATACTTTGACTAATAGCGTAGTATTTATACATTTACATATTTTATAAAGGAAGAAATATGAAATGTTGTTCACATTACATATCATTTGTTTCATATATATTTACTACTTTTAGTGTAATTAATTTAACCTCTAAATAAATAAATAAATAAAAAGTATTTACTATTTCTTTTTACTCTCTTTCAACTCTTTAAAGACTTCTAATAGAGTTGCCCTCATTTTGAATGCGTCGTGTGCAAAGCTTTGGCTTTGAAGAGCCCATAAATAAAATTGTGGCAAATACTCTAAGCAACTTGTTGAAGTGTCATAAATAAAACACACAGTGAAAACAGGGCAAGGGGCAGGGGCAGGAGCAGCACAAAGCAGTTCAAGTGGTTGTCATTTAATAAACTACACACACAAGAGACACTCTCTACATCTGAGTGTGTGTGCGTGTGTGTGTGTGTGTGTGTGTGTGTGTTGTGCCTGCCGATTGCTGTTATATGATTTCATATATCATCAAGGCTTGTGTAGGGCCTGGCCAGACAGAGAGTCGAGCTACACCCGGTACCTCTGTTTACCAGTTGCTCCCCCTCCTCCACTCCCCCTTGGCAACTTGTTGAGCATTGCGCAGGCGTGCAGCATTTAGTTCAGGCTGTCCATGGCCGTGCGCCTCTGCTTGTTGTATTTTTGATAACATTTTATTGTCCGCTTTATAAATTATTGGCGTTTCGCTTGGCATGATAAAGGGGCAGGGGAAGGGGAATGGGCTAAAAAAGTATCCTTTTACGTTGCAAATGTATGTTTTTGTTATTGTATTTTTTGTTGGTATGCAGCGTGTGTCCAAATTTGTGCAGAGCAAATAAATACTATAGCATTTGGGCTTGAGCTGGGACTCTTTCTTGATGGGTTTGATTTTGCGCGTGTTTCGACCCTATATGGACAGACTGTGCGACTGTGCGAGTGTGCGACTGTGCGAGTGTGGCTAGTGTGAAAGTCGCTTTAAATATTGTATCGCCAAATCAAACCATTTATGTCCCTGCCATCGACACATTCATCATCGTCAAGTACTCCTCTACCTGTGCTGCACCTGTCTGCCACAAGTTGCAGCGTCTGATGAGCTGCTGTCCTTCAATTATGTGGCACACCCGCTGAGCCACAACTGTCAGTCTCTAACTGGAGCTTCAATTCATATACACTGCTAGAGTTTTATATTTAGTAGTAGTATGTTCCCACAATTCGATATCTGTCTGGTATTTCAGTTATGCCTTAATATATCGTACACTCGGCGCATCATCAATCGAAATGATATAATTATATACCAGTCGGAGAGTCTCCCCATCCCCCCCCATCACTTTCTGCCTATCTCTCTGTGTAAATTGATATCAACAAATTACGCGAAAATATTTCAAAAATATTAACGAATGTGATTGATATAATGATGAGCTGAAGATTGTGGCATGCACTGAGCGAAAAGCTATAGAAAGCTAATTTAATTCTGTTAAAATAGTTGAAAGGATTTCAATAATAAAAACTTAATGAAATAATTTAAATGTAATTTAAACGAATATGTTAAAAATAGCTTAATTAATTATACATTATTTTAAAAATTATTTGAAATGGAATTTTATTTCATTTTAATTAATTATTTATTAAAAAATATGACCTTATATATGACCTTATACTAGACGTTTTTTTATCACTTAAAATATTTCCATAAAATATTTGCACTTGTGCATTGTTCTCAGTGTATTGTCCTGCCTAATTATGCCCAATTTAAAAAGGGTTAATTAAGGCACAAAACGCAGCACACGAAATGTGAAAATGTGGCCTCGTCATCCGGGGCGTTATTAATATGCGACATATCTGATATCTTTTTGCCCGTTGAGGCATGTGGCATGGGGCATGCAACAGGCAAGCACTGAGATCAATGCTACAGAATATATACAATAATTACATACAGCATTTGTCATAACACCAGATATGGACAATGGGACCTGGGACTCGAATCTTGGCGCGAAACCGAAGCCTGCCCTCGGCTCGACTGTCCGCAGTCTTTTGCTGCCAGCAATGCGACAAATGTACACAAAAAATTGTAAATATCATCATCGACATGAGGAGATGGCATTTTATAAATAAAATAAAATCATAAATGATTCGTCTCGGGCAAGGACAACTTGCACTTGCCAGCGCGAGGAGCAAGGGGTGTTATAATAATTATATATATACAAACAAACAGACATACTATATATATATTTATATAGCAGCCCTTTGCCAACCATGGGTAGACATTTCGCGCCGGAATTCGGAGCATTGTGTCATATTTAATACAGAAATTTTAATTAAACATAATTTGTAAGGACTGCACGTCTGCCCAGCTCAGTTCAGCTCAGATACAGATACATATACACAGCGCAAAAGTACTCGTATGTACTTCTGTGTATTCCCCAGACAATTCCTTAGATTGCTGCTGCCGATAGTTGGAATAGAGTAATTTATAGCATTATGGACAGTAAATGTTGTCTAGCATACCCAAGGAATGCCTTTGATCAACGATCAGTCTCAATTGAGCGATAACAACACTCTGCAGATGCGACAAATAGTTAGGCGTTTTCTTTACTATTTACTAGACAATTCTCGCGGAAAATTAAAGATTGTAAAGGGCATATTTGAAAGCTCACTGTATAGATTTTTCTTATATATATAAGTACTATATAATAACGTTCGTTATGTGTTGCATTGGAGACCTTAGGTACAGGGGAACTGTTGATACAATTCAAAGCTGACTTTTCATTAAGCAAGGCAGAGTAAGTTCTTAGACTGATATCATATTTTAAATTCAATTTACCTGTTTGAAATTTACAAGTCTTTGTAGAACTCTTCACCTGTATTTCTAACAGTTTAAGCTGCCTTTCCATCCAGTAGGAAGATTGACAGACAGCATATGAAATACATTTTTCTATCTACTTTTCTTAGAAGTCTTCACATCTTTATGGGACTAATCAACAGTAGTACAGAGTCAAACTTGCCTTGTATTATTTTATTTACATTTTCGCTATGATGGGCTGTTCTTAAGCTATTATTATACAATAGTTTATTTATTTTAATAGATTAAATAAATACTTATATTTTACATATGCAAAAAGTCTTGTTCCCTAGTCTCTAAAGTCTCATTTCTAATGAGCTGCCTTAGATATCTATGCAGATAGTGTCCTATAGCAATTCATCTATCATCTATGTATAATATATCTTGTTTCGTTTTGTCACATGTACAGATACAATCACCACAGCACATAAAGCTGTCAGTTCACTCGGTTGACAGACTGTGACCACAATCGGCTACCAAAAGCCAAATGCCAAACCTAGCTCATAAAAAGGTCTCCTCCAGTGTCTCTACATTGCAACTGATTTAACTAGTTCAAAATGTTGACCCACAACATAATACGACTCGGTTAACTAAGCTCGACTGGGATTTGATTTTAGTTAGAGCTTAGTAGTGTTGGCATTGGCTGCGCTCTGGCTGGCTGTGGCTCATAGCCGGGGGCTGCATTACATTTGCAAGGCAGGAAGACAACAATGGGCATAGTTTTGTTTTTGGCATTGGCGTTGGGCGTTTTTATTTTTACAGATATTGTTTACTATTTTCTGAAATCTGTAGAGTCCAGCTAGAGTCGGGCTGTGCCCTCGCTTATTGTTGTGTGGCTGCTCCAATCATCATTTTGTGTTGCCTTTTTTTCAAAGGTTTTTCTACAGTTACTGTTGTTGTTGTTGTTGTTGAGATATTCGCTTGGTGATATATTTTGGGTGAGCGCTTCCGGCAAATCGGCAGTGAAAGGTCAACTTGCGGCCAGGAGAAGCAGCAGCATCAGCAGCAGCAGCAGCAGTTGAAACAGACTTCTGCCAAGGAGCTGAGAGCTGAGACCTGGAAGCTCTGTGAGATTTCGTGTGCCAGCGAAATAAACAAATCAAAGTGAGCAAATGTTTAACCATGCCCCAACCCCAACTCCAATCCTTGCCCCTCTCCCCTCGCTCCATCACCATCTGCAACGATCTCTATTGTGTTGTGGTATGTGCTCAATTTTCTATAACATATTTGATCGCTGCGATCTTTGCAATCGCCCTGACTTTCCATTTTTTTTTTTCACTGTCCGCTGTCTCTCTCCACATTTTCCACTTTTCCGCTGCTTCGTGTGTGTGTGAGAAAAACTTATCGATTCGTTGCTATCGAATGAAATGAATGAACCGCAAACGTACCACATAGCCAGGCCAAACTGACTTCTCTTCTCTCGTTTTCTGCTTCAAATTAAGCTTCAGGTGACCAAAGGCCAACGAGCTGACAAACCTTGGAATTTTTACCGCACGATCAAAAATAAAAGAAGAAGAAAAAAGTGCCAAATGGTCACGGTTGTGCTGTAGCTTTTGCACTGCCATACGCCATATGACAGCATGCCATACGTAGACAGATAAACTGCTTTGACATGCCGTTTTCAGATCATTAATTGCCGATCTACAGCGGCAAATCTTATATAAATTGTGGCGAATTCACTGGCAAAGGAAAGGGAAGAGTTGGAAAGAGAAGTGAGCTAGGACATTGGGAAAACTATAGAGCTTATTAGTTATATAGATCATTAGGAACTGAAGCTGGGAAAGGAACTTGTGGAGACAGAAGGAGGTTCTCCTCCTTGAAAATAAGATCAATGAGACAAACCCTAATTTCATTTAGTTATAGAAATCATTAGTAGGTATCATTAACTTTATTATTATAGTAGTATACTAAACTATAATAGTACCATACTACTAGGTTCTCCTCCTTGGAAATAAGATCAATGAGACAAAGCCTAATTTCATTTCGTAATACAACTAGTAACTATTATTGACTTTAACTTTAAGACACTCTACTAAACTATATAATAGTACTTTACTACTACTACAGACTCCCATATTAGAGGCAGCTCCCATTTTATTAATACTCCATACTTAGGAGCAAATATTTAGTGATGCTCGCATGTGAAACAAATGTTTGTCTTGCTGTAAATAGTTATAATCAAAGGCCCAGTTCGGCATTGCGTCCACTCCCATACACCCACACTCAGACTGCAGCGAACAATGATCACGAGTGGTGCTGCTAGTGGTGCGGTGGTGGGTGCAGTGGTTCGATTGCCAGTTGGCAGTTTGCAAGTTGGGAATTTGGCAGATCGATGCTGACTGCTTTTTGATGATAGTCAGAGAAGAGAGCCTTGGTTTTGTTTGGCTTGCCTTTGCTGTGGCCCCTAAGGGCGTTGCGATTGAACTTGTTCCACATTTCGATTGTGAGAGAGTAATGGGGGGAGGGGAGAGGGGGCTAAGACAAATATGATTTTCAATTTACTGCGATCGCTTTCACAAGATTTGCATAGGCCATTTAACATTAAACACTTGAGAGTCCAAGCCAAAGTTCAATTGGAGTTCAAGTGTACACTGACTACCATAACACCACTCGCACCCATTCCCATTCCCAATCCCAATCCACAATTCCTGCTGCAATTCAGTTCGAGTTCGAGTTGATCTCGCCAGTGTTTTGATGGCCCATTAAACCGTCAAATGGAAACTGCTGCGAGTACTCCAGTTGAAAACTGCAGCACAACAAATCAAAATATTTATAGCCTTGGCGGTCAAGCGGAGCACAGAGCCAAAGAGCTAATGAGTGTTATGAGGCTACACGGAGAAAAAGTAGACTAAGATGAGGCAAAGCAACAAAATTCCTAAGACAAATGTTTAATAGTTATTGATATATTGAGGATATAGTTGAAATAAATTTCTGAATATTTTCTATACATTTTATTTCCGACACTTTTCTTGCAGTGTAGCCAAGGTGTGTGTGTGCTCGATATACCACCCAAGTAGCAGATGCAGCCCGACAGTATATGCACCGCATAAATAGCCACAAAGTGTGTCGTAAATGTCGGCGTGATCATATAATGATCTCTATAGTCCCCCATATATAATGACAGCGTTGGGAAGGGGAACTGATCATCCAGTTTACAAAATGCAGAGACAGTGGGAAGCTGTGGAAGCTGTGGAGACTGCTAGAACAAGTGCAGAGTCCCAGCCACAATAACTGTGCATCCATTCCCAATCCCAACTCCATTACCAACCCCATTCCGATCGCCATACTTATGCCCATTCCCACTCCCATTCCCATTGCCCAGTCCCATTCCACTTTGGAGTTTATGTGTTCGCATGCACATTTGAATCAATCGTTCAGTTTGAGTCTCGCATTGCATATATGCATATTGTGGAATTGTGAATTCGATTTTTATGATCTCTTTGGGGGACCGGTTCGTGCGTTTCTGCACTGATATCATTCCGTTTTCTGACATTTAGCATCGCTAATTCATGCCAAATCACCTGGAGATTATGCTCATAACCACACATTACGATTACACGTTTATTATAATTTAGGAGTTTAAGGCAACCCGAGACCAGTTTCCACTCTCTGGCCTGGGAAAGTGTGTGTGACAATTTGGCCAGGGATAGACCAAAGAAAAAGAGACTGAGATCACTTAGCTTTTATTTAGATTAGCGAACTAAAAAGGAACCCAAGGGAAAGTTGCACTTCACTCTACAGCGGTGCGTAAAGATAAAACTAACTTCGAAGTAACTTTTGCGATAGCTGAGTGAAGAGCAGGCAGATTTGGTAGAGCACCAAGGGAAAGTAAGTACGCTGCAGAGTTCAGACTGAGAAGTTGAAAGAGTAATGGAAAAGATGCAGAAGGAACTATAAGTGAACTGAAAAGGAGAAGTGTAGATCGTAAAAGAGAGTTGACTTAAAGATACGAACTCCATTGGCACAGACCCCAAGACCCCTAGATGCTATAGTATACTAACTCTAATTCCTAAACTGAGACGGAGACTGCGATTGAGTAAAGGAAAAGATGCAGAAGGGACTATAAGTGAACTGAAAAGGAGAAGTGTAGATCATAAAAGAGAGCTGAGTAAAAGATAAGAACTCCATTGGCCCAGACCCCAAGACCCCTAAATACTATAGTATACTAACTCTAATTCCTAAACTGAGACTGAGACTTAGACTGAGAAATTGCAATTGAGTAAAGGAAAAGATGCAGAAGGGACTATAAGTGAACTGAAAAGGAGAAGTGTACATCGTAAAAGAGAGCTGAGTAAGAGATAACAACTCCATTGGCCCCAAACCCAAGACCTCGAACTCCTATAGTATACTAGCTCTAATTCCTAAACTGAGACTCAGAAATTGCAATTGAGTAAAGAAAAAGATGCAGAAGGGACTATAAGTGAACTGAAAAGGAGAAGTGTAGATCGTAAAAGAGAGTTGGCCCAGTCCACATAGAGCTGCAGACCCCAAGACCCCTGAATCCTAAGGTATACTAACTCTAATTCTCAAACTAAGACTGAAACTCCAGTTGAAATTGTTATGCAGACAGGCAGAGTTTGCGTTTGAGCAACTAGAATACTCTAGAGGTGGCAAGTTGCAAGTGTTGCAAGTGCATGGATGATTTCTCATTTGTCCAGTTGGCCGGGCTCTTTGTTTGTGACATACGCGTGGTTACAGCTATCAGTAGGAGATAGAGAGACAACTAAGCGATCAACCGACAAAGAGAAGTAGAATTGGTGGGAGAGGGGGAGGAGGAGGAGGAGTAGCGGGTCCGACTGTTGGCAGTGCGTCTTGTCTGCGCACTAATTGAGCATTTAAATGCATTGTAATTACTTTTCTAACACCTTCATCAGTGGAACGGAGCGTCGTCAGTCAACTACCGGCTGCCTTTGATGCCCATTGCAAATTAGCATATAAATTGTCCCGTGTGAACATAAAATCAAATGACAAGAGAGTTTTGTCCGAAAAACGAGGAGGAAAATAACAGAAAACAACAACAACAAAAAACGAAAAGCTGACGACGGAAGAGAGTCAAAGTCAATTGAAGTCGAGTCAAGTACAACCAGGACATGATATGCTGAAAACACATTCATTCTAACCGAACCAAAACGATTCATTCATTCATACACTCGAGGGCATCATTAGCATAGCGAACGTGCAACTAATTGGAAATGGAACAGTGCACTATAGAGTCTACAGTTGTTTTCCTCGCATGGCATGCTAATAGCCAGCCGTAGTCCTCCTCAATGGATACCGAATCAAAACATAGATTTTCTGTAAACCCCTAAATTCTAACAAGCGGCGCCAGTCAGACGTCTTTATGGCTTTTACCTCTAGCCCTAGGGCTGCATTCGAAATTGGTTCGGGTAATCAATTAATTAAGCATTAAAACAGTTAGAACTCCATCTACCTATGGCTTTGTGTGGGCGAGTTTTTTGACCCGCACTTGGGGGCAGGAAATGCACCACGTTCTGAATGCCAAGGCGTGCCTCTTGCAACACTCATTGAAGCGATCGTATGCTTAGTTCGCGCTTTGCATAAGTAAGTTAAAGAAATGGTGGCGTTATGCACTTGTTGCCCCGAGAGTACAGACCTCGTAATAACGTTTGCCACGGGGTGGGGCATGCATCCGGCCGGCCGGCCGACTGGCCGGTCAGTCTGCACATCAGTAGATCATAAAAAACCACTACATTGATAAGTGAATTCATATTTTTTCAAACGTAAATTATTATCGATTCAATGGCTGCAGTTTTCAATGTGTGGTCCAAGTTCTTATAATTTACAATCGAATTCAATAATTTCTAGTTATAGTAAGCAAATCACGATCAGCAGTTAGTGCATAATCTAACTAAGCTGAAAATCGTGATGATGTTTAAGTTAGTATAACAAATGAGATCATAGAGATTCAGAGAGTGCAACTAGATATTAGATAAGTTTTAATTAGACTGATGAAACATAGTTCAGTTACAACTTTATTGTCGAAATTGTGTTAGTATTATTATTATTGTTGTTTACTGAAACATTTTATCAACTATTTTTATATTAATATTAATATTATAAATATTCTATTTAAATTAATAAATCATCATATTATTCTACACTTTAAAGTTGAAAAAGTATTTTACCATTTTAATGAATTTTACTAATATTTTATTGTATTGAATTTTAACTTAAAATATTATAAATATATTCAGAGAGTGCAACTAGATACTAGATAAGTTTTATTCAGACTGATCAAACATTGTTCAGTTACAACTTTACTGTGAAATTGTATTAGTATTATTATTGTTCTTATTTATTGAAACATTTTATCAACTATTTTTAATATATTAACTAAAGTGTTGGTCACATTTTATACATATTCTATTTAAATTAATAAATCATCATATTATTCTACACTTTAAAGTAGAAAGAGTATTTCACCATTTTAATGAATTTTACTAATATTTTATTGTATTGAATTTTAACTTAAAATATTATAAATATTTATCATTATAAGTTTGCTTTTACGAGTATTCTCACTTTCAATTTTATTGTTTCAGCAGCACAATAAAATGTCATACAATTCCAAGTAAACCAAATACTACCTTATGCAAGGCATTTGAATTTTCCCTGATTTACACTACCTGATCTCCTATCAAAATATTTCAGTCTCTGCTCATTACTAGCTCAGTCATATCGCCCAAGCTGTGACTCCTCACTGAGGGTATTCCCAGTCAAACTGTTCATTGACTGCGTTATTTCCCATGAGCTTAACTTGTGTGTGGCTTAAATAGATTATCGAGCATTAAACGAGGATGAGCGGCTCATGTTTGGCCCAGACCAGACCAGACCAGACCAGACCAGTGTGTGTGTGTGTGTGTCTTGTGCAATTTTGTAAATTCCAAAGCCAGGATCTGATAAAACAAGTCCCTAGGAAGCGAACGAGAGTCGTTGCCAAACGGATTTAATTGAGATCAGTAGAGTTGTAGAGTATGAAAATGTGTTTGGAAAACCACTAGATGACATTTGCCGGAAAATTGAAAACCGCAAGAGATAGTCGGAAAGCATTAACGTATGCTAGATGGTTTTGCCCAGTCGAAAGTAATCTTCAACATGTGTTTATTAATCGGTTAAATGGTATATAACTATCGTTAGTTTCATCTCTTGATTAACTGATCCGTGGGAAGTTTCGGACATCAGCGGAAACTCCATCAGAGCTAAAGGGTTCAAGGGATTCTAGTGTAAGGATTTGCTTAAGGAAACGCTTTAAATTTATGTAAATTCCAATAAAGAAACATATTTGGCTGCTGTCATAATTGCAACGTAATTATTATTTATGCTGTCATGCTCGATGTCTCCATTATTTGTCTATTTGCCAAAAGTATTATGATATCTATGTGAATCAACCCTCATTTAAGATCAGAGATCAACAAACAACAACCAACGATCATAATTTACATTTGCATAATTTCATAATTCAGAATAATATAGAATAGAATAGAATATCAATCGATGATATAATAGTATTTGGACTGGGAAAGAACGAAATGCTTTTAAAGATTACGTATATTTTTGGCTGATATTTTTCTATAGAGCTGCTAATAAACGAAAGTCATATATCATTTGGAAAGCCAAATGGATATGGAACCAGTTTAGCAGAGAAAACGCAATACTAAACGTAATAAACATATTATCCAAAACACAATTAAACATATAGATATTTGTCAGCTGAAACCAAACTAGCAACTTATCAAATTCTGATAGCTTGAGAAATTGCCCAAACAAGTTTTATTGACTTTTCTTTATGCGATTGGATTGAATGTTTTGCGAATTTCTTTGCAGGCGAAAGATACGGCTATAAAGACTAAGAAAATGAGCTACATATTGGGAAGTATTTAGGAGTTATTTAGTAAATAATTTTAGCTGATAAACTGGTACTAAAGATACGGCTATAAGACCGAGGTAATGACCAAGAATTTTGGAGGCATTTTAGGGATATTTTTAAAAATATTTTCAACAGATAAACTGTTACTAAAGATACAGCTTTAAGATTGAAGAAGTGACCTACAATTTTAGAGGTATTTTAGAGTTGGTTTTTAGATATTTTTAGCTGATTAATTGTTACGAAAGATAGTGCTATAAGACTGAGAAAATGGCCTACAATTCAGAAGGTCTTTTACAGATATTTATTAAATATTTCGAGCTGATAAACTGGTACTAAGGATGTAGTCATAAGACTGAGAAAATGATCTACAATTTTGAAAGTATTTTAGAGTTATTTATTAAATATTTTTAGCTGATAAATTACTGTTTTATAGACTACATTTTATTTAAATTTTTGCTGAATTTAATTATTTTTATTTATTATTACTTTTACAAATTTTCCACACCCTAGCATCAATCACTTATGAGTTCAATAAGATCTGGCAGTAAGCTTACATTGATTTACAGCTGTTAAGAGTTTTTATAGAACTAGTTAGGCAGTTTTACGGCTACGCCAGACACAAAGTTTCTCAATAAACCCACAGTATTAACATATTCGATTAGATTTTTACGCCATTTATATAAGCAAATTGCCCTCTAAATTGCACAAAGTCAATGCAAGAGCAGAAAAAAGTTGAAACGTCATTGCGAATAATGAATAAAATCACTTACAATACATTAATACATGCATTGTTTGCTCAAAATTGTTAGCTAACGATTGTGGCTTAACTAAATTATGTGATACGGAACTAATTACAGCGAAAACTTAAGCAGTTGAAATATCTATAAACTAATAGCGAAATGAGAAATGGAAAAACGATATCTCGCCCTTATCTTTGTGGACCAAGACGATACAACAGATTAATGTTAGCGCAGCGGCAAAATGCAAATTATTCACACACACAATAAGAGATGACAAGACGAAGGAGCAGAGAAACAAAACGGGCAAAATGTATTTGCCTTATTGTTGTTTTGCCGTGTTTTGTTTTGTTTTAACAGATCTCGGCAATAATCATCTGGTCGAGCTGTTAAATCAAAAATATGCAAATTTACACGAGCCACAGATACAGATACAAATGGCTAAAGCTACAGCTATAGATACAGATATGAAGTGTGTGTTGATTGATATGTGCTTTGCTGTTGCTGTTGCTGTTGTTGTTGTTGCTTGGCCATTTGGCCAAATGATGCAATCAAACTATGTAAATGCGAACGGGTTGACTTTTTGACTCTTGAATAGCTCAAAACGGGGCAGCTAACACTACAGATACAGATACAACAACATCCACATAGTAGATATCTCTATTTGCGAGGCCTACTGCTAGAGCTATAGACGTATTAAGTAGCTGCTTGTCATTTCCGACTCGCTGTTTTTTATGGGCAATTAAAAAGTTGACTTTTTTTCAAACCGTAGAGTCAAAAAGTCAGCGCATTTTTTAAGCGCGCAACGCATGTTCGTTTTTTAGCAATGCTATATCCATTTTTTATGCGGATCTCGATGGTTTTTTTTAGAAAGAATGTATCTTTGCATGTCCTTGAACCTCTTCTATGGAATGTGGAATGTATTTTTTACGCAACTTAACTGTAATTTCATACAACGGCTAAAAAACGGACTGTAAAAAACAGCGAGTACAAAAAACGCACAGTAAGCCATTCGCCGTAGTACCAAAAAATCATCAATGTGTACGGCCTATTGAGAAAGTCATCCCTTTCAGTCAGTCTGCCAGTTTTTGAGAAAAAGTGTGAGCTCGGGTTAGGAGGATGCTCGGTACTGTTGGCTATGCTCGACTTTTTATGGTGCCCGCTGACTTTATGACTGGGCTATATACAGTTTACTCGGCTGCGGGTGGTACTTCTGCTGCTGCTGCTGCTGAATCACTAAAAAGTCCAATTCATTTGCGGGTACCTGAGCACGCGATTCCGTTACCTAATCGCAGGAACAACACACCTAAGCTGAAGATAATCCCGGATCATAATTATGATGGTCCCGACCATCGACCAACTCGACGTTGTCGTCGCGGTCGTATACCAAGACGAACCGCAATATTCATTTTTTTCCGCTTCTTTATTCAGTTTTGCAAAAAACGCAGGACGGCGTATTGAACCGGATTAAAAGTCACCATACCGTTCGCCTACGAGTTTTTTGTCACGCTTTCCTTTCGGACGAACTAATTACCCCGGCTGGAAAGTTACCCATTTGCCTTTCTTTACTCTTGCGGAAATTCGCGAAATTATTTTCCAAAACATTTCGTTTTTTAGTGATTTTTATGGAAACGAAGAAGCGAACGGGCAAAAAGTCAGTAAAACTGAGTCGATTGAGTCGAGGAACAAAAAACGAGGGTCACCTTAGGTAAACGCGCAGATCCTTCCGAGTTATACCTATTCATAAGGTTTCTGAGTTCTATATTCTTTAATTTTGTTGTCAAACAATCCTTTGTTCCAGTTATGAGGAAAATACGCTAGGCTTGATGCAATATTTTTTTATTTTACGATAGCGCTTGAGACGGCGAAAAAACTATCGCTAAAAACTGCTAAAAAATGATTCCAGGAATTGCTAAAAAACGGCTCAGACTTACTAAACTGATTACTTTAGTTAGAGACTAAAAAACTATGATTTCGGAACATATCCAGGTCATCCATCAAAAGTCAAGTGCAACAACAACTACAACTACGATTTCCCTTGGTTTCACACTTTCATTGTGCACACAATGATTCATAAAAGGGTTATGCTCGCTGCGAGTGTCCTGGCCAGGTAGCCCACAGGTAGGCAAACATAATAAACATGCATAAAAAGAGTTAACGGGGTGATTGTAAATACAAACGGAATTCTTTCTTGGATTTAAGAAAGGGTTATGAGCGGTAGAGCCATTAAAACACACCAGGCAGAGTCAAGGAGGACAATTCAAATTGTGCAAGTAAGTTGTGAAAAGTAGCAGAGTGTAAACCTAGATAATGCTTATGGAGTACGGTAGAGAATTGTGGAAAATATAGTTCGTATATTTTTGATTCACTTATTATCACTTATTATTATACTATTATCTTTAACTTACTGATACTTTTGTAGATTTTTTTATTGAGTTATTCATATTCATCTTAGAGTTTTTTTTTTAATAAGAACTAAATAAAGGCGACAGTCAAATGGAAAATTAAATTAAATTAAATTAAAATAAATATAGGTAAACTTTTATTATTTATAAAGTATATAAAGGTATATTTATATTTAATTTAATTTATAATAACAGCATATTTAAAGCATATTTACCTTTAATTTGATTTAATTTAATGCATTTAGTTAATGTTGAATAATTAAAAAATATGTAAATATATAAAACAATAAAATAACAAACCTATAAATTAATAAATAGGTAAAGAAGCTATGAATATTTAAATAAGTAAATAAATACTTAAATCAAAACATTAAACATCAAAACAGTAATATGTAAAAAACTAGAAGCTCGTGCAAGCATCTGTATTTAATATTTATACTATTTGTTTGGAGAGAAATTAACAAAAATCTATTCGTATAGTTTGTGGTTTTATGAAATCATTCAGTACTTTTGATATAAGTTAAATTTTAATTGGTTAACGTGATTTTATAGACTGGCACCTGCGTTTTGTGAAGCTTGCTTTGATCTTATTATTTACTTTACATATATTACTTCTTTTCCTAACATTCGTAATTAGCATTTGTTCAAAGTGTAAGTCTAAAAACTAAACTTAAATAAATAGTAAATAAAATTAACAACAAAATAAAGAATTATTATTTGTTATAAGCAAACAAATGGAAACAAAGAAACCACAATTAGCAAAATCCCGAAGCAAAAATAGGAAATATAAACTGCAAAGAGGGGCGTGAGGAGTAAGGGCGAGTCTACAGCTACACTATTTCTATTCTATATTTTCAATTACTCTAGAGCTGAACGCTTTTAACGGTACCAGCACTTATGTAAAGTACATACACACGCACACTCACACAGTCAGTCTTATAAGCAAGCAAGCGGGCAGCTAACTCCAACCATTTGCACAGCTGAAAGGCTCCGCCCATGCTTAAATCAAATGAGCAACTGTTAAAAATGAAGTCAATATGTGTGTATACACGTGTGTGCGAGTGTGTGTGTGTCCCCTCAGCGAGAAAGCTCTGTGTGTGCTGTTGCCCTTTGGAGCCGTGTGCGAGTTTTAATAAATAACCGAATAACGAATAATATCAGAGCGGCGCAATGCAAATTGAGCAGAGCCACAGAGAGCGAGAGCCAGCGAGCGCTGGCAGAGGCTGAGGGCAGGGGCAGAGGCAGAGGCAGCGTGCGACGCTCATTCATACAATGCGCATGGTTAACAGCGGCTTAACATTGACTCAGGTAACAGGCAGAGCTGTGAGAGCCGCAGTGCATTGAGCGCCTTTGACATGCGCTCTCTGTTAAAGCGGGTTGTGGTTGTTGTTTTTGGATCGAGATTTATCAGAGAGCCAGCTCGCTTATTTGGTGGTGTGTTTGCTCGTGTGTGCGTGTGTGAGTTGGAGTAGTTTTTTCCGCTTGTGCATTGGGATTTTAGCCAACAGCAAATGCTTCTTGCCAGCGATGAGTTTGAGTCGGAAATCAGTCGTCAGCCAGTAGCCCAGGTGTGAGTTACACATCGTGAGTACAGAGCGCGTTGCGTGTCGAACAAGAAAAAGCCAAAACCAAAAACTCTACTCCACGTAAAGTGTTAAATCTATAACGGAAACGATAGACAGTGAATGATCCACACACAAACTACATGCGTTAAAGTGTTGATAGTGAAAGATAAATCCGCTAAAGACAACAAAAAACTGTCACGTGTGCAATAAAAAAAGGCATCAGCTGAGTGCAAAATCCCAAACAGAAACCCGTCAAACCAAAATCTATACCCAAATCAGAACTTGAAGCCAAGGTAAGTCTTAAAGATCACCGCGCCCACACACTCAACAAAAAAGTCAATTCACAATTTCCTAGCGTACACAGTTCCTTCGTTTTTTGTTCTCGCGCTGCCGTCGGCATATTTTATGACCTCAGACCTCAGTTTGCACTACTTTGATTTTTTACAGTTTCAAGCGAAAAAAGTGGTTCTTTGTTTATTAAAAATTTGGCAAAATATTTGTACTCAGTTTTTATGATACAACAACACGTCAAGGTCCGACAAGGACGACGTGTAATTTTTTAAGCGTAATTACTTCATTTAAAAAATGTGCCAAAACGCATTTCTACCTGACCCACCCATAGGGTTGCATACCATGTTATGCTGTTTTTTGCCCGATCATAAATAGTCTGTCACAAAAAACAATCATTCAGTTTTTCGCTAGTTACCTAGTTCTTTTCCTCAAGCTGTGTTCTGTATAAATTGCGTGGCTGCACGATGTCCAGTCATCAGTCTCAGAGAACACCGAAGACGGTGCACAGTTACGGACGATCAACGTCTTAAAAAATAAACGAAAATATTAAAAACCACTATTGGTTAACATGGTGTTCAACATGGTTAGTAAAACGTTGGAAAAATACTCTTGGATTACTTTTACAACTGTGAAAAGTGTTAAATTATGAATGAAAGTTGAAAATATTTTTCAAAAATTTTCTTTTAAAAGAGAAAAAATTTCAAAAATTAAAAAAAAAATTGTAAAATAAAAAAAACAGCAAAAATATAAACAAATATTTCGTGCAACTAAAGAAAAATACTTAAAAGTTCTACATTAAATCAAGCGAGTTATAGAAAGAGTTGAAAAGTAGTGCTTAATTCCATCAAAATGTTGCCTCATAATTCATCATATATTCCAGAGTTCTATCTTTAAAAATGTTGTAAAAAATGTTGCTAAAATATTAAAATATTATTTTCCAAATAGTGTGTTCTATTATTACTTTATAACTTCCTTAAATTTTGTGCTAATTCTAAACATATTCTTTATTTTGCTTTTAGATGAATCAGACATGCAAAGTATGCGGTGAGCCAGCGGCGGGCTTTCATTTCGGCGCCTTTACATGCGAGGGCTGTAAGGTAAGTTGTCAATAGAGTGAATTACTTAAACTATAGCCAAGTCTATGCACAATAAATCAGAGCCTGATTGTGTATAAAATCTAGAAAAATACTCTATTTATAATTACATTAACTAACTATTATTTTGCTATCTTGTTCCCTCTTCCCACAGTCATTCTTCGGTCGCTCGTATAACAACATTAGCACGATAAGCGAGTGCAAGAACGAGGGCAAGTGCATCATTGATAAGAAGAACCGCACTACTTGCAAGGCCTGCCGCCTGCGCAAGTGCTACAATGTGGGCATGTCCAAGGGTGGCTCACGCTATGGCCGTCGTTCCAATTGGTTCAAGATCCACTGTCTGCTGCAGGAGCATGAACAGGCTGCAGCAGCGGCTGCCGGTAAAGCTGGACAAGGACATTTAACTGGTTCGCCGATGAGTTCGCCTGGCTTCGGTGATCTGGCCGCACATCTGCAACAGCAACAGCAGCAGCAACAGCAACACCATCAGCAACAGCAACATCATCACCATCAGCAGCAGCAACAACAGCAACGTCATCCACATTTGCAGCCGCTGCTCGGCTATCCGGGTTATCATTTGGCGGAACCCTTTGGTGCTCGCCATCCGGCAGATGCAGCAGCAGCTGCAGCAGCTCTGCCCTTCTTCAGCATGATGGCCGCCACACCACAGTCGGCCTTCCAACTGCCGCCCCACTTGCTCTTCCCGGGCTATCATGCCAGCGCGGCAGCAGCAGCGGCAGCGGATGCAGCGTACCGCCAGGAGATGTACAAGCATCGTCAGAGCGTGGACTCGGCAACCTCTGGAGAGTCCCTGAATCACTATACACCACCTAGCGAAGTGCGGCCAGTGCAACAGGCGCCACTGACACCATCGCCACAGCCAGCCCCGTCCCCCATCGATGTGTGCCTGGGCGCTGAGGAGGAGGAGGAGGAGAGACAATCGCTGCATAGCCAGAGTTCACACACCATACACACACCCATTGCCATACGCGCCACACCAACCACCGACGCCACCACCCCCCTCTCACACGCCCACTCCACAGCATCATCGCCCACGCCCACAACGAGCAGCAGCCCTGTGAGTTTTGCTGCCAAAATGCAATCGCTTTCACCCGTCTCCGTGTGCTCTCTGGGCCCCGAGGATGCTGTCAACACAGCGGGTGTCAATGGCGGTGCTATGGCTGGGACTGGTGCCCAGGATGGACCCATGGATCTGAGCATGAAGACCTCAAGAAGTTCGGTGCATAGTTGCAATGACAGCGATGCCTGCAGCCTACAGGATGAACTGCAGCAGGAGACAACGCTGGCGCCCCGTCGCAAATACTATCAACTGGAGGCCGAATGCACCACTGCCAGCACCACCAGCACCACCACCAACCACAGCAGCAGTAACAGCAGCAGCAACAGCAGCAGCCTCACCATCAGCTGCACAGACTCCACCGTTAAGCGGCAGAAGCTCAGTCCCATTGGCGGTGGTGCGGCGGATACGACGCCAACATTCGGTGGTTTCTCTGTGGCTCACAATGCGGCCAGCGCCATGCGCGGCATCTTTGTGTGTGTCTAAGCTGTATGTGTATGTGTGTGTGTATTGTGGGTGGAGCCAAGAGGCAATCACCTCTTCTTGTTGTTGTTTTACACACTTTCCCCCCGTCCTCTTCGCTTTGTGTGTGTGTATTTTTTACGGTTTGAGTTCGATTTGAAATTGAATTTTTATGGACAGGTTTGAGACCTGACAAATAGAGACAGCTAGCTAGCCAGCACACACACTCACACACACTCACACACTCACACACTCACACACACACACATGTACAACTTGAGAGCTCAAATCCAAAAATTATTTGTACAAAAATGTAGAAACACTCATTGAAAGTTTTCGCCTGCAGTTTTGTTTAGTTTAAATTGTAAATATGATTTTTTATTTCATTTGACAACCCTAAAAAAAGGAGAAGAAAATTGATGGAAAACCCAACCTCCCAACCCACCAAAATCGCCCTGTATTGTATATAGAGTTTTGTTTAGTCTTTAGTCTCATTTTATATATAATTGTTAAGTATTCTATTCTATTTTATAGTGTTTTGTCCTGACGAATTGGCTCTTTTTCCAATGATTAAAAATGAGTAAATAAATGTTCAGAAAATATATACACAAATACAAAATATCTTCTTTTATTGATGAGTAGAAATGATGTAAAACATACCTTAATTCTGTTTGGGATATGAAGTTAACATTGTCTGAAATGAGAAGGAAAAGTTACTATGAGTAAATCAGAAATAAATCCAACGAGACAAAAATATAAATTAATCTATAATTTTATATTCAACTGAAATTTAGCAAATTTTCAAGATTTCCCTTTGATCAATAATGAAGGGAATGGAGTTCTATATTTCTTTAAATTGGAAGCTGAATTTTCAATAATTAAATTAAACTAAAGAAAGCGAAGACTAAGCCTCTATATGGACTAACTAAACATGGTTCTTTTGCTAAGCATCTTTTATTATTTTTGAACAATTTTTAAATATATTTTATAGCATTTCTTCACACTTTTATAAAGTTGAGCTTCAACTAGAAATTCTAAAATTATATATATACTTTCCATAAATGTTTTTCAGATATTCCAACAGTTTCTATTGCCTAGCTCTCATTCTCATTATAGTCATATATTTAACGTTCCCTGATCAATTCAACTATTTTCGATTTGATAAGCCAAGCGGCAACTTCGCTTTGTACTCGAACGCGGGTAGCACAAACAATGGGCGTGGCTGGGTGCCAAGTGAGGGCAGAGTGGGGTTGAGTATGATCCGTGAGTGTTGGGGGAGGGAGGGGAGGGGAGTCGCGTTGTCAACAGCCAAATGGATTGGCATAAATTCATCAACGTAGCGCTCGAAACATTTGTTGCAAGTCGAATCGGATAGATGGTCGGATAATAAAACCGATATAGTAATGCTTAAGTGCCTAGAGAGTGTACCTCTGTCCAACTCTCGTCTGTCCATCTGTCCGTCTGTCAGTGTAATGCAATGATTGCTGTAAATTAAAAATGCCACAAATGTTACGCTCAGATATTTGTCTGTTTGATATGCTACAGCTATATATGAGTAGGCCTTTATGCTGCTATATACCTCATGCATATATGGAGGTCTAGAGAGACCGAACACCTTAGAGAAAAGGAGGCCTATCGCGTCTGACACAGACACAGACTGACCACGTGCTGCTTCAAATAATAAACTTTATATTAACACATACAAAAGTCATACGCCCCGGCTATGGTCAGAATTTTAATCACTTAATTAGGCAGTCGTACGAGTCGAGTCGAACCCGAATCACTTGCCCCCGAGACTATATAGTACGAGTTCAGAGACTCTCAATGATGAATGGTACGAAAACTATGCAGGATCGTATAGTCGTCGTACGATCGCTTGATCAACTGCCTGCAAATATCGTTTACGATCATTGTAAATTGTGGCTATGTCAGAAATGTTGACGCCTTAACGGACGACAATAAACAATGAACTGGTACCCCAATATCATCAATATGCATGGATCGAGCTGCTTTCAGAAGGTGGAGCGAGTGCCCA
The DNA here is from genome assembly GCA_035045005.1 of Liodrosophila aerea. NCBI lineage: Eukaryota > Metazoa > Arthropoda > Insecta > Diptera > Drosophilidae > Liodrosophila > Liodrosophila aerea. Next base: position 1,989,268 of record JAWNNL010000641.1, on the reverse strand, counting down.
ATGGCCAGAGGGGGACTATATGGTATGGCACAAGGGGGAGGCAGTCAGCGCACGCCATTGTGCGTTTTCTTAACGGCCGACTTGAATCACATTCCAATGTGTGTTTTGTCGTCATTGTTTCTAAATGTATTTTTATAGTTTATTAAACAGTCAATAGGTAATACAAAGCCACCAAAAGATACAAAATAAAATAATACAAATTGCAGTCGATCAACGAATTGTGGGGCTCTATAGGGCAGACCTTAAAGACTAGGCGAGGAGTAGATGAAAGCACTGACTCTTTAATAATAGTTACAAAGACTTTTATTAGCAATTTACTTCTGAAAATATTGTATTATAAATTTCAGAAAAAATCTATTGCTTATACTCTATAATAATTTCATTTATTTTGTAAATATTTTATTAGAAATTTTAGGATACAGTCTATTGCTTATACTCTAACTAATTTCAGCCTCTATTTTCCATCATTCATTTAGGCGTCTCCCATTCGGTTCTCCACTCTTTCAACTCCACTCGTGCCTAAACTTAACGACTTTATACTAATTTAAGGAGACTACAACTATATATTTAGTTTCAGCTTAAACGCAATGAAACCGTAGCTGGCACAGTTTGTCAAGTTCGTTGCCCAAGTCTTTTGTTTATCAGTTTTATTTTCGACTCTTTGTGTTTCTCTAGCTGTCAAACTGAAAAAGTGGTTCAACTGTATCGTCACTCCAATCTCTCCAATCAAAAAGCCATTTAGTGAACAAAAGACAGGAAAAAAATAAAATCGATGCGACAGAGAAAACAAAAACGAAACGAAACGAAACGCAGCCAAGAGCCAAAAAAAAAGTATAACATTTCAAAATTTTATTGACTGTCAAAATGCAGGCGCCGAAATGCATTGAGCCGGGGTAAAAAACTAAGCGGGTCCGATCATATTACGTGGGCCATTGGCGCCAGACGCCAACCACACAGCGCATTCAAGGGGGGAGGCCCTCAACATGGCCACAAACATGCTTTATTATGTATGCGACATGAAAGATGCATTATTAATAGAGCCCCCAAGACTCCAGACTGAGATCTATCTATCTATCGCACTATTGGAAGTGGAGGTGGGGTAGAGTGGGTCTAGAGTGGCTAGAGCTATGAGCACATCTTTTAAAATAGTGCATGCAGCTGGTCGTCCGTCGTAATGCTTCACCTTTCTGTTAGATAAAATAAATTATAAATAATTAAGAGAAGGAACTTGTAGTTCCTATGATAATGCATCATCTAATCAATTGAAATTTGCATTTGAAACTGACAGCGAACGAAAAGTTATTGACACATTATAATGGAAACATGTTTTTTATAGCAATAAGAAATTATGCAAAAACACAAACATACTCACACTCACACCACTATAATAGACTTGCCACTTGGCCAAAGGCAACTCAGCAGTTATTTTTTTGTGCTAAAGTCTGTGTCCGGTAGCGGCCTTAATTACTGTCCATAGTTACCCAGAGCTACCGAGAGTTACCCATAAGCATACCCATACTCAAACCCATACCCATACCCATACCCATTTGCTGCTTTATAGCGCTGTATGACCATGTTTGGGGCGTATTCCACTCTCTGACAAATAGTCAAAACAAACTAAGTATATGTATGGATGGTATGTCATATCTCTTTTGCCTAGACAGCTGCCAATTAAATGCTTTTATATACTGACTGTGTGTGTGTGTGTGTCTACTGAAGAGGCAAGATCACATTATCAAGTTAGACTCCAAGTTGATTTCCAACGAGTGTCAGTTTAGACAATGCAGGAAGTTATGGCTATATAATGGAGGTCACAGTGGAGAGTTTATTATACTTTCAATATGATAGATGTTCGAAGAACTTAATAATTGACAAGTGTATATTTAAACAGGTGAATATCTAAAATAAATATGTATAAAAAGATCTTTAAAATATGAAGTTAAAATATGTCTAATGAATAGATCTTTAAAACATAAAGTTGAGACTCTAGCATAAACCTCACTCTTAGCTACAGCTCTCACCTTAAGTTTACTTTCCCATATAGTCGCACTTGCTATCTTTAGTCAAAATATCTCTCTCTCCCTGCTCACATTAAATTGAGTTACTGCACTATTTGAATGCAACGCTATCAGGTAACGGGCAGTTCCATTGTTTCACAGCGCCGAGAACGAACGAACGGCATTAACCCATTTTAAGGGACGCCGAAAGTTAAGTTAAGCAAACACTGCACTGGGCCCACAATCTGGGAACAATCTTTATTGATTTTGGATGCTCGGCACCTTCAACAAAACAGAGCTAAGGAGAAGTAAACCACACAGCAACCAAAATAAAAAACCAACTTGAGGTTTACATTTGAAGTTGTGACGGCGCTTGGCTCACACGATGCCTCGCTAGTAGGAGAAAGGAGAGCGGGGAATGAGGGAAGACTTTACTTTGTGGTCAGGGCTGGCGCTGGTAATTAGTGATCTGGTGCACTTGATATCCAGCTTAATTTAAACATTTCGTACACACCCAGACCAATACGCACGCACTCACAGCGACTGCAGATAATACCTCACCTGACCCCGTGGCCAGACCAGTTTCAGTTCCCTAAGTTCCCTTAATTTCAGAGTATCTTTTGCTACCCTGCAATGAAATTGTGCAGGTGGCTAAAGGGTTGTTAAAACTATCAAATTTACTTAGTGAATTTAATGAAATGATGCCTAAAGTAGAGGCTAATGATAATGATAAACTGCTCGAGGCAAAAGTATCTATGTATCTTGTTGAGAAATATAGCAATAATATAGTTGTTACAGTATATATTCTCCCTTCAACTAACCTACTCTCTCTACAGAGTATCTATAGAGTGTGCACTATTGACTCCTCTCATGTCCATTCGAATCTTTTGGTGAACTGCGTGCAGCGCATGCCATTCGCTTGTTGTATCTTGTTGTTTGCTTTGCCTCATTCTCAGTTCTCAGTTTGCAGTTCGCAGTTCGCTGTGTTCTCGTTTAAACGTTTATTTAACTTAAACGAACTTTGCGTGTCGATTAAAATGCAGCGATTAAGGTACGATGTGCAGCGATGATCCTCAACTCCTACTGCTGCCCCTACTCTCCACATACACCTTCTTGCCCACCTCGCGCTCTACCCCCTTGGAAGCTGCTCTTGAGCTTGTGCGTGTCCAGTGAACTTGCAGGTCAACTACGCTCTGCTCAACTCTCTGCTTATACGCATGCCAAAATGTGTATCTGTATCTGTGTGGAAATTGTATCTCTGCATCTCTTGACCTGCCCCGTAAATCCTTTGACTCTGTGCTTACTTTCTCTGTAGTTTTTTATGACAAATTTGCCCATTGTGTTGTTGCCTTTCTCTTGCTCCGTTTTGATGAGGTCCTTTAAGGTCTGTGGTCTGTGGTGGGGCCCCCCCGCCAGGATGTGTCTGGTCAGACCGCACAGGCACAGATATTAATTTGTGCAACCAGCACCTACTCTCCAATGGGAAATCGAACTATGTGTGTGTATTCTTGTACCTTCTTCCTAACGAGCCTCGTGTGCTGCTGCGAGATGTAAGATGATTATCTCTCGATCGTTTGTAGATCTGTTGTTTCAGTTCAGTTTTCTGTTTTAGTGCCTCGCTTATCTGTGGAGTTTTGTTAACGAAATTAGATTGAAGGCCCAAAGTGATTTTGATAGCTCGTAAAGAACTCAAAAATGTATTTTATTTCAGGGGGAAATTAAGCAGAGAGAGTATCATGGTGACCACAGCAGGAGTTGACCAAAAAGAAGACAGAATTTATGTTGTAGCTCGTTAAATTAGTCTAAATGTGATGTAGGCCAAGGGGTAGGGGTAGGGGCCAACAGCTGCTGCTGCTGCTGCAGGTGGCAAAGGGTTCCTCGAACAGTTTCCAGCATCATTAGGATACACACAACTCACAACACTCTATACCTCTATACGATGGCAAAAGACCTCCTCCAAGGAAAAGGCAAATGCTGTCGCTGCAATCAGCTCCACTGACACTTAAAGCTTCTTCAGCAGCTCGCGCAACACTTATGCCCGAGTTGAGGCTTGAGACTCTGGCTTTATTTTATGGTTAACTGATATGCTTAGTGCACGTATTAAGACCAGGCTCAAACACACACACACACACACACACACTGTATCCAGCACCCAGCACCCAGCAACCCGACAACGGGGGCAACTCAGTGTCACTGTCAATGTCATTTACTTGCGGCCCGAAAAGAGAGACCCGACCATGGCTCAAGTCTTCTCTGCACTTGGCCAAACAGTTCGACTTGGCTCGAAGCATACTGTTGCCACTCTGCTGCTGCTGCTGCTGCTGCTCTTGCTCTGCTGACTGTTGCCTCTTGGCTCTGTTGCCTTTTAGCCTGCAGATCGTGTGATCCATTACCAAACGTGCGCGATCATTTTGCGCCTGTGTTTAGTGATATTTTACTTCTCGCTGGCTTTTTAGATTTTGGTGCAGCATATACACTATCCAGAGATTAGGGTCTATGGCGTATGTGAACTGAGTTGTGAAGAGAATAAAGAAATGTGTAGTATAGATTATGATTGCAGGTATGGCAAATATTTCCACAGCTTTCTCACACACCCTGCACACACTTTAGCTGTAGTTAGTGTATCTCCTAGTCTGCCTAAGACCATCATCTATGACCGCCTAGCTCTTTTGCGCATTTTGCATTGACATTTGGTAAATATTGCCAAGACTCACACAAACGTATGCACCCCTCCGGCTGCTCGCATTGTACCGGGTATCCCAGCTGCCGTTTTGCTGCCTGCCAATGACTTGATTTGATTTTCATACTTGACTTTGCTCTTTGCATATACTATATACGAGTATGTCTGTATATTTGTGCAACCCAAAGTCAGCGCTATAGAGACCCCGAGGCACTCAATCAAAGCCGCCTTTAAAGGCCGTAGGAATATTGTTTGTCTAGCGCACTTGGCTCAAAAAACTAAACTCGGCAACTCAGCAGCTCAGCAGCTCAGCAGCTCAACACTTGTGGCAGATGATGATGATGATGATCGTGATGAGGTTGCTGCTGATGATGATCATCGTTATGCAGATAGATAGACACAACACTACACCTCTACTCCTCTCACCTCTCACCTCCCGGTCTGCGGTACATTCTAATTAACTGCTCTAGCTGGGTCAACACAGAACGCGAGCAGCCATAAGCGTTTTGTTTAGCCTGGCTTTTAACTTTTTAACTCCTTCGGCTCGGTTTCTTCTTTTTTCTACTTTTATGACACTCAAAGTGACCGACACGACGCGTCGCACAATAAACTCCTTTCATGCTCAGCTTGTTAGGCGGGATGCCTTTTCAGTCTGTCTGTCTGTTTGCACAACATGATCTGGGCGAGAGTGCGGCTTATTAGACCAACTTGGCCTTTAGGGTTTCTGCCTGCTTGCTGGCTCTTGGGCATATTGTTGTTTGCCCACCATTTGCTAAGGATGCGCGGCGGTCAGTTGAAAAAAAAAACCCAAATAAAAACAACAACACTCCGAAATATACTAGTAAAGAAATATTTTCAACCCATTGGCCGGCACAAAAAAACTATTTGACAAATGCAAACAATTTTCCACCGAGTTTTCCATGTAAAAGAAAAGAAATCCATTTTCCACTCACCTTTTTTTTGGCTTGTTATTAGAACACTATTTTCGAACTGCTTTTAAGCCGTTTAACCAAAAAAAGGCCACTTAGGCACGAAACGAATCAAGACTGTTTCTCACCTTTTGCCTCCTCCCCCTCCCCACTCCCTCTCCTAAGGTTATGATGTAATATGGCTTTTTGACTTTTGTAGACATGATAAAATACAGAGAAGAAGAAGAGAGAAAAAAACGTTGCGTGGCAGTTTATATTGGCTAATGGCCCCGCGGCCTTTTAGACCATTTTGTGCAGTCAAAGAAGGTGTCAGTGAGGCGCGCGTTGCCCCCTCCACGTTGAGCGGTGCCAGATCAAAGCGTCGCTCAGCTCTTGTTCTTGTTCTGGCCTCGTGTTGGTGTTGCTGCCTTTGGTGGCAGTTGCGTTGTTGCATTTGGCTGTGTGTTGCACGTTCCACGTTGTTGTAGTTGTAGTTGCTGTTGCTGTTGATGTTGAGTTGCAAGTGCCTCAATAATGATGATCCAGCTGTCCAGCTGTCCATCTCTGCTGCAGTGTGTGCGTTTGTTTGCGCTGAAAATGGACGCAAGTCTTGGGAGTTCTATGTTCTTATTGGGGGCCAATAGATGGAGCTAGATGGATAAGTATTATAGATACTGTAGATACTATAGGTACTGTAGGTACTATAGGGTACTATAGACACTATAGATACTATAAATACTGTAGATACTCTAGGTACTGTAGGTACTATAGATACAATAGACGCTATAGATACTGTAGGTACTGTAGGTATTATAGATACTATAGATACAATAGACACTATAGGTACTATAGATACTATAGACACAATAGACACTATAGGTAGTATAGGTACTATAGATACTGTATATACTATAGGTACTGTAGGTACTATAGATACTATAGATACTATAGATACAATAGACACTATAGGTATTCTAGATACTATAGATACTGTAGATACAATAGACACTATAGGTATTATAGATACTATAGATAATATAGATACTATAGGTACTGTAGATACTATAGATACAATAGACACTATAGATACTATAGAAACTGTAGATACTATAGATACTGTAGATACTATAGGTACTGTAGGTATTATAGATACTGTAGATACTATAGGTACTGTAGGTATTATAGATACTGTAGATACTGTAGGTACTGTAGATACTATACAATGGACTCTATAGATACTTTAGATACAATAGACACTATAGGTATTATAGATACTGTCGATACTATTGACTATCATTGGCTTTCTTTTATCAGTAAAACTTTGTTGATATTATCTCCAATATTAACCCACTTCTAATATATATATTCATATATTTTTTCCAGATTTTTCTCTCCATTTCTCTACTATAATTTTCATTCTTAGCCATTTCGCTCTTTAGCATAATTCTTGCAAAAAAGAAGCAACACGCGCTGCACCCAGTTAAAGTTTGGTTTGTGCCCTGCGCATGTCTAGAAGTTGTTCATTGATTACCTCCCCCCGTGCTGCCCCTTCAGTAGCCCACCTTAATTTGTATGCGGGGATGTGACTGGTGACATGTGCTTTATATATAATTTAGGGTTCTGTCCAGTTGCTGTTGTGTTCTGTTCAGTGTGTGCTACCGTTGCAAGTTCGAGTTCGTGCCGTTCGTTTGGTTTGGCTGTTGGCCAATACACACAGGCGAATCGTATCGATTCGAGGCAAGTTTGTGGCCTAAGTCTTTTGTTTTATTTCACTGGAATTGGCGACTCATTTCCGCAGCTAAACGACTGCTTGTGCTGCATGTGCTGTGGCATGCTAGTTTTATGTACGCACATTATCAACGGGATCAACGGCAGTCCATGGGCTTAAACAAAAACAGGTGCAAAAAAATCGGTAGCCAACATCGATATAACTCGATATCTCCGCTGGCCAAGAAGTAGAAGTAGTAGCAGCAGCGACAAGAAATGCGTGCAACTTGAGGCATGTGAAGACTGCGTAAGACAACGACAACAATCCAGCAGCCGTTGGTGGACGCTGCTACCGTTGGTGTCTGTGGCAAGTCAACCATTTACAAGGCAATTAAATGCCAAGCATAACAATCGCAATCATTTGGGGCTCAGTTTTGACCCCTCTTGATGGGGTGAGGGCGAGGGCGGAGTAGGGGCGATCTTTGACTCTTATCAAATGCGGTCTATCGGTTTCACATTGTGGCCCATTTGACAAAAGTACACACAATTAAAAACGATTTAAGAAAGTAAAAACGCCTCTTAGTGTGAGAGAAATCAGAGAGAGAAGTAAGCTAAGCATACTCGAATGAAACTAAACCGCATCCCATGTTAATTAGCTGCCTAGGCGCCAGTCTACTACTCCAACTCCGAAGCCAACTCCAGCTGCAACTCCCAAATGGTTGTACAATTAAAACGTGATCAGCCAGCTACAAATTTGTCCAACACGCAAAATGTCTGCGTGCCAGCCGTAGAGAGTGGGGTTTACAATAGTTGCATTGGATTTGTTTCGGATTCTCTTTTTTTTTGTGAATTTGTTTCGGTACGGGATGAGGGAGTGAGGGGGGATTCGATTCCCAGACATGGCCCTAAAAATAAAACTAGTTTTGCATACGTAAACGTTGTTGTCGCCACTGTCTGCACTACTTCCCGAGGGAGCTACGAGAGACGACTCCCTGTTCGATGGCAGACAAGGCCTTTAAAGTGTACCACATACTGCAGCAGGGACCTGCAGACAGTGAACTGAGGGCAAGGGGCAGCTATGGACGAGTGGCGTCAGTGGTCACAACCATTTATGAATTGTTAAACGCCACTTAAGCCAAAGTATAGAGAGCTATGCCGAATATGTGATACCCTGGAATATGTTAATATTACTACCATGCCACAAAATGTTGCTACCCCATGCCAGGCGTGTCAGCAGCAAGTGCACAACTCTTGTCAGCGTGTAGACAAGAGGTTCTTTATTAGCTTTTTTTATTGCTACCAATCCAATAATAGTAGTTAGGGTCTGTTGCTGTTGCTGGCCAAATGTCATCACATCCGGTGCCCTGCCTCGCGCTCGCGCTCGCTCCGAATTAGTATTCTAAGTTGATGACTGACTGCAACAGTTGCATGTTGCATGTGGCAAGGGCTATGTGTCACAACAGTTGGCTGTGATGCTTTGCTTTGATTTGAGTACCTGATTCGTATGCATTAACATTTCGATATTTCATTCATGCATTCAATAAATTTATGATCATTGACAATCAGTTAAGACTATCCGAGGCTATCTGGGGTAATAATTTCTAATGTCGTTTGGCTGTTGCAACAGCTGTGGCACTTGCTACACACGATTGTGTATGCTGCTTGAGGATGCAACATGGAGTTTTTGTGGAACTCACACTCGACTGGAAGGAAGTTGAAAGGGAACTGTGCCCTGGGGCACAATGGGTTTCCGTTTGAGAAACTTGCAACATGTGACGAATGCACAGAAACTAAGAGCAAAGCGCAATAAGATCGATAGGCAAGTAAGCAGAAAAAAATGGAGATAACGAGGCAAGGGAAATGCTGAGTCAAAACATAAAGAAATATGTGGAATAAGTTCTGTGAAATTGCCTTCTACTTCACACATTTCTCAGCTCAACTTTAGATGATTGAATTTCATTGTGAGTGAAATATTTCAGTTTATTTCACTTGGTTTTCTCTTCAGAGCGAATACAGTGAAAAGCAATTCAGATCACGACGCGAGTCAAAGCAAACATTGACATGATTCATCATTGGCATTGTCATGCTTCTGGCCTGAGGTTCATTGTCTGTTGTAGTTATTTGTCTTCTCAAGTCATTCTCGAGTCTGGCCACTGGGTCTGAGCCTAATTGAAAGCGCCTCCGAGGCGTGTATCCCATAAAAAAATAAAAACAGCCAGCGAATAAACTGAACCGAACTGAAGCCAACCAATTCCATAAAAATTAGCTCAGAGATATGCAAAAAAATGCCCAAAAGGCTGAAAGCAAAAGAATAATATTATTGTTTTAAACGAAACGAAACGGCCGCAATATTCATACCAAGTGTGTGCTTTCCTATCTCTTGGCTTAAGCTGCCCCAGAGCCACCGCGTTTACGCAGACCCAGAGCTCCGAAAAGCCCCCGAAAGAGCTCTTCAAACACACTGTGCTCCCTCGACAAAACGAACAAAAATACTTGAGTAAATAAACAGCAGAAATTCGAATACGAGTCCGAACTGATGATGAGCACAAATAAATCAGAAATTTGATTTTACTAAACTCGCAATGAATTTAATCTTATATATAGACATGATATAATTTGTGCTAGTCCCAGAGCTGATATTGTTGACACCTAATGCTGGTTAGTCATAGCAATTCATTGTGGTTAACACAATCCAACAGTCTAGCAGTCCAACAGTCCAACAGTCGATCAGTCTATCAATATTTTCTAGACTTTCTAGGTAAATCGAGCCGAGTTGCCTTTACCTTAACATACTTAGACTTGGTTAGTTGCTTGGTTAGAGCGATTAAAATCAAACGCTCCAACAAATTTGATGACATTAATAATGAGTTTTGACAATGGTATAACGAACGATCCAATGCGATATGCGATATGAGAGCGGCTTAAGGCAATTAATTGTTCGTATGTATAATAATAATAATGATAATAAATGTTCAATGTGGAGCTTTGGCAAAAATTACTGAAGCGTCGACAATAACTTCCCTAACTTGACCTTCAAATATGGGGAGCAAGTCATTAGCGAGCTCAAACCAAACCGAACGACAGACGGACGGACAGACAGACGGACACACAAATAGATAGACAGATCGAGTTGAACAATGCACAATTTCAGTTTCTGTGTCACTGAAAAACAGCGAAAACAAAAACAAAACACAAAATAGAAACAAAAATAAACAGAAATCACACAAGTCAGCCAACTATAGCCAACTTGGGGGCATACACGTAATTGCCGGCAGTTGAAGGTGCCAGCCAGCCAGCAGAAGGGAATACGAATCACGCTAGAGATGTGCATAGATAACAGTCTATTATGACAAATGTAAATCAAATATAGCAAATTTTTAGAGCTGAGAAACTCTCAGTATGCATAGAACACTATTATTATTTAATTCCATTTTAATTTAAATAGAATGTTATTATTATGCTGAATTTATTTCTGTTTTTCATTAGATAAATATTATTATTTAATCTCATTTCAATTTAAATATAATTATAGTATGTTTATGCAGTATTCATTTATATTTTTATCACCAGATTAATACTATATTTAATTTAATTTCAATTTAAATAAAATGTTATTATTATGCGGAATTAATTTATTTTATTAAAACCAGATTTATACTATATATAATATGATTTCAATTAAAATATATTTATAATATTATGCAGAATTAGTTCATATTTTTATCAGGAGAAGAATACTATATTTTATCTCATATTAATTGAAATGTATGTAATTATATTATGCTGAATTTATTTCTGTTTTTCATTCGATAAATATTATTATTTAATCTAATTTTATTGTAAATATAATTATAATATTATGCAGTATTCATTTCTATTTTTATCTCCGGATTAATACCATATTCAATTTAAGTTCTGTTTAAATATAAATATATTATTATGCAGAAATTATTTATATTTTTATCACCCGATTAATATGAATACCATTCAATTTCAAATCAATTTAATTATAAATTTATTACCATTGCTTTAATTTCATTTCTAATTTCTCTTTCATCTAAATTAAGTTGACAAATGTAATAAGTAACATTTAAAATGGTGTCACTCTCCCATCACTAACCAAAGTGCAACATCAATTGCTACAGTCTGTCAATGGCCTATGCTTTCGGCTGGCCAGGGGGGACGTTTGCTGCTGGGGCTCACTGTGGCGTGTGCCTAGTGAAATTGGGTGCCTGACTTGAGTGGTGCTGTGACCTTTAGGGGGCGGGTAGAAACAATTGTTAATACATAATGTATAGGAAACAACCTTGATAGGAGCTCGCTCTAACCATGTCTTGGGCTATGGGCTATGGGCTGACAAATGTCGTTGCATCATAAGCATAATCATCGTACACTTTTTCACTCTTCAGCTTGGCACACTTCTAAGCTGCATTGTTGCTGCTGTTGTGTGTGTGTGTGTGTGTGTGTGTTTTTTACCGTTCGACTCATTGAACCTAAGCGCATGCGCATGACAAACTCAACAAGCTCTCTGCACACACATTGAGAACATATCAAGCCTAGCGCCATTCTTTTGTCTTATTGTTTATTAAGCCTCCAATTCCAAATGCAAAAATGAACAAAAATTAAAAATCTTTTTCTGGGTTAATTTTCATGTTTTGTTTCAGCAGCTTTGCTGTCAAGGTTGGAATAATTTTCGGAAAATGCTTGGCGGAAAATTAATAAACACACACACACATACGCACTCAAAACAAAAGACTTGGGCAACGAACTTGCTGTTGCTGTTGCCGTTTTTTAGTTGGCAACAACTTTTCGTGGAATTATGCACCTTGTGACCTTAACCACACATAAAAGGAGCGAGCAGACAAGTCCACAGAGAAACTGTCAAAGTGGCGCCACAGGACCACACACAAGCAATGTGAACTAATCGAGCTAGAGCTGTGGGTGCGAGTGCCATACAATTGATCTATTTACGATATTATGTCTTTATGTTGCACGAGTAGAAGTCAACAAACACACAACAACAGAGAGACGAGGAGACAGCAGCTGTGTTCTTTTGTTAGGCAGAAACAGTAGGTGGGCACCCAAGTTCAAGAAAAACAATTAGTTCTCTCAGTCGCCCTTTGCCTCTCTTGGTTTTTTATGTATCTTCTATGTTTTGGCACATAAATCAATGCTAAGCGCGTCCTATGGCAATGGGACTGATAAATCTCGCTTGATATAATAATTTTCGCCTTTTATATGGGCAGAGTTGGTCGACCAATCATATTTAGCTAACCGGATATGGCGCATAACTCACAAAAGGAAATGCGCATATCCTTTCGTTTTGACATTTTCCATAATTTCTTCTTTCTGCTTTGTTTTCTGTTTTGTTTTCTGCTCTTGGAGTTTAATCAATTCAGTTTCCATGCAGCTCGTCAACGGGGCGATTAATCTAACTTAAAGTTTGCTCACGCTTCGTACGTGATGAGACTGAACCCATAAGAATCCCAGAGAACTACCCATAACATAACAATTGAACAAGAGTTCGAGAACTGAATTGAGCCAAGCCAAGGCGAGTCGAACTGAGTTGAGCTAAGGTCCTTTTCCTTTGCCTTTATCTTTATTAAGAATTTCAGTAGCCCTACGCATAATATTCTCGTTTGATATCTTGATTTGATTTGATGGCGATTGTGTGTGAGTGTGCGAGTGTGTGTGTGTGTGTGTAGGGCCATTAATCATATGCAACGCATTTTGATTTGTCTTACTCGTTATGTGGCTTGCTTTTTCAGTTATTTGTGCTGCATGCTAATTCTCTCAGCTTACTTTTTTTCCTTCTTGCAACGGAAGCACATTGGGGACAATGACATTGTTGTTGTTGTATTTGTTGCTGTTGTTACTGCTGTATTGTTGCAACAATTTCACCACATGAACTCTGAACTAAGGAAAAAACTGTGTGCCATGTAGACAAATTTGTCAAAATGGATTATCGCCCATTTTCACTAGCCTCTTGCTAGTATTTAGACGAACCCATTAACTGAACGCTGTCCAGGCACACACACCTGATACAGCAGCGGGGCTGGGGGGAGGGTGTGGTGTGCAGTGTGGGTCTCATCTTATGAAAAATTATCATCGACACCCAAAGCCAGGCTGCACACAATGCAAAAGTCCCAGTGCAGCGACGGAGGCCTAAGCATGTTGATAATTTGAGTATCTGAATGGCAACACATGAGCAGTGAGTCTACAGCGAGGAGCGGGGAGCGGGAGCCTAGACCAGCCCCAAGACGCTTGTGTTTGGTTTATAGTAGTTGCTGTTGTTGCTGTTGTTCCTCTTTTTTTACTGTGCCAAAGCTGTGGGCTTAAGATGACATACAATCATATTAAAAATGGTTGCCGTTTTATTTGCAACGTTTTGAGGTGACCTCTTGCGTTATACCCAGTGAGAAGGCAGGGCGGGAGGGTATGCCAAATGAGTCAAACCATATAAATAATAATATATATAATCAGAAGAAAAATATAAAATAAATAATAATAAATATAATAATATAATATATTGTAATAATAACATGAGAAAAATATATAACAAATAAAAATAAATAAATAATATAAATAATAATAAATATCATCATAAGAAAAATATAAAATAAATAATAATAAATATAACAATAACTAATAGATATAATAATAAATATAATCAAAAGAAAATTTAACATGAGAAAAAAATAAAACAAAGTAAAATAAATAAATAATATAAATAATAATAAATTAAATCATAAAAAAATATAAAATATATGATAATAAATAATATAATAATAAATATAATCATATGAAAAATATAAAATAAATAATAATAAATTCAATAATATAATAACAAATAATATAAATTAAATCAAAGGAAAAATAAATAAACATAAATATAATTCTATAAAAATAAATAATATAAAAAATAATACATATAATCATAAGAAAAATATAATATTAATTTTTATATTTATATTATAATTATTACTCTGCTAAAATATTATTATTTCACAGCTCAACGCTTAGTCGTTCAACTTCCTCTGCTCATTGGCTGCCTGCTTGGCTGGCAGTGCCCACCACAGCGCACATTGCCTGGCATTATTAATAATGGCCAAGTTGCTGTTGCTGTCTCTGCAATGACCACCACCAAAGCCAGCCAACGCTGCCTCCCCTCCCCACCCCCTGGCCCACAAACCATACCGACCTCTAGCACCCCGAGCAAAGCAGTTTCAAATGCGACTCAATGCAATTTTATTAACGCAACGACAAATGATCCTCAAGCCGGACACTAAACTGAACTGAACTGAAGCAAGCTGATTGTGTGTGTACGAGTGTGTCTGTCTGTGTGTGTGTGTGTGTGGGGGCGCACACTAAAAGAGTCTGGGAGACCCTATTAAAATTGAAAATGTCGCGAGATCACTTATCAGACGTAATAAAAATGGTGCTTTTAAAAAACAATTTGGCTTTTCGGTACGACTGTGGGTTGCTGCTATTGTAATTTATATCAGGTCCCATTGCGTAGATTTCCAGTGGAGAGAGAGAGTGTAGTGTGTATAAGGGCACAGAGAGCTAATGTTTATGGCAAACAGTTAACGGTTTCTGCAACATTTTTGCACTCATTTTGGTCAAAGACGAGTACAATGATTGTGGCATCTTGAGTTCAGTTTCTTCTTTTGTTTTCGTTAGAAGGTGCTAACTATTCGTCTGTTCAGATACTTGTCAAATGTTCCCCTAATTTGAATTCCCATAGCACCAAAACGAACTCGAAATGAAAGCTTACACTGTCATTGTTTGGGGTTTAATAAACGTTCAAATCATACTTTTGTGATGCATGTGCTAAAGACAAACGAATATCAAGTAGGGCGGCAGGGGAGATCAGGTGGGGTACACACACGGCTTGTGTGAGCGGCTGACGCGTGTGTGTGGTCTCCGTTGGACTACAAAACTATGTCAAATGAAAAATTATAGAAATTAAACAAATGCGTGCTAAGAATGTGTAATTACAGGCCTGGGAAAATGTGATTTTAAATAGAAAACTTATCGACTGCATAACATTATAATATTAATTATTAAATGGAAATCCGGTAACACACATATTGAAAAGCAATCAAAGCTCAAATTACGCTGAAATCAAAGAAAATAAATTGCATTTCGTTGGGTGATTTTTTCTGCACTTCTCAAATTTCCTGTAAATATTTAAATATAGTTGCATTGAATCCAGGAATTGAATCAGCTTGGCTGGTACTTTTTGTTGACCTATAATTTGTGACTAATTTGCAATCGGCTGTGCTGCAGGTGCTACACAGTCATTAGCTATTGATTACGTTATGTGCGGTTGCATTTACCCGTAATGATATCCATTGCTCTTCACACATTTGCTTGGCATTTCGTTTGAATAACTCAATAAATGATTCGCTAGTTCGTTTGATTATCATTTGCAATGCATTCAATTAGTTGGAATACAGATCCGGCTCGGACTAAAGTTCAACTTTAATATTAGTTTACATTAGTTTTTTTCTGCCATTGTTTCAATTTCAGTTTCAATTTTAGTACTGGAATTCCCCAATGGGAAAAAGGTCTGGCTAAACTAGTTTAGCAATCACTTGGGCATGACTAAGTGCCTTAAATGCAAACAAAATTCCTAACTACACCCCTTGCCTGGCCCCTTTGCTCCAGAGTAATTGTAATTTAGCGAAGATGTTACACAGGTATATAATTACGATTGGGTGTGCGAGTGTGCGAGTGTGTGTGATTCCAGGTGTGAAATGCTGCAAACTGTGTTTTGACAAATCATGCAAATCATTTGCTGCTGCTGCTTTCGGTTTTCTGCTGCACTTTATAGTTTCAATAAACATATTAGCCACAGTTGCTCCCCACTCTCCACGTCTTGTGTATTTTGTAGCTCACTTATTTAATATTTTTCCCGCAGCAGCAGTTGCACGTAATTTCTAAACATAAAGCCGCCGTTTTGCACCGCAATGATTTCCGGCTGACGCGCCCGCTGGCCATACTCCATGCCCCCCCCGCCACTTTTCCTCTCCAGAATCCGACTGGGTATCGCGACTCTCGACTCTCGGCCTGTCTCGACTCTCGTCGTTGACTCTCGACTCTCGGCCTGCACACATTGTTAACGTCATTCACTGACTGAAATATCAAGCGTGAGAAAATCTATTATTATCTATAGCTCGATGTGTGCAGCCTGAGCTTTAGCCCACAGCTTCTAATGCTAGTTACGCTCCACTCCGGCTCAGCTCCGGCTGTGTGGCACAGCTCGCAAAGCGGAACTAGAGGCTAGGGACTGTGTTTGGGATTGGGAGCGGGAGATGACATTGCGACGACGTCATCTATCTAATGGGCCCGACCTAAGCAGTCAGGCAAACAAGCCAAGCAGCTAAGCTGCCGGTTAAGTAGTCAATAAAAAAGCTAACAAAGCTACTTATATGGTTTAGGTGTGCAATAAAACCCATAAGATACAGATACAGCTGATATAACTATATGTAAAACTGTATCAGAATAAATAGAGTTTGTTATAGAAATGAATATGTTTAAATGAAAAGATACTGTGTATCTATAAGGTGCAGATTAAACTGTAGCATGTCTTTCCATCTTTCAGTTATTATTTCATGTATAATAGAAGTAGATTTATCTGTATCACTTGTAAAAATAGCAGTTCAATACATTTTGCAATCGATATGCTGATATAACTATGTAAAACTATATCAGAATAAATAGAGTTTGTTCAAGAAATGAATATGCGTAAATAAAAAGATACTGTGTATCTATAAGATGCATCTTTCCGCCTTCCAGTTATTATTTAGTTAATAATACTCAATGTTAATAAATAAATAAGTAGATTTATCTGTAGCAGTTGTAAAAATATCAGTTGAATACATATGCTGATATAACGATGTAAAACTATATCAGAATAAATAGAGTTTGTTAAAGAAACGATCATGTAATACTATGTATCTATAAGATACAGATTTAACTGTATTATCTATTCACTTCTTATAGTTATTATTTCATCTATAATACTTGTTTATGTTAATAAATAAATAAGTAGATTTATCTGTATCACTCGTAAGAATATCAGTTAAAATATATTTCGGATACGTCAGCTATTTATTTGCATCTCAGAGCTATCTGACAGCATCGGCTCTTAACGGGCAAGCAATTACAGTCACTAACTATTAATTACAACAATTTACACCCTTTTTGTGTTAGGTTATGGTCGGGTCGATAGCATAACATTTATAAATAGAGACATGAGTAAATTTATTATACTCTCTGGCAATGATCTCATTACAATTTAATGCCACGAGAAATACGATACCATATACTATATACTATATACGCAGGCGCAGAAAATTTAAATTAATTTCATTTAAAAACCACTTAGGCCCACCCCCAAGTGGCACAAGTACCACGGGTCTGCGGGTCTTGCAGCTCGCCAAGTGACAAAGTGCGGCATGGGCCAACTTGTTAGCATATGTTAATTAAAGCGGGCGAGCTAACTGCCACAGATACAAGTCAGAGAATCAGACTCGAGACCCGTTGCCTGCTGCCACAGATCGCAGTCATATGGGTGACTTATGGGCTCAGATCTTTGCCAATTGGCAATTGCCAGACGGCAGCGGTAGTTGGCCAACATTCTGGCATATAACTTCATTCAGACTGGTTGTCGTACTCAATGCAAATGCCAATAAGTATTCACATGTATCTCACAGATACAATTCGATTTGCGCCCAATTTCAACGCCTCAGCTCAGCAATACCAAGTGACTCATTGTCTGCTCTACACATGTATCTCAATCGTGTGTGTGTATCTTTGCCACAGATTTCGCTAACCGATTTTCTATAATAATTTTTCAATATTTTTCGCTGCGTTGGCGCTGCAACTGATTTGTAATGCATAATACAAACAGAACTCCTATTGATTTATTTCCATGCATAATTTTCTCATAAACATTGTGGGTGAACTGTCAGCAACTGTGCAATATTGACATGCACTGAGCGAAATTCTAGATGAGTATAGATGAAGTCGATAAATAGTAACTCATTAAGCAACATTTTAAGCTAGTTTCTATAGCTTCCATTTACTTTAAATGTGAATATATACTTTCAAAAGTATTTCTGCAAGTGTACGCAATATTGACATGCACTGAGCGAAATTCGATATGAGAATAGTTGGAGTTAATTAGTAGTAACTCATTAAGCAACATTTTAAGCTAGTTTCTATACTTTCCCTTTACTTTAAATGTGAATATCATCATCATTTTATAAATATTTCTGCAAGTGTACGCAACAATGCAATATTGACATGCACTGAGCGAAATTCTATATGAGAATAGTTGGAGTCAATTAGTAGTAACTCATCAAACCATATTTTAAACTCCCTTTCAAAAGTGTCTATATAATTCTATAAATATTTCTGCAAGTGTACGCTCAAGTATTTCATTGTCTAGTGTGACTTGATATCTTATACTCAAATATTTCTTTCTCATCTGCTGCTTGTGACGCACTCGAAATTGACATAATTGCCTGATTGCGTGTGGCACATTAAGTTCTCGCTAGTATTTGGAGCAGGAAGCGTTGAAATGAAATGAAATTAGAAGCATCTTTCAGTTTACTTCAGTTCCCATAGCAGTAGCTACCGTTAGAGTTTCAACTGTAACAAGTTATGGCCCAAACGCTGTGCTGCTTGTAATTTGGCCAACAACAAAAGTCAGCTCAAATAGCAGCAGCAGCAGCAGGAGCCAAAACCGTGGGAGCTGCTTAGCTTCCGTTGCTACAATTTCAGTTGTTTCTCGATGGCGTGACCACCAGGCGAGTGAATTCAATTCCAATTTCAAGTCGAGTGTCGCTGCTTGTCGATGTCGACACTTGGCTACACTAAATATCTTTTCCCCCACCCTCACTCCCCGCCTCCCACCCTCTTCGCATTCCAACTTACACGGACTCAAAACGGCGATGGCGATAACAATTTTTGCGCCCATGGCGTTGACGTTTTGCACTTATTTATACCAAAAAGGCCTGGCTAACTAAGCTCAACTCTGCTCAGCGTTCTGAGCTGAGCTTGATTCTCTTTACTTTTATTTTTGTGCTGATTTGAATCTCCTTGGTTGAGTTGAGTTGGCTGTAGAATTATGGCTGTCATCAGCCTTGCAGTTGACATAAACACTCACTGGCCGCAGGGGGTCGACTTGCCAGTTGCCAGTTGTCTGTTTGCCAGTTGCCAGTTGCCAGTTGCCTGTTCTGTCAGAGAACCTTTTGTTCATCATTATCAACTGTGAGCCATTTGCATGCCCTGCACGCAGCCTTTGGGGCAGGCCTATAAAGCGTGTTGATCTGGACATAGGACATTTATACTCTAACTAGAGGGTGGAATGATTTTTCGAGTGAAATGGTAACAGTTTGTAGAGAATCTTTTTATATAAAAATGAAAAGTGAAGCATTCTAGTAAAAGTATAATTATAATGACAATATTTATAGTATTTTATAGCATCTTATAATGATGATTATATTCCAATAATTATGAATAAAATACTGTAAGCAAAACATTCATTACAGTTTGATTGTTATGCTTCATAATAGATACATATTGTGGGAAGAACTTAACTTAAAACTTAGCTTGAAGTTGAGTTAGTTGGGTGAGTAAATCTAATAGTTTCATTTAACTAAAGAGACCTATTCTTTGTTATGCTTTCTTATAGATACATTTTGAGGAACAACTTGGCTAAGATCACAGCTTTAATTTGATTTAGTTTGGTGAGTAAATCTAATAGTTTCATTTAACTAAAGAGACCCATTCTTTGTTATGCTTTCTTATAGATACATTTTGAGGAACAACTTGGCTAAGATCTCAGCTTTAATTTAAGTTAGTTGGGTGAGTAAATCTAATAGCTTAATTTAACTAAAGAGACCTATTCTTTGTTGTGCTTTCTTATAGAATTTTGTGTAACAACTTGACGAAGATCCTAGCTTTATTTTGAGTCAGTTGGTTGAGTAAATTTGAGAGTTTTATTTAACTAGAGAGCCCTATCCTTCTGTCGTTATATACTTCACTCCAAATAGACATAGCCCAGCTCGATTAGAGTATTTAGCACTTCACCATAGTAGAATCCCTGTCGTTATTGTCTTTTATTTTCTTTTCTTTTTTTATCAGCGCACACTAAATAATAAAATATGCTTTTAATCACATTTCCGCTGTGCTCTGTTGCTGCTGTTGTTGCTGTTATTGTTGGAGTTGCAGTTGCCACAACAGCACAAATAATTCCACACGAAACTAAAGTAAATCATTTGAAAATTTATGGGCCAACAAACCAAAATGATGAACGAACATACGCACGTCTGGTCGCCCCCCTTGCTCTATAGTAGTACTACTCCATAGTAGACTGTTTAGAGACTGTCGGAGGGGGGAGAGGAGTGGGGAGTAAACTGATTAATATGCGCACCACATTTGTTTTATAAAATCCATAATTGGTTCTACTGTACTTACGCACTGTGCGCCTCAGCGTGTGTGTGTGTGTGTGTGTGAGTGTGCGTCTGTGTGTTGTTGTATTATGATACACAAACAATCGAGACACTTATGGTCAACACTTTAGAGCCAGATTTGGGCCGCTGCCTGCCTTGCCTGCTGGCCTCAAAAAGGCAGCCCCAAAAAGATCAAACATATCAAGAGTGGCACTGGCTCCACGGCACACACACACGGCACACCACAAAGAGCCAATGACCCAAGTGGCTGCTCGAGTCGAGTCGACTCGCATGGATCGCGTCTCCATTCGCGCCCCTATTTGCTTAGGTCGCCAAAAATGGGTCTGGCATACGCATAAATATCAAACTACTACGACACGCACTCATATACGATTTCTTGCTATATAAATCTACTATATAATTATATATATATGTCTGTTTTTATATCCGACTCATTCGCTCATTTGTGCCTCGTTTTATTTGTGCTACGTGTTTTGTTTCTCCAATGAGACGAATCTTGTATCTCGACTTGGCTTCGATTGGATGGCATATGCTATATCAGCTACTACTATATGGATTGAACAATTGCAAAAGCTATATATGAGTGTGTGTGTGTGCGAGTGTGTGTGTTGTTGTTATTGCTACAATTATGAGGTTTAATAGACGCCGTTATTGTTGTAAATCAAAGCACATTGTGACACTTATGACAACTAAAGTAGCTCACATAACCGTACAGTATTTTTTAAAAAGATTCGTGTCGATCGAAGCGAATTGAATCGAACGGAATCGAATCGCTCAATCAATCAGCCGCTCTATATGGTAATGAAATTGATAGCTTGACTGGACTCTGAGTAATGATAATCGTATGAACCATTTGGCACTACCAAATGCAGGTCAAATTTGTGTTAACTAAATTGGATATGAATAAGGGAAATGGTAAGGTAAGAAGTAAAATTGGGACAGCTATGACTTGTAGAACTTAACATCAAGCAGGAATAAATTCCCCAAAATTATAAAATAAATAAATAAAATAAATACATAAAAAATAAATTAAATATAGGTAAATATTTCATATATATTTCGCATTTATAAACTTATTTTCTATACTTAATTATACTCGTACTGAGGCACATCTGCCAAATCGGAACCTAATATCATTATTATTTGAAAAAAAATTCTCCCAAAATATAAAATAAATAAATGACTTATAGATAAAATATAAGTACATTTTTTATATTTATTTCGCATTTATAAACTTATTCTCTATACTCAATTATACTCCTACTGAGGCACATCAGCCAAATCAGAACCTAATATCATTATTATAAGCAAAAAAATTCTCCAAAATTATAAAATAAATGCAGAAAATAAATATATAATATAAAGATAAATATAAGCAACTTTTTTATATTTATTTCGCATTTATATATACAATATTCAGCCACAATTATACCCCTCTGAGGCACATCTGCCAAATAATGTTCCCTGCCTTTCACCCTCATTCTCTTCAATGTTCTCTCTATGTTCTATGCTATTCCCATTCTCACTTCTTCTCCATTTCGCCATGCTCTCCCACACATGCTCATTTGTTTCGCCAATTAATCACTAAACTGGCGCTTGGCAGAAAAGAAAGTAATGCGAAGCAACTTCCATCCATCAAGAGCGCATTTGTCAAAGGTCACTTCCAAAAAAAGGCCACACACATACAGCAGGTTGCAACTACTACCATATACCTGTACAGGTAGCATAATTGATGTCTTACTTTTTCACTTTTTTGCCACAATTTTCAATTTGAAATTGAGCGTGCGAATTGTGCACCCTAATTATGGGATGAGGTTGAAGTAAAATGTATCTACAGTGTGTGCTAGAATTGTACTCGTATTTCCGCCGGAATTAAATGTATCTTTTTGTAATTATTTTCAGAGCTGCCACACATCACATTAAAGTCGATAATCCGCTTATATAATATGGAGGAGAGAGAGGTCTTTTAGTTCTTTAGTGTGGGCGTCAACGGAAGTAACTGCTGTAGAGCCCACCTAGACAGCTTAAGATCGTCTTAGGTGGGTATTTGTCTCAATCGATTATGTTGCATGTATCTAATGAAGTTATTATCGAACATTTAGCTCGGGATTAAAATTATAAAGATAACGTAAGCTGGCGCCCAGTTACTGTAGAAAGAAAGAAACCTAAAGAATAGCTATGAGTAGAGAATACTGAGTACTGAGCACTGACTACCGAATCACGATTAAGCAGTTGCTTGATTCCATTTACATGCAAGCACATTGAATGGGATAATGTTTAGTTTTTGTTTGTTTTCGTTTGTTTTGTTTAAGAAATTCCAGTAGCAAATTGTTGCGTGCGGGCCACATTTGCTGCAACAGTTGCAGATACAATATCTTTTGCCACAACAACAACTGCACCTGACAGTTGCTGCGCGGGGGAGCCCAAGCATCAATTGTCCACGATGTCGTCTTTGTCGTCTTTGTGTTGTTGTGTTTGTCGCTTTTGGAAAATTTGCGCAAATACTCAAATTAAATTCCAATTCATTGAGAGGCACACACACACTCCTCGTTCCTCGTCTTGGAGCAAAAGAAAAAGTAGCAACCGCTTGAGAATTGCTAAGGAAGGCTAGTTGCAGTTGGAGGTTTCGGTTGGACTCGGATACGGATTCGGATTCGGCTGCTTACAATGCGCCATGCTCAACATTAACATAAAACAAATTATTCCAACGTGACTTAGCCATAAATGAATGAAACGTCGCCAAACAACTTGCTTTGAATTGGTTTAACTCGAGCTAGACGAATCTCAAACCGAACCAAATCGAAGCAGTTGGCATTTTCCAACACTGGTAGCCTAAGGACTACTTTTTGAATTATTAAGCTGAAATATCTTGTTGATAATTCCCTCAAATATATATACTATAGATACTATCTTGTCACCTCACACTCCCAGCTCTTCAGTTAGAGTATTAGCATTATCTTTAAGGCTGGAATTGAGTTATTTTGCTGTTGTTTTAATAACTCTGCAGCCATGTTATATCACCTTGTGACATGACATCACAACACACAGAGGCAACACAGACTGAGAATGCAACTGGGAGCCAAGACAGCGGACTAAGCTTGCCACTTGAACTGGCACTGGGATTGAGATTGAGACCGAGCCTGGGATTGGCGACTGAAACTGCGGCACGTACGTCACGATATGAGCACAAATCAACAACAACAACAATACACACAGCTAAACGAGTGGCACACAAACAAAAAGGAAGAGAAGACAGCAGAAAAAATATCATCGAAATATGTGCATTAAATGTGCATTGGCATTAATCGATGATGCTGAACGATCATCATCATATCGTATGGTATATATACACACTACTACTACTACTACTACTACTGCTATATGGAGGAGTACTGTTAGCCCGAACAATATCGGTCATGTTCCAGTTGCCCGGCACACTGGGCAAGCCACCCAAAGCCAACCTCTGACTCTGTGGGTGCACCGACGACCGATCGACGTGCAAAGCCACACAACAACAACAACAACAAGCAGCGAAAAAAATGTGTAAATAATTTATAAATGTAGTTTTTTATAGCCTGTACTTGTGGGGTATAAAAGGGTTTAATGATTGTGTGTGTATAATTATTGTAAAAAGAGCGAAAATTTATGTATTTTAACATTGATATATTGACTTAACGATAAGATAAAGGTACCGATGATTATGATACATTTATTGGTGAAATGGTTATAACTTTCACATCTCTGATCAGTTGGTTATAGTATAGGACTAACTGGCTCAATTAATTCATACTGTACATATTACTGTACTTCATTTAACTGCACTTTATTTGACTGTACTTCATTTGACTATACTTCATTTAACTCTACTTCATTCGCCTCTAATTCCACCTACACCTCTCCTTCTATTGTTAAGCCTTAATACAAAAGTCTAAGCACTTCGTTTTCTTCCGTCGATGCCGCCCGACTGTAGTCTTTTTAAATGTCTTTTTTTAGTTTCTCTCTTCAACTGAACTGAACTTCACGTATTGTAACTGCAGGGTGACTTCAGGACGATTTGGAGTCGAGCACTCAGTCGACACAGTTGCATATATTAGCATACACAATTAGCCAGACCAGCATAGGATGGGGGAGAGTGCTGGATGGGTGGGGGTGGGGGGTAACAGAGTCGCAATTGTCGTGATCTAACTGCACATTTATGAGCCGTATTTAAGGCAAATAAATCAATTTTTATGAGCAACTTGTAGAGCTACTGTTATGCTTTCATTAGTTGTGTAAACAGGATCAGCTCAACGTGCTACTCGTACCTCAAATATTGTATTACAGGGTATATGCAGGTGTTAAATTGCCATCTCATTACGCTGACAGCACAGTCCCCACACACACAGATACAGATGGCAACTGTGTGGTCTCTGTGGTTTTCCAAATCAAAGGCTCTAAAGTGTAAACAGCGGCAAATGAACAACTGAACCACTGAACAATCCAACAACCGAACAACCGAACAACCGTAGATTGCCGTCGATCGGCGGCTTGTTGTCCTAATAATTGTGTAAACAACAATGACGCGTACGCTCTGCTCTCTGGTCTCTGGCCAGCACTTCCCTAAGGAGAATAGGCAAACACAGCGGCTTGCTTTTAACTTGGCCAAAAGGCAGGCCGGTCAGCCAGCCACTGGCCAAGAACAAAATGCATTTGTCTGGCATTTAGAGTTTGGCTAATTTCCCTTCAGCTGCAGCTGCCTCAGCCTCAGCCTCAGGTCTCCTCAGCTCTTGAGCAATTCAAATACATAGTAATAACAATAATAACAAATACTAATGGTGAACAAATAGCCAAGCGTAATCCTCACACAACCATAATTCTCCAGCTCCAATGATCATTGGGTAAAAGTGCCAGAGAGAGACTCTTCTTTCACTCTTTAACTCTGAAACTCTCCAAAGAGTTCAGTTCAAACAACTGTTTCGGTTGCACTTGCTGACATAACTGTGCAAAAAGCCAAAGACTTCTAAAGTATCTAACCGATGTGCCTTGCCTCCCTTCTTGGCCCCGCCCTGATGTCATCACTTGACTGGAATTATAGACACATGATTAAGTTATTACAAGCGCTAACTTCCGTCTATTAGTTCAACAGAAACAACACTAATCATAGGTTAACGTATGCACAACTCCTTATCTTGATCTTGTTCACACGGATCAAAAAACCACAATAATTTTAATAGAATTTAATTCCATGCAAAACAATTGAAGAGCGTCAATGGATGAGTGCAGTTATTGAAAGCCGGAATAAGCGCTGGGGAATGTTGCTGACATTTCTCTGCAGTAATAAAATCGATTCCGCTTGATTGGACATAACAGTTTAGATGAGTCAGTTAAGGGGATTAACGGAAGGTGAAGTAAATTTATAAGAATTTATTTCTGTAATATCAAAGTAGGGGATTCTTAATTTCCTCAATTCTAAAGTGTTCTTAGAACTTTTTGAGAGTTTTAATTTATTAACTAATATGTTATATATGCTTAATAAATTCACTATTGAATTAATATTGATATCCGCCGCCATTAACTCAATTTAGTTTATAACTTTTCAGTCAGCTTTCTAGGCCTATAAAAATACCTGTACCTTGACTCAACACGCACTCGCATAAATCTATCACTCGCAACATAATTCAAAAGCCATAAAACGTTTGAGAAATGAGAAATAGAAACAAAATGGTTGCTACTACTATAATATTTGGAGAATAGACTTTGATAGAAAAGAGTGTACAACTATTTTCAATGCAAGGCGCAATTTCCTGTCGTAAATATTGAAAATTGTGGGCCAAAGCCAAGCCCAGTTGCCCAGTTACAGGCAGACATGGTGGATTCAGAGTGGCACATGACGAGTTGGCCATAAGCTAATAGCTTCATTACCACTTCATAAAGTCACGTTATTATTACGCTCGCCTGTCAGTATACTATTAAAATGAAATGTTCTGCGATTGACATGCGTTCAGTGTTGATGTTGATGTCGATGTCGAATTTCGTTTCATTGCATCTGCCAATTTAACAAAAGGCCCCAAACTGACAGAATATCCCCCTCCATGTCCATTATAATTAAGTTGTGCAGTTGTTGCTAAGAACCAGCCACATGTTATGGCTATAGAAACTTATTTCGTCGTCGTTTAAGACATATCATTTATGGCCTTTTCGGTTATTATGCAAAACTTGTTCGCTCGTCAGTCGGTGCATTCATCAAGTTATTGAACTCACCGACCGATCGAGAGAGCCCAACAATCGAACAGGTCGAAACAATTGGACATGTGTCAGAAGAAAGCTTTTGGGGCGGCATTACAAATGGAAATAATACCAGGCAGACGCTTTGACTGATGTAACTGTAAAACGACGGTTCTTAATGCTTAATGAAAATATTGTTTTAAAACAAATAAAATGAAATAAATTATTCCCGGCGTTTATGCTAATCTCCAAGTTCTTTTTGTCCTCTCAATTAAATGCACATTTCGTATGGCCGCCATGCACTTTGCCTCCCAAAAAAAAACAAAAACTACAAGCGACAATCGAACATAATTAATATGCAGCAAGAGAGCTATTCCAATCGATTCCCATTGACCAAAAGCCCCCGTTGCACAGGAAATGAAGCATAAAATGGATGTTGAAATATTTTACATTATTATTTTACTTGATTATTGTAATTATATGCACAGCGCACAATTTGCTTACATTGATTTTAATAGTCAAACTGTAACTAAATCCCAATACGAGTACGAATACGCCTCCATAGTATCGATCGAGTGTGTGTGTGTGTGTGTGTGTGTGTGTGTGTGTGTGTACACCCGGAGCTTAGCGTTTTTTGGGGCAGGGCGTGGAGAGGTCGTAGCTTGACTTAATTCCCACATTAAGCCACAACAGCACAAATGATTCGCAAGGCAAGTTTACTGATTCAATTCAATGACATGAGCATAGAGTATAGAAAGTTGAATGAGTAATTAAATACGCTGTGAAAAGTGCGAGGAAATTGCAAGTAAACATTAATATAAATGCTGAGAATTTCTATTATAATTTACATGTAACATGCATTACATTTACTATAGTTTAATATTGCTTCATTCTGGCAGTAATCGATGTACCCAAAGCCAGCTGGCTATACTCTATACAATTGATATAGTACTTTGCATAGCATCTTTAATCACGTTTTTATTGTTTGTTGCACAAATGAAAACGAAAATTCCCGCCGAAGCATTAACACTAGACACAGAGACACACGGACTTGGACAGACTCAGGCCAGGCCAGGCAATTATAGCCATTGACCAAGTTGTCTTGATTGGCCTTACATAGCTTGAACTCGTTGTTGTTGTTGTAGTTGTTGCAGATAGTTACTATTGTGGGTGGTGTGTAAAAGAGCTGAATAATGATTGAATGCCGACTTGAGGTCGTCGCGAATGCCATCTCAATGGATGATGGATCATGGGAAATAGTTCCCCCATACGTATGTAAATTGTGCAGAAAGGACCACACACACTGAGAGAAAAAGCTTTTCACTTAAATGCTAAGTAAAAACGTCAACAGAAACAACAATAATAACAAATGCCAGTTACCATTTCGACATAATTAAAACGCAATCGCCGACAAGCCCCAAAGGAAAACAGAAACCGAAACAGAAACCGAAACAGACAAATGGAGATGGAGCTGGTGATGGAGAGGTAGAGAAAAATAGAAACCATTTAAGGCCTTTGCACATTCGATACGCTTGTTGCGCGCTTTTATCGTTGGATTGTCTAAATTATCACACACAAAACAACACACAACAATTGACACTAACAACAAAAATTATCAACAACTGATTGCCTAAGCAAACGCAAACACAAACCCAAAAAAAAAACATCCCAAAAGGCATACTTAACACTTTTTGGAGCCCAACAAACAAGCTAAGAGAGAGGTGGGGGCAGCAGGGGGGCTCACACATATTGGCATTTGTTTCAGCAACGCACGAGTTGAGCGGTCTCCACATTGATTTGAATTATCTTTTTTAGAGGGTATCTCAGGTGCTAATTGGCAGAGACAACAAGATACTATCCATTCCCAAGTGCCAGATACAATTGAAGTTCGGTCTGATTTAGCATAAAGTTAACTGTTAACTATACTTGGCATTCACAGAGAATCCATTGACATTTTCATTACCAATGAAAAACAAAAGACTTAAGCCACAAACCTGCGTACGTAGAACTCATATTTTATTTAGCAGTTCCATAGTCGATTTGTTCGAATCAGCTACCAAAAGCTACTAACAAAACGAAAAGCTAAATAATACATACGTCTAGGCAATCAATTAACTGAAATTCTTATACCCAGCGGGTGGGCGACAGTTTCAGCGTGGCTCGTTAGGCGTTTCTCATAGTATCTCTGGCGGAACAATTTCATTTTTATTGACAAATAAAGTTATTAAGCGCCACGGGATCGAGCCATAGATTATGAGTGTATATGTATGCATGCATTATTAAATGTTAAATTTATTTAGATTTCGATCGGCAGTTGGCGAAAAAACAAAACGAAATATAGAAGTAGAAGTAGAAATATATGCATAAGCGAAACACAACAATCGCATACTCAGAATTCAAACATAGGTGTGAATTAGTCGTAATGACATCATTGAACTTTAACTTGCCAACTTGTAGAGTTGAACCTCCCATATAGGTATACGTACTCGCTACAACTGAAGCTTGCCAACAAACACACCTTATACAATAGCTAATAATGCGCTAATCGATGCGGCGAGTGTTCGACGAGGAGATATCCTGTAAACTACAAAGAGTTCTATAAGAAATTTTGGAGTAAAGTAGACAATTACTATACCTCTAATATACCTAAATATAATTAGTAACAGCGCTTATATACCCCACTGCTCAACCCCTCCAGGGTATCTACTGCAAAGAAAAATGTGCAAATATCATATTCACAATCGTTTTCAATCAGTCCAACTCGATTAAAAATGGAAATGGGTTCAATGTATAATTGTTTAACACCAGCCTAATGTCAAGACAAATTTCTATCAATTCAGCGAAATGATCTACATTGTAAATTAATAGATAAACATTTAGCGATTTAATGAGTAATTCTCATTATTAATAAGTTATTATTGGAGAATTCTGTTGAAGCAGGTGCTAAGTGAGGATTCATAGTAATGGGAGACTGAAACTAATGATTACTCGCCGAGCTCTATTGAAATTCCTATGAGGTGAGAACTAGTTCTATATATTGTCTCGCATTGAATAGAACAATGGCATATATATCAAATGCTACTGTCGAATACAGAGATAAAGCTTTAGCTATACTTGTAACAGAGAGTGTGAATAGATTTCAAAACACGTACGATCGATCCTTTTTGTAATGCAAATCTCTCGTCCATTAATATATTCCTATCCATTGTGTGAACGATTTATGATCGCCTGGCGGGCTCTGTGCATTAATTTATGACACAGACTGTTACAATTAAAAGATAAACGGCCGCTTTACATTGGAAACGCACCGCTAAATATCCAGAGATGAGCAGAGTTCGGGCAAATAATAAATAATACTCCATACTAAAAACCGGTTAAATGCATTTTGTGTAACAAACAATGTGTCAACAACAAGTAATACACAACAGCATAGAGGTGTAGAAAATATAAAAGGAAAATGTTTGACATTAGGAACAGGCCGGGCCGGGCAGCTGCCCCAAATGGGAGCCCCAAAGAAAAGGTAGATGCAGTGCAAGAAGAAGAAGAAGTCATCTAGCTAAACATTTCAATTTTAATTAAGCATGATAAATGATTTCACTTGGACGCATAAATCTCTTTTACAGTCTCGCTCGATGAAACAATGAAGTTCTTTTGTTTAAGCGGAAAAAAACACGAAATTTGTTACGTTTCGGAGCAGAGTGTCTCCCCCCAGTCTCCATCTCCCTATAAGAAAAGATAAGAGCTGCCCTTTAGCTGTGAAGAAAATTGATTTGAAATTAATGCAAGAATTTGTTATAGAAAAAATAACAAGCTCGCCTTTGAATCGGTCGAGAAAAAGCTGTTACGAGTCAATAAGCCCAACGATTTGAATTGATATCGTTTAGAGAAATGTCCATTCGGCACCCCAAAAGAAACAAAAAATAGATTTCGAACGAGTATTTAATAAATATGCATGCGGCAAATGGACCAAACCAGCTCGATAGATTCAAATTTTCGGAGATCTTGTCTCAATTGCTAACAAAAACAAAAGCCAACACGATATATTTTCAATTTCTATTGTATATTTACTAAGTAGTATTACGGTTTAGATAAGCAAATGTTTATGGCACTTGCCCGATTGTTTTCACTGAGATAATTACGTCCAACATGATTGCGGGTATGGTAAACAGTTAGCTGGCTTTTAGAAAACTATATTTTAATAAATATTTCTATTTCTTATGAGTCAACTAAGGCAACAAATTGTACAAATTGTAATTCCTAGCTCATGCTCTATAAAAATCGGCGTAGAGTCTTTAGGCATTAACATTCCTATAAGCGAGAATCTGTAGTTAACACGATATTTTTCAATTTCTATTGTATATTCACTAAGTAGTATTACGGCAAATGTTTATGGCACTTGCCCGATTGTTTTCACTGAGATAATTATGTTCAACATGATTGCGGGTATGGTAAACAGTTAGCTGGCTCTTAGAAAACTATATTTTTATAATTATTCCTAAGTCTCATGCGTCAACTAGGCAACAAATTGTACAAATTGTAATTCCAAGCTCATGCTCTATAAAAATTGGCATCGAGTCTTTGGGCATTAACATTCCTATAAGCGAGAATCTGTAGTTTACAGCGTGAATTCCTGGCAGGAAAAGTTCTGCATGGAGTAGCCGTAAGTGCTAATAAATTGTAATACAAATACATTAAAACTAAAGACTAATTAAATGACTGTACTGAACTGGCGAATGGACTTGGGGCACACAGCACAGCACAGCACAGACTTAATCGACTCGAGGCAAATCTTGTGAGCAAATTGTGCTGTAATCTCTTTCTGCTGCTGCTCTGCTTTTTTGCCACAGACTGAGTGTGTGTGTGTGTGTGTGGAGTGTATGGTCATTAATTCGCACTTAATATGCTTTTTATGGCCATGCGTCCATGGACGGTTCGGTTTGGTCGGTTCGGGCCCAGGTCCATTTGCAACGGTGCGAGGTTATGTGTGCAAAACAATTATTCCGCAATTAAACAGTTTGCACTTCGCAAAATGCAGTCGGACTGACGGACAGCCATACATATTAATGAAGTCGCTGCTGCTGCCTCCTCTCTCTCTTGGGAAAGTGCTGAACAAATCACTTAAGCGGCATGCGGCAACATGTTGCAACATCGTCGTCACCCCGAGGCAAATGACCACCAACAGCAGCGGCAGCCGCAGCAACGGCGACAATGCGTCGCACAGCGTTTTTCTAGTTCGCGATATCAACAAAAGGGAGTGTTAAATATGTTGCAAGCTCACCTCGACCACATCGCGAGTCTGTCCCACTGTCCTGCCACAGCAGCAGCAGCAGCAGCAGCAGCAGCACAACCATCCGTTCTAATTGCTGCCTCACAATCTGGACCTAAATGTGGCCTGGTTTGCTTGGCCTGGCCTGGCCTTTAACGGCCTGGTCATCATTGCGCTGGCCATCATTGTTTCTCTGCTGCTTTTTCATCTACTACTACAACTACTACTACTATAACATATCTTCCTCTTGCACTACCTCGCATCTGCGTATGATTTTTTTGTGGCAATTATTCACTTAAAGCATCAGGCATCAAGTGTCATGCTGAGTTGCAAGCTCAAGAGTGCCACAAGAGCATTAAACATTTAAGAAGGAAAACGTACAACTTACCCCAAACGACGCAGCAGATACCCTGTAAAGACAAGACAGATAAGCTGTTGAGAATGAGGATATTCTGTCATAATATTTATTTTAAAATTATATTATTTAAGTCTTTATATACAGTCTAAAAGATACTTAATAGATGGCAATAAATTGAAGACTTAAATTTTGAAAATATTTTGTTAGTTTTTATTAGATTTTTTACATTACATTTGCTTATTATATTTAGCTCTTCCATTTTATATAAGTTAATAATTATTTAAAATTATTATTCCTTTTTTTAAGCGCATTATTTCAATCAATCAATCGACCCTAAAACTCATATTGCTCTACACCTGTCAAAAATGTCATTAAGCCCCTTTGAGCTGCTCAGTTTTGGGGCCGTTTATGACAAACTGCAAATTAAAATAAAAAAAGGAAAAATGTATAAAAAATACTTAATGAAAAAGTAAAATAGCAAAACGTCTGTCTGTCTGTCTGTGTCTGACCTGGGCCTTTAATTCCGACAATTGTTCCTATTAATAAAGCAATTCCAAAACGATTAAGAGCAACGGCAACAAAGTGACCATAATAAATATGTGAGAGGGGTTCTTTACATACAGCATCTATATACACGTATGTGTGTGTGTGTGTGAGAGTGTGTGTGTCTGGTGGCTGATGGTTGATGGCCTCACTGGACATTTATAGCCATCTCCAGTTGATGAGTGGTCACAAATGCGTGGCAGTTGCAACACACATAAGGCTGCATGAGACTATCTGACTCTCTGACTCTGACTCTGACTGTGGTGAACTTTAACGGGTTGAGGGGTTAGCTTTTGGCCAAGCCAAACAGTTATAAATCACAACAGGCAGGGCTGTGATGCTGTGATGTGCGGTGGCCGGCAACAGTTTCACATAATGTTGCCACAGCCACAGAGGCAGAGGCAATTCCAATGGCAATGGCAAAAGGCAAATGGCGGGGCGACGCTTTCCTTTTCTGACGTTGCGGCGCCATAAATTTAATTTGAAATTAATTTTTTTGCTGCTGTGGTGTGCTAGCGGTGCTAGTGGTGGTGGTGCTCTATGCCACACAGTGTAGCACAAATGGTTGTTGGATCATCAAAATGCTAAGCTATGTAAATGATAAGCACAATGCACGAGCTGCCAGCAGCTCCAGCTCCAGCTCTTGCTCTTGCCTCTTGCCACATGCCCCCTCCACAGAGTCTTTGGCTTATTTTTGCACGCCAACTAAATATGGTAAGGCACGCATTTGTTGTAAAATGCAAAATTGAATATCGAGTGCAGCACAGCACAAGACCAAGCCAAGAGGCGAGAGGCAAGAGGCGGCCAGGCGGCACAACAAACTGTGCCACAGTCTGTGGCAGTAGCAGCAGCAGCAGTAGCTACTTTTTGGGCACTTTTGTAATTATGAGCAATGCACTCGATAAAAATTGAAGTTTTCATTTCGCGAAAGTTTCCCGCTGCCACATTTGAATGCCACAACAACAGCAGCAGCAGTAGCAGCAGCAGTAGCTACATTTATTGTTCTGCCCGTTAAGGTAAGGCCAGGCAGAGGCAGGCAGGAAAACAAAAGATGCAACAAGTTGCAACAGTTGGCTTAAAGATGCCACCGACCGCAAGGGCATGCGAACTAAATTTCGTACAATTATGAGACCAAAAAGCAGACAGACGAAGGACCCACAACGTGCACTGAGAGAAATGTAACGAAGCAAAACACTTATGGCTATATAAAACAGATTTTATTCAGCTTAAGTTAACAGCAATATACACTGCAGCAAATTAGACCAAACGTATATTTTCGTTAGGAGTTTATTCAGACATTTCTTCAGTGTAGTTTGCCTGCCTTTCTCGCAGTGTAGCTGTGGGCAAACGGTAGCAGTAACCGCAACAAAACAATTGACTTGCATGTGGGAGGTCCTGCAACTGCCACAGTGGCACAGTGCAGCCTCCATAATGACAACAACCGCAACGTAGCCGAGACCACCAACATGTTGCATGCAAATTTCTCCTCCATTACTCCTGCCTCCCTCTCTCTCTGCTGCAGCAGGCGACAAACTTACGAATTGCTCATGTCATAGCGGGAGGGGAGAGTCAGGGTTTTTTGGGTGGTTTTCGGGTGGATTTAGTTTGCTCTGTGGTGGTGGTGGCTCCACAGGAAATGAGCGCCACGATCATAATCTCTATGGGAAGCTACTGTTTGAAACATTTTGGAGCTGCTGCTGCCGCTGCTGCTGCTGTTGTTGTTGCTGATTGGCATTAATAATGGATTATCACGATCAGACGGACGGTTGGCGGGGCAACAGGGGGCGGCGTGTATGGAAATATTGGGCAAACTGGGAGTACTTTTTGCTTCGTAAACTTTCCTTAACAGTTTCTGTTTTGGTTGGTTTTTTTTTTTTTGTCTTGCTTTCATATCGTGCGATCATCAAATAATGTGAACGTGTGATCAACGCTTCGCTCTTGGGTTTGTTTTTTTTTTTTTTGGGCTGTGGCTGGGGCTGCAAGCTAAGTGTTGAGAGCCTGGGTTCAGGTCTCGTGTGTTACACTAACTTATTTATGCGAAATATTTTGAAATCGTGTTTGCAGTGCAAGCGTGCGCTTGGACAGACGGACGTTCGACTGGACCGGACCGAAGAGCCATACCGGCCACAAAACTCTCATACGTGGCTCTCTTTTTCGTTTTGGCCAGGGCCAAAGCATCGTCATCGTCATCGTCGTCTTCATCTTCATCCCAGCAGCAGCAGCAGCAGCAGCAGCAGCAAACAACGTGACCCTCTTTTTGCGCCTGTAGATCACGAATTATTCAGAATTTTTATGTAATTTTTTTTCTTCTGTTGTGATTCGATTTTCATGCACCGTTGTGTAGAGTATTCTCAAAATGTGCTAAAGCTTGGCAGTGTTTAGGCAAGAACAGCATAAGAGGCAGGGCAATTGGGTGAAGGAATATTTGAATAAAATAATATATATTCTGATGTTAATATAGGAATATATTGCTTGACTAAGTTAAATGCGTTTTATTATATCATAAATAAATAAATAAATAAAAATATTTAGAAATTGTGAAAAGTGAAATTGGATATAAGCGCAAAGAATTTTCAATAGTTTCTATTAAAGCTCGTAATAATTCGATGTAGATGCATATATCAATTGAATAAGTCTAAAATTATATAGTTTAATACTAATGAATATTAAAATGATGTCAACCATAGGGTAATCAACGGTGAGCTATTAGTATTTATGATTTAATTAGGTTTATTTCAAGCAGAAAAAACCTTAAAAAATATTATAAAGAACTTTAATATTCGTATGCATATAAACTGAATTTCTAATATTATTTGGAACAGTATTCTATACATTTTACCTAATGGGAGAGTGCATACAAGACTCGTTAGGAGCATACATTTATTTAGTCTTTGAATGCGATTCCAATGAGTATTTGTAGCTAAAGCTGTGGCTGTGGCTGCTTCAGCTTCTGCTTCTGCTTCGCTTTTGCATTTTAAGCGTTGCTCACAAAATGCTCTTGGCTTGTTATGAGTCATGTGAAAGCGCCAAAATAACAAAAGCAAAAACAGCAGAAACAAAACGAAACGAAAATACTTCAAGTCAAGTCGAAGGCAAAGGAGTGAGAGATTCTGACTTGATTGTAAAAATTATGTTTGCTCTGAGCGCGACGGACACACGAGGACAACAACAGCAACAACAACAAATGCAAAGGTAACATAAGCTATGGCAGGTGAAAGGCTACCATCATCAGCTGAAGAAATTCGCATTTGAGAGGGGAAAGAGTGGGAAGTGGGGAGGAGAGAGATATGCTCAAGAGAGGCCTAATCATCATTACCATTGTTATTAACATGATTATCTGCATTATGTCTGCCTGGCATATGCCCCGAAGAGCAAGTTGAAAGTTCAGAAGACGGCGTTTAAGCATGATTATGAATTGGGTCAATGTGTGTGTGTGTGCCCATCTCTGTTCCCTCCCCTCTCTCTGTTTATCTGCTCAATTATGCCAAAAAACATTGCCGAGTTTTGGCTCTTTGACTTTTACGTAAAGAACTGCCAGGCGAATCAAAAGGAAAATGAGACATATCGCTGGAATTTAAGTCTCTGCCTCTGCCTCAGCTAAAGGATTGACAGGTGACAGTGAGCTAGCCTCTCTCTCTCTCTCTCCCTCGCTCTAGCTCTCTTTCCTTTTCTCTCCAGTTGCACTGTATATGGCCATGCGACAGAATAAAATCTCAGTGGAAACGTGTTTCGCTATTGATGCGGCTTATTATATGCAAATTTGTACCACAACAAACCGCAACGAATGTCTCTTCTGGGCTAGAAAAGAGAACAGAGCCCAAACCCAAACCGAACCGAACCGAATCCCAGCCCAACAGAATTGACCGACAGACAGAGATCGACGGACAGACGGACGGACGGGCGGACGGACGGACAGACAGCGCTGCCCATAAAGAACAAAATGTCAAGCAGGCGGCAGACATTCACATGTCTTTTGCTCCAATACCCTGTAATTATGTGGAGTACAAACGTTGATTACTTTTGCTGTAATAAAATCGTAATTAAAGTCAAGCATATTTTGAATATTTGTTATTTATTTTATATCATTAACTTTTATATACTTGAATAATTTCATTCTATTGAAGAACTTTTTATACTTTATTTATTATTAATATTTTAAAATATTTAATTAGGTTTATTCTATTTAATTTAGAATTGATCCTAGATGAGCGTATTTGCCTGCCTTTAGCTCTCTTTTGCTTCGTTATTAAACTAGACTATATTATGCATAATTTTTTATATATTTAATAATATTTTTATGTACTTAAATAATTGTATTCCATTTTATTTTAAATTAATCCTAAAGCAGCGTATCTGCCAGCCTTTAGGTCTCTTCTAATTCGTATTTAAACTAAAGTATATTATGCATAATTTTTTATATCTTTAATAATATTTTTATATTTTTAAACAATTTTATTCCACTATATTTAAACTGATCCTAGAGCAGGAGTGTAATTAAACTCAGTAAAATATATTTTGAATAATTTTATATATCTTTATTCATATTTTAATATATTTAAATAATTTTAATATATTTTATTTAGAGCGTATCTGCCTGGCTTTAGCTCTCTGCTTTGCTTTGCTTCTGTCTATGTTTCTAGCCTGCGTAAATTCACAAAATATTGACACCGAGTCGAGGGCAGCTTGACAGTGATCGAAATGTGTCTTCGGCATAGGCCAAAGACAACAACAACAACAACAACACACACACACTCCCTGCCTAGAGTCCGCGTGGAACAAAAGCTGTAGTCAATCCTCTTCTCTATTTCTTTATGCAATTGCGGGCGGTTTGTTTGTGACGTTTGCTTAACAAGAAGAAAATTGCTGCAATTCTTTACAAGTTTGAGCGGCAGCAGGCCTTTCAGATGTTTCCCATGGTACCATGGCTACCTCTTCAGCTCCCCCACCTCCCCCCCTGAAGCACTGACTGCTCTTGTTAGGCTGTTTGCCTGTTGCCTTTTTGGCTACTTCTCTATGCGTTCGCCATGCGTTTGTCATGCCAAAAGTGTAGTAAATTGTGTGGCACTTAAGTCAACACATGCAACATGCCACAGATCCTAGCACTGGCATCTGCTGTGACTGCTCTGTTCCAGCCAATTTGCATGTGGTATCCCAGCCAAGCACCAAGTGCAACAACACGACCCCAAATCGTATGGTATGACCAGGCAAAGATTTCTGCGCTCTATTTTGACTTTGATAGATGTCGTCGAGTTGACTTTTGTTGTGCGTGTGTCACTGTGTGTGTGTGTCTGTCAATGTGTGTGTGTGTGTGTGTGCTGTCTGTCCAGTCTAGCGAAAGAGATGTGAACGATACGATTATTATGCATTTTGCAATCATTCGCCCGCATTTGGGTTTATGCGCTGACGAGAAGACAGAATGAGCTGCGATTAGTTCAGGAAATTTGTGATAGAAAATGTGGAAAACTTTTTAGAAAACGTAGAAAATATTTTAGAAAATGTGGGAAACATTTTAGAAAACATAGATTTTTTTTTTTTTAGAAATTATTGGAGGTATAGAAAATATTTTAGAAAATGTAGAAAGCATTTTAGAAAATATAGATATATTTTTAGAAATTATCGGAGGTATAGAAAATATTTTAGAAAATGTGGAAAACATTTCCGCAAATATTTTAGAATATATAAAAAATATTTTAGATAATATAGAAAGTATAGAAGATATTTTTAAATAACAGAAAACGTTTGATAAAAGATAGAATTCATTTTCGAACATGTAGAAAATATTTTAGAAAATATAGAAATCATTTTAGAAAGTATACAAAATATTTTAGATAACAGAAAATATTTTTTAAGCCGAAAATATTGAAGTAAAAATAGAAAACATTTTAGAAAATGTAAAAAATATTTTAGAAAATGTAAAAATAATTTTGGAAAATATACAAAATATTTTAGATAACAGAAAATATTTTTTAAATAGAAAAGATTTGAGTAAAAATAGAAACCATTTTAGAAAATGAAGAATTAATTTAGAAAACGTTTTAGACAATATATTAATATTCAAACAAAGACTAATACTAATATAAATTTCTTCGCTTAGCCCTCATTTAAATCGATTTCTACGGCAGACAATTAACATGTTTTCCGCCCAAAGCAAACACGCATAAACGTGTTCAACTTTGCCTGCAGTTTGTCTGTGACTTGCAACTGACCTCTGGGCACTGTTGTGGCATTGCTGGGGTCTCATTATGCCCCCAAATTGAATGCAAAGCGGCGGCATTAATGTCACATCCTACACTGTGCAATTAAGTGGACTGCGTTGGCTATCATTGGGCTACTCGTAGTTTGGCTTGCTTTGCCTTATCACGCCGTCACACTCTCACTCATTTACCTCTCTATAAAAGTGTGTGTGTGTATGTGTGTGTAACACACAAAATTTGCAATTATAATTTTGCGCCTTGCAGAGTCTCTGTGGCGGTGTTTTCGCCTTTTTGCCTTTGCCGCAACGAGCGATTAAATCTCTGTTTGCTGTTGTTGCCAAAGTCCCAGATCCCAGCTCAAAAGTTGCAGCCTGCTGCCAGCCCACAGAGCGTAGTTCAACAATTGAATTTTTTGTAAGCTTAAGCTCAAGCTTAAGCCATAGCCATAGCCATGGCATGTAGCATCAGATCAGTAGAAGTGAAGGGGGAGGGGGTAGGGGAGGGGTTCGGCTCTAGTCCTTTTGCATGTCTCCCTCTAAGCGCAGTCAACGCCGCCACAAGCGCAGCTAATTGGATTTCTCTCCTGGGAGAGATTCACCTGGCCTCCTCTTCTCTAACTCTCTGAGTCTCTCCCTCTCCACGTAAAACATATCGATAATGTCTTGATCAGACAGCAGACTCCACAGAGTCCACAGTCCACTGTCCACCGTCGTCTGCAGTCTGTAGAGTCTACAGTTCGGCGTCTACTCTTGCAGTCTCTGTGCTTAAATTGTAATAGTAAAGCACACCGCAAAAAAACACACACACACTGTTAAACAATTCGTTAGCTCAATCTGCTGGCTGTCAGTTACAGCTATCTATGCTGGCATTTCTCGCAGTGTAACGTGTTGTACTTGCATGTGTTTCCGCCAGATGAATGATTTCGCTCCGACTGAACGCGTGTAAAGCAGCAATTAATTTGTACTACACAATGCATAGAGAGAGATTGCGAGGGGGGCAGGGGAACAGGAGAGAGTGAAGTGCAGATGCGACGAGGAGAGAGGCGCAGAAGTTGAGGCAGTTTTTGGGTATTCAGCGATGGCAAAGTGTTGGCATATCGAATAGGACTATTTATGTCAGATATAACAGAATATTTATTTCCTATTAATATTTTCTATGTTTTACTTTTTACATATTTTACAATTTCCTTGAATTAATTTCGACTCTCAGGTGTAGATAGAGCGAAATATTTATGAATATTTCTTATTAATATATTCTACGATTTATTTAATATATTTTTAAATTTCCTTAAAGTTATTTTCTTAATATTATATTCTAAAGTTTATTTTATATATATTTTAAAATTTCCTTGAATTAATTTACATTCTCAAGTGCAGATAGAGCTATATATTTATGAATATTTCTTATTAATATATTCTACGATTTATTATATATATTGTTTAAATATATTAATAAATTTTAACTCTCAAATGGAGATATAACAGTTTATTTATTTATTCTTTTAATATTTCAATATTTCTTATTGATATATTCTGCATTTTATTTCATATATGTACATTAAAATTTCCTTAAATTAATTATTTCTCATTATTCTAGAATATATTTAATTTTATATATTTAAGAATTTAATTCTAAATTAAAAGAATGTTTATAAATATTTCTTATTAAAACGTATATACTAGATTTTATTTTATATATTAAAACCAATTTTTTCTTAGCATTATATTCTACATTTTATTTTATATATTTTAAAATTTCCTTAAATTATTTTTGTGCACTGAAATGTTGCCATCGCTGTGCCATGCTTTCCATTTAGCAAAGTGCGTGCCAGTTGCAGTCGCCACAGAAAAAGGTTACAAAGCAATTATATGACCACTGCACCACTGAGGGATTCTCTCACTCTCCCCCTGTGTGTGTGTGTGTGTGTGTGTTATAATTCTCTTAGCATATGCGCAGGGGTAAAGGCAAAGGGGGGAGGCAGAGGAGCTGCACAAACACAGATCTTGGACAGCATCTCTCATGTAACCGCGACACGACGACCTCTGTGCATATAGAGTCAATCCGCAAGGGGTAGTGGAGAGGGGAGTGGAATACCAAGGCAGACACAGATGCTGGCAACTGACCAAGTTTGTATCTCAGACCTCCGACTGTAGTATACACACGTAGTATGTATGTAAGTATAGGATATTTGTTGTGCCTGTGTTGCTGTTGTTGTTGTTGTTTTTGTAATCTACGCTATAATCATGCACTGAGCAAATTCGCATAGCCGCCCATTATTCCACCCACTTTTTTGTGTTTTTGGCCCGAGTGCAAAGCGAAGCATTCAATTTGTTGTTGCTGTTGTTGTTGTTGTTGTTGCTTTTATTGCAACAAAATACACTTAATTTTGGCCTTTTTGCCGCAATTCATGCATTTCACATGGCCAAGTACGCCCCGTGCCCCTCCCCCACTCCCTTCCCTTCCTTACGCTGCCCTTTCTGCTCTGTTCACAGTGGATCAATCGATCGGCGGCGGCTGAGCGTCTCAGCGCCGCGAGATGATCTACATTAAGAGAGAGATTTT
Organism: Liodrosophila aerea; assembly: GCA_035045005.1. Classification (NCBI taxonomy): domain Eukaryota; kingdom Metazoa; phylum Arthropoda; class Insecta; order Diptera; family Drosophilidae; genus Liodrosophila; species Liodrosophila aerea. The sequence goes on along the minus strand of JAWNNL010000641.1, from coordinate 1,947,359 downwards.
TGTTGTTGTTGTTGTTCTGGCAGGCGCTTCGCTTCGAACTCTGAATCCAACTGCAAGTTTGCAGCTCCGACCTTTTGCTGTAACCGCCGCGACGGTGGGCGTGTCCAGTGTTTTAACTGTGCGCCTGGCTCTGCTCTGATCTTTTGGGCCAGGCCATGGTACAGTTTTAAGTAATTGCATTATGTTTACGTTTTTTTTGGAAATCGATTTTTACCTTGAGCCTCGAGTAGGAGGTTGTATTTTGATTTTTTTCTGGTTCGATTTAAGAAACAATACAAGCAAAAATTCCACAACAACATTTCGTAAACTCTGACTGAATAAACTCATTGACTTGCGACTAGTTAAAGTGATTTATGCTAGCCATAGTTTAGCTGCAGTTTGCATTATTAAATTTCTGAAATATTTAAGTCTCCGCTTAACACCCTAATGCCTTGTAACTCCCACGTAATAGTCGCTTAACAAGCTTAACCCATTAAATTAAACTACTAAACCACAATTGATGATAATTAAGCCAATGTGGAAAAATGTCCCATCGAGCTGCAGCAGAGTTTAGTCGGGGTGAAGAGTCAGCTGTATCCGAGGTATGAGTAAATTTTTTAATGTTCAGTGTCCAACAGACCCCCCACAAATCGTTCAGACTAATTAAAACGCATATTACGAATGCTATTAACATGACAGCGAACACAGCGCCATGGCAACAGGCTATAAAAGCCGAGCGAGGTACAAAAGCTAATGACAAGAATTGTTATTGGAATCGGAGGTCGGGAGTCGGGAATCGGGAATTCAAATCAATGTGCATATTTCGAGATCTCTTAAGCATCTTGTCGCGACTACTGCAAAATTGCTACGACAGATATTTAATCCAATTAAAATGAGAGAGAGCCAAAGAGAGATTCTCTGAGAATTGAGAAAATGCATATTAACGAAATCAGTTAACCCACACACACACACACGCGGAGATATTGTCACTAATGAGTTATGAGGCACAGACTGAAGACACATCAGCAGAGCATAGAGGCCATGTGGCACCAAACTGTGCCCGACTGTTCCACGGACTGTTGAACATTTTAAACCATAACATTTTATTAACATAATAAAATCAAAATTATCAACAAAGTCGTCAATGTCCACGAAGACCAAGAGATGCTCGATACGATATTCGTATGGGAGAAGAAACTGAGACTGACTAAATGAAAATGAGACAACTCTGGAGGTAAGGAGCAGCAGCAGCAGCAGCAGCAGTGACACTGATTGGCATCTTGTAGCTAGTGCAGTATGGCTGTACACTGAGAGAAAACAGGGGGAGCAGTTGAAGGATTAGTGAAGATAAATTCACATACAATTTAGTCTATTCAAAATTCAGATAGAAAACTTATTTCAATATTATGCATAATAATTTTTGTGTCATCAACATTTCTTTCAGTGTAGCTGCAACTTGTATCTGCTGTAACTGTTTAGCTAGTTATTTAGCTACAAATTTGTATTAGAAGAGCCAGATTTGGAGTTGAATTTCACTGGCGCTAACTCTACTATAATATAAAATGTATTAAACGACTGCATTTAATGTCTCACAGAAGACTGAAGGGGCGGGGGGAGAAAGGCCCACACACTCATTGTCAGCGCCGTTCAGACAATATCTTTGCATAGTTTAGAGTGTGGTCTCCCAGCCAGACAGATGCAGTCTGGCATCCACCACAGACAGATCTGACTCCATGTGGCGCTGCCGAGTGCCAGAGAATTATGATTTACAATAATGAAGCGTTATATTGTCAAACGATAAGCATCTCACAGACTCTCATATTGCTGAGACACTCGCATAAAGCTGATGAGTTGTTATAGATTTTTAAAGAGAGTTCGTTCAATAATCTCGTAGACAATTTCATATGAAATTAACGCCCCAAAAGATCTCAAATGCCAGAGAGCTCAGTTTATTACATTTATCAAGCATTTCTGCTGCACACATTCTCGATCTGTGCATTGCTCATAAATTTTATTATGAACTTCAACTCGAACTGCCCTCTCTCTATCCCGTTGAGCAAACACACAGATCGATGCGATGCGATGCTCATAAACAACATGCAGAATTACTTGTTTAAAATTTGTCACACCATTAGTAAAAAACGAAAAAAAAAACAAAAAATCAGCGGCGAAAGGACCTCGCTGTGTCACACACACACACAAACACACACAATCCATACTGATTCCGATTCCAATTCCCATTCCAGATTCCAGATTTTGAGTTCCACCAGCGAAGAGGAGCCTTTTGCCTTGTTTGCTCTTGATTTTATCAACCGCAAAACATCTACTCAAGTGTCAGTGTCACTCGCACAGCGGGCGGGCGGCGACGTTGCTCGAGGATCGACACACAGTTGAGAGGGAAAGAAGCAGAGGGCGCGAGGCAGAGCTGCTCTGGACCATCCCAGGCGTTGAAAAATGAAGAACAGACAGAGCATACTGACCAGCAGACAGCAGCTCAGACACTCCACACGAAGTTCACTAAAAAATGTAACCACACAGCGAAAAAAAAGAACTCAAAACAATAAATGAAAATAATAAATACGCTCAGGGTGGTATATACTCCAGCTAGGAATACTCTAACAGAACTAGAACTGTGGCATTTCCAATATTTTATTACAGATTTTTATAAGTTTAGCTAGGAGTACTGTAATAGGACTAGAACTAAGCTATTTCTAATATTTTATTACAGGTTTTATTAGTTAATTTATCTGTTTCAAATTCCAGTTTTAATAGAATTTATTTAAATTTAATTTATTTACAATTTTCTACCCTCACAGACTGGCCCAACCTTTCGCTATGCCTTGCTCTTAGAGTATACGAAAAAAAATGCCAAAATGATGTGGCTTTCGCGCTCTGCTCTGAGCTCTGTCCACAGTCCACAGTTGCAGAGTTCAGCAGAGTCTCAGCATCGAGGTTTATCCATATAATGAAAACACCCTCAACTTAAGTGCATAATTTATAACGAAACGAGGCAGCGAGACAATGAAAAGGTTGAAATACCAAAAACAGAACGAGCCCTGGACTTGAAATTGGACTTGGAATCGCTGTGTGTGTATGCGTGTGTGTGTGAGTGTGTGTTAATAAATTTCTTAATAAAACATGCAAATTCAAATGCATTTATCTAGATCAACGGAAAGCGACAAAATTTAACGCTCATACCATTTATCAGAGAGCGATTCGCATATTCCTTTTTTGGCACACGTCGCATCGCTCAGTGGGTAGGGCCTCAGTGGCCTCAGATCCAAATCCGAGTTAACCGAATAAAAGTGCAAAATAAAACCAGTTGAACTCAATAAATATTTTGACTTTTTGACAACAATACGAGAAGAACTCAGCCACAGTTGTAGAGGTCGAGCTAAGGGCAGGGCCAGGACAATAGAGAGAACAGTTAACCAGAGGGTCTAGGGAGGTCTAGCAACAAAATGTCGTAAATATATCACAGAAACTAATACACAAAAGGTTCGAGGGAAGATTTTCGTTTGCCAATTGCTTAAAGATCGGCTACTAGAAAATTTGTGTCAAGTAGGAGGGGCAAGGCCACACCCAACCCAGGGCGAATTTATGTTCAAATTGTTTCGCTGAAATCATGAGAAATTGGAGAATCGACTCACCGGGTGGACAGCAAAATTTGTTTTATAATTTAGAGAAGATCTAAGAAATATCTATCGTTTTTATTTTCATTTTATAGTCGAGCATGCAAACGGAACTAAATAAATTGTCTGACTAGTTCAGCCTCGACATGGACGTATTTTTCACGGAGCATTGGAAATTATCTAGAGGCAATTATTAGTTCACACAAGCATAAAAAAGAGAAGCAGAGGGAAGCTAAATAAACGTTTATAACATTTCCGCATAAAGTTAACACCCGTAAAAATATTATGAATTTGACAAACAAAACACAGATCGAATGCATTTGCATATTTCGTATGACAAACACTGCGGTGGGTCCGCTTCTCAGCTCTGGATGAATGAATGCAGCTGAGGAGCATACTGAAGACGATGATGATGAGTCCAACTTATGGACAGCGTGAACTGAAAAGCGTGTTAATTTTCACTGTGCATTTATATTGTGGCCATATATCGGAGCAGGAAAGACAGTAAGCAAATCGAACGAACGTCTTATGTTAATGGGCGGTGCAGAGGGACGCCCCAAAGTTTCACCGTTTCACAGTTGTGTGTGTGGTGCTGTAAAGCTGTTAATTAAACCCGAAAAAAAAAACACAGAAATGTACCAAAAAAACAAAAAATAAAATAAATAAAAAGACCACACAAACGAAACGAAGACAATTCCCACCAGAAGAAAAGCCAGTTTGTTGGCCATTTAAGTCTTTTGTCTTAATCAATGCACTTGTCGCTCTGCCACACAACAACCTGACTTTGTCGATTATTTGAATATATGACTATAGTATATTTGTACACAAGTATTTGCAAGTTTGTGTACTCGTTTTGCTTTGATTGATTCCCAAAGCATCACCTTAAGGCCACTCCTGCAGGCCCCACACAAAATGAGGCAAAAAGCAATGAAGAGAAGCTCGAGATGAAAGTATAAAGAAGTGGGGATGCTCTTAAGGAAATATTTGTGAATAAAATGTGAATAAATTGAGATATATTTTAATTGAAAATTTAATAAATTAAGCTCTTAAAGAAGACTTGCAATTGATGAAAGAATGTATAGAATATATATAATATTTGGCATACCGTATTTCTTATAGTATCTCTTTATTCATAAAATCTTTAATAATTCAGATACATATTAATTTAACATTTAGTAAATTAAGTTCTTAATGAAGACCCCCAATTGATGAAAGAATATAATTCCTTTGCATACCATATTTATAATGAAAAGTTTAGAATAAATTGAGATATATTTTGATTGAAAATTTAATAAATAAAGCTCATAGAGAAGACCTTCTATTGATGAAAGAATATATCCTGGCATACCATATTTATTGTAGTATCTATTTATTCTTAAAATCTCAAATAAAAGAAAAATATATAAATTTATATTTTCAGAAATTAAGCTCTTAAAGAAGACCTTTAATTGATGAAAGAATACAATTCCTTTGCCTATTATATTTAAGAGATACGATAAATTATATTCATAAAATCTCCAATAATTTTCAACTACTTAATTCTAAATTCTATTGTAAGTATTCCTTTTAGTTCACTAGATGAACTTGACGTTTCCCATCCTTTGATGATCCATCACAAATGTTTGAAATCTTATGCAAGACGTTACACACTTCATCAATTCATTACAATACCCACTGGCAAGTGTATAAAGATAAATATACAGAGGGTGAAGGAAAAAAAAAAGGCGAAACAAAACGAAAAGCGAACAAGTTGAAGCAGGTTTTGCATCATTTGGTGGGTTATCAATCAAACATAGAAATTTTTGGAACGTTAGATGAAGCGCAAGTCTGAGTGACTGACTGACTGACTGAGTGACTACGCCTGGGCCAAGCCAGTATGTTAGTCATTAATTATGCGACGAAGATCCAACAGATCCAACACAACAGCTGGAGAATTGAGAACTCCAAGCTGAATCGAGAATCGAGAACTGCGAACTGAGAACTGAGACTCATCATCATCGTCGTCGTCAAATATTGACAGGCGACCGCACGAACAAGTTCTTTTTTATTTTCAATTCTGTTCAACTTTAGCCTTGAAATGGCAGCAGCAGCAGCATCACAGTTTGCACATTTAGTATTAAGTAGTATTTATTTTGATGTTTTTTGTAGTAGTTGTTGTTGTGGCTGCTCAGCATCTTAAAAAATTTCTATCTATTTTTGTTTCGGATTGTTGCAGCAGGTCTTGTCGCTGGTCTCTTGGTCTCGGTTTATTCACATAATTGTTGCTAGTTTCAGTTGTTGTTTCTTGTCTGTTTATATTTAATTGCTAAAAACTATAATTCTGTCAAGTTTATTATGAAAATAATTATAATGCACGTTCTGCTGCTGCTGCTGGTGCCATTGTACGTTTGAGGGTTTATCTAAGTGCGCATATCTTAAGATTTCTATGTCTGAACAATGGTCGTGGCTTAGCTGATTTAGCGTTATAATTACCCCCAAGAAGACTGAGCACAACCAAAAACAAACACACACACACACACTCACAGATAACAAAGAATTCTATGTAAAGTTTTGTAAAGAACTTGTCTATTGGGTCATTGGGTTAGTGTTAAGTCATTTTCATTGAAATTAACAAAAAACATCAGACATCAGGCAAAACAACAGCTAAAACGGTGTTAAAAGTGAGTTTTAAGATTGACATACTTAGGGAATTGATGGAATCATTGTAGAACAGAGCTCGATGGATTAATCGAGAATCGAGAATGAATGAATGCAGGCAAGAGAATCATCCATTCCTTCCTATTCTCCACTAATCTTTTCTCTTTGTTTGATTCATTCCTACTCATAGACTCATTAGATTGTATTAGCTAGCCGTATTTAGTCTGAGTCCCATATCAAACAATTAACGCCTTTTTGCTTGAACAAGCGCCCTGATCAGTAGACCACAGTGGGTGTGTGTGTGTATGTGGGGCACACCCTGCATATGTGTGGGGTGTTGTTTATAATTACAGCGAAACGGAAACCGAGAAATTCAGTCATAAATCCAAATCCCATGAACACAGCCAATTAACATTATTAAAATTTGGTTTTGACACATAAAACAAAGAAAGAAGCAGAAAAAAATAATAATATTTTGAAGTTGGTCTAAACTAGCTTAGAGGCTATCCAAGTGCTAAGTGAGAGAGTAAACTGACATTAGGGAAAATCTTGCGAGTGGGAAATCAGTTGAAGAGAGTAGAGATTCATTTTTATTGTAATTTTTTATCGAGCTATAAAATCTACACATTTTTCGGCCTTTACTCAACAGCCAATTTACGATTGATAATAAATCATTTTGTTGAGCTGGAAAAGCAGCTATCTGTACCCAAAAGAAAAACGTCCTGAATGCACTAATTCATTTTTTATTAACGCCCCGGGAAAAAACGTGAAAACACAAAGAGAAGAAAACTTATATAGTGCACACAGATAGCATTTATAATCAATAACAAGGTACGACCTGGTCTGGCTGAGACACAGTTGGAAATCAGGACACCAATAAAAGAAGCCAACTCAAGAGGCCGTTCATTTGCTGGGAAACAGAACTCATCTAAATAAAAAACAACGTTAAGGCAAAGAGAATGAGATATTTTTTGATGGTTATATGACGGCGATAACTGTGGAGTCTGTGAGTCACATTTACGAGTAGGAGAACAACAAAAAAAGACCTAAAAGGAACACACAACAAAGAGACACAAGGATAGACCCCCGAGAGCAGAGCGCATTGTCTGCTCGCTCTCAGTCTCTGCGTGATTTGTTCGAGGAGGGGCACGAGCACTCTCGTTGCTGGAATGATAAATTGCCCAAGACAGACGCCAGATATAGACTTATATACATTATTTTTGTTTTGTCCATGTTATGATCTGTTTATGCCCAGCTGAGGGAGCAGCAGCTGAGCATTAACTCAAACGCCCCACAATTAAACAGAAGGTACAGTTGCCACACGGAGAGCAATCAAAATTCAATCAAAAGTCTTTTCACACCTTTTGTTTTTTTGCAGGCTTATCGCAGGCATCGATCTCAAAGAGGAAGCCCAAATTGGAACCCATATCCGTATATCCCGCATACGAGAACTAGCAGAACAATTGTATTACCAAAATTAATGCAGTCGATTGTAAGGTTCGACACGATTCCCTGTTAGTAACGCTGATTAGAATCAAGCCCGGGCCTCACGCACGCTCTCACCCCAGCAGGACATTAATGTGTCAACATGTGCGAGAGTACACACAGTAGTTGATGAAAACAAATACTAGCTGCTGCCTCTAGTTCCTGGTACCGAGATACTGTTGTCTGATAAAGATCGAACGCACACACACTCATCCACACACACACACACTCATTTCATGCGAATGTCATTGCGACCACAACAATGTGCGCATAATGAGCAGAGGAGAGCTGAGTGGATCTGCGGAGAGAGGACAGTAGCAGTTGAGAACTCTCTACCCTTAACTAAATTGGAGATTTCTCAAAGTCATAAACTACTTTTCAGAGATTTTTAATTCCTTTTTTTTTGCCACATAAATCTTTTTGGCCAGGACAGGAAAATTTTTATAACAGTTTTATAGCAATATGCAAATAGCATGCATGGAGTTTTCCCTTCTTGCCGCTGGCTGACCTTCAACCCTGCGGTTGACCGCATTCTCAACGGTTGGCAAAGGGTTGTCTCAGATGCCTAACAACTTGATTAGAAAAGAAAACTTGGCGTACATTATTCTTGATTAAGTCACATTAATTATGATAATGATGACGACTGACTCGAATCGCAGCAACTCGAAACAATAAAAGAAAAGGCACAATTGAAATGGGAACAGGATATACAGAGGAAGACAGGACAATGCAGCGACGTGTGCGCGAAAAAAAAATGAGCAAAACGATCATAAAGAGAGTGCCAGAGAAACAACCCAATGGAATTACTATATACTCGTACTGCGTGTGTGTGATAAATGTCAATTTCCTGCTCAGCATTCGACACGCTCGAACTGATGTCTTCATCTGTAGGATATCTAGATTATGTACGGAAGTTATCTAATAATGCCCGCCGCTCTTTAATCCTTTTATGGAATTAATCAAGTGTGGCCATGAAAGATGCCAGATGCCAGCTGCCATTCAGCTGCAGATGTAATTGAGGAATTTTTTAGAAATACTTGGATAAATGTTGACAAAGAAAAGATACTTCTATTGAGGGTGACCAAATCAAGAGAAATATCTCTACTAGTAAATTGATATTGCAATTTTGTTAATACTAATATTTAAAGTGCTTTTTAGCCAAATGCTGGCTATTGACCTCGACTGCACATGCTACAAATTGATTGATTAAACACAATATAAAGATTACAGAACGAAGAGAAGAAAGCCATAAAATGCAATTTCAATTATTCAGCTCACATAAGATAAGCTGCGGCATTCATAAATTACCCATAAACCCAAACAGCAGCAGAAACAGAAACAAAGTTACTAAATTTATGGACATATTCATTGATCAGTGAATGCATTTTTTATGCTTTATGCTTTATGTTGTGTCGTATGTGATTTCCGTTCGGGAACTGCGCTAAGGTGGGCTCAGCCCATCATCAAACTATCGAATGAAAACTAACTGAGGAAAAAAAGCAAGCTACATATGCAGTCTGCATATTAAAACAATAGAGAGAACGAACTGTTTTCAGTTAGTTTTTCCAGCTGGTTGCAACGGATCCTTAAGGAAATGACAAATGAGCCACACAATTCGAACTGAAAGTTGTCACAACAAATGGTTACTAGAACTCTTAAAAACAATTAGAAAACAGTTGCAAAAGTATCTCTACTCGAACTACCGTTGCTTGTCTCTTGAGAAAAAAGGATCTTAAACTGTATCATTAATCATGCAAAAAAACTGGGAAGAAAAGGCAGAAGTAGGCACTTAACGCTCTGCTGAACATTTGCCGCAGATGAAATCGAGTTAATTTAGGCAATTTCTGGTTTTGGGCTTGATCGATTTCTATAAGTCCGTAGTCCCAAATCCCAAGTTCCACTTCAGAGTTGATGTCACCGCATTGTCATTAATTATGGCATTGTTTAGGCCTGGGCCTGTCAATCCATTTTGCGGTGGTTCGAGTGCAGAGTCTCTGCTATCTGGAACGGGTTAGATCTCTCCACTCTCGACTCGACTTATGAATTTCTAATGTGACATCATTAATCAAAGGCAGCACCAAAAGGTGTTTTGATTTTGAATTTGGCATACGTTCAAGGCTACCTAAACTAGGAGTCCGAAAACAAACAATTGCCACACATTCACACACACACACACACACACTCGGCACACTCGAGTGACATTGGACTAGGCGAGGCCTCTCGAATCAGTGGCAACTTTACAACTTGCAACATGCAATCGTTAAGAGCTGCCTGCCACTGCCACTGTGGCACTGTGAAACTAGAACACGAATGAGAACTTATTTTCAAATTCCATTATTCTTTTGGCGCTCTTAGCGCTTTGTTTAGCCAAAATGCATTGTAGGAAAAAAGTGCTGAAAAATGGAAAAGAAACGAACCTAAGGTCAATTTTAATAGGGTTCGAGGCACTGAGGCATTGAACTTGTTAGAAGCGATACCTTGGCTTCATTTCGGCAACTACACTGGGCAAAAAGTGAGCTTAAAGTCGAAGGAATATAATGATAATGCTAACGTTGAGATATTAAATTAAATATAATAATAAAGTGTTAATAAAAGTTGAAGTATTTATTGCCACAAATACGGCAAAGCCTAAAGAGAAATCATCTAAAATTTTGACTGTACATTCACTGCTTAAATTCACCAAAATTCACAACAGTTTTCTGCGAGTGTAGCTGGCTTGCATCAGGCACATGCTACACGTATTAATTCTTCAGCAGTTGCATTGTTATGGAACAGAAACTGACAGACGGACAGACAGAGTTGTTAACAAGCCAAAACTTGAGAGCCAAGAACTGCAATAAGAAAATAAGTATCTATGTATCTCATAGTTACACAACGCACAAAATGCGTTAATTAACAGAAAATATGCAGCGCCCACATTGGCAACAAGGTAAACCCTGTCTTGGGGCCGCCCTTTGCAGCGGCAGCAGCATTCAATTTGGCTATATATGGTCTATAGACTATGCCTTCGGCTTATTATTTACGATTTTTCGCATAAATTTACGCGAACGCTCGTAAAACTGCGTGAAATACGACATTTTGAGTTCTGTGAAAGTGTAACACCAACTTCAGCCGCAGAGAGTTGGAGCGAAGATTGCTATTCCGACTGAGAAAGAGTTAACTTGGCGTGAACAATAAGCCAACATCGCTGTGATTTGTTGCTTTCAGCGTTCAGCATTGGCAACATTGTTGCTAATAGATGTTGCTAAGCTGCCGACGCAACAAATTTCCTTGACGTGGGGAAAAGCTCGCCTTAGTGAAACTAATTAAATGAAATTGTAAATTACAGTCAATAACCCTTCACTCGTTTCCCTTTCCGCTCTCCAAGTCTATGCAAAAAATTGTATTTATTCGACAGTCCAAGTTTCTATTGAAAGTGTGTCTATGGTTCGTGCACATGTATATGGATTCCATTCGTGATATGTTTTGATTAATATATTCCCATTCGATGGCTCTCAATCGTCTGCCAGATCCCCTACAGTGGTGGGCGGTGCTGTGGCTGTCGCTGCGGTCACACTGAAAGGCAGACCGTGCTGCGTGGCCGAGGCCCAGCTACGTCTGGGCAGTATGCGACCAAAGTTGAAGTATTTCTGCCTCAATTTATCCTTGATCTCGTCCTCATTCATAATGGCGCTTGCCTCACGGAAATTCAGAAAGATGCGACCCTTCTCATCCGTTTTAATGGGTAAAATCTCGGTGCAAACATTCCGTGCTTTCAGCATGAAACCCTCCTCTTCCTGCTCGCCTGCAGCAGAAGCCGGCAACCCATCCAGTTGACTCAGCTGATCATCTGGCAATGCCACCGAGTCCAAGCGAGAATCCATGGACAGAGAGCGTGGTGGTTTAGCTGTGGCCACATGATTCTTCTTCTTACGCAGACAGAAGGGATCACGATCGCTGGCCTTGACGTACTGCACCACGGGACGATTGACGCCCCACTTGGGACGATCGTCCATTTTATTGGCATCCTTCTCCTTGCTGAGATGCTTCTTCGCCTTGTCCTTATCCTTGCTCTTGGCCTTGAACGTGGTCGTTGTAGTGGTTGTGGTTGTCGTGGTGGTTTCATGATCCTTCTCAGCTGCCGACTCCTTGGCGGGTTGTGTCTGTGACTTGGAGGTCTGCGTGGTGGTTGTGGTGGACACCTCACGCTTCAGCAGCACCTTGTAGAAGTTGTCATGGAACAGACACAGATCGCAGTTGAGCGGCAAATCCGTCTGGGTCTCCACGTCTGTCTGAGTGCTGTTAGAGCGTTGCCTTCCTGCAGATGGCACTACTGAATATGATGCAGCCAACTCCTCTGGCGTCTGCACTGGTATCAGAGCCAACTTATTCTTCCCTGGCGACACATCCACCTCCAGAGAATCGGGCGAGAAGCAACCACTTGCTGTCTCCAGGGCTGTGCGTCCCGAGCGAGCTGTGTGGAGCACCTCCTCTTCATCCTCCTCCTCCTTCTCCGCCTGATAACCATCCTCAGTGCAGATGGAGGTATCCGTGCGTTGAGTCATGGTGGCCATGTTACTCGTCGATGGTGGCTTCATCTGTGCTGGCTGCTGCATCAAGTACGTGGCAATCTGTAGATTCCCAATGGCATTCTGCAGGCCAAAGATGTCAGTGGTCACAGGCAGCGGAATCAATGTGGCCGGCTGCATCAGTATAGCCAGATTCTCCTGATCCTCGGAGAGTAAAGGTGCAGAGCAGTTGGCCTTCTCCTCCGAGGCGGGTTGCTTGATGGGCTTGGTGATGGTGCGTCTCAGATTGATGGGCGTGCCAATGAGCACCTTTTCCTCGGTGACCAGTGTAGGTGCTGGAACAGTTGGAGCAGCAGCACGTGGTGTATATGAGTTGCTCTCCTTCTCCTGCTCCTGTTGCTGTTTCCGTTGCTCCTTCTCTGACAGCTGTTCTTCCTCTTCGTCCAGCGAGAGCACCTGCAGCAGCTCTGGCACCTCATCCGATGACTCCCGCATTGGCGGCACACGCTTGAGGCGTTTCTTCTGCTTCTCCATCTTGGCCGCCACCTCAGCCTTGGCAATGGCATCCAGCATCATCTGCTGCTTCTTCTGTTGCACCTCCTCGCGCTCCTCGCGCTGCCGTCGCTCATACTCCAAGCGCTCTTGCTCCATTTGCTTCTGGCGACGCATACGCTGCTCCTCCAAATGCTCCTCCTGCCGATGGCGATCCAGCTCGAACTTGCGTATGAGCTCCCGCTCCTGCAGTTGCTGCTTGATGGCATTGTGATACTCTGATGCCTTGCGACGTCTATCGATGCGCTCTGCCAGCGTCTGTGCATCGAGCGGTGCATTCTGTCCACGCAAATATGTGGACGACGAGTGCAGCGACTGCACATCATCCTCGCTGTCCTTGAGATCATGCAGGCCACGATTCAGCCAGCCAGGTGGTGGCATCTGCTGCTGTTGCTGCTGCTGCTGTGCATTGTAGTTGGCCCAGCGAGCGCGTTCCCGTTCGTGCTGCTCGTGCGTGTAATAGTCGCCCTGATCCGAGGTGTTGCTGATGTGCACCTGGTAGGTGTTCGACGTGGACACATCCCGGCTGAGACTCATGTTGGAGGAGCTCGCCGGTGCGGGCAGATAACAGCAGCTGTAAAAGAAGAGAGAGCTGTTAGTGTTGACTCTATAAAATGAAAGGAACTACCTCAAAATAATAATAATAAAAGTAATATTAATGATAATAAAAATAAACATAAATAAATAATAATAATAACAAAATATTTATAAATAATAAAAAATATTTACATATAATAAATAATAATAAAATATACTACATAATAATAATAATAAAATATAATAAAATATTTATGCTCAAAATATAAATTAAATAAAATAGTAATGATAATAATAGTAAATAAATAAACAAAAATAATAATAAAATATTTATAAATAATAAAAAATATGTATATTAAATAATAATAAAATATAATAATTAAATAATAACAAAATATAATAAATAAATAATAATAAAATATTAATAAATAAAAAAAAATGTATATAATAACAATAAAATATAATAAATAAATAAAAATAACTAATAATAAAATATTTATAATTAATAATAAAATATAATAAACGAATAATAATAAAATATTTATGCTCAAAATATTAATAATAAAGTGATAGTAATAATAATAATAGTAAATAAATAAACAAAAATAATAATAAAATAATTATAAATAATAATAAAATATAATAAACAAATAATATTGAAATATTTATGCTCACCTGTCGGCCAGGTAACCGTCGGCTGCCAGTGGCTCATAGCTATGACCCTGCCCTGGCACACGTCGTCCCTTATATGCATTATGGTTCAATGCCTGCGCCTGCTGTCTGCACTTGCTGCCCGGAATTGGGGCTGGCGTGGCAGGCAGCGCGGCACCTGTGGTGGAGGGTGTGAGTGGTGGCATGGGTGGCATGACACCCTGTATCGATCGCCTGAGACGACGATTGGTGCTCATGGCGGCGCTGAGTACACTTCTATCTTCGGTCTGACTGGCGCTACCCATGCCACTAATGCTCTCATTTTGGCTGGCAGCGTCGTTATACCAAATATCGGGTGTATGAGTATTTTTGGGTGTGTCACTCAGATAGCCGGATGTGTCCTCTTCTTGGCAACCGCCGCCGAGCATGGGTGGAACCTGATTCGAATTGGGATTCGAAGTGCCGTTAGTGTTGTTGTTTAATCGATGCGACACGTTGCTGGGATCCAAGTTTGTTCCCTTGCTCGGGTTGCCGGGTTGATTGGCCGCCTTTTGTTGCAGGTGCTGCTGCTGCTCTTGATGCCGCCGCACGGCATACTCCCGCTGCCTGATGGTGGGCAAACTGGGGCTGCGCTGTCGATGCGGCTGCCCTGGATGTTGCATGCGACCCTTGGCGGTTTGCAGTGCCGTCGGCACCAGCTCCATGTAACGTGCGTTGGGTGCCTGCAGCATGCCAGGCGCATAGCTGCCCCGACGATTCCTCCTATACAGCTGCTCATCATCCTCCAAGTCCAGATCACCCTCCCCCCCATTCACATCCAGATCGTCTATATACCGTTCCAGTTGATTCATATAGTCATCGCTGCGCTGTCGCTGCATATGCTGATAGTCGCGAGAGCAGGCGGGGGGCTGTTGACGCAGTAGGAGCTGCATGTGCGGCTGACGGGAGGCGTGGCTGGAGGTTTGGTTCGAGGATGCGCTCTGGCTGAGATCCAAATTGGAATAGAATGTCCTAATGGAGGTGCGCTCGATTTTGTGGTGCGATGTGGATGCCGTGAGCTGATGATGATGAAACATCTCGTCCATGCGAGCGATCTCCTCTGCCAAATAGAAATAGAAATTAGTTGGGCTGAGTTGGGTGAGTTGAGTGGTGTCAGGTTGACTCACCTCGTTCCTTAGCCCATTGCTGTCGTTTCAAGTCCAACAACCTGTGCGTTTGCCTTGCCTCTGGCCCCGTAATCATGTCTACACTCCACACTCAGTTCATTGCACTACACACAAACACAGTACACACTCTGACGTCACAACAAGCGGATGATAGACTTGGATTCCTTTGCCTCTATTCCAGTTCCGCTTGGGGCAAGGCTAAAGCAACTACTGAATGTAAGACACTCCACGAAATTCCATCAAACTCGCGACATTCACTATACGTTTTGCCTTTTTCCGTTTTTCCGTTTTGCATTGGAATTTGTGCTGGCCGGCGTTGCCCTGGCAACACTACGTAACATAACAAAGCAAAAACTTCCGAAATGGGTTCGTGTGTTCCACACAAAGTCCTTGCACTCCATGCGCACTGGGTTAATGTGCAGTCAGAGAGGTGCAAAAACCCAAAGGGGTTCGCGTGCCAATTGTCGATTGAGTAAACTGTCTGTCTGTCTGTCGTCCTCTGTCTGTCGCCCCGTTTCCCAATTTTAACTGTTGTTGGGACTAACATATCCAAAAATATAACTAGACATTTGCATATATTAAAAGTCAATTCAGCAGGGGCCAGTTAATAAATAACCATTATTGATTACACTGTGCAACAAAAGTGGCGTCAAGGCTAAACTAATATTGACAGCAGTAAACATTTAATGATATCTCCTTTAGGGAAGGTAATGAGTAGTAATAAGTACCAAATGTTTGCTAAATATGCATTACTTAATCCTTGTTGGCCAGTGTAATTCATTATTTAATCGCTCGACATTAGTACACTCACTCATGAGTAGTAATAAGTACAGCTTAATACACATAATATAATATAATTCACATTTTATACATAACTTAATCCTTGTTGGCCAGTGTAACTTATTATTTAATCGCTCGACATTAGTACAATCACTCACTTGTGAGTAGTAATAAGTACAGCTTAATATGTTCTCACTTTATACATTACTTAATCCTTGTTGACCAGTGTAATTTATTATTTAATCGCTCGACATTAGTACACTCATTCGTTAGCTATGGAAATGAGTCGCTTTGTGGCCGCAACAAGTCACCGTACACACAGCCCATTATCAACTAGATCAAAAGGAGTCAGAGTTGGAGTTGAACCCTTGGGGGAAATGAAAACGCGTAGGTGTAAAATGCGGAACGTCCTTCGTTCGGCGGGAAAGGTATGCAACTCGATTAAGCAGGGAGCAACCTACCTGAAAGCTCAGAGCCAGAGCCAGAGCCAAAAAGGCCAAGAGCAGCAGCAGAAGAAGAAATAAACTGACTCAGAAATTTATTTCCCATGGTCAAATAGAAATGGCTAAAGATAAAAGGAAGAAATATCTCATAACCCATTTTCCATAAACATACATAAACCACAACACGGCAACAACAACAACAACAACTTGGCCAGAGAGCTGCTTCATTGTGGCTGTTGTTGGGTCTGGTTTATACGCGTGGGCGTAGAAATCACTGCCAGTCAAAAGGTCATGTTATGATCTTGAGCGAACTATGTGTCTAAGTCGCTGAGAGCGAGCATGGGAGCCGCAGCAGTTCCTTGGCTCGACTGCAGCAGTTGCACCACCGCGAACGTATATCAAAAGACAGAGGCAGAGGCCACAAACACAAACCACAAAAAACTCGGAAAGCTACAGTCGGCTTCAACCGACAGTAGGAGACCCTGTACTTTCCTTTGCACACACACACACTAACATACACTCACACATGCACACATAGCGCAAAGTCACACTCAACCACACATACGCTCGCGCTGCTCCCCCCTTACCTAGTACAAGGAATTGAATCTTGAATATCTCCGGTGTTTATTATCCGATTGGGCCGAAATTCACAGAACAGATAAAGATTATCAAAAGATTATCGTATGCCCAAACACAAGTTTTTATGTTTAAAATTGTGGGTGTGGCAGTTTTTCGCGGTTTTTGGGGGAGGGGGGGGAGGTATCAAAAATCTAAAACAAACTTGATCTGCTTGCGCTATAGGGGCATCTAACTGCCAAATATGATGTCTCTAGCTCTTACAGTTTCCGAGATCTAGGTGTTCATACGGACGGACAGACGGACAGACGGACAGACGGACAGACGGACAGACAGACGGACGGACGGACAGACAGACGGACAGACGGACATGGCTAGATCGACTCAGCTCGTCGTCCTGATCAAGAATATATATACTTTGTGGGGTCTGCCACGCCTCCTTCTGCCTGTTACATACATTTCGGGCTTGCACAATCTTAATAGACCCTTTTGTACTTTTTTAAAGTACAGGGTCTAATAAAGAGCAGAGCAAAACGGATCAGAGCAGAGTACGATGGTACGGGTCGCGGCGCAATCAAGAAATCCCACTTGATACAAGTGCATTTATAAGACATTATAATGAGTTTTTATAAACTTAAACAGGGTCGCAGCTCAGCGCAGCGCCCCCAACTCCTTTTCGCCTTAGGGCGTCACTTAACTTAGACTTGAACTTGGACAGGCCTCTTCACAAAGGGGGCACTGATCGCAATGATCGCACTGATCATGAGACGACTCTCAAGATGATAATTGCTTTCCAGCTAGGTCAAACACACAGGAGAACACATGTCACCAATTTGCCTGAGCAGGTTTACAAAAAGCTGAAAGAAAGTGAACAGTGAACCGTTGGACGGAATGATCGCTGACCAGTCAACAGTGTGTGTGTGTGTGTGTGTTTCAGTGATCTTTGATCGTGGCAACACAGTTTTTCCAACAACTCTGTTGCCATTTTCACTTGGTGTCTGAGCCATCAATTGAATGATCTCTCTTCCCATACCCCCCTCACATTCTCTCTCTCCCCTCTTCAAGTATCGATCGCTCTATTCGAACGATCGATTGATCGCTCGTTCCATCTATTTAGTGTATAACCTCAATACGGAGCTCAATAAACAAACAAGCCAAATGCCTAATAATTGTAATTTACCATATTTTTGTCGACTTATGTATATGCCGATAGCTTGAACGAACCAAACACGATCAGACC
Source organism: Liodrosophila aerea (assembly GCA_035045005.1). Classification (NCBI taxonomy): domain Eukaryota; kingdom Metazoa; phylum Arthropoda; class Insecta; order Diptera; family Drosophilidae; genus Liodrosophila; species Liodrosophila aerea. Next base: position 1,929,173 of record JAWNNL010000641.1, on the reverse strand, counting down.
CCAGAGCCATGTGGGAGTGGGGAAGTGGATGTGGCTGGTTGTGAGTGTGAGTGCGAGTATCGAGTACTCATCATGAGCCATACATATTGATCAAAATTGATGATGTTGACACGAACTTTGAACGAGAGCCCCATGAAACGAAACGAAGCGATGACTCTTTACGATCAGCTTACCGATCATTTTCAACTTCTTCTTCTCCACCAACTTCTTCGTCAAGGGTTTTCCTCTGGCACTCGAGATACATGTTGAACGATTTCCACAAGTGTTTTGGGTACAACAACTCTCTTACAAACGCTATGTGCTTCAAGTGCGAGAATATCACACGAGCTGATTGTGAATGGCTTATCGATACCTTGGGATATCTGTGGGCTAATTGAAGAATCGTTTGACATTTCTCAATAATTGTTGAAGAATTTAATTGTTATAATACTTGGTACAATTTGTTGTTGCTATTGTTGTTGTTGCTAGTGTTGCTGCTGCAGCTGCTGCTGTTGCAATGCGTTTGCTGTACGTGCGTATGCACTTTCAATTTAGCTGGATTTGTGATGTCTGTCTGCAGATCTGGCCACATCATTGCCAAAAATGGTTAAACAGGCATAGCGCAACAACAGCAGCATCTGACAGCAGCAACAATGACAACAACAACGTTGTGCTGACCAACAACTGTCTGCTGTGTTGTCCACAGTGTAGCGCCAACACTTGGCCAGCAAATACACAGGCTGTCAGGTGTTTTAGATGCCAGCCTTAGATCTGCCTCCACCTCTCTCTCTCTCTCTCTGTGGAGTTACCCTTTCTCTTTAATGCGACACGAGTCAAGTCAAGTGGAGAATACTAGAGATACTTTGAGTAGAGAAGAACTACATCAGGCCTATACTAAAGTATAGTTTATATATTTTGTATATGCTTTAAAGGTTGTTAAATTAACCACTTATTAAGTTTAATTGTATTAGCTTACTAACTGTATTTTATTAATATTTATTCACTTAATATCGAGGGGGAAATACAAGGCAATTCTATCGGAGTATTAGTAGCATTACTCCTGCAAAGTTTACTACTACAGTGCACTTAAGTATAATATATATATATTTTCTATATGCATTAAAGGTCGTTGAATTAACAACTTATTAAGTTTAATTGCATAAGCTTACTATCTGTATTTTATTCATATTTATTCACTTATTATCGAGGAGGAAATACAGGGATAATTCAACCTGAGTATTACTATTACTCTTGCAAAGTTTTAACGACTACTAACAAGCCTTATCCATGCTCTCCATCTATCTTTTAAAGCTCATTTACTCAACTAACAATCTTATCATGAATGTAGTAAAAGGGTATCAAAGCTTCGACTACAATTGCCACAATTGTAATCGCGTGTTGCTCAGCTTGTAATTGCTGCCACTCGTCGTCGTCTGCTGTCGTTCTCTGTGGGCTGCAGGAGGCGGACAGAACGACAAGGGAGCGGAGGGGGGACATTCGTACACAGAGGTTAGTTGTCCTCTGGCTGACAACATGTTACACTTTGGTCACTATAATGAGCCGTAATTAGTGCCTGATGTGTGGACAAGTTGAATGCCTCAGCGCCAGCTACGAGTCTGACTCTGATTCCATGTGTGTGTCATGGATATACGCTGCGTGTGAAAATTTGCGCTCTTTTTGATAATTGGCGACAAAAGAGTGATTGTTGTTGTTGTTGTTGCTATTGTTGTTGTTGTTGTTGGCACTCGACATGCGCAATGCATCAACGTCATTGTCGTTAAGCGTCAGTCTCTAAATGAAAGGAAAACTGATTAGCCTTGACAAGTTCAAATTGTTTTGCTTCTTCTCACTGTGAAGGGTGGAGGGAAGGGAAGGGGAAGGGGAAGGGGAAGGACTGGCTAAAGAGTGAAAGCACTTCATGAAAATTGTTGCCAATTGCTATCAATTTAACGAATATAGGAAAACAGAAAAAAATATCATAAAAAATGTCCACTGATTGCCAATGCTTGTCGTGGCGGACGGACGGACGGCCTAACGGTTAATACAGTCCATCATTATCAGCCGCCAACAACGCCTAGCAGTAAAAGAAATGCGTTACCAGGTTACAACAACGCCAACAACAGCAACAACAACCTCTCTAAGGTCAGTTAGAGACCAAAAAATTGTTGTGCACACACACACTCGCACACTCGCACACTTAGACAAAGAGCAGAAAGATTCTCACAAGGCTGCTGCTGCTGCTGCCTGGGTTCTGCTCCACTCTGTCCATGGAGTAGGCAACCACTGCCTCTGCTGCTGCTGCTGCTGCGGCAGTCAGAGGAGCCTGCAACATGAAACAGGTGTGGCACATCGCGTCTACAATGTGCATCGTAACTACCAACAGCAACAACAACAAAATCAAAAAACAAAACTGGGAGGCTGCCGGCCGTTTTGGCCAGGCCATCTCAGAGGTTTGGCTGCAGTAAGTGTGCACTGGGAGAAACGAAAGATGATTCGCAGCAAAATATATGACAAAATATATCACACACATATTTTCCCTATCAATAATATGTATAGATATATATATAATAGAATTTCTTATATTCAGTTGAAATATTAATGCAAATATTTTTAAAAAATTCTTAAAAAATTCTTTTAAAATTCTACAAACTTAATAGAGTTCTATAAATGACATGCCCAGTATAGAATTCTCACAGTGTGCCTTTGGCGACGCTTTTACCGCACGTTCGTTATTTTTTTCACAATTTTTGAGGTCACAATATGCCCGACCAAGAGACGACGACGACGACGATGATCATCGCTGGAAATCTGAGGCCTGGTCTGGGCCTGGGTCTACTGATGCTGCTGCTGCTGCTGCTGTTGTTGGAGGTTTCGTTGTTTGTCGCCTTAATGAAACACGCGACATACACTTACACACATGACCAGCCAGCGGGACAGACAGCTAGATGGACAGCCAGTGGGACAGTCAGCCAGGCTGAGCCAAGCCAGGCCAGCCCAGTCGAATGTGGGCCCAGTGCAGCTGTAGCTATAATAGCAACAGCAAAAGCAGCAACAACAACACCATCAGCAGGTCACACATGGCACTCTCAACTTTGACCCGGGTCAGGCCAACTGCAAGTTGAAATTATGTAGCATGAAGCATGCAGCGTTTGTGCGAAATTAAAAAGATAACTCAGATGTGAAAACAATTGATAGTCACAGATATTGAGCTTTGACAGCAGCAAACAGTCAGACGGACAGACGGACAGCCAGATGGACAGGGCATGATAATTTCAGTTGAGTCTCTTCGATGATTCTTGCGTAAAGTCAATTAAGGTTAGACTGCAGCAGATGAAGATGATTATGTTTGAGATGAAGGCTCCAAGATGTTAACTCTGGTATTTCTAGACACTGGCAAAGGGAGTATGGATGTTGAACTCTACTCTTTTTATTCTATGTATAATACATAATGATAAGTAGACAGTTTACCAGTCCTATATGTCACTCTATATGTCCAACATTCTCCTCATCTCTACTCCAAGTCGAAGTGTCTTTGAACTGAGTAAATATTTCTCTCTTTTAAACTCTGGTATTTCAAGACACTGGCAAAGGGAGTATGGATGTTGAACTTTACTCTTTATATTCTATGTATAATAGATAATGATAAGTGGACAGTTTACCAGTCCTATATGTCACTCTATATATCCAACATTCTCCCCATCTCTACTCAAGTCGAAGTGTCTTTGAACTGAGTAAATATTTCTCTCTTTTTAAATTGTGAATGATTGATGGTCGAATTGCAGCATTGTGTTGGCTTCCAAAGTTTGAGCTAATTTATAACAACAATGATAACAACAACACGAGATCATCAGGCAATTTGTATGCCCGCCTGTCAATATGGAATCAAAGTATATATGTATATGCTATGCTGAACGATCCTTTTGTTTGGCCCCACACTTTTCTCTTCACTTCTCTCGCTTTTTTCGGATTTGATTGGGCGTATTTTTTGTGTTGAAGCGGAAATCCCATCAACAATGCGTCGTCAACTCGCGATGAGTAATGATTGGAAAGTGAGGCTGGAGAGAGAGAGAGAGAGAGCGGGGGGTGCAAAGGTTGCGCTTCAAAAGTCAAGCTGTGCAAAAAATACACAGAGAAAAAACCCTCTCACCCTCTGCACTTTACACCTTCGATGATCCGTCATAACTTTTAACACATGATATAATTTCGTAGCATTGTCTGCAGCAGGACTCGTATCTATCTCCTCCCTAGTTGGATTTGTTTGCTTGTAAACATGATTGATGAGCCCCCAAAGCAGTCAACCTTTCTATAGCTCTCTCTCTCTCTCTCAGTGCCTATCTCTCTTTTTGTATTCCTTCTTGAAATTAGTACAACAAACTGTCAATGATTTGTAATTGCATTTTCAATCATTCATACCTTCTTTTTGCATGAGAGTGCCGAATTCCAATTGAACTTTGGCTTTGAGTCTAATTTTAAACGTTTCCTGCCAAGTGAATGCTCGAAATAAACGATGAAAACAAATGTAAATTCAATTCGAAAAAGTACAAGAAATTCGTGAGGCAAAGCAGAAACACTTTCAATATCAATACCCTAGACAAAAGGGGGGATATAGAGTTGTTTACAGTAAATGGTAACTGTTGTAAATTGAATGAAAGGAAAGTAAAATGAACAATCTATATCCATAAAATCTATAAAAAGAGTAGCAGTGTTATCATTGTTATAGTACTTAAAATAAATAATAAATATATCCTATATACATTATATATTCTCTTACTTAAAATCTCTTTTGTGGTAAACTGAATGAAAGGAAAGTTGAATGAAATAAGAGTTAAGTAGAAATAGATCTATAAAAAAGAACCTAGTTTTAAACTCTCTGCCTATCCACATCTTTATCTTTTTCCCTACTTTATAATCTCTTCTTTCCTTACAGAGTATCTTCAAGTCGAGCAACTCCAACTGTTGCATCCTATGTGGCGCCCATTTCATTTTCAATCGCTGATGCACCACAATGATAAGAGACTTAATTGATTACCTTTTGTTTTTCTTACTGAATTCATTTCTTTATATTTTGATTTCGATTTTAATTTCGATTTTGATTTTGATTGTGATGCTGTTTGCTCACCCTTCATAATTAAAACTATTTCGCCTGTTTTTCAATTCCCACGCCAAGTCATCATATTCGAAAACATTTGATTTATTATGTCAGTAGGGAGTGAGGGAAGGGTGTTGGGTTAGGCAAAGAGAAAATACTATATCATAACGTGCACATAACTGATTGGATCTGATCTTTTGTGGGTCAATGTCTGGGGCAGTAGTGAATGGGATATTTCAACAGAGAACTGATTGTACGCACAGATCTGTGCCATATCGCACTTTGATTGGGATTTCTTTTGGACTACAGTTTTGTCTATATACAACCGTAGCAATGCGGAAATTTTCAGCTAATACGCAGGTGTTAGCTACCGCCCCAAGTTAATAACTTGTTGTGTGTGTGTACGATGATATATGAGCTATAGAAATAAATCCATGGCATGACCTCAGCTATCAAACTTCACACGAAACGTAAATTTATCACCCCATGAAGTGAAGCGCAGCCCCAACGCAGCTCTGAGCCAGAGGCACAGGCTTAACTCATCGCGTATGGCTCATTAACAAGAAGCTGCCTCTTGTGGTTTATGAATAATCAGTTTATTAATCAATGTGCCGCATGATTGCAAATAAACGATGATGCTATTATAATGATCGCACTATTATCGATTATACTACTGCTGCTCGTGCATATACATATTATAAATCCAAGCAGATGACCTACACACTACACCAAACGCCACTATCATCAAGCAAGTATTTCAAAAGACCTCAAGTAACTCACAGGCCAACAAGTGAGAGTATATTATGCCCCGTAATCCACTCTCTAGTCATTTATCCTTGTGCTATTCCCTATCTATCTTTCATCAAAATTTATGTCTCTGCCGCCCTCCCTGGTGCAGCTTGGCCATCAAATTTGTTCAGCAAAAGGAACATGGCCAATTAAGATGTATTTTAACTGCTGCTCGGGAGGCTTCAACTGTTTTATCTGTTGGTCCTCACGCTTGGTCACTCAATTAGCTTGGACCACACACAGACGGACGGACCAGACCAGTCCGTTGCTTAGTCCGACCAACAGCTGTTGCCCATCAAATGGTTCCGTCAACACTTTTGAAAACTCAAATTTATGTTGGCCAACACGGGGTGGGCGTGGCCGCAAAAAGGGCATCATTAAAAAACGAAGGAGAAAATCGAGTGGAGGGGGAAGAGATTTACACACAAAACCCGAGACTAAGCCAGAGATCATTGCAGAACGTGCGTGTGCCGTGTGTGCAGAGTCTAAGTACAAATAAAAATCGAAAAACACACAATTGAAGTATTCAAAGTAATAACAATTGGCATTACCAATCGCCTGCCTAAACAAGCAACAATATTTCTACATATTTTCCATATTTTCAGGTTTACTTGCGTCTCATTTAGAGCGCTCACGCATGTAATTAGGAGTTGGCACAGGATCGTGAGGATCGTGTACCCCTAAGCCGTGTTTTGGTGCCTGAGAGTGAGAGAAGTCGCTGGATTTGTGAGCCGACACTGAGAGCCAGACAAAAAGCCAACAAAAGGCTTATTTAAATGTGCATTAGGCCTGTCCTCAACGGCCTGTCTGTCTGTCTGTCTATCCGGCATAAGTCCTGTCACATGTCAACAGTTTTCCAAAAACCACGATGCCATGGCAAACATTCAAACTTCCTGCCAGCGATTAAGGAAGTGCTCCTAGACTAAGAGAATTATTCTCAAGTCCGAGACTGGCATACTCCTTTTTTCTGTTTTCTTCCATTTTTGGGAAATTTCTTTAGCCAGAAAGTCAGCAACATATGTTGCGCACAGTTGGCCATATCCTGTAAGTCCGTCCGTCTGTCCGGACTGCGTGTGTCCTGCGGCTAATTTCATGCTCACTCACACGCTATACTTACACATACACATAAATTTCTGTGTCTTTTACCACAACAAAACATTGATGCAGTCATTAGAGTCGACTACTGTAAATACTGAAACTACTGTAGATAAAGGCCTAAATACCGATAGACCGATCGAGCGATCGAACGATCGACTTATTCCCCTGCTGCCTCGCTTAATTACCCAGCATGTCTGAAATTAGGCTGTCATCATCATTTAGAAGTAGTGGGGGTAACCACTTCATATCGTATGGTCTCTATAAGAATGTTACGTGGGAAAGAAAGGCAGTAAGTGGAAATGTAAATAAATATATTTAAACTTTAAATAGCATTTCCCTTTGCCTTCACTTTAGCGAGCCCTCACTGTACTTGACACGCATCACAGCGACACTTGCAAATAGCTTTTCGCAATGATCATTTACAGCGTCAAGTTTATACACAATATATACATATTATTCAATATTTTTTCAACTAATAAGTAGACATAAATCGACACACCCAAAACTGCAACGTTTTATTTTTTTAGTTGTTGTTTTTGCTGTCATTAAGAATGTTTAACGTTTAAGCTTTAAATGAATAAAAAGCAAAATTTGCATTTACTATAAACAATAAGGCATTTAAGCATCGCATCTGTATGCACATTGTGGCAGAGACTCAATGAGAGGAGATGAAGCCATCGGAGGAGTTACGAAGGCGAATGAAAAGCAATACAAAAATGGAGCTAGAACGATGGATCGATGGATCGATCATGCGATAGATCGAACAAACGAGCGATCAACCAAATGGCCAAGTGTTGACTTGGCAACGGTCGAGCTGCATCACGACTTGAGATATACATATATATATATTTATTTTAATACTTAATATATATAAGAAGTAGAAGTTATTGGCAGATGGCAGATACTCTACGATTTGAAGCAGTTGCATATTGGTTAAGTTAGGTTTTAGCCTTAGTTAATTGCTCGTTAAGTTGGCTACCTGATTAAAATGTTATTTGTTTTCCCGCTAGTAGAGTTGGCTATAAAAACTTATACAAAGTATTTAATACTTGTCCAAGTAGATGCTCGGTTACACATCCCATAACACAATTAATATAGTCGCACTCTGAGCAAGTGCATAAAAATCTTATTAAAATTTTATTGCAACAAAATGGAAAAACTGGCAGCGCCTAAACAGCGAGCGCGAAAAGCTGCAGCTAAAAATGGAATTCGTGCGCATCATCGGGCAGCAGCAAAAGCTTCAATAGTTCAGTTGTTGTTGTTGTTGTTGTTGTGCATCTTTTGTCTAGCGGAACACCTGCTGAACTGAAGTTAGCGATGACGTCCCCATGCAGCTGTACTCTCCGTCTGTGTGAGTGTGTGTGTGTGTCAGACTTGAAGTCAGAGTCAGAGTCTCTCGACCTTCTTACCGCCCGTCCAAACTGAAACCGCCCCTCGACAAAGGCCGCATACGACCTTAGTCATTTGTCAGCCTCAACCTGGGAAACTGCCGCTGCAACAGTGTGGCACTAGTGGCACTTTCTTAGACCAAGATCAACATAGAGAAGCAGAGAAACAGAGACAATGACAGAGAGATGGAGGGGAACATAGTTGCCTCTGCCTGACTAAATATCATTGGGTCAAGTTCAGCGTGTTGCACATTTAAAACAATATTTTCTCAACTCAAAGCAAACCTTTCGAAAATTGCATTTAAATACTAAATAAATACACTGCAAGAAAAGTAAACACACTTTAAAAGTAAGCAAATCATTTAGCACATTTAATCAATTTAAATTCCCATTATTAACTTTCATTCTACCCACTCGTTTCTCTCAGTGTTACTACATGTTGTTTAACTAAGCGGGAAAAATTGAATTGCAGCAGCTTTTCATTTGATTTATATGAGTTTTCATGTGTTTTATTATCGACGCCTCTTTCTCGCACCAGCTAAAGCTGAGGTCTTTGGGTTTTGGTCTTTGGATTATGATTCATTTCAATATGATCCACTATGGCAGACATTGAGTAAGTGCCTAGGCGAGTCTGACGAGCTGTTCTCCGCCGCTGCAGGTGCAGAGCAGCTGCTGTTCCCCCTAGTAGTAGTAGTAGACGCCCCACCTTGCCACAGTGTGCCAGTGGATATTGGCTTTTATTACATGCTGCAAACACTACTTTCTTACATAAACAAATTCGAAGTGAAGGCAAGGGAGGAGTGAACTGATGATACCCTTGAAAAGTTGTAAATATAATTAAATGTGAAAAAATATTCATTTAAATTATTAAATATTTTATTACTACTTTTTTAACACTCCTTTCTCAACTACACCATAGTCCAGCATACCCTTCACAACACTCTCATTAAGGGGCACAAAACAGCACCTCATACCGTAGATCACAATTAGGCCCTGGAGCCGTAACTGGGAACTATGAAATGAGTCCGAAAACAAGCGAACTGCTGAGGCTTCCAGAGGCTCAGGCTCAGCCTGAGAAGACTCTCCCCAGACTCTGCCACAGTGCTGTGGCATTCAGTTGCGCACATTTCTCACAATCAGCTGTGAAAAAATCTTTCTCATTTATGAACTACTAAAAAAAAACACACCAAAACTAAAATGAGCTGAACCCAAAGATTTAGAGAAAGAGAGTCGGGCACAGTAGTAGTTCCATATAGCATTTTGTGGAGTTCATTTGTCGGCGTTATGAATTTAATGTACAACCATTATGCATAGAGATTCACGAAATTCCGTAAACACCAAACAGAAACTGAACTGAACCAAATGCTTTGTTCGAGGTGAAACACCTTTTTCTGTGTTTGAATGGGAGCTTTAGAGGGAAACTGGAGTGGCGTGGAGTGACGGGAACCAATTTCATAGTCCATTTGGTTTGCCAGCTTTAGGTGTTAATAACAACCACAAAGACGTTACAATTACGCATTGAAATCGGTCCGAACTGAACACAGATGTGTGATGTCAACGCCGTGCAGGTTCCCACAGTTCTCCGCCAAGAAAGAGGCAGAAGAAATCGGGGGAAAAGAGTGTTGAACAATTGCCAAATTGGTTTTTAGGCGCTTCTATATTTATGACTTTTCTTACACTGGGCAAAATAAATCATAGAAAATTAAGAATTCAATAAAGTGATATTCATATATTCTTCTTAATTTTACATTTACTCAATAACACAGCAAATTTCTCTCTGTGTACATGCACAATGCCAAACTTTGGCCAGGGGAAATGGAAATGGTCTTCCATCAGCCACACACCGAAAACCCCAATACGGATGCTGTTCTTGACGCTTCGTCACAATATTTACAGTAGTTGTTACTTTTGGGTGCCGAGGGGAGGAAGTACTGCCGGGAGTACCCTCATTACAAACCGGTTGAGCCATAAAATATGGAATAAGCTTTCTATACAACTCTCGTGCGGCATGTAAATGTCGCTTGCTCTGCTTTTATTTGGGACTTATAGATCAATTTGTTGTGCCATTTGAATATGGTCAAATCCGATCTGTCAATTTATCAATGTCCGAAATGCAGAAGCCTCAATACACCGACTGAACATAATTGATTTGATTAAAATTCACCCATACAGCTGATACTTGATTCGATTTGATTTGTTTGTTTGTTGTAGTCAGGAAATTAACATTTCTGTTTCGACTGCGGTGTTTACCATTTACATTTCGATTTCGCTGTGTGTTGATTTTCATTATTGGCATGCGCGACCCCTAAGGGTCAAATATGATTTGATTTCAAAGTTATTCGGTTATTCGAGTTTAGTTTTTCGCTTTTCGTCTTTATGTGGCACTCAAAAACGAATCGATACCAAAACAGATCAATGATCTCATTTGCATACGATACAACAAAAGCTGCCAAATGTGAAACATGCCAAAGAGCAGCGAGCATCGAGCATCGAAATGCCGCAAGGTGGAAATCAATTTTTTGTGAGGCTTTCAATCAAAATCAAATTCGTAAAACACAGAGAGAAAAAAAAATGACAAAAAATATAAAGTTAAAATTAAAATAAAATGTATCCCGTACCAACAAAAAATACTTAATAAAGGTGGCATTTTTGCACAAGCGCGACAAAGCAGTGAGAATCTAAATCAGTTTGAAGGTGATACCCTGGGATACCCTGTAAAGGGTGAGGGGAGAGTGCTGGAAATACAGTTTAGAAGGGGAAAAAGCTAGCTGAAGAGGCAAGCCTTTATTTGCATAAATATAATATACTCCATATAGTTATTAAAGGGAGAGACTCAATGTAAATTCAAGGGGGTTCATGATGGTTTTTTATAAGAAATTGATTTTAAAATAATTTTAAAAATATTTTAAATTTATTTACTGAGGAATATTTAAACCCTTTCTTCATCTAAATTAAGAATATTAATTGCAGTAAATTCAATGGGTTTCATGAAGTTTTTTTTGAAGATATTAGTTTGTGAATAATTTTAAAAATATTTTAGACAAATTTATTGATGAATATTTAAACCCTTTTTTCCATCTAAATGAAGAATAAGACATTTCTGTATTAAAAAATATTTGAATTAATGTAAATACTCTAGAAATATATCTAGATTTATTGAAACTTATTTGATAGCAAATAAAATCTATTTTTAAAAATATTTTAAGCTAATTTATTGATGCATATTTAAACCCTTTCTTCACCTAAATTAAGAATAAGCCTCTTTTGTATTAATAAATAATTGAGTTGATGTAAATACTCTAGAAATATATCTAGTAAAGAGCAGAAAAATCTATAAGCTGACAAGATTTATTGAAACTCATTTCATAGCAAATAAAATCTATTTTTTTAAATATTTTAAACTATTTTGTTGATGATTATTTAAACTACTTTATTCATTTAACTCTACTTAATTTAATTACGCACTATTTTTTTGTATTAAAAAATAATAGTTAAATGTAAAATATAGATCTAGTAAAGAGCAGAAAATCTATAAGCTGACAAGATTTATTGAAACTCATTTAATAGCAAATTAAAACTAACTTTTTTGCAATTTATTTATTATACAAATTTGCATTTATCTGTCTTTGCAGTTGCTTTGTGAGCAAACGCTTAAATTGTCATTTACAGGGTATAATTAAGACGAAATGAAGCATTGACGCAAGTCAAGACTGAATGATCAGCTCGGCTTAAGCTCAGCTCAGATTGAAGACAAATCAACGGACGATGGAATCGAACGCATAAATTAGTCAGAAATAAGCGCGAAAACGTGTTTTAAATTCATTTCAATGTTGTTGTTGTTCCAGCAGGGGGAGGGAGGCAAAGAACGCGACGTAATGGGATGAAACGAGACGGTATATGCGACAAGAGACAAGACCATAGCTTGCAAATAACTGTTAACAGTTTTTTCCCTTACGCTCTGCTCGCGAGAACAACCGAAAAAAAGCATGCAGTCTCGTTCTCTCTCTGAACAGCAGACTTTGATTCTTTTTGTTTTGGTTTTCTGTTCAGCGCATTACGATGAGCTGACCGTGAAACGCTTGCTTAGCGAACATCGCACAAAGAGAGATATGAGTGACGCTCGCGCAAAGAGACTTATTAAAAGACCGATTGACTGAAAAAGTCAGCGCAAAAAGTCTTTTCAACAATGTGTTTTGTTTGGCTGCACAGTGGTACGTTGTGTAGTAATTTAATAATAATAAATAGAATGCAAAGCTGAAATTGCTCTTTCAACCGACACTTGAGTAGCCGGTGTGGCCAATACTACTTGTGCCAGCGCACTCAAGTGTGGCGATTTCATTTCTAATAAATTTGACCACTGTTCACAAGCGAAGTTCACAAAGCAAAGTGACGCGTAGAACCCACGAATCTTTACATACACACATACATGCGCAAAAGACTTTTTGAATCGTCGACCGTAGGCAAACGGTCGCAGAATGAGCAGACCGAACGAGAACAGAAAAAACTGTTCTTCGACTGAGCGCGAGCAAAATTTGTGTACGAGCAATTCAATCGGTTGCACTCAGACTTTTAACTCAAAGTCTGAGTGAAAGACACTTATTTTGAGACCGCACGATTCGGTTAACAGTTATTTGCAAGCTATGGACAAGACAAGACGAAATGATATGAAATGAACGACGAACGCTCATGTCAGTATTTGTCAAAGTTTTTTATTTCTCTCTTTTTTTGGCAGTGATTAATGCATTTATAATTAATTTATTGTATAAAGATACAGATACACACACACTGTAGATACAGATACATTTATGAAACAGATTTCGGCTCGTTCTAGTGTGTGTGTATCTCGAATTCCCAAATGCAGAATTGGTAGCCAAAAGTGAATTTCTCAACATTTTTTTGAGCTCTGTTCTGCAAGCCTTTAACCTAATTTCGGCAGAAATATTTATATTGAGAGAATGATTGATGATGCCCGATTGGGGCAAGGACAATGAGCGCGCTGCTTCATTTAGTTTCGTTCGGTTTCTTTTGCTGCAAAAGACTTTTCGCAAGTCACTTAAACGGCGGCAAGAATTGAGAATTTGTTTGAGGCTTGAGGCAAAAGTCACATACATTAGAACGCATTAAACTGTAACCAAAAGGGGGCGAGTCCCAGGACAAACCAGTACGAGTCACAGTTGGACACTTTCGCTCAGTGGCAGTGGCAGTTGCAGTTGCACGTTCCATTGTCAGCAAAAGGATGCGAGTTCTGTAGAAGCAGAGGAAAAAGCAGCGGCAACTCGTACCACAGTTCCACAACAAACAAATCAAGCAAACAATTGCAAAGGATAATCTGTTGCTCAGCAAGGATTAGCATAGCCATCAGGGCACAGGACATTGAACACAGAGCACACACAGCATACACACACACAGCACACACACTCCACATGCAAATGCTCAAAGATGTTTGAAATTAAAGCATGAAAATTTGTCAAAAGACCAACACACACTACTCTATGTATGTGTGTGTGTGTGTGTGTGTGTGCTGTGGGTGTTGCTCTGCCTGGCCAAAAGGTAGCTCTAACCGCAAAGAGCAACCGCAGCGCCGAAAATCACAGTTATCGCTTCCTCTAGCCACAGAACGTAATGGGTTTACAACACCCTCTAAGAATTCTCAGTTTCTCTCAGTTCTCAATGCTCAGCTCTCTCAGTGGTTATCTCAGAGGCGTTACCTTTGATTTTTGTGGCACAAAAAGGGTTACAGTTGATAACGAGATTGCGGCTTTCTAGGCTTCTCGCAGCGGCTAACATAAAATTCAACAAATTGGATTAACTTCTGTAAAGTATTTCCCGTATTTTGAGCATTAGATAGTTTGACTGGCGTCACGCCTCTCATACCTCCCCTATATACCCTATACAGGAGTATCCCAGCTGCTACGCGTTCATTATGAGCGGAGACCCAGATTGAAAACTGACTTTACAGATAAGAGCAAACAATAGGAGAATTCTTACTAGGGGTTGCTGAGAAAGTGAACTCAGAGATGGAAAAAAATCATAGAAAATATATTGCCACCATTTCCTTTATTAGAGGAAAGTTTGAAGAATACTACGACGGACGGAAATGATCAGCAATTAAAAATATTATTATAATCTGCATAAAAACATTGAATGATGCGATTTTCCTCTGGACTTTTGCTTCACTTATCTGGCTTAATATGAATATTAACACATTGCAAAACAGAGAAAAGTTTTAGAGGAAAGTATTAAGAATACTAGAGGAAAGTTTTCAAAATACTAAGAAGGGAAATGATTACCAATTATAAATATTATTATAATCTGTATAAAAGCATTGATTCATGCGATATTCCTTTGTACTTTTCCTCTCCACTGTCTGGCTTAATATGAATATTAACACATTGCAAAACATAGAAAAGCTTCAGTAGAGGAAAGTAGTATTAAGATTACTTTAGTATTAGAGGAAAGTTTTAAAAATACTAAGAAAAGATATTAGAAATATTACTATAATTACAAATATTACTATAATCTGTATAAAAACATTGATTCATGCGATTTTCCCCTGGACTTCTCCTCTGGACTCATCTGGCTTAATATGAATATTAACAAATTGCAAAACAGAGAAAAGTTGTAGAGGAAAGTATTAAGAATATTTTAGTAAAGAGGAAAGTTTAACTAAGAATACAAAGCAAGCAAATTATCAGCAATTATAAATACTATTATAATCTGTATAAAAACATTGATTCATACGATTTTCCTTTGGACTTTTCCTCCACTCATCTGGCTTAATATGAATATTAACACATTGCAAAAGGCGAGTCAGTCGAGTCTGAGGCGACCTCAAAACCTGATCGCTTCCATAAACAGTTCATTATCTGCATACAGTATATATCGATAAATGCAGTTGTTGCAATGATACGTGCATGTTTTAAGTGGCAGACGAGGCGACAGATCTTCTTCACTTCGAGTGCGGAGTGGGGAGTGTGGAGTGGGCGGGGGGTGTGGCGTGGGGTGGGGTACAATACAAGTAATATCATAAAATGCCTTATGGCTATCAACAGATAACGCTTTTAACGATCAATACTATGACAGCTTGACAACTGCAAATGGCAAAAGCAAAAAGCAACAACAAAGGGGGTGGGGGAACAGGTAGATGTCAATTCAACACCGTTAGCAAATGGGGAAACTTAACTAACTAACTAACTAAATAACTAACTAAACAACACAACTAGCAACAACTACTACTCGACTGAGTGTTGCCCCTGCCAACGGCAATTGAATCCAGTTCGTGTGCATGCAAAAACTATTTACGAGCGAGACGGCGACACAGTGAGCGACAGAGAGAGAGCACGCCTCACAGAGTTAGAGAGAGCGAGCGAGTGAGAAACTATCGATTGATACATAGCAACAGCAGCAGCAACAGCAACAGTTGTGGCTGCATAAATAGACCACGCCCACATGCCCAACTGGCTAACTGAGCTGACCAGCCGATCCACACACACACAAACACACACACAGAGTCTCTTATCAATACACACACACACTCACACTCACTCACTCGCTATGTGTGTGCATTTGTGCTCTGCATTGGTCAATGAATTGAGTAAATAAGTTCGCGTTCACTCGAGCAGAGCAGAGCAGCGCAGCCATATCACATGCACTCTTTCGCACGCTGCTCTTTATTTATAGCACGAGCGAGCGAGCGATCGGCATTCGGCATTCGTTCGACTCTGCCTGTGTGTGTGCGAGTGTGTGTGTGTGAGTGCGCTGCTATACTGGTTTATAACCAGCTGCTCCGATTGCGTTAATCGAGCCAATCAAATGTCGTAATGCCAGCGAGCACTGAGAGAGTACGCTGCGGAAGAGCTAAGAGAGAGAGCTCGAGCCAGAGCCAGAGCCAGAGCAACGCGCTGTTAACAGTCGAAATACAAAATGGAGTGAGAGCGAGTGCGAGCATTAAGTAGTATAGTTAAGTGTTGAGCGCGTTTTATTCATTTATTTATTTAGCGCTAACACATAACAATAAAATGAAAATAAAGTGATAGTTTAGCATACAGTAATGCGACAGCGGGGGCGCTCAACTAGAGTGTTTTGCCTAGATATAAATATACTCTTTTAATATATTATTATTAAACAATAGTATATTTAACTTTACTAAGCAACTTCTTACTGCAGTTACAGTCTACAGTTTTCTTATTGATTTATTTATTTTATTTTAATAGTGCCATAAATTCATTTATATATATTTTACTATTTTCCACATTCTCTGCTCCATTGTTCATTTATTTTTATTTTATTTATTTTATATTTATTTTCACTTTATTTATTTTTATTTTATTTATTTTTATTTTGTTTATTTTTATTTATTTTTCGTTTATTCATTTTAATTTCATTTATTTTTATTTTGTTTATTTTAATTTTGTTAATTTTTATTTTATTTATTTTTATTTCATTTTTACTTTTATTTTTTTCCAATTTATTTCAAGTGAAATTATTCGTTTTATTTTTGCACAATTTGATTTGCTTCCGTCTAACATTTCTCTGGCACTGTTAAGTCTTAAAATAACAGCGCGCTGTTAACTGCGCTAAAATCACTCAAAACTGCGCTCAGGCTCTCAATATTGCGCGCTCTCTCGCCTGCGCTCGCTCTCTGAGTGTTCACTCACACACACACACACACGCACACGTGTGCACTCAACGCTCTTCAAATTGTGCAGCACCGTTAGAGAGCGGCCGATCGTTGATGTCTTGCTCTTCTTCTTCTTCTGTTACGGCTTTGTTTGTCTTTTGATGAGACAACAACCAGTTTGTTGTTTTTGTTTATAGTAGTAGTCGCTTCTTATGTTGTTGCTGTTGAGGTAGCCGAAAGCCGAAGTCGAAGCTGAGGCTGAAGCTGTCTGTGCTTCGTAAGCATCTCCCTCCACAGCAGCAGCAACAGCAGCAGCTCGTGAGCATTTTGCAGAGGCCTTAGCAGCAGCAGCTGAAGCAGCCTCAGTCGCTGTCGCTGTCGTTGTCGCTGTTGCTGTTGCCGCCGCTACCAGGTGCTTGACTGAGGCATTTTGCAGAACTGTTTAACATCAGTCTTTAGTGATAGCTCGCGCTTCTTGCTCGCACGCTCGAATCGCATGTCGCACGCTTCGATTCGTCGTCTGCGTCTCGTTTCGTATCGTCGCTGCGTCGTCGGCTCTTCAACGATAACAGAACGTATTTACGCGTAACGTGCGTGCGTTATCGATATTTATCGCCTGCATCGGTGCAACGGCTTATCAGCTTATCAGTTGACCTTTATCCAAACCCCCCACCCACACCACAACACGCCACATGCTCGCCGCCACACACACTCAAGTGCAATTGCTTTTCACACCTCACACACACACACGCACACACACACACACACAACACGTACACACACCTGATGAGCGGCAGTTAAAATGAAAACAGAGGCGCGCGCTTGTACGCCATTCGCTCCAAACCTTTTCACCAAATAAAGGTGTGGCCTAACTGACAACAACAACAACAACAAGAGCAACAACAACAACCACAACAAGTGTAACAACAACAACAACAGCAAAACACTCGAACACAAGTCAAACATAACTCATGCATTTCAACTATGTTCTATATAAATTAGACGGCAGCAAATTGAAAAGTTACACACACTCACGCACACTCACACACGCCGAGTGTGTGCCTGTGTGCGAGCAAATGACTGGAGATCAGTGCTTAAATGTGAATGTATATGGCTATATATGTATGTATATTATACATGCACGCTTCACGCTCATCTCAAGTTCTAAAAGTCAAGTGCAATTTAGCTACGACTAAACAACAACAACAACAACAACAGCTACAGCAACAACTACAACGTTTTTTATTAGCGCAAGGTGAAAAAATATACGAGCTATACGAGAGTTCACAACTTAAATGATTTTTCCATAATAAAAAACAACAACAACAACAGCAACTACAACAAAATACTGTAAACTGCAGTTGCTCAGTGCGCAGTGAAAATTTGCAACTGAAACAAGTGAAAACGGAACGGAAAAAGTTTCAATAAGAACAAAAAGTAGAGTGTAAAAGATCGAGCGGAGTTTTATCAATATTTATTGGGAGTACAACTCAGAGTTTCGATCGCTCGACTGCGGTCAGTTCAAAGGCGTTTTACTGTTTGATAAGGTACGAGTGAGTTCTGTTCATAGCAAAGTTCTTAAAAATAAGCTTGTGTATAGTCTTTTATGGCGATGCTAAACACAGCACTTGGATTACTCTGGGTCCACCATTCATAACTGCTATCAGAGCTATTAACATAACCATAATATCACATAGAATCAACGCAGGCTAGCGATAACTTTTGATTGGAAGATTGATGGCACTGATAGATACAGATACAGCGGAGTCAGCCACAGATACAGATACATTGAGACACATTCATCATATAAAAGATGGCATGGCATAAAAATCAAACATGTGAATTTCATTAACGTAAAATTCAGAAACGAAAAACAAAGCCGGGGAGATGGCAATAGCAGATAAAGCAAGACAAAACTGAGAAACACTGACTGATTGACTGATTGACTAACTGACGATTGACGTTTCGCATATGGACTCGCACTCGCGCCCGATGTGTGTGAGAAAGTTTTGTTGGGCAGTGCACTTTTTAGTGTGGCCATAAAAAACAGCAACAACAATGACAACAACAGCGACACACACCGACGGACAAGGGCAGGCAAATAAACTTTACGACTATATAACAGAATCAATGTAAGGCAACTCAATGTACACTGAGCGAAAATACAGCGCATGAACTGATCACTGAATTGGAAGAATTACAGCGAATACTAATAGACTGAGTTTCTTATTTCCCCTTTGATATTTCTGTCTTCATTTAATTGGCGTTAGTTTCTCGCAGTGTACATGCTCCACACATATTTGCTTTATTGGGTAAATAGCGTGCAAAGCTTTGTTTGATTTGAATTTGTTACAAAAACCTTCGAACTATCGACTAGCCTAGTAATCAAAGAATGTTCTAGTATATGTTTTACCTCAGACGATGACTGGGATGCTTTTGCATGCATATGCCGCAAATATTGACAATTTGGTACCCAGAACACACACACACACTCTCACACACACAAGCGATTTGTGTTCTAGAAAACGCGTGCACTTAATATGCCCTGTAATTTAGAGCTAATGTGTAGAGTAGATTGAGAATGGAGAGCGAGTAGAAAAGGAATCACAATCAACTCAGCTGATCAAGTATTACTAATAAAAATAGTAAAGGAATTTAGTTACACCAGCAAACGGAATAAATTGAATACAAATATTGGTAGAAATTTCGGCTTTTGTATAAAATTGTATAGCATACTTTTGAGAGAGTTGGTAAAAAATAAACGATCAATAAAATAATAATAAATACTGTAAAATAAACTAAAATAAAATAACATTTTACACGCCAAATAAGTTCATCAAAAAGTAGCTAAAAATTTCCACTGTACTTTAAAAGTCTTACTTAAATGTATTACAGGGTATCTGCTAGTCGCTTCACTCACATTTGCTATCAAAGAGATGAGTTATGCTTTATTATGCTAGTTACAGCTGAGACTGAGCTTCAATTGTTCGCACAGAACAATAACAAGTTCGTTGCCTAAGTCTTTCGTCTTTCGGTGTTGTTTGTTTGCATAGGGGAAGTTGCACAAAGTAAATCGTGGTAAATGGAGTGTTGTAGGCCAGGTGTTTGCTAGATGTTGCGCACGACAAATTAACACATCAAGGTCGTCGTTGTGTTGCAAATGCCACTGTGCAACAACTGCAACGAGAGCAACGGCAGCAGCAGCAGCATCCTTAGCTTGACTCGGGCCGGAAGACAACAATTGCCGCTTCCTATGGCGCAGCAGCCAAGGGGGAGAGACAAAAGTGTGAAAGTACTTAGTATAAAGGCGTTAAGTTGCAACTAAAAACATAATAAGTATTAAATGCAAATGACTAACAACAGCTGAGAACAGCAAACACCTGCATAGAGACGAGCTAGTCCTGATAGCTCTGAGATGGGAGAGTCCCCGTCTTACATCCGTCTTCTTTCAGTTTTTAGTCTTTGCAATTAACATTTAAGTCAAGCAGCAACAACAACAACAATTGTTGTTGTGGGTGCAGCACACTCGTCGTTTGTGCGATATTTGCATTTTACACTGTAATAAATATTGAAATAATGAGTTCACATATTCATAAGCTGCACGTAAATGGCAAAAGCCGAAGCTAAGCGGACTTATTAATCATGCAATTACGGTTATATCTAATAGGATTTTCCTCTGTTACTTTTGACTATACTAAACTATACAAATTGCCACTAATATTTCTTGATCTTTCCGTTTCACTTGCAGCACACAGATTGGAGCATAAAAGCTCCACAGTTACAGCATTCAACATGATGAATCAGGATAATCCATATGCGGTAAGTAAAGCTCAAAATATACTAAATATTAGTATACTATTATTTAGCTATACTACTTTATCGCCTGCTCTATAAATATTCATGTGAAATTACTCATTAAACGAATTTCTTTGAAGCTTAACCAAGCTCAATATAAACAAAAAAAAAAGCCGAAAACCATATAAATTATATTGATTTTATAACAATCTGGCTCTGGCATACCAAATGCTCCTCCAATGCCTGTAAGCTCAATCGTAAAATGTCGCATATTTTAACACAAATAACGAAACGCATGATAAATGCAGAGCGCCAAGCACAATGCCCAGCACAAAAGGCAGCAACAACAAGCAAATAATAATAATAATGACACAGAGAAGAAAAGACAAAAATTGTTGTGTATATTTTACGAGCTAAAAAGTGGACAAACTGATATAAAATCAGATAAAAATGTTTTTACGAGCTCCACCACAGTTCACAAAATACGTAAGAATGTGTGTATTATTTTTTGGCCAAGCCATAGATAGGGTATCACTGGCAGATACCCTGGAAACAGGTGTAGCTCTTACCTCAGGTATGACAAATGGCGCCTGAACTATTCATCATTCGAAGACAGTTTCCTAATAGATTCTTAAGGTATATTTCAACACTCTGTTCGATATCAAACGCCTTCATTAATACAGTTCACAAACTCAACAGTTGACAGGGTATAATCCAATTTCAAGCAAATGAAATGCAAATCAATCCATTTCCATATTGATAATGACGCAGAAACCGTAATATCGCTGATAAGACAAGGCAATGAAAATTATAAAATCGAACATCAAGAAAAGAGTCAACATGAAATTAAAAGCGCTTCCGCATCTCCGCATAAATGGGCGAACAATTTGTATGAATTATGAGTTTCTGAAGTCCGTGCATAATTACCCCCGCAATCCAAGAGACAAGGGGGCGACAGAAAAATTCATAAAGCTCAGAAAACAAAGCCAAAAGAAGAAGACAAAACGGTGGCCTAAACCAGTTTATACAGCAACTGTGCGGCGAAAATATTTAAATGATGTCATAATTTTTAGTAGATATAAATATAATAATCATAATACACACTCACACACACACACACACACTCGCACACTGATGTTCGATCTTCATAAACGGCAGCCGCTTCACCTGTTTTTTGTTGTTATTTCCATTCCTTCTTTGTTTTTCGTTTTGCTTTTCTCGTGTGGACTTCATGTCAACTTAAATTAATGCAGATCAATTAGTTAATATTATTAAGCGTCTCGAAATGCCCCAAACTGCGTATATATCGTATATCGCGTATAGTATATTTTAAATAGATTTCTATAGGTCGCAGTGGATAGAAATTCTGCGCTGTTGTTGCTGTTGCTGTTAGTCGAATGGGCTAAAACTCACGTAAGTTGCTGCTAACATGGCACTAAATGTCAATATTTGAATATTAAATTTTATTTAAGTGCGTTTTTTATGACTCTAAGCCGATTTTCGTTTACTCTGAAACAGTCGGCGGACCCACTGGAAGGAAATGAAATGAGGTTGCTCCACAAAAGGGGCGGTACCCGCTGCTCAGTAGTGTTAATTAGTTGAAATGTGAGACGATAAACTAAATGCTTGATTTGAATTTAAAGAAACGACAACAGCAGCAGCAACAACAACAACAGGGGGAAGTTTAGCTTAAAAGATGTTTTAAAAATTTGAGAATAATTGTGGGGAAAATATGGAAAGATTTGTACTGCGAGTAGTACTTGGTAGAGCAAGAAGAGTGTTGAAATTTAGAATAAATAGATAGATACACTAAATAGATAGATACATTAAGTAGATAGATAGATACACTAAATAGATAGATATACATTAAATAGATAGATAGATACACTAAAAAGATAAATAGATACACTAAATAGATAGATACACTAAATAGATAGAAAGACACACTAAATAGATAGATAGATACCCTAAATAGATAGACAGATACCCTAAATAGATAGATAGATACACTAAATAGATAGATACACTAAATAGATAGATACACTAAATTGAGAACTGCAATTTCTAATAAAAATTATACCCATTTCAGATATATATTTATACAAATTTTAGATTAATTTTTAAACCTATTTAAACTATATATTTTTATAAATTTCAATCATACATTTATTCAAATTTTCTCTTCTAAATATCGAAGAAAATCATATAGAAATATTATCAAGTACAAATTATGCTCATTTCAAATATATATTTATACAACTTTCTATCAATTTATTAACACAAATTTCCTCTTCTTACTAGAATATTATAATATAATCCCGAGATTTTACTTGATTCTCAACGCCCGGCTTTAACATATAAACTTACGCTGCCTTTGCTTTTATGTCTGCCCATAAAAAGTATAACTAGCCGCTACTATATCGTTAGTATAAGCTTAGCATTAGCAAGCTGCCATTCCGCACGATTCTAATCAAAATCAGTTTTAAGGCAACAGTTAGTAGTTGTTTAATAGCCAGCACAACATTGTAGGCAGTTGCTACTATTCTTTTATATTGGCTCGAATTTCCAAGCTAATCAAACAAAATGTGCAAAAGAATGTGCAACTGGACACGCCCACCGCCGCCCTATTGTTACTGCTGCTGCTGTTGCTGCTGCTGTGACTTGAACTTAACAAGTTGGTGAAATGCCAACACTGAACATTTTTACGTATTGGCAGGCCGAGTGAAACGCATTACAATGTTGAGTTGTTGTTGTGGCTGCTGTATCCGTGGCATGCCCCGAAACTGGACAGACAGACACACACTTGACTTGGTGTCTTGGTGCATTGGTGGCTTACAGTCAAATGCTTTTCTGGCGGCGGCTCACGCATCTCTGCAACTCCATTTGCAGCTTCAGCTCTTTGGCATCTTTTCTATTTGCATTTGTGGCAAAAGGCAGGCCAAGTTGCAAGTTGCTGCTGCTGCTGCTGCCGCAAGCTGCTAGCTGACCATTTTGGTCATAAACATTTGCGTAATGGATTTTTTCATATTTTGTTGGACTTGGCTGCGAACACACAAAGTAAATTAATTACGAGCTGCCGCCACAGTGCGCGGCACACTGCAAAATTCTTGGGCAGACAACACGAGGCAGAAAAAAGCAGAGAAAAAGTTATAAATGCCTAAAAATAAATAAGCCAAAGCCATGGCTAAAACTATGGCCAAAAAGGCTAAAGGAAGGAAAAAACGCTAAACAGAAGCAGCTTGGCAAATTAGCAAAAGCCCAAAAAGCATTTGCCGCAGCTTCTCAAACAACACACACTGAAAATGTAATTACAAGGCAACTAGCTACAGTTGTTGTTGCTGTTGCTGCTGCAGTTGTTGCTGTTGCCATAGCCGGTTGCAATTTTTCACATGCGTAGCCAGTTTCGGTTTTGGCTCTCAGCGCGAAGCTGTAAAAGTTGTTCATCTCATGTTGTTGTTGTTGCAACGACTCCTTGTTGGAATGCTTTGCTCATGTGATGGTGCTGCTGCTGCTGCTGCTGTGAGTACATGTTGCGGTTGATAACTCAATTAGAATGTGAAATTTATGTACGCCACAAGAAATTAACTTGCAATTAGAAAATGCTTCTTTTTTTGTGCAGAAAGACTTAGGATACGAACTTGATATGTTAAATTTCTGTTAAAGCAAACTAAGCTACACTGCGAGAAAGGATTAAGCGGCTGACAGTTGAAGCTGAATTCAGATGAAACTAGAGTGATTTTGTGATAGAATTAGTTTGGAGTTTATATGAAAATATGACAATTAATCTCAATAATAACAAAAGACTTGGAAGACGAACTTGTTTTGTTAAAGTACTCTTAGAGAAAACTAAGCTACACTGCGAGGAAAGGATTAAGAGGCTGACATACAAATTAAATTGAGATGAAACTAGTTCGAACTTCTGATATAATAGGTTTAGCGTTTATATAAAATTGTACAATTATTGTTACTGATAATAAAAGACTTAGGATACGAACTTGATATGTTGATAAGTTCGCTTAAAGCTATAATCTCTCTACACTGCGAGTAAAACAAAGAATTAACAGGCCAAATGAAACTGGATTGACTTTCTTACATAATTACAAAATAGGACAAGTATTTTCACTATAAACAAAAGACTTGGAACACGAACTTGATATGTTAAAGTTATCTTAGAGCAGAGAGAAAAGGAAAGGATTAACAGGCTAACTGTAGAAACTGAATTCACATGAAACTAGATTGATTTTCTATTATACTACATATTTCAAATTAAGATACATTAATTAGACAATTATTTTCACTAAAAACAAAAGACTTGGGACACAAACTAGATGTGTTAAATCAATGCATTGGGCATTGGGTGATGGTTTATGGTTTTTCCTCGAGTGTACACACTTGGCAATTAAGCCTAAGCCCAACCAAGTTACAAATTGAAACAATTTAACAGCGAAAAAATGACGAGAGATATGTAGTAAAGTAACTCTTGCAGCATAATTGGCCACGAACAAGTTGTAGGGCAGCGGGAAATAAATACATATGAGCGCTTCAGTTGGCTCTTGTCTCGTTTTGGCCAGGCCGAGACAAGTCTATTGGCCTTACCAAAAAAAAAGGAGAAAAAAACTAATGATGATGATGCACTGCACGCATTTGCACTATTTATAATTTCCTACAGGCAACAAGACACGAGGCAGGCAGCATGGGGCAACTAGACATGGCTGCCTAGTGCCAAAAGATCAATGATCAATCCTGGCCATAGAGTGGAGTGGAGTGGAGTGGCTCTTGATGACTTTACTAGCTGGAGCCACCACAACAGACACAGCCACAGACAACTTCATTTATTTGCAGATACATTTCAGGCGCCCCCAAAATGCAGCCTCATCCTTGAGCTGAGCTGTGGCAGCTGTGCCTCATGTGTTTTCGTTTTTGTGCCTTTTGGCATAAACTCCTCGCTTTGATTTGGTGGGTTGTGCCCGCCGCATGTGTAATCCGTTTTTCGTTTCTTTTACTTTTGATTAATGTGCAAAATTAGCGAGCTGAAAGTTTCTTCTTGTTGCAACGATTGCCAAATGACTTAGGCAACGAACTTGAACGATACCCAGAACAAACAGCAACAATTACACTAGTTTTTCCTCCTCTGCTTCTAGCAAACTTCCTCTCTGCAAGATGCTGCTGCTGCTGCCTGCATCAAGTCATTATATCCGCCCGCCGTAAACTAGCGCTAAGTACAGACAATGACAACAACAGCAACAGCAACAGCAACAACAACAACAACAGCAACAGCAGCAACAACAACCGACTCTAACCTTGACAAAAATTCATCCTACACAGCTGAATGCATTAGTAGTTCAACAACAAGCAGCAGCAGAAACAGCAGTAACCGACTTGCAAAGTACCGACAAAGTACCACCTCCTACTCCCCCCACTCCCCACTCCACCCACCCACCTAAACAAAACGCTATTAAACTTCTATTATTTAAGTACTACATTGTGCACTGATACTGAAAACGAAAAAATGAAAACGAAGACGAACGAATAAGCAGAAGCAACAGTAGACCACAACAAGCGACCCGGTCAGCCAGAGCGATAGAGAACAGCAAAAGGGGGGGCGTGAGAGGGGGGTTGTACTCCCCCTCCGTTTGCCATCAATAGCAATAGCAAGTTGTAGCTAACAGAGCATAAATCCCAAAGCCAAAGTACTTTGCAAATTATGCAACATTATGTAATTATACACACACAGACAGCAAAAGCATAGAGCAATAAACTTGTGGAGGGCAGCGGGGGCAGCAGTTGCAGGGGGAGACGACTCTGCACACTCTTTAAGCTTTGTAACTTTTTTGGCTGCCTTTTTTTCTATTTTGAAATGTGAAAATGATTGAGCGCATTATTTTCAAATTAGCGCGTGGCTGTCTGCCAAGTTAAGTGGAAATGTGGTGCAGGGTGTTGCCACCAACTACAGTGTATACCACCTCCAGTAGTTGTTGTAATTGTGTGCGCCATGCTTCGATAGCAAACATCTAGCTGAAAAGATCAGGCGCGTGGCCTTGCCAAGGTGTTGGCAGTGCGTGGAAATAATAAGCGGGAATAGGCGAAATTATAGTGCTAAGAGAATGGGAGAATGGGAGAATGGGGAGAGGGACTACGGGACTACGAGAATTGAGCGTGTGGTAGGTCAGCAGAAGTACTAGATGGTTTTATACATAAAACAGTGAAAAGAACTCTATAAATATATGAGAAAAGACTTGACAAGATATCAAGTAAAAATATGAGCTTATTAGCATCATATCATACTATATCACAAAGGTCAGCAGAGGTACTAGATGAAGTACTAAATAAATCAGTGAAGAGAACTCATCAATTGTATGAGGAAAGACTTAATAAGATGCGCAGTAAAGTTGACTTGTTAGTAGCCTCATATCATACATTACAATAGCTTAAAAGTCAGCTATAAATATTCCTCAAAATTTCTTCAGCTTTACTTCATTTCATTACTTCCAATATTCTCTCCATATATACCATTCAAGCAAGTGCATTGAAACTTCGGCCTTCTGATCAAATCAAAACTTAAGTATCGTAATTTTGTTTTTACTTCGCTGTTGTTGTTGTTTCTTTGGTTTTGGCTTTGTTGGCTTTTTGCTTTCGATTTCAAGTTCAACACTTTGCCCGAGAGACGACGCCAAATGTGTTCCGACTGGTTGCTCTGCCACTTTATTACGTGGACTGTTGGGCGCAGCGCCTCGATTGCCACGATAGGCCGAAGGGGGGGGACACAAACAAACGCTTCAAAGAAGCGTAACAAAATTGTTATAATTTCGGTTTGTAATCCATAATAATAATAATGATAATAATGATAATAATAATACAGCCGCGTCGTTTGCCTTAAGGTCAAGGTTGTGCCTCCGTTTATTGGAGTTGGCTGGCTTGGTAATGAGCTGCCAAATTGTTAGAATTGTGGTTACCAACAACAGCAACAAATACGGCAAGTAATAATAATACTACTGGCAAACAGCGAGCATTCAATTAATTGGCCAGCTGGCCGTGTTTTCATTGTAGAAAACACTCTGAGAGAATCCAAATGCGACGACCTCTGCACGACTCGACTCAGCTGCGATTTAGCGCAACAAATTGAATTAAATTTATATAAATTGCATAGAGACAAGTATCTATATGGCGTATATATTGTATACATATACGATATATACTTAGCATCTATCTGATCATCCGCTTACATTAGACGAGACGAGAGACCCAATGAGCCGAGCAAATTGTGGCCCATTGTTATATTGTCTGTTTTGCAGTAAATCGCATTTTGCGCCACTAATAACAAATGCGGCTATTGCTATTTTGTTATTATTATTATTTCTACTTCAATATCTATTATTTTTATTCATATTATTGTTTTTGTGATGTACCGAAGCCAGGCATTGGCTTTGGCATTGAGCGCAGCTTGGCGCAAATCAAAACAAAGCCTTTGCAAAAGATACTCCCAAACATCCAAACCCCACAGACAATACCATTGATATATCCATATACCATTGGCTCTTCCCACGCCCAAAAACTTTAATTTTATTTTAATTGCGCATGGGCAATAAAAGTGAAATTGTTATAAGAGAAATACATGGTTTTTAGGCAGACTAAAACTAATTCTAAACTTTCTCCTCTACACTAATTCATAAGGCTATAAAAATTCCACTATAAATTCCATAAGAAATTCCTCTAAAAATATCTAATTTAGTAATAATATTCCACATTTTTCCTATGCCAAAATGTGGCTGAAATTAGGTCAGTCGCATTCCCATGGCTGGAATTATTTCCTGCTGATTGCCATTTAATTATTTGCCCTATCAATCAACTGAAAGTTCAAAATATGTAGAGTTCCCACGCCTCTTCACAAAAATGTGTGTAAAAATCAAATAACAATATAAATAAAGAGCACACAAATGCAATTTTAATTAGCTGCATTACGTATACGCCGTGTGGGCCACCCAAAAGGAAAATTATAACAGTCGCCAAGTTGGCAGCACATTTACACCAGCCGAGACAGGCAAAGAAATGATTCACGAAGGCGTGCTCGCTGGGTGAAGGTGGGTGAAGGGGGTGGGTGGACTGACTCCTGCTGGGTTTTTGGTATTGCCTGTAGATATTGGTCGTAGCTGGTTTTTGGTATTTATTTGTGGCCAAGCAGCGCCTTGTCTCGCCGTCGCGCAGACTATTAACTTTGAAAGTTGTTTAAACAGGCGATGCCAGCGGCAGCAGCAGATGCAGCGGGTTGGCGAACAACCTCCACCTTCTACTTTTTGCATTGGGCGAGCATCGTGGTTGCCGTGGCTCTTGTTGTTGTCGTCAGCCTCTCTAGCTAGGTTGCTGTTACTGTTGCTGTTGCAGTCAGTGTCATCGTTGCAGCGTCGCGGCTCGTGGGAATTGGATCATTAGAAGGCAGCAGCGCGGCGCAGCGCAGAAGTTGGTCAACTAGAGACGTCGCCGTCGCTGTCGCCGTCGCCTTCGCCGTTTTGCATGTGTTTTGTTGGTTGTTTTGGCTGCTGCCAGTGTTGCCACCGTTTCTTGTTGCAAGTTGCAGTTGCTGTTGCCAGTTGCTGTTGCCTGCCTTAAAGAGGCGCGATAAGTAAATGTGTCCGCGTCTCTTTTATTTGCACTTGCACAGTGCATTTTTTTCTGCTGTTGGGCGACCCCAAGTTGTTGCTGTTGCTGTTGCTATTGTCGTTGTCTTTTGTTTGTTTATTTGTTTTATTTTTTTGTTGTTCGCTTTTTTTTTATTGTCTGCCGAGCTTCTCTTCTTTCGCTTTTCGTCGTCGTCGTCTTCCTCGCTGTGTGTGTTGCATGCGATTTATTTGTTTGTTGTCTCGTTGTTATCTGTACGAGCTTTTGCACTGCCTCCGCCCCCCCCCCCCCTGGCACTCCCCCTCCCACAACTCCCACTACTTCTTGCAGCTTGTTGTGTCTGCGAGTTTTCTGCACTTTTTAGAGCCATCGCCTGATTTCGGGAGTCAAAAGTCAATTAAATAAGAGCAGTGCACAAGCTTGTACTTGTTGTTGTTGTTGTTGTTGTTGTTGCTGTTGCTCCTTTTTTTTCTTCGACTCCAAAAAAAACGAGCAATTTGTGCAACTATGTGCCCCTTTGGGGACGCTATGGGAACCATTTCACCTAACTGCAGCAGCCATGACGACAGCAGCAGCAACAATTTCACTGGCGTTTCCAGAATTTTGTAGTGTTGATTTATGAAAAGCTGGCAAAAGCGCAAGTTTGTTGCCTAAGTCTTCTGTTTGGGCTTATTTCTTTTGTACCAAAGTGTGAGTTTGTTGTCCATTTCTTAAAGAATGAAAGCATCGAGCTTGAATTGAGACTAACTTAACTTGCACTTAGACTAGTCTAATCAGCATTTTGAGTTTGTTGCCTAAGTCTTTTGCTTGGCATAGGTGTTGTGCCACAAAGTGTGAGTCTCTTGTCCAAGTCTCTTCATTTCTTACAGAACGAAATCATTGAGCTTGAATTGAGACTAACTTAACTTGCACTTAGACTAGTCTAATCAGCATTTTGAGTTTGTTGCCTTAGTCTTTTGTTTGATACAGGAGTTTTGCCACAAAGTGTGAGTCTCTTCATTTCTTAGCTTGAGCTTGAATTGAGACTAACTAAACTTTCTCATAGACTAGTCTAATCAGCTCGACGACTAGCTTAACTCCTTTACTTTGCCTAGAGCCCATCATTATCCCAACTGCTAAGAGAACCCCATCGCTTCGATCAGCAGCGCCTGGCAATAACTGAATTTCTTCAACGATTTATAGAGCTTAACTTTCTACAGGTTTCCTCAATTGAATTGCAATAAAAAGCAAACAACAACAGCCATCAGTAGTCAACAATTAGTTTGCTCGTGTCGCATTTGTGGCAGACACTTCACATCACTTGGCCTGTCGTTTGTCGTTTGTCGCGCCGTCAACTGACGCAGCAGCAGCAGCAGCAGCAGTAGGAAAAAAGTAAATAAAAATCAAATAAAAAAAAGCTAAAGAGTAGAAAAAAAAACATTTATACAAAATGCGATTGCACACAAATCATGAGAAACGCTCCCCAACACACACAGTTACTGTTGTTGTTGGCCCCCTGCTGCTGCTGCTGGTGCTGCTGCTGTTGCCTGCATTTAGCCACTGTCTGGCTGTCTGTCCGTCCGTCCGTCCGTCTGTCTGTTTGACTGGCTTTAAGCTTGACGTGCTGAGCTTTTGAGTTTTAGCCCCTTTTGATTCGCATGTGTCAAGTCATTGGCATCTAGTGCAGTTAAATGCTCATTGAATCAACAGCCAGAGCCAAAGGCAGCAGCAGCAGCAACAACTCAACAGCTATACAATTTTATGCCAATTCATGGCCGGCCATCCAGGCACAGCAGCAGCAGCAGCAAAAATATTTCATTTAAATGCAATTTCCAAGCGTTTACCAATTTGTTAGCCAAGTTTTCATGCCCTTTTTTGTCAGACATTTCACCCGAGGGGCGCCAGCTGCCACTGCAAATTGCAACTGCAACTGCCCTGTCGAAAAAAGAGACTACTATTGCATTGCATTGAAAATTTAGTGGCTCACACACAAGTTCAGATCGAGCGCGTGCTTGCGTTGGAAATGTCAAGTCAAACACTTGTAGCAACAATTGGCACAGGTCTCTGTCTCTGTCTCTGCCTCGTTTTGCCTAGGCTAACATTTAAAATTGTAACAAATGCCACAGCGCGCTGTGCGAACGTGTGGCTTCAAGCCAAGCACACACACCACACACACACACACACAACACATGGTTGCACCACCAACAAAACTCGGCTGAAACCTCGCACATTTTGCACGCATTTGCATAACAAGTACGGGCAGAGATGGGCTGCATAAAGACGACTATTTAATGCCCTTCATTTATTAATATAAAAAATACATATATTAAAAATGTTGATTATATTAACAAAGTTATTTGAAATGCTCAATACTGAAACTAAGAGAGGGGAGTCTTAGTATCAAGGCCCTCTGCATTGTTATAGTGTACTTTCTGCTACTCTTTCGACGACTATTTAATACCCTCTGCTTATGAATTGCATATAATTTGCTATATTTAATTTTTCAATTAAAAAAAAATATATAAAAAAAGTTAATTATGTTCACAAAGTTAGTTGAAATGCACGACAGTGATTCTAAGACAGGGTAGTCCTACTATCAATACCTACTGCATAACAATACTATACTTTCTGCTACTCTTTGCCTCTGTATATAGTATAATGTAAATAGTATAAATGTTAATTATATTATCAAAGTTAGTTAAACACTTAATCTAAGAGAGAGGAGTCATAGTGTACTATACTATACTACATACTATACTATACTACATACTATACTATACTATATACTATATACTATACTATACTATATACTATACTATACTACACTATACTATACTATACTATACTCCACTTTCTGCTACTCTTTCCCTCTGTATGTAGTATAATGTATATAGTATATATGTTAACTACAGAAAGTTAGTTGAAAACTTCACCTTAGAGAGTGGAGTCCTAGCATCAAGACCTTCTGCATGATTACACTATTCTTTCTGCTACTCTTTCCCTCTTTATATAGTATATAAATAGTATAAATGTTAATTATATTAACAAAGTTAGTTAAACACTTCATCTAAGAGAGAGGAGTCATAGTATACTATACTATACTATATACTATATACTATATACTATACTATACTATACTATACTATACTATACTATACTATACTATACTCCACTTTCTGCTACTCTTCCTCCCTGTTACATAGCTGTACCTCAACCCAACTTACCCCTCTATCATAGCGTACACACTGTGTGTGATTGTCAAGAGACCCACACGTAGTTCAGCGACTGTTTTGCAAATTTGTCTTGGTAAATCATACGTGCACTCGTATTCTATTGAAAATTAGACGCGGCTGCGACAAAGTGTTCCTGCAAAAGTTGTCGTTGTTGCGGTTGTTGTTGCTGTTGTTGTTGTGTTTCTGATTTACTTGAGCATAATTTCGCAGCATTTTGGCGGATGGTCACAAATTTTAAACGGAAATTGCACAAGCACTTCGCGACATTCTGAGAGATGCAGAGAGAAGCGTATGGTGAATGCATTTAAATTTCACATGAGCTCATAAAAATAGTTACAAATTAATTATAATGACAAAAGAGCAGGAAGAGAGCGCAGGGCATAGACTAGGGAGTATATGTGTGTGTGTGTGTGTGTGTATATAGGGGGAATGCAGTTGTACAGCAATAATAACAACAACAACAACATGAGCACATT
Source organism: Liodrosophila aerea (assembly GCA_035045005.1). NCBI lineage: Eukaryota > Metazoa > Arthropoda > Insecta > Diptera > Drosophilidae > Liodrosophila > Liodrosophila aerea. The sequence goes on along the minus strand of JAWNNL010000641.1, from coordinate 1,896,114 downwards.
ATAAATCTAAACATTTCCTGCTTGACAGCTTGAAGAGCTTGCAGCGTACGAATTGAGACAGCGACGATGATGCTTCAAGTCAGCAGCAACAACAACAACAACAACTGTACGCTATAAATATTATAAACTTTGCTTTTCATCATCATCATTGTTCATAATTATAGTGTTTTAGTTTATGTATGTAGTTTAGACAGCGACTTGACTCCGCCGAGCGCGTCAGCAATTAGCTAAGTACAAATCAAAAACGAAAGACTTAAGCGACAAACGCGACAGCCAAATCAGAGAGATGCAGATGGAGATGGAGATGGAAAGATTGATAAATGCCACTCGTCGTTTCCCACTGGGTAAAACAAGGATATGAGGATAAGGCAAATCTCACGCATTATCTGTTACAAATAATAATTTTTGCTCTGCAGTTAGTAGTTGCAGTTGTTGTTGTTGCCTTTGCCATGATGATTGATCACTCCCCGAGGGCCAAAGGGCCCCATGGAAATGTGTAGAAATTCCTTTTGACTTCAGCATTTGACAAATTGCACACACACACATTTGGCCAGCGCCGTGACTAAGCTTCTTCTGCTGGGGATAGGCACAATGAAATCTGAACTGATGAACCGATGAGATGAGATGCGTTATGATGCGTGTCTATGTGTGTGTTTGCAGGCAGGCAGGCCTTAACTATTTGTAACGCGGCAAGAAAAGAAAGCATGAAACAACTGCGAAATGGCCAAACACGCTATATAACAATTTTGACAAAAATCTGCTCGTTTTTAGGAGGGGAAGCAACAGCCAACTTTACAGCTAACTCCAGCATAAAACGAGTTGGCATTACACACAAAAAATGACTCATCAGCTATGTGAAGAGGAAGCAGATATAGTATCTCGCAGCTGCCTCAATAAACGAACCTCTAGCCAGACTACAAATATTAAGCTGAAAACAAGATGCAAATTTTGCAGCTGCTCAAGTTGCAGCTAATAAAAGTGAAGTGCATAAAAAATGATATTTTTCTGCCAAATATGAAGTGTGTTTCAGTAAGATTATATCTCAAATATCTTAGTCCAACTTAGATTCCCTTTTCAGCCCATTTTGTTAGAATTTTTCTGCACTTTTAGCTGGCCATATTTGCAGTTTCCCAGACCCCATTCAAGACTTCTGTCAGCCAGCTGCAGCTCAAGAGATGCTTTTCCGAGAACTGTTTAGAGTGCACTTAACAAATTTCCCTAAAGCAGTTCTAATTATCATTAATTCCCATGTAATATTTGAGTCAACAATTAGTTGGAAAACTTTAGCTAAACAAAAAGTCAAAGAGCAGCACTGTGAAACCCAGTTTTGATTGCACTACGCAAATCATGGATTATAATTTTAGCTAGTTTTTATTTTCCACAAGGCAACAGCAGCAACAACAACTACAACAGCAACAGCAGCAGCAGTAACACCAACACAACGTACGACCGTCTTCAGTGTCGACGAGTCATGAATAAAAAATTACAAAAAACAGAGGAAAAAATAAGCAAAAAACTAGAACAATTTGTTGCTCGAGCATTTTGCGCACAATGAACAAAGCGAGGCAATTGCTTTGTGCATGATTTCATTTTAATTAAATTATGTTTTTTTCTTCTTCTTTATTATAATTGCATGCAAACAATGCGAGAGGGAGGGGGCAGTCGTTGGATGTGCAAAAATTGTTAACCATGCAGCGCATTTGGTATTACGAGTAGTGTATTTCTGTTGCTGTTGTTGTTGTTCATGTTGCCAAGGTCAAGTTGGGCAATTATCATAATTTTTTCTATATTGTGTATACAGTTTTTTGCGCGCTTTTTTGGCCACGTTAATGGCACTTAGCTTAACTGCGAGACGAGTTGCGATGAAACTAGAGTAAACGTGCCTTTAATTTAACTTTTTTTTCTTCATATTTAACTGAATTATTTTTAATAATTTTATATTATAATGAGCTTGAATTTGAGCAGTGTTTTGATATATGTATCTCCATGCCATTGCATCATCTTCCCTGCCTGAAATGAAATATTAAAAATTCTACTTGCTATTTTGGTTTGACTTAAGGTTAACAACAAATAACAACAGCAACAACAACTACAGCGAATAGCAGCTATAATTAATCACACACAAAATCAACAAGATCCAAAAATATATTTTTGTACTGTCAGTTTTGATGATGAAGCGGGAAATACATATTTTGTGTCAAGCTCTAATAAGCAAGGAATTGTTTAGCATATACCCTATAGAAATGAGGGGAGTAGAAGTGGCTAAGGAGAGGTGGAGGCAAAGAACTATGGATATTATATTACTATATTTTAGATATTCATTAAATACATTGAGCAAATACTTTAGACTCTTCATATGTGTATATTCATCATAGAGTACTATCTCTACAGGGTATATTTCCAGCTAATTCTCTAGCTCCAACTTCAGCCACTGCACCTGTTTAGCTTCTTGGTATCTGAGGTACTTTTTTCGCCTCTTAAATACATATCACGCTTAAAATATACCAACTAATTAAAATAAATTGGCAGACAAGCAAATTGCATTTAAACTCATCATCAATACACATTAGAGAGGTGTGGCAGGGGGGCGGTTGGCTTTAACGAATTGCGCACAAAGTTTTGTCCGAAATTTATTAAACAAATTGTTTAGCAAAATACTAAATAACATAAAGTATTTTATTATGCATAAAACATACAAATTGCATACTGTTTTTACTGCTGTGATTTATATTGTTGCTTGGCGTTGTGTTTAATTTATAACACTTTCACTTAATAGCCGCTAATTGTGGCTCTAACATCGGTAGGTTGGTAGGTAGTAGAATTATGCAATGAGCCACACATTATAAATTTAAGAAAAACGTAAGGCAAACCTGTAGTCAAATTAGTGGGTCGCTTGAAAAGATGACCAAAAGATGGAACGAAATGACTATAATGAAGTCATTCGATAAATATATGCTGTATGAAATATGATCAGAGTAAAACAGTGGCATTTAAATGTTTTCTAACCATCCATTTCCTGCCTGAATAAAGAAGCAGCTGATGAGTGCTTAACTGAAATAAAATGCATATTTAAATATATAATTACATTATTATGGCCAAGAATTTGCATAAGCCGAGTAAGCTGCTTTAACCTGAGTACTTCTGCTGGTAAGGTAATAAAATCTGAAGACTAGTTTTAGGGATTGAGTAGCTACTACTACATGGCTTATATTTGTGAGGAAGTATCTTTCTTTAGCAGCTCGAATAATATTCCTACTATGTGCTTAATCAACCCATGCTTGAATCTCAGACCTAAATTGAAATCTAAACAAATTTATGGCGAACGCGCAAATCAAGCGCTGACACTTGAAATAAATTCAAACACGACTCCAAACAAGTTCAGAGCAAAGTGTAGCTACAACTTGTTATCAGTTACTATATACTTATAATCTCATACACCACATGCTATATCATCGTGTGTAAAGCTAACGAAGTAGCAGCCCAAATAAAAGAGGAAGAAAAACAGCTGAAGAACATTCTACGAGTATGACTTCAGCTCTCTCTCTATCTCGGAATGTGTCGCTTGTCTGTTGTAAAATAAATGTTTATTGCTTTTTAATATTGCACATTGTCTGCATAAATTTCACGGCAGACAGACGGACAGACAGACGGACGGACAGGCAGATCTCAGGCTGTGCAACTTTGTTATTATTCTTTGGGATTTGTTTCTTCTGGTTTTTTCGCATTGCCTTTTTTTCTTCTGTGATTTAAAATCAAACTAAATCTGCTGCCAATCCGCAAGTTGTTGAAACTTGAAACTCATAATTTTTAATTTATTTTATGTGATTTTTATTTGTCGATTAATCCCAGCAACAACAGCAACAACAGCCGCAAACAGCCAGCCCGACGACGCTTTATGAAACCTAAACGTACAAAATTTATTTCCTTCCAGACTGAGTGGTGTGGTGGTGCGGTGGTGCTTGGGAAGCGAGTCAAAGCTTCAACATATAACACGAAATCAGATTAGCATGTTTTACAGGCAACAAAACAAGCCAAAAAGGAACGCTGAGCGAACTAAGCCAATTGCTGGTGTGGTTGCCACACTGTGGCACCACTCAGATACCAGTGTGGTGTGGTGCATTCTCAAGCTCAAGTTCGTAGTTCGCTCGCTGGCCAAAAGTGAATGTGTTGAATGCTTTCACCTACTTTGTAATGTGCCAATTGTTTGGACAGATGGGAAAAATTATTGCCACCAATTGCCAGTGGGGCAATTGATGCTATAAACCATAAAATCTCAGCCGAGAGAAGTATAATATGAAATAGTATAATAACTCAGTGCACTTGCTGCTATTGCTGTAGCTGTTGCTGTTGCCACCTGCTGTTGCTGTTGCTGCAGACACCTGAAACAATTTCTTTATAATGAGAACTTTAGATATAGAATCACAACGGATTATTGCATTATTTATAGGCAAATAATAGTAACTGATGGCTGTATTAAACACCTGCATAATGTGAGGTGGAAAATGCTTAACAATTAGCACGAATCATATAAAGCGATGGAAATATCTCTCTATATATGCGCCTCAACACTTGCCCCTTGTGCGTGCTCACTGTGCTCCAGTTTACATCTTTCCCTAGAGGGGAAACCCCCAGCTACAGCAGACAGTAAAAACCAACAACAATGATGGCAATTTGTTGATAAACATTTCGCTCGCAATAAATAAACAAATATATGTACAGAGTGCCGAGAATTTGGTACCTTGTGCCTTGCCACAAGTTGCGTCTATTTGGCTTGAGACAGTTCAAAGGAACCCAAAAGGCAGCACACAAGAGATTGCTAACAACTTGCAACGTGCAACGTGCAACAGGCAACTTGCAGCAAGCCATATAAATGCAAATGTTGACTGTGTTTTGGCTCTGCTGCTGCTGCTCTGGGGCAATTTTTCATTTGATTTCATCTTCATATTTTATTATGCCCCAGTCGCAAAGCGTTTTCCATTTTGCTGTTGCCATTGCTTTTGCCTTTTCTTTTCTTTGCTTTTCATTTAGTTTACGTTTGCTTTTTTGTGATACCAATTTTGCGATATGACAAACTATGTTTGCATTTTAATTTTTAATGCGTGTGAATTTTGCTGGCGGCGCACTTGCTCTCCATGAGTAGTTTGCTCTGTGTAGTTTTTGGGGATGGAGAGCGATAGATGCTCGTGTCATGATTTGCTGTTGCTTTTAATTGAAATTTTATGAATTTATTGCTTTAGTTTTTTATTTGCTTTTCTTTTGCTCTGTGCACGCAATACTCTGCAGAGAGTGTGTGGGGGGGACAGATTGTTTTTAGAACACGCCAACTAATATAACCATTGCCTGTGCTCCTTTTCTTTTCAGATGAATCAGACGTGCAAGGTCTGTGGCGAGCCGGCGGCTGGATTTCATTTCGGTGCATTCACATGCGAAGGTTGTAAGGTGAGTTCACCAAGGGTCAAATATTTGCAGAGCTACAACACTGCGTATGAGTAATTTGTAGGCATAAAGGGGAAAAGAAAAGACTTCAAAAAGTATACTGTAAAGTATCGATAGTAAAAGGATTATACCTGGTATAGATTCCAGTTTACTTTTTCATTCAGTTCAGTTAGTTATTCTATCGCTTATAATACTTCTCTCTAAAGTTCAAAGAGGGTCAAATATTTGCAGAGCTACAACACTGCGTATGAGTAATTTGTAGGTGTAAAGGGGGAAAGAAAAGACTTCAAAAAGTAAACTGTTAACTATCGATAGTACAAAGATTATGCCTGGTATAGATAACTATCGATAGTAAATAGATTATGCGTGGCAAAGATTTAAGTTCATTCAATCAGTTCAGTTTAGTTATTCAATAGCTAATAATAGTACTACTCACTAAAGTTCACAAAGGGTCAAATATTTGCAGAGGTACAACACTGCGTATGAGTAATGTTAATGTATAAAGAGGGTGGGAAATGCCAACAGTATAAGTGCGTATAAGTAATTTTAATGTATAAAGAGTGGGAAAGAAGGGAAAGGAAAAGACTTTCAAAAGTAACTATCGATAGTAAATAGATTATGCCTGGCAAAGATTTAAGTTTATTCAATCAGTTCAGTTAGTTATTCAAACGCTAATAATACTTCTCACTAAAGCTCAAAGAGGGTCAAATATTTGAAGAGGTACAACTGTGCGTATAAGTAATTTGTATGTATGAAGAGGGTGGGAAAAGAGGGAAAGGAATAGACTTTCAAAAGTAAACTATTAACTGTCGATAGTAAAGAGATTATGCCTGGTATAGATATCAGTTTATATCAGTTTCATTCATTCAGTTCAGTAGGTTATTCAATCGATTACTTTCGATCATTGTAGGCAGCAGTTATCGTCTACTGATATCGAGTACATTTTCCATCTATAATAATAATCGACACTCGACGCCTCGCTGTATGTTGAGTATAATAGTTATCGATTGCTATTGACATTCCACATCCATACTATCGATAGTAATGAGATTATGCCTGATATAGATTGCAGTTTATTCATTCAGTTCAGTTAGTTATTCAAGCGCTAATAGTACTTCTCCAAGCTGCTTACTTTCGATCATTGTAGACAGTTATCGTCCACTGATATCGACTACATTTTCCATCTATAATAATAATCGATGCTCAACGCCTCGCTGGTTCAACAATGGAGATATGTAGGTACATAGATGCTTAGATGGATGTACGAGAGTGTGTATGTTGAGCATAATAGTTATCGATTGCTATTGGCATTCCATAATAAATCGCCATAGTCGCATCGTGACACAGCCGTAGAGCAAATGGTGCCATACCAAACTGGAATGTTGAGTTCATTACGAGCAATATCAATCGAGACAACAGCAACAACAGCAACAACTACGGCAACAATGAGATAAACGACAACAAAGAACGCCTCAGGCTAAGGTCAAAGTTAAACAACAACAACAAAGAGATGAAATAAAGAAAATAAACTATAAAGAGCGCTCCACAAAATGCATAATTGATTTAAACACGAGTACTTTGAGGCGCTGCAGAGAGATACGACAGACGCAGCAGCAGCAAGAGAAAAAGGTCAACTCAAGTACAATTTGTGGGTCAAACCTTATTTGATTTGTGCGCCACGGCGTGGGTCGACTAATTTGCCGCCCACCAGCAACAACAACAAAACGAAATAAAACTGAGCAACAGGATGAACAGACAGGCAGACAGACAGACAGACAGACAGTAGAGCTAGAAGATGATTCTTCAAAAAAGAGAAGTAGAAGAAGTAAAACAAACAAAAGTGAATTCGCCTTGGTCGCAGTCAAATTGCTTGTAAGTTCGTCCGGTTCGGCTGCTGCTGCTGCTGCTGCTCTTTCAAATGAAACTGAAAACGCGCCAAAGCAGTCGCAATAAAAACAACAGAAGTGGAGGCAGAAGTGGAGCTATACGCGAATCCCTCCATTTCCATTTCCGACCCAGTAATCTTGATGCCCAATTAACCTTAAAAGTGGAATTTTCGCATTGTTTTTTTGTTGTGCCTCCACCTACGTTGCAGTTTAAAAACTTGAGCTGAAACTGAATCTGCTGCTGACTGACTGACTGACTGAATACTGACAGAGCTGACTGTCTGTCTGTCTGTCTGTCCGTCTGTCTATTGTCCATACGCCAACTTGATTGCTGCGCTGCGCTGCTCTGACGCTGCTGTGATTTACGGCCAACATTGCAACTTGGCATAAGTGTTGCACAGCCTATAACCTTTGCAACAACATGCTGCGACTCGCTCTGACTCTCCTCTGACGCTGACTCTGACTCTAACTCTGACTGTGTTGCTGTTGCTGTTGCTGTTCTTTTTCGTGCCGCATTGAATTAAATTGTTTGTTTGCTTTGTATTGCAATTGATTGTGCCCCAGCCAAAACGGTTAATGGTGCACACTCCTCGAGTGTAGGTGGATGGTGCATGTTGCATGTTGTCGATTCGACTTTAGCTCTGTTTTCTTTGTATTTCGGGGGCCTCAACAGTTGCTGATGAATCATCAGAAAATTTAATGAGATATTATTGTCGGAATGACATCATGGCTTCAACTGCAAAGAGAGCGCTGCAATCACTTGAACTTCAACGCAAAGCACAACTACTGGCGCCCTCTATCGGCTCAATAATGAAGTGCACAAACAGTCAGTGTAAATAATATGTATCTATACTGTTTGATGATGGAAAGCACTACCTGAAGTTCCTTTAAGTTCAGTGTAAAGTCATAAAATATCGATGATAAAACAAATAGATCGTTAGTAAAAGCAGGAAAAACCTGGATAGAGGAAGGAGCGACCTGTCAATATTGGCCAAAGGCAAAGAGACTTGTCAGCTCAAGTTGTAACTGAGTAGAGTGTACATTTAGTGTAGTCTGGTGTAGGCAAACTAAAGAGAGTGGAATAGGTATTATAATACAACAATATGCTCGAATTATAGTAAAAGATACTAGTAAAAGATACTTCCTAAAAGCAGTTCCTGAGAGTGTTGAAGTAAGTGAAATATTATAGCTGCTTTACAGTGAGAATATTCCCAGAGAATTAGTTATTTTCACCACTTTCTATCCAGGTTATACACACTCTATAATTCACTACATTTATTCTATATTTTTTATAGATATTATAACGGAATAAAATGCTCGAGTTATAGTAAAAGATACTAGCCATATATGTAGATCTATTGTGCCTAAATAAAGTAACTGAAATAAGTAAAAAATTATAACTGTTTTACAGTAAGAATTTTCCCAGAAAGTCAGTTATAATCTCCCCTCTTAGTTCAGTTTATAAACCCTCTATAATTCACCACATTTATTCTATATTTTCTCCCCTCTCTCCACCTTTACTTGCAGTCCTTTTTCGGCCGTTCTTACAACAACTTGTCATCGATATCCGATTGCAAGAACAACGGTGAGTGCATCATCAACAAGAAGAACCGCACCGCCTGCAAGGCGTGCCGCCTGAAGAAGTGCCTCATGGTGGGCATGTCGAAGAGTGGCTCACGCTACGGCCGTCGCTCCAACTGGTTCAAGATCCACTGCCTGCTGCAGGAGCAACAGCAACAGGCCGTGGCTGCCATGGCAGCGCACCACAACAATCAGCAGGCAGCCGGCGGAGCAGGTGGGGGTGGCGGTGGTGTCGGTGGTGGTGGCACTGCGAATGGTTGCCTCAAATCGATGGGTGGCGTTCCAGCACCATCAGCAGCAGCTGCTGCTGCACTCGGCATGCTGGGTCATGCCACGGGTGGCTATCCGGGACTGTATGCGGCAGGACCACCGCGTAGCAAGGAGGAGCTAATGATGCTCGGCCTGGATGCCAGTGGAGATTATGTGGGCATCAAGCATCCCTCGCTGGTGGCCTCACCCTCAGTAAGCTCCCCGGACTCCCACAACTCGGACAGTTCGGTGGAGGTGAGCAGCGTGAGGGGTAACTCGCTGTTGCAACTCAGCGGAGCGGGGGGCAAACACTCTGCAGGTGCCACTGGTGCCGCCTCAGCTGCAGCAGGTGATGGCAGCGGCAATGGTAGTGGCACAGCGCCAGGTAGACCCCCTCAATTGCGCAAGGATTTGGCCACATTTCTGCCATTGCCATTCCCGGGACTCGCCTCGATGCCAGTGATGCCACCACCAGCCTTTTTGCCACCCTCCCACTTGCTCTTCCCCGGCTACCATCCTGCGCTCTACTCGCATCATCAGGGCCTGCTCAAGCCCACGCCCGAGCAGCAGCAGGCGGCTGTGGCAGCGGCAGCAGTGCAGCATCTCTTCAACTCGAGCAATGCCAGTGGACAGCGTTTCGGCGCCGTCGCCCAGTTGCCCGCGCTGAGTCCCAATCACGGCAGCAACACAAGCAATCATCTACTGCCCAATGGCAGCAAGAGTGGCGTGATTTCAGCCCAGGATGAGCTTACCAAACGTTTCTATCTGGATGCAGTGCTCAAATCCCAGCAGCACAGTCCACCACCGCTGGCCACAAAGCTCCCGGCGCATGGCAAGCAGGACTACTCCATCTCGGCACTGGTCACGCCCAATTCAGAGAGTGGGCGGGAGCGTGTGAAGAGCAGGCAAAGCAATGGCGAAGCCTATGACGATGAGGAGCAAGAAAAGGCAGCGGAAGAGGAAGAGCAACAGCATAGAGATGTAGATGAGGAGGATGAAGAGGACTTGGTGGTATCCATGACGCCACCACATTCACCAGCCCCAGAGCCACAGCAGCAGGAGGAACCGGAGCAGCTACAGCTACACACAGCAGCGCAGGACAATCCCATAGATCTGAGCATGAAGACCACTGGCAGCTCCAGCTCCAACAGCTCCGCATCGAGTAGTCGCAGCAGAGCTAGCAGTTGCCGGGAAGTGGATGCCGATACTAGTGATAATGAGGCGGGAAATGAGAAGCTCGAAGCTGAGGAAAACTCAGAGCAAAAGGAAAATCAGGAGCAGGAGCAACAGGAGGAGAAAGAAACTGAACAGCTGGAACTGGAGGACACTAGCAGCTCGGAGACCGTTAAAACCAGCATCGAGCAGTCCAACAATCTCAACAACAACAACAACAATAACAACACCAGCAACAACAACAACACCAACAGCAGCAACAACAACAGCAACACTAGTGATACGGAAGCCAGCGATAAGCTGAAGCGCAAACTGAATGAACTCATACAGGAATCGAGCAGCGGCAACCCGAAGCGCCTACGTTTGGAATCCCCACCCAACGCCAACACCAACAACACCATCAGCAACAGCAGCAGCAACAACAACAACAACAACATAGCTGTTAAAGTGGCCACCTCGTCGGCACTTGACTTAACCACCAAGGTTTGAAGCGCAGACAAAATGGCGACAATCAACTTGTGTGCGCTAGTTACACTATGCAACAAAATTTAGCCAATACTTAAACAAGAAGTGGAGAAATTGAGGTAGGAAATGATATAAAGAAAATTTGCCAGAGATTTTCTTTTATTTTCCGGAAAAACTAAAGAAAGTAAATCATATTTTTCGAGAGGAAATTTTTAATTTAAGAACAATTTATCATACAGTAATTATACAACCAAAATTTATATAACAAACTGTATTTAAGCAACTTTAAATTTTGCCAAAAAAAATTACAAATAACAAAAAATTTTATAAAAAAAAATGTAAAACAAAAATTAAAAAAAAAAACTTCTTTTAGAAATGTCAACATATCTTTACCTATTTTTATTAAAAACAACACGCCAAAAGACGAATTGAATTGTCATAAAATGAAATGCAATTGTTAGTTAAGAGAAAGTTTGAATATTTTGTTGCATAGTGTTAAGTTTGTGGTATTTAATATTAAAATGCCTCTCAATCAAAATTCCCCGTCCCCTGACACCCTACCGCTATGCCAAATATACAGCAAGAAGATAAAAAATAACAGATCGTGCGTTCAATGTTAAATTTCATAGATCGTGCCGTTTTTAAAGATATTATCACATCGTTTAAAACAACTAACTAAATGGCAAAAATATGCAAAAGGCGCCGACGACGACGACGTAGAGTTCAGAGATGAAATTAGCATATAAGATCTGTGTGTGTTGTAGAGACAAATATAACAAAAATATAAAGTATAACACAAACGGTGCGAGTTCGAGTCGAGTTCTTAATTAGATGCAACGCATTATAAATAAATATTTCGGTTAAACTTAAATGATATGTGCGAGAGTATTTCAGAACGATGACAAGCAGAGAATCGAGTCGAGTCGATTCAAATTGAATCGAAATGAGTTCAGCCTAAATTGTTGCAAATTATGCAAGAGCAGCCTATCTGTATCGTTTGCATAATATTATAATAGTTGAATTTATAATTTATAAGCATGAGTTTTATTGTTAGTTAGACTATAGTATAATATACTTACTACACTAGAATAACTAAAGTTTCTTTCAAGTATTTCTTAGCCCTAAACACAGACAGAAGGAACAACTTAATCTCTTAAGTATATAGTAAATACTATAGCGAATTTTTATGAAACAACCTTTAAACTATTGTACTCGATTGCTTTAGTTCTCGGAGTTATTAGTCACAATTAGCAAATTTTTGTATCTTTAGACTATACTTTATATGATATACTATAAAAAATAAACAAAATGAAATCAAAGCACCAAGTTGTATAGCATAAATTATTATTCTATTTGTATAGTTTTTTGTAGATCTTTATTCCATTCGTATCTGTGCCTCTTCATGTATGCAAATTGTGCGACGCAGCATGAAGAGCAGATGTCGATGGAAGGAAAACACATACTGAGAAAAATATTATTGATATTAAATAAACACACAAATAAACATAAACATATATAAATATTTAGATGAACGACTTTGATGGCACTTTTTATGGGTTATGGGCGCGTTATGCACCATGAGGAAGTGGGTCAAAGAGCATCATCAATATGTAGATGAAAAGATGAATATAATATGTACATACCTTTATCTCACTGTGTAGGCTTGGTCTATTACATTTGCTTGCAACTGAGAGAGCTATTGAGCTATCAATTGGGAGAAAGTGTAAAAATTATATAACAATTTGAGGGAATTTTTCTAAATAATTTTAATAAAAATTTTAGGGAATTTTTCTAAACATTTTTAATAAAAATTTTAGGGAATTTTTCTAAACATTTTTAATAAGGAGTTTAACTAAATTTCACTGCTCGAAAAAGTGGGAATTAAAAGCTTAATTTTCCCTATGTATTCAATCTATCGAATGCCCTTATGGGCGCGTTATGCACCTTGAGGAAGTGGGTCAAAGAGATCATCAATATGTAGATGAATATAATATGTACATACATTTATCTCACTGTGTAGGCTTGGTCTATTACATTTGCTTGCAGCTATCGATTGGGAGAAAATGTAAAAATTGTATAACAATTTGAGAGAATTTTTCCAACTATTTTTTATAAGGAGTTTAACTAAATTTCACTGCTCGAAAAAGTGGAAATTAAAAGCTTATTTTTCCCTCTTTATTCAATCTATCGAATGCCCTTCTTTGCGGCTAAATAGACAAGCACTCGTATCTGAAGCGAGCTTTATCTGTGAATCGAATCCCCAGGCACTCGTCAGCAAGTGCAAACTGCAGTTTTGGTGCCACAACAATTCCCACACAAAAGCTGCAATTCGAATCGCGTCTTTCTCAGTAACAAGCTCTCGGTCTGTCTCTGGCTCAAGCCAAAGTTGAAGCTCGGAGAAGCTGTGTCAATGTGCATACCAGAAGAGCCAATCAATCCGAAATCTATTTCAATCAATCTTTGCGTAATTGTAAATACTTTCAACATATTTCGCTACTGAGACAGACAGTTGGCGACGAGACGCAGAGACGCTGAGACGAGTTGATGTCAAATGGCGTGAAAATTATAGCAAATGCCTCGGGGCAGCGGGCAGGGTGGAGGAGAGAGCGAAGACTCTGCAGAGGAGTCACTGCAAGACCTGAATTCGTTTCTATTTATTTCACACTTGAATTGATGCGCTGCAGCAGATTGACATTTTGCAAATGCTCAACCTCTCCATGGATCGAACACTGTAAGACTGGCAGACAGACGGACGGACGGACTGACAGACTGACAGACTGTAGATCGAGTCAGACAGAAGCCAAGCGACAAATGCTGCCTTCTGGGTATTTTTTTGTAGCAAGGCTTGGCCGAAGACTTGACGAGTTGACGGGCACGTCTCTGGCGGAAGAGGAGCAGGAGCAGGAGCGGAAGAGAGTCAGTCACAGTCACAGAGAGCAGAGAATTGGTTGCCCTAGGCGCATTGTCAGCACTGAATAGTAGTGCAAATAAATTTCAATTGCGAGACACATTCTCCCACTGACATTGTTTGACACCTTTGACTGCACACACACACACACACTCGCACACACACACACTCGCACACACACACACACGTCGATTCAGGCGAATTTGCATGCAAATGCGTTCAAGAGCAGAGAGGGGGGCAGAGCGGGTGGCAGAGAGATGGGGCAAACGCAGTCTTCAGGCTTATTGTTTGATCTGCAAAGATTGGCCAACACCCAGTGCCGTTTTTTCTCCTCTCGTCTTTACTATATCATTCGTTTTTTTGCTAACAAGCTGGCAAAAGCAGTTAAGTAACGTTAAAGAGACGACGCACCCAGCTACCAGTTGAAAGTCGTATGGCATATCCCATCTAATACTCCATTTATATGCTCCAAATCCATTAAGTGTTTTGCCGCTTTTATTTGCTACCCACACACACACACACTCGCACACACAGACAGACTTTGACTACACCCTAAACTCTTGTCGCGCATTTGAAACACTTTCCGCACCTACAACAAGAGTAGACTACAGTAGAACTTGCCTGAAAACAACTCGAAAAGTTAAGAAATTAATTTATTTCAATAAAATATTGTATAAAGAAATTTTGTAATATTTTAAAAGAAATTAAATTTAATATTTTTAATTAATATAATTTATAACTCAAGTGCTTTATTCATTTATAATTACTTCAACAGCTTTAGAAATTACACCAACGCATCCGACAACTCCCAGTTTGCCACACAGCATGTTGCAAGTTGTGTGTGTTGTGTGTGTCTGCCAATATTAACACCTAACTGAACTGAACTGAATCTGAATCCAAGCCGAGTCCATATCACAAACGATGATGCGTTGAAAGATGCTAAAGAGAGCCAGACCAGACCAGAGCAGAGACTCTGTTTTTAATGCATTTAACAAGCATATAGCAGAAGGCGAGCACACGTACATATACTTACATTGAACACTGTAATCAACACGCCCACAGCAATTGGCAGTGCTGGCTGTGGCAGTTGGACTAGCCCCAGAAATGTTCATGCTATGACTATTTTTTATTATGAAAGTGACTCTTTCAACTGGGTTAACAGTTGCGCAAATGGAACGGAAGTCATTGAGGATAAGCGCATCGAGTTCGAGTTCGAGTTGAGGGCAAATGAGTAAACAAATCACTTGAAGAAAATGCAAGAAAAGCGGGGAAACTAAAGAGTGTAACTGCAAGATGAAGAGGGAGTAGCTAGAGTTGGTTATAGTCTGAATATAAAATGTAAGTTTGGCTAAAGATATATTCAGCAAGAATATATAACTCTGCATAAAAAACCTAGTTACTCTGACTACTGTAGAATTGATTATATATTCTATTAAACATACTATTAAATAAAAGATTATATTACTCGTAAGATCATGTGGTACTTATATTGGCTATAAAGCGCCAAGTAGCCCAGACTCATATAGATCACATGTAATATAACAAGTGACTAGAGATCGAACTAGCAGAACAGTTCTTAAGGCGTTGCCCAGTCAGCCCAAGAGACAGACAGACAGAGTGGCAGACAGACTGTGGGACAGTCGAAGTCAGTGTCGAAGCAAAGTTAAAGATGGCAGCTGAAGCTGGAGGAAGATGAAAGATGGAAATGGAGATGAAGTTGGAGACGTGAAGTTGTAGCTAAAGTCACAGCCTAAATGCCGCTAAGTGCCAAAATGACAAGCATGGCAAAATGTTGGGGTTGTGTGGGGATTTAGGGGGGATTTGGTGGTTCAGGTGATGCTAGTGATGCTGGTGGTGGTGCTTGGCATGACTTTGCTCAATGCCAGGCGCGCATACCATGGCCACATTAACTACTCCATAAAAGGTGTAAAGAAATCACTTAAGTACTTGTATGTCACTCCTTTGTCAAAGTAAATCATAGTGCGGTACCGTCCGGACGGGTTTTTATAGCCACAGTCAACCACAACAATAACAACAACAACAACAACAACAAGAGAAAACCAAAAGACCCAAAAGCCTGAGATACGAGATAGACAACTTCACACAGCAGCAGCCAGAGATTGGGATTAGGGTCGGGGGCTAGGTTGAGCAGGGGCGGGGGGCACATCTATATAGCATAAAATATAGGCGTAGAATGCTTTGGGTTATAAAGAATAAACGGGGGAGTTTTATTGACAGCCGCAATTACCACATAATCATGCAACAAATATGATGCTTGATGACGTAGCGAAGACCATGAAGTAGTCTCCAGTTCTTTACTTCTACTTCGCTCTTTTGATTCCCCAGACAAAACGTGCTGATCCACTATAGATAGGGGCAGGGCAGCGACAGAGGGGGGCGACTCAGAGCGACAATCATAGGAGACAACAACAACAACAACAGCAACATCAGCTACATTTTGTCTAGACTTATTGAGTGATCGTGGCAGGAGCCAAGGCAAAGCATGAAGAAGTAGAAGGCGCAGCCGTTTTTTTAATGGGGTGGCAATCACTTGGACGACGACCGAACAGCACAACAACGACTCACTAGCAACAGCAACAACAGCAACAACATCAAATTATGGTCAAGAGGCGAAAGAGTTGCCAACAGGCAGCAGCAGCCTCGTTTTTGTGCTCTGAACTGGGTTGGCAGATACTTAAGAAATATGTTATTAAATAATAATGGAGTGCGTGGTTAATAGATACAACAGCAACAGCAGCAGCAGCAATAACAACAACAACAGTTGCAGTTGCTGCTGCTGCTGCAGTGTGAAAGAAGTGTGCGGCCCCCTTGGCGCAATCATTGTTAACAATCAATTAAGGAAATAAGTTGTTTATAAAATGTTGCTATTACATTTTCAGGCTTATGGAGGCTGCCATAAATACGCCTAAGTATGGGTTTGACTGACCAGACCTATTACACTCGGCTACAAATTATAGAAATTCTATTTTTCAGCAAGTGTTGCACACAGCAATCAATACAATTATCAAGTGAAATGCGAGTGAGAAGCCTGAGTCTATTCCGGTAAGTGAGACGTAGAAAATAGTTCTTAGAATTATATTTAATATTTTAGGAATATTTTAGGAATATTTTAGAAATAATTTAGAAATATTTTAGAATTTATTTTAGGAATATTTTAGAAATATTTTAGGAATATTTTAGAAATATTTTAGAAATATTTTAGGAATATTTTAGAAATATTTTAGGAATATTTTAGGAATATTTTAGAAATATTTTAGGAATATTTTTAGCATGTTTTAAAGTCATCTTTATTATTAGCATATTACTGAAATATTCTAAATAATATTCCAGCTAAACTTAAGAGTTTATTTTCAAAGTATTTAACAACAGTTCAAACTGCAATTTGTTCTACATTTCTTTCGCTATCCATACCTTTTATTCAACTCAATAAAATGTGTAAAAATTCTGTAAATATTCTGTAATAATTCTGTAAGAATTCTGTAAAATTTCTGTAATAATTCTGTAAATAATCCCTGTTAACCAGTGTCTTATTTGCAGCCGCACAGAAGAAAGAGGGACAATCACTTTGGGCAATGCTCCTGGCGAAAATGTTTTAATTAATGTCTGTTTCGGTAGACAGTTAATGAAACTGTTATAGTTCTGCGGCAGCCAACGATCTGCATCTGTATAAGTATATATCTAAATATTACCATATATGTAGCATGGACTAGAGTTTATTAACCTCCCCTTGTTAAGAGAGCAAGCAGCAAAAAAACAGACAGAATCTGTCTTGTGTCGATCCAAAAAAGGGCCCCTTTTGTGCGAAAGATCATTAATCAAGACGCCCAGCAGGTGCGGGTCGAAGCTTTTCGAGTTCATATCTTTTCTTTTCTTTTCTTGTGATTTTTGGTAGCTCTGTGGACTACCGAACTGTACTACGAGTAAATATTACTACGACTTCGGACCATGATTAGTGGCGGTGGCTACTTTAATGAGCGTTAACTGCGCCTCCAAAGTTCATTAAGTGCAGTCCGGCACACACGGCGTATGATTGATGCGCGAACATTTGTTCGACGGAAAATTCACTGCCAAAAGAATTGGCGTTTAAATGAAAAGCATTAATCAAAGACAAGAGACAACAACCAAGCATTTTGCAGCAAAAGTTCTTTATTGCAATTTGCATTGATTTCGATTCTGTTTCGATTCTGGGTTCAAATCAATTCTATTTCTCCAATGCGGAAACTCAGCCAAAATATCAGAATAGAGAAACAGATACAGCTTGGGGCAGAGCATGTGGCATTAATTTTGATTAATGGCCAAAATTGCTGGCTTTGACCAAAAAGTTTTAATTGTTTTCCAATCGGCGGGCGAGTCGACCGGAGCTTGAAGTCTTCGCTCCTCTAAACTGCGCGTTCTACAAATAATTATAAGCAGTTTTTAATGATAATAAAAAGCCAGGCACACACAACACAACACACACAACACACAGCAATAGTCAAACAAAGAAGCATTTGGCAGCAGCACTAATTGTTACAGATCTGGCGAAGAGGCGCACAACAAGTTGCTACCAGTTCTGACCCCCAGGCCACAAGTCTGCCCTCTCCCTGCCCCCCCTCAAACCCTTTATCCACAATTTTAAATCTATATATACTTATAAGTTTTGTGGCTTCTTTTTTTGTTCAATTCATGAAAGCAAGTGCCGCTAAACGGCCGAAGGGGTGGACGGCAGAGGGGGCAAAGCACGCGCTAAACACAAAGGGAGCCGAGAAAAACAATTAACAAAAGTTTCCGAATGAATAAAGTGCCACTAAAAGCGTATTAGAAGTATAACAGTAGGAAAAGCTAGAGATGAGCGATTGAAGAGGTTATCGATAGCTTTTATGGAGATGTATTTGGGGTTAACTTATGAAGTTACTCTAAGCCAAGATCAAAATAAAATCAATTCAAGATTCAGAATGAATTAAAGTGCCACTAAAAGCGTATTAGAAGTATAACAGTAGGAAGAGCTAGAGATGAGGGGATGAAGCAGTTATCGATAGCTTTTAAAGGGATGTATTTGGGGTAAAATTAAAAAGTTACTCTTAGCCAAGATCAGAATAAAACCAATTCAAGTTTCAGAGTGAAAGAAAGTGCCACCAAAAGCGTATTAGAAGTTCAACAGTAGGAAAAGCTAGAGATGAGCGATTGAAACAGTTATCGATATCTTTTATAGCTATATATTTAGGGTTACATTATGAAGTTACTCCTAACTTAGATCACTACAAATTCAGTTAGTGTTAATGAACGCTAGGCTCAACCTTAATTCCAACCAAAATCTCTTTTAATTTCTTTAAATATTCCTCACTTGTTCGATAATTATCGTTGATTAAAAAGCAGCTACACCTAATCGATAGTTTACGAGTAATCGTTAACCAATTGAACTGCCAGAGCGTAAAATGACTTCATCTAATAAAGCAACTGCTATGGATGCATTCTGATTGCGGGAACGTGCAGGTATTTTCCGCTGGACATGGAGAGGAGTCCAGCGAGTGAGTGAGTGAACATTTCAATCCATCAAATCATGGTGATTGTGCTTAATTGCGCCTCATAGCTGCAGCTGGCCACCAAGTCGCCAAAAAATGTCTTTCACATGCTCCACCTTGGGGCAGCGTAATGCATTTGGACATTGCTGTAGATCTCGAAACGAAAAAGCATTCTTAAAATTACTTCGAAAACGGAAAACAAAAAGCAAAAAAGAAGATGCTGCTGCTGCTGCTGCTGAAGATGCTGTAGTTGCTCTGGCAAAATGCTGTAAATTCCATAAATCTGTCAAGCGAGCAGCAATGTCTGCACTTGTTCGGCTGACTTGGACTCTCTTTGCAAATCTTGACATGTGAAATACGCAGATTTCCCAAGTTTTATGGTTCACTGAGACTGAGACTGAGACAGATGGTGCGGGAGGCAGCGAGAGGGGGAGCGTTGCACGCGTAGAAGCGCATTCCGTGGCAAGGCAATCGCCCAGAGTGCCATAAACTTGGCTAAAGCGCAGCGCAGAAAACGCGGCTGCCTTTTGAAAGTCGGCAACACGTGCAGAGATGTGGCATGATGATGACCCGGCCACTTGAACTGGCTGACTGGCTGGCTGGCTGGCTGGCTGACTGACTGACTGACTGGCTAGCTGGATGGATTGATGGATTGTTGTTGCCTTTTGCTGCAATCCAAGCAGTGCAAATGAAGACCTGTGCCGCCTTAGCCTCAGTCGCAGCCTCTGCCTTGCCACAGCCTTAGCCTTAGCCTCAGTCCGACCTCAGCCACTTGTTGCACACAGTCAGTCAGTCAGTCGGACGGTCGACAGTCGTCAGTCGGCACCAAAAAGCACCGAAAAGCTAATTTAAAGCAATTTAGTTTGAACGCGCGCACATTTCCATGCCAAAGCAGCAGCAGCAGCAGCAGGCAGTGCATCAGCACGAAATGAGGCTGAATGATGCACGGCAGAACAGACAGCATTGCATTGGCAACAGCTTTTTGGACAGACATTTATTTATTATATCAATGCAAAGCCAACTGCAGCAACAACAATAAAGACTCAGACTCTGATGGCCATGAGCTGATAGCCAGTCAAAAGCCGCATTGACACAATGGGAATCCACTACTGCAGCTACATTCACTTCGGCAATAGCACCACCACCACCACCAGCATCAGCACCACCTCAATTATTCGATTAGAAATTCCGTTAGACAGACGCCGAGGCTGAACCTTTTGTGATGCATGTTGCCTGAACTTGAACCTCCTCCACTCACTGGCTACCTACATATATGGCAAACTATACACAGACAATTATACAGGCTGGCAAACTGTGAACGCCCCCACAATAGAACTGAGATATTAGTGCACAAAGGAAGCTGAGAAACCGAAGAAAAGCTAGGAATTTAAGCAGGAATTTCAATACTCTAACTAGGAGTAGAGTTTGATTAAAGTGCCATATTATATGACATCATATGACAGATATAAATAGCATGAAGAAAGTAAATAAAGTAGAGTATAAAGTGCCATATCATATGACTTCATATGACATATGTATATGTATACATAAATATCTTGAAGAAAGTATATAAAGTAGAGTAATGTGCCATATCATATGACATGCAACATACGTGAAATATGACATCATATGGCATATATTATATGCACTATATCTCTTCTAGATGGAGGATTATATAAAGCATTACTAGAATAGGGTTCGTATGAAATACCACACCATATGACGTACAACATACTATATGTATGACCTCATATGACATATATTATGTACAGTGTATCTACCCTAACCTCTACCTCCACAAACTTGTCATACTCCACCGTCACTCACCTAATCCTCCAGCCAAGCCCAAACCCATGGCTAATGTGAAATATCAAAATTCTAGATGGAGAGGATGATATAAAGTATTACTAGAATAGGGTTCGTATGAAATACCATATCATATGACATACAACACACTATATGTATGACCACATATGACCTCATATTGGTTACAGTATATCCTATAGTCTAACCTCAACCTCCACAAACTTGTCATACCCCACCGTCACTCACTTAATCCTCCTCCAGCTAACCAAACCCTTGGCTAATGTGATAAATTGCTACAGCCAATGGCCGTTGACTTGAACCTGTTACCAGATCGTGGAGTTAATGGCAATCCTTTGCTATTTTGTTTTGTCTCCTCAACGGTTTCAATTGTTATGGCTCATAAAAGAAGAAACCAGAGCATTTAGTTCGTTACACAGTTCTGTTGAACTATATCTAAGCGCAAGTTTGTAGGAAAGCGTAACAAAGTGAAATGGATTTCTTTAATTAGTGCCTAATTCAAGCAGCAATTAAAAGCAGACAGTGCTAAATTTAATCAATTGCAATTAACGGTACATGAAATGTAGTTAGTACTGGTTGTTGAAACCCGTTGAGTAGCTTGGCAAATTTTGAATAATTATAGGCTGACTGAAGATGCTTTAAAGAAGATTTTAGACTTGGCTTAAAGTCGAAATATAATGAACAACAGAAGGAAAAGCTTTTGCTATACTAAGCTTTTCTTTGCTTTGGTTTGACTGGCCTTAACCTCTCGAGAGTCTCGAGAGTCAAATCAAGCCGTGAACTACTTAAAATCAGACACTGAAATCAAATAAAACGTAGCAAAAGAGAATCAAATTGCTTGGCTGCTACCTCAGTTCAGTAGTATACATTTCGGTTAACCACTGCAGGGCTAATGAACCAATTACTAGTTGAGGCCATAAAAAAAGGCAAATGCGAACATTCTAAGTGGAGCTTAGCGCACTAGAATTCCCACCACAACTTCAACTCAGACTACGACTACGACTGCGACCGAGAAACTCCGACAGAAATCATGGTTGACCTCTATCTTTCGGACAAAAGGCAACTAAAATGAAACCGAAATGCAGCTGAGAGATCAGAGCCTCAACTAGACCGACATTAAAGAGCCGAGGACAAGGCACAGCAACGGCGCACTCAGAAAGATGGCCTCCAGGCAACGATCGATAGGAGGAGGAGGCACGAGAAAAGCGAGAGAACTATGCGCCTCCACAGAGATATTGCGACTGTCATAAAACAATATTATTGGCATTATTACATTTAAGTGTTGACAGCATAATAAAATAATTGTCGACAGACAATTTACAACAACAACGAGAAGAACTGTTGAAACCCAAGTCATGGACTCGCTTAACATTTGGCTAAGGAGTTAGGAGTATGGAGAGTGGGGGCGGGGGAGGGTTGCCGCCATATCGTTGTCGTTTTCCCATGTAAAACACTTTTAAAAATCACACTCACAACTCAAACCGAATGCAAAGTGCAACAAGTCATTATTTGGCTGGAGATGAACACAACAACAACAACAGCAAAATCGAAGTAAAGTAAGGAAAATATCATACAGATCGTTTCGTTTTGAAGATCAAACGAATTGTGCGCGAAGAGAGCGAGCGCTAGAGCCTCGACTCGACACTCATTCATATAATTCACCCTCATTTCATAATAAATTGCTCTCAATTGATCACGACAATCGACAGCGATGAAAAGTCATGCCAAAGTTGACTCTAGATCGGAAAAACTTTGGGGGAAACATACGAGCAGCCCAAAACGAAACCAAACGAAACGAAAACGAAACAGAGAAGCAGAAACAAAAAATAGAAAAAAGAAAAACAACTTTAAATTGGCAATAAAGGCAAAAGGTGCGACGGCTCTGCTATCGATACCCATCGTTTGCGATACTTGGCGGCGTTAACTTGTACCGAGGTGCAACAACAATGTCCAGTTGTCTCTGCCTGCCTCAGTTGGCTCCCCCCCTCCCACAGCATCACACCACCGTCGACTCCTTCGCTAGACAAATAAGTCATACGACTAAAATGAACGTGGTAAAAAAAGGTTTTCGGCATAGGAAATTGCTCCAATATTTTGTCTAGGCTGCCTGATTGGAAATATCTCAAAGCGTTCACTCCACTCGCGATCCCCACGCCCCGTCCCCGGCTGCCCGCAGGAAATCACCATCATCTCCGGCAAATATACTGTTGGCAGTTGCACAGTGTGGATTGATGATGAATTATGTAGAGCACGAAATACGAAGTGTATTGTGGTGCTGTGCACTGTTGCACTGAGTGGTGTGGGAGTTGAGCTGATTTGGCAGCATTTGGCTCACGAACTCGTTCAGGAATTTTAATGAAAAACAGCTACAGCGAAACAATTGTGAATAATGTTAAAAGGAAATTTCAAATTGCAAGAAAAATGTACGCAAATAAATCATATGAACATTATTGAAACTCTAACGTCAAATGGCAAATATTTTTAATCAATAATTGACTGCAGACAGGGGGGGAATATTTAGATATTTAGATATTAAAGAGCTAAGAGTTGGGTTTGGTAAAAAGTTATTGCTCATTTAATTTGATAAAATTGCTTCAAATATTATTAAATAATGACTAAATTTTATTTGAACAATTATCTCTAGGATATACTGGGGCCACTGAGCTCAAAAATTACCTCAGAAATGGTATAGCAGCTTTCGTTTACCTGTCAGGTGAGATAATTAAAAAAGTATCACAAGGTATTTATAGGGCTTTGAATAAGAAAAAAAAACCCTTCCGACTCGTTTATATTAAAATTTAATTATTTTTAAAGCTAACAAGAAAAAATTAGAATGTCAATACCTTTTGCTCCAATTTTTTTAAACATCGATGAAAATCATTTGATGCTAAAAATATAATTTTAAACATGAAAATCAGATGCCCTGTTCAAATCAAAATAAAAATATGGTAAAAGGTTCGAAAAACTTCCAAACCTTTTGCAAATACAAAAGCTATAATATTAGAGAACCCACAGAAAATATTAAAATAATAAAAAAGCTAACCGGTTTTTTTTTATAATTGCAAAAATGTAATAAGTGCCTTGAGGCACTCTTGGGTATTAGAGGGTTAAATATATTTTTTCTAACATTTTTTTTTCATTTTTGTTATTAATTTTATTAAAATTGCAAATCCTAATTCATTTTATTTAATATTGCGCTTAAATTTGAATCCCAATCGTATGTATTTAACTCTGACCAGGTGGCAACGCTGCCCTTCAGTTGTTGCGCAACACTAGAGAATAAGAATGAACTATAAGAATAACGGAGTAAGCATAAACAGATTGAAACAGTTCTCACAGACGCTAGAGTAAAATACTGACTTCTATTGAAACTAATTGAAAAACACTGTTAATTAATCGATAATTGTGACCATTCTGTGGCAATTTTCAGGAAAATGTTGCTAAATTCTCGACGAGGCGAAGAAAAGTGACTGCAGGGCTTGGAAATGGAAAACAGCAAATGGCAAATGGCAAATCGTAGGCTGCGTATTGGGAAATGCCATGGAGCAGAGTGTGGAAGATCCGTTAGGTGTTTTGCTGTGTGGCTTTGCTATTAGTGGTAATAACCGCGGGACACAAGTCAAGTCAGCGTTTGGCTGGCGACGTCACCACCACGCACCACCAGCAGCAGCAGCCACCACTAGTGCGCCACTCGCGCTGGAAGATGCCACGCTGAACCCACATGCACTTTGCGGTAAATGAAGTCTCGCTCCGCCATCAAATTGTGTTATCAAGTCATGGGAATTGCCCTGCATGCCTACAACAGACTGGCAACTGGCAGACCCATACGGGTCAGGGAAATTGTGTGCAAAAAACAAAACATAGAAGATTGTGGTACAGGTAGCCGCTATGCGAGAAAAATCTCCAATGAAAAACTCGTTAGAGTGGCCACAACTGCGTGTGAGTTGCAAGCCAAAAACTGAAAACTGTTGTATCTCTCCATGTTGTGGCAGAGTGTGTCCAGCACACACACACACACACACACATACCTATACACTGGCTGCATTATTTCACCAAATCATTTCATGCCACATTAATCCACTTTACCATCATCATCATCATCTGCGTCGTCGTCGTCTTCTTCTTCTTCGCTTGGACATCAGCCAACACGATCCGTAGTCCGAAAACTACAAACTACACAATGTCTGGGAACTTTCCTGACGATGACGACGTGTGCCTAGAGGGTGTCAATTGTTGCATATGAAAAATTGCAATTTGTATGCGCCGTTTTGGGGGCTGTGTTGCCATACCCTAGCAGTAATCAACCCAATGGGGTATGCCCGCTCACTTGGAGCCACTTCTAGTTGAATTACATATAGTAAACACATACAGGGTATCTGTTGGTGTGTGTCTTCGTTCGCCTCAGCCAGCCAGTTGGCATGTGTTGGAGTAGAGCATTTCAGCTGTGAGTGTTGAATGCTGAGCTCAATTCACTATTAGCGTGACTTTTGGGTTAGTTTTTCTATTCGTCATGCAAAACAGCGCTTATTGGCAGCGGCATTTGCAACTTTGTATCTCTCCTCACACTCTCTGTTTCTATCGCCCTGCATCGCCAGCTACTTCGCTCTGACTCGAGGCTAAATGAGATTCGTTGTTTCAAGTGTTTTATTGCAGCAAGTGATCTTCTATTAACTACAAATCTCGAAATATCTACAACTGAGAGGGGGGAGTGAGGCATGGGATAATGACCCAGGAGGAGGTTATATTATATGTATTGTATATATATACAGTGCGTGTCATAATCATAAGCCACTTTACTTTGTTAAAGTAAAATAAATAGAATTAAGCTAAATCGATTGATAGAGGTTCTTAAAAGTCGAGGACTATATACTAAATATAATAAAAAAATTCCAAAAAATTCTTATGATAATGAAACAGCAAAAAGTCGCATTGAAACGTGCTTTCAGTAAAAAAAATGCATGCGAAAAAGAGTTCAATGGAAAAACACAAAATTCTAACGCTGAATTCAAAGCTCAGATGCATGCAAATTTTGGCTTTTGAAAGCTTAAATCGCCAGATATAAGATGTATATACAAGTGTCTTATGATTATGAAACGCACTGTATATTTAGAATAATATCGAGATATATACAAGTGTCTTATGATTATGAAACGACCTGTATATTTAGAATAATATCGAGATAAATACAAGTGTCTTATGATTATAAAACGCACTGTAGAGCATTACTTAATATCAGATTAAGTCTGCTCTATAATTATATCAACTTGAAGGAAATGTCTGCATAATAAAAGCAAAAGGAAACTCATGTTTCCCATCATACTTTCTTTTAGATAAACTTTGAATAAATACCACAACAAGTTGAAAAAGCTTTCAGGCTTGATTGATCCTAGTAAAAAGCGAACTCAATGCTAGATTTACAGTCAGCATTTTTATACAGATCAATTTGTTAACCCCGAGGCGAACACATCGATCCTTGAGCATTGTCAGAGTCTGTCTGCCTCGTCGATGACGATGATGTTGATGATGATGAATGTAGAACAACGTGAATAACATATAGTAAAACTGATTGATCGTTACAAGCTCTTTTATTAAGTCATAGAGTTGATTTCCTTTTTTAGTTGCATCTGTTGATCATATGTAATTTATTTGTCATATCACGTGTTAAACATTTAACAACTCATGGGCTAGGCCCAGGCCTCGACTCCAGCCCCAATAACCGCAGGCGAACAAGTGCACGAGTCGTCGTCGTCGTCGACGCGAATCGAATAAAACACTAAAAAACAGAGAGAAGGAAAACGAGGGAAAAAACAAGCTCAATATATTTGCACAGAGATCAATCTTATTGCCTTGACTGGAGCAGTAAAGAAAACTCCGACAATAAGTCAAAACAATGGCCTGTCGCCAATGTCGTCGTCGTCGTCGTCGTCGTCGTCGTCGTCGAGCTGGAGTTGGCCTGGTCACTGGAAGATTAGCCTGCTGCTCGAGACTTGATGCTAAACGAGTTGAATGAGTCGGGAAATGAGACAGTAATGGGCTTCTCAGTTGAGATACTGAGACATAAGCTCTGGCCCTGACTCTGCTCTGTGTGGGCGGCAGCATGGTAACAGGAGACGACACTGATTGTGTGTGTGAGTGTGTAGAGAGTGTGCGGTTAGAAAGAACCGAGATATGCATCTCTACGGATCTGCAGAGGTGTGTGTGTGTGTGTGTGTTAGAAAGTGTGATTGTGGGTTAAGCTTAATCAGACGCTTTAGATAGAAATTTACAAGCTATTAGCCAGGTTATGTGAGTAGAGCTTTCAGCTGTAATTAAGCTTAAGCAGAGTTTTATTTTGACATTAAAGTCGAGAGATTTACAGAGTGGAGTTAATATGAGAATTGAGATTTCACATTGAATAGTATTGGCTATATTTACTCCTAGTTAAACCTTAGTTCCTGGCATCATAGCTCTATCTATCTTCTGCCCTTAACTCATCAACTTAAGCTCCGTTAATCGCTGCTTTTGATAGCTCCAAATCTCTATCCATCTCTGCCCTTAACTCATCAACTGTAGCCCTGTTTATCGCTGCTTTTGATAGCTCCAAATCAAAGCAGTGCAATCTGACTAGAGCGATCTCAAATGACAGCGCCACCAGCCATGCCATTGCAATTACATGCCAAACTACAGGCAGACACACAGCGTTTGGGTTAACTGGCAGCTTGTAAAGCTTCTGGGAGCTGGTGGCTGGTAGCTGGGAGCTGTGGCAGCTGTAAGCCGGCCTGTAAAGCCTGCTCCGGTTTGGTCATTCACACGTCTTGTTAGCGCGTCTTAATAAATTGCACGCAATCAACTGGCAACTGGCAACTGGCGCGCTTAGCTCCATTTAAAGTGAGACCGAGCGAGTAAATCTTTTGGGGCGAGAGCACAGCGAACGGTGCACAGCAGGTGGTTTTTCTTGCCCAGAGACGACGACTTTTACTTATGGCCAGGCTAGACTAGAGACGCAAGACACTCGGACTGAAGACGGACTACCGATCCGAACAGCCACCAGCCGGTAGGTAATTGATTGCGCTTCAATTGCAATTACCGGACCCAAGTGAATCCGTACTCGAATCGAAGCAGGAAGGAGGAAGAAGAGGCTAGTGCGGCGCCTCCAAAAAAAACCCCATATGTAATTGTGTTGTAATCGTGCACTGACAGAAACTTGTATATAATATTCAAATTACTTCACTTACCTTGCATCGTATCAAGTTTTCTTGCAGTGCTGCCCACATGCTGGCGCCACCTATGAGCCACATTTGTAACTGCGACATGTTCCCACGCAGGCCACCATATCGTCGCACTCACTCACTTTATCACAGACTCCAACACCTCAAAACTTTTAGCTAAATTAAACTTCTTTATTTCAATTAAATGCCTGCCTGTCTGTCCGTCCGTCCGTCCAACTGTCCGCCTGTCAGTCGTGTGTGTCAGTTTGTCATCGCCGTGCCCATATGTGTGTTGCAAGGCACACGTTGCTTGCACCACACACACAGCAGAAAGGAAACGGGAATCGGAATGGGAATGGGAACAATTCGAGCAATGAGTCGTAGTTGTCTCTGGGCTTGTGCTTTGGTCTCTCAAGCCAAATCTCAGTCTCAGCTTCAGTGTTTATCTCTGCTTTTGTCTGCTTGCTTGCAACCTCACCTTTAACATCCCACATGCTTTGCCAGACTAGTTCGTTTTGTCATTCTACGAAATACTCTACGAAATATAAAATTAGAGAAAGAGAAAATGGTATATAATGCTTTACATATACATTTTCAACTCTCTTTATTTCATTACTTATTTTAATTTACTTTATGTTATATATTTTCATCCCTACTTTACTCTATTTTTTATAAATATTTCCTTTTTGTTATACATTTTCATCTCTCTTAATTTCATTACTTATTTTAATTTACTTTATGTTACATATTTTCATCTTTACTTATCTCTATTTTTTATTAAAATTTCCTTTTTCTTACATATTTTCATCTCACTAAATATATTTATTAGCCGTAGAGTATTTGCTGTTCTCCTTGCAGCAGCTGTAGCCCTAACTACTACACCCTATATTTGCACACCCTATATTTCCCTTTGCCTTTGCTGTCAGGCCTAAAGAAAAACCAATTGTCAATTAAGCTAATGCAAATGGCTATATAAATAAAAAATAATGCTAAATATCATTATATTCTTTGATTCTGTGTGATATTTTTGCGAATCAGAGCCCACAATAATGATTTTACACTTGCAGAAAAGCATTTGCTTGTATTGCGCTTTATTTCACACTTTTCACTTCGTTATACACTATTCACTTTATTACGCTCTTATTACATTTTTTAAAATGGTATTTCCATTTATTACACTTGTATTTCCCTTCATTACACTCGTATTATAATTTTTCATTCGTTCATCATTAACCGACGAGTAATTATAGCAATAATAATAAGAATATTATATTGCAAAGCCTTCCGCGCGATGTTTACTGAAAAACTGCTTGTTCTTATTCCGTTCTTCTTGCCCTACTTGACTTCACACTGCTTTCTACGCAGTGTTGCTAAAATACTCAAATGCAGCGTTGCCACCTGGTTATGCAAATTAAATACACACGTTGGTATTCAAATACTGTCGTTATGTTATTTATTGAAGTGAATTAATATTTTAATTTTTTATAACAATTATTAATTAATGCAAAAATAAATATAAATAATTATATGACAAATATTCAAATATTCTATGTCAAATTTTCTTATATAGTAAAACATTTTGCCACAAATAAATTTTAAATATGTTTGACTTTTACATTTAGATTTGTTTTAAGTCGTTTTAAATTATAGTTTAGCTACTTCTTAGTTATTTTTTCAAGTGTGATGATGATAATGCTAATGATAGACTTGAGTTGGGTTACCCTCTTGGACTGTGGGCGATTCGTGGGCAGCACAATGAGTCTGAAATGGAGCTACTGTGGCCTGGGGTGTGTGTGTGTGTGTGTGTGAGTGTGTGTGAACGTTTTAATTAGCTGGCCAAACCTTGAGCTCAATCTGCAATAAAAAAAGTGCAACATATTGCCTAGTATATAGACTGGGATGGCCCCACACGGGGCTAGACTAACAGGAAGTTTGCCACACGCAATCAACAAATAGACTTAGAGTACGATTCGAAGAAGAAGAAGACTTCACACTAGGCCGGGTCTGCAGGTCGTGGATCTGACAGTCCTCCAGTATTCCAGTATGGCTCTCTCGGGCCACATTCCAACTCGAACTAGACAAATATTGATGGCTGCTCATCAATAGCCGCAGCAGCAGCAGCAGCCGCCAACAACAACAACAAGCTGAAAAATCAAAACGCAGCGAAAAAAAGAAAATTTGCAGTACGATTGATTTATTTACCACGGCTTAGATTTACCGCCTTGCAGCCGAGAGTGGCATTTTGGCATTGTGCTGATGATGATGCTTTCCCACTTTTCTGCCACACACCACCCCCTCCCCCAGCCACTCCCCATAGCCACAGTTGGCGGCACCAGCGGCGCAGTCAGCTTTTAAATGTTGCGTTTGATTTGGTTAGACCAACTCCGTGTTGTTTTTCTTTTCATTTTCTGTTTTTTTTTTGGAATTTCTGCCTGTCCGGCTTGGTATCTGCATCGTTACACAAAACCACAAACAATTTATATTCCCATCAAACATTTGACCGCAACGCTGATTCATCTTAATCAATTATAATCTTTTGGATCGAGTTTTTCCGCTGTAATGAGCGAAAAAAAAACAGCAACAGCAACAACAACAACTGCAGCAACTCCAAGATGCAGAAGAAGAAGACTCATGGCAGAGTCGCAAGAGGTCGCCACTTGGGGGCAGCACTGCGTGTAGAGAGATTTGCGCCACAGGCGTTGCATAGATAAGAAAATACAACAGCTAACAGATACCTGTACCTATTGCTTATCCCCAATGGACAATTCCATTGCTAAACGAGCTGATTGCATGCCGAAAACAATGTGAAAAGAGCAATGAGGATGGACTAGAGCTAAATACATGGCTAAGGATCGTTGCATAGGGGAACCCTTGAGTGTGAGGACAGACTGTGATGGAGTTCAAGATATTCTCTACTTAACCCCAAGCATAGAAGAGACCTAGAGAGCTAACTCTAAATCTTGGATATGCATATGGGTAAACATTTCCTCTACTAGCAGGATTAGACACTAAGACTAGATAGCCCTGAATTGATGTATGGATCTACAGCTAGAGTCCCTTAAGAGTGTTGATTGTACAGGTGCATTACATAGATTTTGATGGAGTTGAAGATATCCACTACTTAACCCCAAACATAGAATAGACCTAAAATGCTTAAGATCGGTATATATATATCTATGAAGTGGGAACCCTTGAGTGTGGAAAGACTCTGATGGAGTCCAAGATATTCTCTACTTAACCCCAAACATAGAATAGACCTAAAGAGGAAGTTTTGGGTGTGATTATAGAGTTAACGGTATTCTCTACCACTTAGACTAACCCTACAGTCTATGGCTAGAATCTCTTAAGTTTGGAGATTGTAGAGGATCATTATCTAGACTCTGATGGAGTTGAAGATATCCTCTACTACTTAGACTAACCCTAAAGAACTTCGGATAAATACATAGACCTATGGCTAGAATCGCTTACGTGTGGAGATTGTAGAGATGCAGTATATAGACTCTGATGAAGGTGAAGATATCCTGTACTGAAGAGAAATGTGGAATAGTTAGCCACTTCTATTACAGAGAACAAGAGAAAGTATTGGAAGTAGAACTCTATCTCAAATTTTAATTGGAACAGGGTCTAAAAATGGAAGTCATTTGGGCAAGAACAGGAAATGAAATCTTGGGAACTCTTTGGCTTTTCTATCTTTATATTATATATTATAATTATGAAGCAAATTTCTACTAGAAGATCTACACTGAATACCAATAAATCCTATATGACTTTGAGCTGATTTAATCTATGTAGAAATCCTTTCCTCTCTAACGAATCTTGACAAATAAATCTATATATGATAAGCTAAAAAACTAAAGCAAACAGTATGAACTTCCATTCCCCATCTTCACCTTAAATTTACTTAAGGATTATCCATTTCAGCAACTGCTCAACATGTCTTTATTAAATGCAGCTAAGCGTTAAGACAATTACAGGTAATAGCCAGTGCTACGACAGTGATTAAAGGGGCAAAGAGTTGGGGGCATTAGCTGTCATGCTCAATTTTCAATTTTCAATTAGAATTTGTTGTTGTTGCTGCAATTGTTTAATTTACAAATCATGTGAACCAATTAAACACAAGCAAAGCGATAAAAGCAACAACAACAGAGAGTCATGAACAAGGCTTAAATAGACTTTACTTGTTAACAATTATTAGGCCGAGAGCAAGAGCCAGAGCAGAGCCAAGAACGGGGGGCAAAAGCGGGGGGCAGTGAGCAATCAAAAGCAAATCAAATGATAAATGACAACACCAAAACACAACTAGCCCATGCAGGGGTCGGGGTGGAGAGAGCAAGAGACCAAGAGCGTAAACCTAGACGATGTCCGATCCATTAAGCCCCATAGCACCCGCCACTTGACGGATGAGTTTGAACTCACATGTCTGACCCACACCAACAGCTAGAGTGAAAATGAAAAGAGGTAAGGTGGAGGGGGTAGGGATAGTGAGCGCCCTATTCTATGTATCATAAGAGGGGGTCCAAATAAAACTCACACCACGAGCAGCAGCAGCAGCAGCATCCAGCAGGCGCATCCAGCAGACACAGAGAGCACTGACTCGACTACATATATCGGAGCTGAGTAAACGGGCCAAGTTACACATTATTTGATAAATGGCACACAACCTTTTCGAGGTTGATTATTGTGTTTTGTCTCTCGGTGGTGTTGGTGTTGTTGCTGGTGTTGCTGGTGTTGCTGTTGTTGGTGTCTGTCTGCTTGTGGGATTTCTATTTTATTATTTCGACTGATATTATTTCTGTTTGTTGATTGCCCCGCGGAGCTGCAGATAGATAGATCGACCACAAATTTAGCTACAATTTCAAACAGTTTCGGATCTCTGTTGATTGTTGTTGTTATTATTCCATCCATGTCTTAACCATAACGGGGCCTTCGTTACAAAATTGGCGAATTGAATTAATCGTTTCCATTTTGTTTATTTGTTGGTAATTAAACACCTCTGCTTTGATTTCTCGTCTGCTGTTCGAGCAAAGCAAATGAATCATTTACATTTTATATATTTTCATTTTTTCCCCCCTCCCCACCTCATTTTCGATGTTTATTTTTTGTGCTGTTTCTTCTTTAATGTTGAATCGTTGTAAGCCATAAATTTCGGTTACGCTATGTAGCGTTATGTGGGGGCCATGGGAATCTTAGTTTCGAGGCGTTTGTTTTTTTTTTCGCCCCTCTTCTCTGATATAGTGTTTCTCTTCTGGGTTTTACGCATAGCAAATGGCGCCTGTTGAGAAATTATTAGGGCAGAATTATGGCGAAATCGAAACGCTTAATGAAGTTTTTGTTATACACTTGCCAGGGGTATGCTCGAAATGTGAAGGCAGTTGTAATGAGGTGATATTAAAGGGAGATACCTTATGAAGTGTTGAACAGAATGGGTAAGGAGGAAGAACTAAACAGGTGCTAGAAGAAAAGATACAGATTGCTAAGAGATACTCTACTACATCTCTCTGCTTTAATTTAAGTTCAATTTACTCATGATTTTAAGTTTATATAAAGTGTAGATTCTAAACCAAAGGTGTCCAAAATTCTTTTTTTCCGATCACATGTGCGATTTGCTTTGCGTCGCTGCTTTCACACGCACAGGTTTATCAACAAATTTGATAAGCAAATTCAATTAGCTTGCAGTCGGACGCTATGGACAGTAGATATCCCGGTTTCTTCAGCTTTGAGTCAAGGGTAAGCATTAAACAATCATTTCTGTTTATGTCGTTTTAATTATATATATAAAAATTAATTTATATAAAAAAAGAGATCTCATACAAAACTCTATAGAAATTCCACAGTTTACAATTCTACACTCATTTAAGAGTATCATTTTATTACAGTCGGACGCTATGGACAGTAGGTAACTTTAAGGCTAAGCATTAATCAATCATTTCTATTTATGTCGTTTTAATTATACATATGAAAATTAAATTATATTATATAGAGATCTCATACAAAACCCTATAAGTAGAGTACACATACAAATCTCTAAAAAAATTCCACACAGTTTACAATACTACACTCATCTAGGAGTATCATTTTATTACAGTCGGATGCTATGGACAGTGTATATAATCTTTATTATTATCATTCTTTATTATATCAGTTTTGATAATATATAAAAGTTTAATTGTATTAAATATACTCTACAGATATCGTATTAAAAACTCTATAGAGTAAGAAGAGTAAGAATTCCATCTAAATTACAATTCTCACCCATCTAAGAGTATTACTTCATTCGGCCTAAAGTATAACCAACTTCTCTCTGTTGACTCAACCTTGTTGCTGTGGCAGGTTCGCACAATTTGGCTATTTCAAATTTCAATTTATAGCAAAATGTTAGCAGCAGGTGTTCAACAACAGCAACAACAACAACAACAACAATAACAACAAGCGCAAACAAACAACGAAAATAAGTTGAAATCGGGCGAAAAGAGATGCAGCTCATCAGGTCTTTTGCTGATCATCAGCAACACAGAGCTGAGCTGTTGATACCACAAACTAAAACAATTTAATGTACGCCATTGGTGGTGTGTGGTGTGTGTGTGTGTGGTGTGTGTGGTGTGCTTGTGGCCCCATTTAACTCATGTATATATTTTGGGAAAGTTTGAAAAATTCTCAAATGTCAAAATGAAGAAAAATTTACATTAGGCCTAGGTCTATTCGCTGCGTGTGTGTGTGTGTGTGTGTGTTGGTGTGCGCCCTGAGGCATTCAATTACAATCGATTCTGGTGTGAAAAAGTTCAATTTCTTTTTAGCCAACCCGTTCGCAATTGTCTGTCCGCACTGTCCACTGAGGCTCTGAGGTAATGAGGAAATGGCAAAACGCAGTCGCACAAACGTATGGACGGACGGACAGACAGTGGGACGGACAGGTGGCCATATGGAAAATGCAACTCATGCACTTCCTAGATTGAACAACTGGTTGGCATCGACTGCAACTCGACTTCGACTTCGACTTTGACTTGACTCTGACTATGACTATGTGGTGCCTCTGTCTATCGCTCATTCCCCACAGTCTGTGTGTGTGTGCAATATCTACATATGTGATTGCCATATTGTGTAGATAATTGTGAGCTGCTGCCTGCCCCCACCCAACTCCCTGTTGAACAGTGAAGTGCTTAATGCTTTGTGACTATTCATGGGCACTCAAAGCAGCAGCAGCAGCA
This sequence comes from Liodrosophila aerea, assembly GCA_035045005.1. NCBI lineage: Eukaryota > Metazoa > Arthropoda > Insecta > Diptera > Drosophilidae > Liodrosophila > Liodrosophila aerea. Next base: position 1,860,678 of record JAWNNL010000641.1, on the reverse strand, counting down.
GCAGCAGCAACATTGCAACCAACAGAAGCAGCTTCAACTTGGCCACATATGCAAATCACACACAGGTGAAGTTCGACAGGCTGGCCACAAAAGTGCAGCACTCCACAAATGGGCAAACACACACAGTATGTGTGTGTGTAGAGGCAGCAGCAGGAGCTGGGGCGGGGCTCAGGCACTCAAGCATTGACAGTTGAGTGGTCAACGTTTTTAGCTGCTGCAGCAGCAGCGTCAACAACAATAATTACCCACTTGCCTGCACTTGATATTAAAATCAGACAAAAGGCAAGAAATATGTATGTAAAAACCTCATACATACACACAATTCTACAGATGCTTCAAGCACAAGAAAACGTGCAAAAAAACCCAACAACAACAACAGCAAAAACCGTGCAAAATTATCAAAAATCGTTCATCAAATTACCGAAAAGAGCGCAACGGGCCACTTAACGACTCTATTACGAAATGGAGAGGTGAACACACAGCGAAAAAAACAGCGAATATAGAGAAATAAAAATAGATATAGAAATAGCAATAATAGAGGCATCGCCAGTTGCAGTTGTATAGAGTGCAAAAAAAATAAAATAAAATTGCTAAAAAAAGCGTCAACACAAAAATTATTTTAAATTAGAACTCGAAACTACTCACGTTTTGCAATTTTCGCTTTTTTCTCAGTATCTTTTTTCATTCCATTTATTCGGGTTGTGTGGAATGCCAATTGAAGTGTTAGGAAAATAAACAAAACGGCTAGTTGCAAAAACAAAAAGCAAAGAAAAATCGACAACAACAAAACTGAAGCATCATTCACAGTCGGTAGTTGTACTATAGTAGGAGTAGAGGATGAGCTCAGGGTGGGGGGGGGGGGGGGGGACCGACAGCCAACGGTAGCACTAAAATAACAACAACAATAACACGACTTCGCGGCTGCAGATTCAACGACTAGGCAAACCTCTCTATTTCGCGCTCTCGCCTGCCAGGCAATCAACGCAAATAGCTCAAACGCCTCAAGTGTTTGCTGAAGATGTCACCCACACTTCAGGGCGCTCTCTCTCTCTCTCGCGTTGCACATCAAGTTCGTTGCCTGAGTCTTTTATTTAGTCAACGTCGCGTTGTTCCTGCGATCTTCACAGTTTGACTTTTGCAATTTGGCACAACAGCAGCAGCAGCAATAACAACACAAATATTGGCAATATTTCGCTAAGGCAAAAAGAAGAAGAAGAAAAATATCGCTTACAGTTAAATGGAAATTGATGCACTTAGCTGACTCACTCACTTCGACTATAGTAGTATATACTGTTGTTGCTGATACTCATATATGCACTGTGTACTCGTACTCGTAGCATAGGAACAAGTACGAATCGCCTTTTCTATGCGATTCTTGCGAGCAACGTGACTTTGAATAAATTAAATGCATATCATATGCATGCGACTCTTTTTCCCGCTCTTCCTCTCTATTTCTCTCCTCCTCTCCATCACTTTGTGCCAGAAATAGAGCGCGTGTTCTCTGCTCCAAAATGGTAGCTAAAGCCACGGCCAAGGCATTAGCAACAGTGCCACAGAGCCACAGTGATAAAGGTCATTGGTAACCTCTTTAAGTAAACTATATAAATATTTACTACAAGCCATTAAAATACTTGTTTCTCTCCAGTCTGAGGTGAGAAAATGTCAAGATATAAGTAGAAGAATATTGTCTGATTTTTATCACATTAAAAATTACATATGCTTTGCGAAGAAACTGTATAACAGACTGAGGTTTAAAGGTATGAGTATCAAATTTGACCAATAACAACTTTAATGTTCTTAACAACTCTGCCTGAATTTTCATAAACATAAAACAAGAAAAAGGAAAGAAAAATATTATTATATATGCAAGAAAATTATCTGCATTTTATCATATTAAAATGGGAAAATATGTTATGACGAAATTCTACAACAAGTCTACAATTTTAAAGGTATGAGTCTCAATTTCATATTGCAAGAAATTCTGCTGAAAATTTTATAAACATAGAAGAAAAATTGAAGTATATTATTATCATATATTGAAGAAACTAATGATGTGTTTTATATATTATATTAAAATTGGAAGATATAATGGGAAGAAGGAATTCTACAACAACACTACAATTTTAAAGGTACGGGTCTCAATTTGATCAAGTGATTACCTTAATAGTTCAAGAAACTCTGCTGAAATCTGAGAAAGAAGAATATTATCATATATGCAAGGATATAAAGATGTGTTTTTTCATATTAAAATAGGCAGATATTATAGGAAGAGGAAATTCTACAACAATTTTAAAAGTATGAGTCTGAGTATTAAAGGTATGAGTCTTAATTTCAACAAGTATTTACCTTAATATTCCAAGAAACTCTGTTGAAAATGTTATAAAAATTCCTAGATAAACATAAAAGTTACGCATATAACAAATATCCATCTAGCCATTTAGCGTTTAGTAGTGAATTAAGTATAGCATATGCCATTCAGTAGTTAAAGAATGCTTAACTTTTATACAAACTATTATACAGACATTTTATAAATAAACTCTAAGTAAAAACTTCACTAAAACTTACGCCTAACATTTATTTATTTATTACACACTCACATTCGCAATTTATACAACCCAAACAACGCAAACAAATTCAAAACTTCCAACTATTTGACTTGATATAAGAAAAACACTCATAAATTACAATATTTATAGCTGCAACTGACGCCATACTCTAAATATGCAGATCGTAAATGTCGCCATGGAATCGCTGTACACAGTAAAAAAAAAAGAGTAAAATTAAAACTATTTTGGTTTCTATATAAAACAAATCCAAAAAAGTTTTAAATTTAAACCAGCTGGAGTACACAAAGAGAGCATTGGTATACACACACATTTAAGCGTTGCTCTCTCACTTGGTGCACAATTTAAACCAATTTTGGTGTAAATACAAAACCAAAATAGTTTGAACGGTAATCGAATTTGGATTTAATTTTAAACCAAGAGAGGAGTTGTATCAAAACCAAAATAGGATTTAATTTAACCAGCATAAAATAAGATGCTAAAAAATCTAAAATCACGACCATAATTTCAAATTTAGATTTACAAAAATCTTAAATCATGATTTTTTCCTCTCATTAGATTAACCGCCAAATTACATATGATGCATATTTATATTTTATAAATTTTTTACATCAATTAAATTTAATTATATCTTTAATTTTACATACCAAATTTACTTGTCCGGCTTCTCGGTTTGAACTCACGACTCCTCCTTGGTTGACACGCGCAGCACTGTTCACTGTCGACTTAGACCCTTGCGCCACAAAGCTTTAACAGTTTGCACATCCCAAATACATTTCTTATGAACAGATTGCAAGAATGCAGAATGCGGACGACTCGGGTTCAAGTCCAGGCAGAGAACTACGTTTTTTTTTTTTTTTATTTTTTGTTTGAGTGTGTGTGTGCGTAGAGAGCAAACTTATCGTTTATTGCAACTCTTCTGTGTATGTATGCACACATTTCGAGCGAGAGCAGGGCTTTTAAACCCTTTTTGGATTTAATTCTACTCTAGTAAACCAAAAATTGAGCGGCAAATTTGAAATGAGAGTGTGACCAGCTAGTTTTACTCCATTTTGGTTTTGATTTTAAACCAGAAGTTTAAAAATTCAGAGCACCACTTTTTTAACTCCAAAATAGTTTTAAATGGGGTGTAAAAGATTTAATTTTACTCCAGCACTTTTTACTGTGTAGCAGAGCACAAATGCATGTAGATTATAACGTTATTGTCAATTTAATAAATTGCAATTAATTAATTTTAATTAAAGTGACTGCACATAAGCAACGCGACGGGGCTCAAGGCAGCAATTTTTATTATCAACAGGCTGACAAAATCAAGTGCACTCCGTCGTAAGGTAAACAGTTTTATGTGCAACAAATTTGTGAAATGCTACCAGAAGAACAAGCTCAGTGAGAGGAGAGAATCTGGTGATGCTTATGATTACTCCAAAATCTATTCAACTGGACAACTAACAAATTAAAAGGCACTCTAATAGCCAATGAAACGGGCTAGATAAAGAGGTACGTGAAAGAGGGGGCAAATCGAGTTAGGTGCTGCAATCATGGCACATTCAACTGTAAACTGCCGTTTGCTCAAATATGCGAAATTAACAAGACACAATTACAACACACAAAACGCAGCCAAACACGCCTTGCCACAGACACAACAGCAACTCCCTCTGCAGCATCGTCTTCCTCTGACTCCCCGCCGCCTCTGCGTGTTATCGTTTAGTCTATGGTTTTATTTTTATTGCACCAAGAGATGCGCCACACCAGCCAAGCCATGTGTCCAGTTCCCAGTTTCCATTCGCAGCTTCACTCGCGGACTCGCTGCAGAAATTTGCGAGATTGTTATCAGCCAACAGCCGCAGCAGGCAGGCCAACAGGCTGGCAACAGCAACAGCGCACAGTGGGGCAAGATGTGCTGAAAAAAGATAGAATGAAAAAAATATATGCTCTGGGAGCAGTGTATGCTCTTTCTGTTATTGCTTAAGTACTAGTACTAGTATTTCTATTACTCTTGAGTAAGAATTTTGTGCCCACCGCTGACCTATACGATAAAGTGACTCAGTCTATCTTTTCAACTTTACTCTACTCTACTCTACTCTACTCTACTCTACTCTACTCTACTCTACTCTACTCTACTCTACTCTACTCTACTCTACTCTACTCTACTCTACTCTACTCTACTCTACTCTACTCTACTCTACTCTACTCTACTCTACTCTACTCTACTCTACTCTACTCTACTCTACTCTACTCTACTCTACTCTACTCTACTCTACTCTACTCTACTCTACTCTACTCTACTCTACTCTACTCTACTCTACTCTACTCTACTCTACTCTACTCTACTCTACTCTACTCTACTCTACTCTACTCTACTCTACTCTACTCTATTTTGTTTCAATTTTCATACACTCCAGCCCACTGTGCGGAGGCGTTTGGCAGCTCAACACAAAAACATGGGCAAGGTGAAAACGCAATGGAAACGCGCTTGCAAAATGGAATTTATTGTATAATTAGGATTTGTCTTATTGGTAATAAGCCGCATTAAACACATGCAGCCGCCCAAGCAATCAATGTGCGTGGAAAACTACATTTTCCATACAAAATTTTCTCGATTATTTCTCTCAACTTTCTACTTAGATTTTCGGGGCGCGTCTCTTGCTACTCTCTCATATTTCGCCAGCAGAAGATACCCATGCGAATGCGATGTTTGTAATGTAAGCTCATTACTGCATTACAGTTCTTCTTCTTCTCGTTGATGTTGTTGTTGTTGTTGTTCTGGAAGTTGTTCTGTTCTGTTGTCGCCGGGGTGTCGAAATGTACAGCCAATTACAAGCGACAACAACAACTGCGATAACAACAACAACAACAGCAACACCTAAAGTTGTCTGCAAAAGGAATTCAAGGCGATTCGGGCTGAGATTTCAAGGCATCGAATTTCATGAGTTTTCAATCGGTTTTCGTTTCTACTACCAGGTTGTGACCTCTTAAAGAGTAGTAGTATAAGTCCCCCTTTTCCCTCTTGCCTTGCTCTTAGTGCGTGTAATTATATGGGCATGCTATGTGCCTTGTATCTATACTAAAGTGAGGCTTAAGACACCACAAAATGAGGTCGCTAGCTTGGCTAATGAACATGCAAAGCAATCGAAATATGCGAAATATTGCCATATCGAAAACTGTTAAATATGCTTAGTACTTATCGATAAAGCAAGCGTTAATTTATCGATTAAAGTTGGAAGTGGAAATGTGTAATAGGAATGGGTATCGATAAGCCATATATTGGATAGTTAGATATAAAATTTAATGCAATATATAAGCGATATATCGATATTAATCTCCTATTATGTTATTTAAATTAATCAGTATCGATTATTGTCGATATTTGAAACGATAAAGTCCATACCCTTTGCTATATGATACTCTCAGTATGATATTATCGATGTGTTACTTTTCCCGATATTTATATCGATATTTTACAGCTAATACCCATTCCTTACTTATCGATAAATGATCGATAGTAACATTTCAATTTGAAATGACGAAACTATCAAATCTATTATTTATATAACATATTTTGGCATCATTCGCAATGCTTGTTATCGATTAGAAGCACCACATACCCATCCCTTACTTATCGATATATGATCGATAGTAACATTTCCATTTAAAATGACGAAACTATCTACAATTATTTATATAACATACTATATCTTGGCATCATTCGCAACGCTTGTTATCGATTAGAAGTATTTGGTTTGGCAGCAAATTAGTTATCGTTAGCAGCTTTTAGTATATCGAATGTCATTCAAGGGCATTCACATGCCTCATGACTTTTGAGCTTCCGCTTGACGTGGACTTTTGCCCTCTTGGCTGAGTGGCTGAGTGGCTGGCTCCTCTCACTTTTGAGATGCAATCGAATCATCAAATCTCGACGCAAATCTTCAACGATGTGTGCAAAATGCAAATACTCTGAACACGCTATGAACTATGATCATTGCAGAAGATATCGCACAGGTCCAGCCAGACCAATACTACCAATCTGTAGGTGGGCAATCAATATTTTTGCTTTTGGTTTTTGGCTTTTATTTTGGCCACGCTAATTTTGTTGACCTGCTGATTGCGCATGGAAATTGAAAATTATGAAATCATATTTTCTGCACCTAGGAGAAACAAAAACAACACATGCATCATGTCAATCGTGATTTTGTTTGCTGGAACTTTAACATTTCATCGACGTGCCGATGTGATCCGTCCTCCTCATGTGTTGATGACGATGATGATGATGATGATGTCGATGTGTTGATCGAACTGAGAGAGTCATCGGGAGGAGTTGGGGCTAGGCCAGAGCACATGAACATGATGCTGCACACGCTCCATGATCCATGCTCCATGCTCCATGCTCCATGCTCCATTGGCTCATCAGGCCACACGTCATGCATGCCCATATACAAATTCGCTGCGCCTGATTACAAGATCACACAAAAGACTGACTCCGAAATGAGAAAGAGTATGACCGTGTGACTACCTCTATGAGGCTATGACCCGAACGTTCAAAATTTGTAGCAATGACCCGCGATTATGTCGATGATCATTATGGCACTCTGATTATGATAATGATGTATCGAACGTAGTACTATAACCCATGAGCCATTCGCACGGCCTAGGCTCATTGGAACGATGCCAATGGCTTGAAATCAATTGCCAGAGCATAGCACAAAAATCAGTAATACAAGGAATAATTCTGGATGAATATGGTGAAGATTGTATACACTAACAGAGTGGCAAGAGAATGAAATGTATTTCATATAATACACTCTAATTGAGTATGCTTATTAGTAATGAGTTAATCGTAATCTATGCCAAGTTTCAGTGTCATATCTATCAAAATCAATGAGTTCACTGGGTAAGTTTGCGGGTATGTAGAGCTCCCTTTTACCTCATTTTGCATACTCAATATTAGCTTATTATTATTATTAGTTAATCGTAATCTATGCCAAGTTTCATTGTCATATCTGTCAAAATCAATGAGTTCACTTGGGTTAGTTTGCGGGTATGTAGTGCTCCATTTAACCTCAATTTGCATACTCAATATTAGGTCTATTCATAATGTAAACTCCTCTAAACTTTGCATTCCAACTTCTTAAACATTAAAGTTAAGGAATGCCAAATTCCAACTAGATATCGCAAGTGTTATCACTACATTACTTTGCGGGTATGTAGTGCTCCATTTAACCTCATTTTGCACCATCAATATTAGCTCTATTCATAAAGTAAACTCCTCTGAACTTTGCATTCTTATTTCTTAAACATTAAAGTTAAGGCATGCCAAATTCCAAGTAGATATCACAAGTTTATGGAACTAAAACACCCTCTACTCTACCGGAGCAGCATACACTTTCGGCGCTATTGGCTGTTTATGCTAGCCCGCGGGACAATGGAAATGCCAAGGAGGAGCAAAAGATGACTTTGTTTTCGAGCTGGCAGCAAGTGCAATCGCGGGAATATTCTAGCCTGTGTGACGCTTTGATCTTTAGCCATATTAAATTAGCCAAAGGCCAGAGAGTACAAGCCTTGGTATGATTGATCAGCGTTCGTCTACGGAGTCAGAGTGCTGTGGAGTCAAACGAGTTGGTCTGGTCAGGTCAGGTCGCTTGGATCGGTTTGAATTGGTTTCGTTTCGTTTCGTTTGGATCGGGTCGCGTCGCATTGCATGCATAATGTGATGTGTGTCGAAGAAGAAGTTCATGTAAAAATTTACGTACAACATCTATTTTTATTGAGTTATTGACGGCAATTGAAAGCAGATGTGCACGTTCGCAGGCTTAAGGTTAAGTATGATGTGAGTGAGTATGGATAACTTGATCAATACCAAATGCCAGTGACCAACTCTGATCTGTCCCACTTCCAACTGTGCTCCAGTATTAATCAAAACTCATCTTTCATAATTTGAACAAAACGAACGCGATTATAAACACTCGATTGCATCAATCGATGATCAATTTCAATGCGTTTCAGTTCATAGTTTCTAAAATAGTCGTAGTAGTAGCCTCTGGTCAAGTTGTAAACAATATGGCTATTGATTGCAACTAATTGTTGTGGAAAACGTAAAGAGATTTATCAAACGCCCATAAAAACTATATCAACAGCCATAGGAGAGTCGAAACCAATCCGATCCAAAACTAATCTGAAAGCGCTTTTCGCTCCGAGGGCTTACAGTAATCATTCAAAAGCTTGAAAATAAGACCCCGAAATCGTTTATAAATTATTAAAATATATGTACATAATGCACCTAAGCAAGAGTTCAAAGCGAGCCGTATTCGACTGAAGAAAAAAAATATGAAAAGCGCTTTTTATGTTGTTGATTATTAATTTATTAACTAAGAGAGAAAAAAGCAGACGCGACCACGTTTTGGGGCACAAAAAGAATTCAGATTTCGTTTCGACAATAATTAAATTTAGATTAAGTTTAGAAAACGAACTGGCAACATCGTCCACAGTAGTTTAATGTATGCAAATTACACGCTGAGCCCCACTTCACTCTCCCCTCCCCCTGCCGGACCAAGTGGATCTTCTTCTGTCGACATTGAGCCAAAAGCCCTTTAAATGTGACGAATCGATTCTCTCAGTTAGTATATTGTATACAAAGTTTTCTAGTTTTTCTTTTCCCCCTCCTCCTCCTTTTCATCTTTCTCAAATTTGTAACACATCTCTCATAACGCTGGGGAGGAGGGGTAACAATTTTGTTTATGGCCGAGCAACGCCCATTTTCTCAACTTTTCGACTTTAATCGTTTAGGGTTTTGTATAATTTCGTTTCGAACGCTTTCCATTTTAACTACTTACGAGACTCTCGGCCAATCTAACGACGACTCGCAACACTCAGAGTCGTGGGCGTTGCTAATTAGTGTTGGAAAATGCGCTCAATTTGATTTGTGGAAATTTATGTTCGAACATTAACTCTCCCCGCCGTATCGTTTCGAATATAGTTTACGATGTGTGAGCCCTGGAGCAGTACGCATTCGAAATGAGCCAAGTGTAGTAGAATTAGTAGTAGAAATGGGAGTAGAAGTAATAAACTAAAAATGTGTTTAAGCATTTGAATATTTATGTCATTTTAGCTATACTTTGTTAGCTATTAAATATCAGTTTTAGTTAAGAGTTGTATGACCATGAATTAGTTATTATTAATAATAATAAGTTAACTCTTAACTAATAGGAGTCACTATAGTAGTCTATACAGCTATAATTTGTGTTAATTCTGTTAATTTTTGGCTATTTTTTTAGCTTTTTTTGCCTCCATTTGATACTTTTAACCTCAGCTATGGCCTCTACTAAGACGGACACATTTCAGCGCCTAGTATATTGTGCTGTACTCTTTTATATAGTCCTCTGTAATCCCATGGACGTCAGCAAGTCCGCGTATCCCGCCCATGGCACCCGCTTGACACCCTCCTGGCTGGTACAGCTGTGCTACGGCAGTGCCAAATGCACGGTAGTTGTAATTAAAAACGCGCAAGTCGTAAAATAACAAAATAGAAAACAAAAATCAGCAGAGAACAGGTCGCATTCTGCGTTTCTTACACTGCAAGAAAAGGTTATATAAAATGTGAAAGAGTTACCATAAAGCATAAATAATGTAAACACAATTACATTTGAGTAGATAAAATGTAGAATTTATATGAGTTTCCATCAAGCTTTATTTTACTTGAAATTTATTTTATTTTTTTCAGTGTACCCTGTCCACTTGTGTGCCACACAAAGTTGAGCGGGGCGTAACGCGTTGAGTAAAATTAATTTTCCATATACATAGGAAGGCGACTTACTGGCTCTATGGCTCTTCCTCTTCCCCCTGGGATTCTCAGCACTCTTGACTCTTTGCTGTGGCAGGCTTCAATCACACGAAAAATGTGCTAATTGCAATAGAAAGACAATTTCTATCGTAAAAATTGCCAGCAAACTAATGAAGCAAAAATATAAAGAGAAAAATTAACAACAACTCGGACGAAATGGCGGCAGAGAAAGAGATTGGCGAAAAACAAAACAGAGAAAAAAATTAGTTGTTGAAAATGAATTGCACTAATATCGAATTTCACACAGTTGCGCTAATGGCCGGCCGACAACAACTGCAAAAACAACAACAACAAGGGTAACAATCAACAGCAACAACAACAACAACTGCTGCAGCCACTAAACCAGTAGAGTTGCCAGACAGCAACAACACTTGGCAAAGAGCAAAAACAAAATACAGAAAAAAAATAAAATGCAATCAACAGGCGAGTTTTTTTTTTGCTTTTTTTTTTGCTAATGTGCAAAGCGCTGATTGGACGAAACCTGACCGCAAAATGGAAATTATGATGCGGCCCCGTTTGAGTAAAGAGCAAAGCAAATACACACACACACACACACACACACACACACACATAGACAAGCTAACAACTTGTCGAGCTTTAGCTATAGCTAGATATAGCGGGTTTTTACTTTTTTGCAGGGCGTGCAAGGAGGCGTGATTTTTTCAGCTTTTTTTTTTAATTTGCGAAATTCTTGGGGCTGTGGCTTCAGCCAATAACAAAGTATAACTAATAACGTAAACTGATATCAAGCTGCATGTTTATTGGTCAATCAACTGAACGAGTTCAGAGAGGACACGTTTCAGCACAGTTAGACGGACAGACAGACGGACGGACAGAGGAAAACTTGACTGACAGCGAGTTCGTTTCATATTAATGCTTTTTGTACCGTATATAGCTATAGTTGATGAGCGGGGCGTATATTACTTTTATACATACATATTTACGTATAAAAAAATGCAGTTATCAGCATATGAGAAACCTGTAAACTTGAGCTCAACTCGACAAATTGCATCGTGTCTTCTCAGCTTTATGTAGTTACCATTTTAACTGTACTTTGAAAGCCTTCTTTTACTGCCAATGAAACCTTTAAACTCAGCTAAAAAAGTGCAGACGGAGCATTGAAGATGTAACTTTTGTTTAATTAATTTTTGATTGTTCATTTAAAGCAATTGTCTGTTTTTTAACCTGAGACTATTTTCACTCGACGCTAGGTTAATATTACAGTTTGTGCACCTGTTGCAGCAGCTTCAATTAAACATTTACTAAGATCATTAAACAGCAATTGCAAAAGCTTAAGACTGATTTAGCTGTGTTAAAGAGAGTTAACTCTTGTTTAGTGATGGACTGGAATAGTAATTAAATAGATAATTATGTATGATGTTGAGGGTAGAGTCTAGAAATATTATGTATTTGTTAAACGAAGATTGAAAAGTGTAAATACGCTCAATTACATTTCGAAAAGGATTTAAAATAAAAAGCAATATGCTAAGCGATAGCTATGCAGCCCTGCTGAGTGGTGGGCAGCCGATAACAACCTTACTCGATAAGAAGTGTCCGATGTAAATACGCTCAATTGCATTTCAATAAGGATTTCAAATAAAAAGCGATAGGCTAAGCGATAGCTATGCAGCCCTGCTGAGTGGTGGGCAGCCGATAACAACCTTACTCGATAAACGACTGGCCGATAGTATACACAGGACTGTTGATCTGGCCACTCAATGGCCACCCTCCCCGTGTGGTGGTAGCTCGATAACGATAACAACGAACTCACCTCAGTCCAATCAGCTGTTTCCATGTAAACAAATGAATGCAGATGAATTTAGCTTGAATTTGAAACATGATAAAATGGCAAGCTACAAATAGCAAATAAACAAGTAAATACTAAAAGCGTTTTTTTATGCACTTGCAGCAAGCACATCCACACCATACGGTATTATTTAGCATATATAGAGATATGCAAGTGATGCTGCTGCTGCTGCCAGTGCATTGCCGCCGCACCCAATCCTGACCCAGAAGCAGCCAGAAACCGATACGAGATGCAGCACAACACACAGCACAGCAGATGGCAATGCAGCACATTGGCAATAGTAGGAATAGGAAAGAGCTTTCCACCATTCCATTCCATTGCATTGGGACTGAAAAATGTTATCAAATCACAGCGCAGCGCAACAAACGAGCGACCACAAAACTAAGCAAAGCCAATTTTAGCTCATATTAACCCGCAGCACAAAGGCCAACTCTCTGGCCAACCTGGCTAACACACAGGCCAAGCACACACACACACACACACACTAACACACAGGCAATACCCGGGCCAACAAAACGGGCCATGGCACCATGGTTAAGGGGGCCATGGTACGGCCTCTGGCCACAGACAGACAGACGGAGAGACAGAGATGCTGTAGTTGGGTATTTGGGGGATTGCTGGAGCCCATTTCAACTTTCTCACGCACTTCAAATTTCAATTGGCAATAAATGTAATGCAAAGCAACACTTTAAATCATTGCGAGTTGGCCAACAACGCCAACACCAATAACCCGTAGCAGCAGCAGCAGCAACGGCAGCAGCTGTAACAACAACAACTGCAACCACAAAGGATGAGGCAGTGACTGGGCCACAGGTTTTGGAGGCACAGTTTTAATGCACTGTGCGAAATGAAGTGCTTGATAAGAGATAACGATTTGATAAAGACTTATGTTGTTAAGATAGACCTAGAGCTAAGAATGTTGTAGCCGAACATAATGTATGAAAAATGTTATAATAGGTGTAGACCTGTTGTGATTATGTTAGTTAATTATATGATATATATTCTCCCAATTTATGAATGTTAAACTAAAGCAAATCATGGAAAGACTAATTATATATTGAGTAGATATGTTTACATTAATGTTCCCCTTTTAGTTTATTGAAAATGCTCTATTATCCTTCTTCAATTTCTCCCAGTGTACATGCCACAAGGTTCAATTTTAGTAGCCTCAAAGCGTGGGTCGTTCATACACTCTTTTTACTCCTTCTCCGTCTGCATCTGTATTTGGTAATTAAACGTTCTCTGTCCAGGTAATTGCCATTTGCTTTCTATGCACAGAAAAATTTGCCAGTCATTAAGTGGCTGCTATAATAAAAGAAGAAACAGAAACGGAAATTCTTCTTCGCAGTGGACTGCTAATGCAATCATAAATCGCACAAGATAAATAGTTATACATATACACATGTATATAGTATTGTCCTAGGCCAAGTCGAAGGCATTTAGATACATTAAATTATAGTATATTAAGCACAGCTGCTTGTATTTTATTAGTCTATACAATACTAGGATAGACGAAGTTGATATACGCTAAAATGCTATAAATATTAAAAATTGAATATTATATATAATAAATATTTAATGGAAAGCAATTAGATACATTAAAATAGATATTAAGCATTAAGATATTATTAGTCTACTCAATACTAGGATAGACGAAGTTAATATACGCTAAAATATTATAAATATTAAAATGGCCTGATGTACTTCTCTTCAGAACTAAACTACCCCTTGAGAAGGAGCATAATGGCATTGATGCCATAAAGAAAGCGCTTAATAGACTTTTATGCTGATTCGCTTAAGAAAGCGAAATTTTTTAATGCGTGCTGTAAAATATCGTTTGCCATATTTAATGCCCGACCCAGGTCGGCATTTAATGGTCTTTATGTTATGCCAAGTATTATAGTTATATACACCCATATGCACACAGCAGAGGGCTATAAAATTTAAGGCGAGATTTAGTCATGAATCTACGATTTAGTCATGAACTTAATAGAAGCATAAATGGGTACAGAGACGATTCTTATTTAGTTTCAAAATTACTTATAAATTCTAATTAAATTAAATTTAAGAACCTGGCATAATTTCTTAAACAATTTGTTGCAGACTTTAAGCCCAGCTACCGTAAATTCAAGCTGAAAGTATTTCAACTGTCTCGAAATGATTACGCTATGGACAGCAGAGAGTCGAAAAAACAACAACAACAACCACAAAAGTAAAAGAAAGGAATGAAAACGGCAGCAAAGTGAAGTAAACAAAAGCCAAAGGAAAGGTCACGTTCGAAATGCTCGCGAACTTGAACTAATTTACATAAAGACAGGCCAAGTGAGGCTGAGTGAGTGTCTCACTGTCTCCCAGTCCCCCAGTCTCCCCGGTCCGTCGCTCCGTCTGTCCATGAGAGCAGAGTCTGGCCAGACTGAACGACGCGTCTTGGGACAAATGACTGACAGTCGCTGGCCTGCGGGCTGAGCCACATGCGAGGCAAAGCAGCAGCAGCTACTTCAGTAGCCAAAGCCGACAGGATGATGGCAACAACAACAGCAACAACAACAACGAGGAGAAGCAAAAACAAAAGACACTACTCTCAGTCTCCCTTTTTGGTTAAATGCGCGTTAAATGATGCTTTCGTTGCGCCTCCGCTCCAGCTCCAGGAGAGAGCATGGGAGAGCCAACGACATTGCGCTCGTAAAAATCACGAATTGATGGAGTGTTCAAAGAGCGATCAGCAAATCATTTTACTCGCGACTGCGCACAAAATTTGCCCAAACATACAGACAAACAGTATATACACATACATACTATATGCAGATGAGTAGCGTGGTGAAGGTTTGCTGCTTCCACAGAAGTCGCAGCGAGTCGAAGCGTACCCGAGTGCAATATTACGAGCACCAAAAACTTCCGCTCAGTTCCCACTGCAGAGGCCCTCAGGTGCACTTGGCTTGGTTTGTTGAGCTCCACTGCCGTTGGCACTACTAACTGTCCCTACCTCCTCCTCCTTTCCCTGACCCACTGCACCAGCTAGAGCTGTCTTCCCTGCACTCTATAAGCAAACCAAATTGCCAGCGCGCTACTGAAATGAAGTCGAGAACTTTTTGTATACCCTAACCGAATGATGAACTAGAGATGATATAGGAGAGATCTTTCGATGTAGGTGAGTAGACTGTAGAATAAGGAATAAGAAATTCTACATTGAGAGTAATGCCGTTAGGTGGCTACAACGCAGACACACAAACAACAAGTGTTAGTTTTGGCTTTTGCGTGCTCTTTGTAGCGCTCGAGAAATAACAGAAACAGCATAGTCTGCTCCGAAAGCATAGTTTGCGCCCAGAGCATAGTCTGCACCCAGAGGATAGTCTGCTCCCAGAGCATAGTCTGCTCCCAGAGCATAGTTTGCTGCCAAAACATAGTCTACTCCCAAAGCATAGTCTGCTCCCAGAGCATAGTCTGCTCCCAGAGCATAGTCTGCACCTACAGCATAGTTTACTCCCAAACCATAGTTTGCTCCCAGAGCATAGTTTGCTCTCAAAGCATAGTCTGCTCCCAGAGCATAGTCTGCTCCCAGAGCATAGTCTGCACCTACAGCATAGTCTGCACCTACAGCATAGTCTGCTCCCAGAGCATAGTCTGCACAAAGAGCATAGTCTGCTCCCAGAGCATAGTCTGCACCTACAGCATAGTTTACTCCCAAACCATAGTTTGCTCCCAGAGCATAGTTTGCTCTCAAAGCATAGTCTGCTCCCAGAGCATAGTCTGCTCCCAGAGCATAGTCTGCACCTACAGCATAGTCTGCTCCCAGAGCATAGTTTGCTCCCAGAGCATAGTCTGCTGCCAGAGCATAGTCTGCTCCCAAAGCATATAGTCTGCTCCCAGAGCATAGTTTGCTCCCAGAGTATAGTTTGCTCCCAAAGCATAGTTGGCTCCCAGAGCATAGTCTGCTCCCAGAGCATAGTCTGCTCCCAAAGCATATAGTCTGCTCCCAGAGCATAGTTTGCTCCCAGAGTATAGTTTGCTCCCAGAGCATAGTTGGCTCCCAGAGCATAGTCTGCACCCAGAGCATAGTCTGCACCCAGAGCATAGTCTGCTCCCAGAGCATAGTCTGCTCCCAAAGCATATAGTCTGCTCCCAGAGCATAGTTTGCTCCCAGAGTATAGTTTGCTCCCAAAGCATAGTTGGCTCCCAGAGCATAGTCTGCTCCCAGAGCATAGTCTGCTCCCAAAGCATATAGTCTGCTCCCAGAGCATAGTTTGCTCCCAGAGTATAGTTTGCTCCCAGAGCATAGTTGGCTCCCAGAGCATAGACTGATCCTAGAGCATAGTTTGCTTCCAAAGCATAGTCTGCTCCCGAGCATTGTTTGCTCCCAGAGCATAGTCTGCCCCCAGAGCATAGTTTGCTTCCAGAGCATAGTCTGCTCGCAGAGCATTGACGTGCCTACCACTGCTTTAAGATAATCCAACTCTCACTTCCTTTATAGACTTTTGCACATGCTCTGTGCCGTTTATAGAGTAAATGCACAAAAGAAAAATCAATTCACACTCGATGCCTGCCCTGACGTACTTCTATGCTTTTGTTATTTACTTTTGGGCTGCTGCTGCTGCTGCTGTTGCCACTCGAGTGCCGTGGCAATGGAATGCCACTTGTCTGTCTGTCGTTGCCAGACTGCTGGCAGGCTGACTGGCTGACTGGCTGATGCCTGAACTGATCTGCAGTTTAGTTGCTGCTGCTGCTGAATTTATGTTAGGGTTAGAGGGCGCGATGAAGCTGCAGCCTGGAGTTGCAAGTTGCAAGTTGAAGTGGGCTCTCTCTGTGTGCCTCTGTGGTTGTAAGCGTGGCATAGCGAAATGATTTACATTCGCAGTCAACATAAATTTCACATTGCAGCCCCGTGTAACGACTTTGCCACGCTATATAGTAGTATAGCCAACACTCTCTCCTCCTGCTCAACTGCTCAACTGCAATTAATTCTGTAATTTTATGCATATTTTTCGAGCGCAATTTGCCGCTCATACTAGAACAACATCTAGCTTATAGCTGATAATCGCAAAGACCAGTAGCTAGACAGGCATCGACACAACACACACACACCACACACACTCTGCTCGTATTCGCATTGCTAATAATAAACTCTATCATTTTCATTTGGCCACAACACGGTGGCATGTTCCAATGCTTGCCACAACAACACGAGCTGACCCTTATTGCCTCCCAAGTCTGCTGCACTAGTCCAGCGAAATTTCCCAGCTCTCCCACTCCCCAATCGCCCCCCTCGACTACCTGCCATTGTCGTTTTGCTAACGTTGTCTTCTGGCTCGAAAAATATCGATTACATGTGAGACGCGGCCTGCCTGCTGGTCTCCAGCCACTTGGCATTGCAATTCCAATGAAAACAGTTAAATTCCGGTAAAAAGGTCTATGTAGCATGCGAACGGCCAAGCCAATGCCAATGCGCAACGTTGAACGTTTCCACCCAAAAAGTGTGGACCATGGTGGTCCCAGCGATTATCATGAATTGATCTGTAAGATGTCAAAGCGCACAGACGCAGAGTGCTCCATGTGGAGGTCTACACACACGCACACACACACACACACACACACTCACTCACATGACCAGGCCCAAGTCTACAGTCAGCCACAGCAGTCTATGGCCAACTTGTCGGCTGTGTTCCCATGTCTAAGCCAAAGTTTAGGTCTATGCCAAAGTCAAAGTCTAAACTCTCTGACCAACCAACACACACTCTTACACCCCTCTCTCTCTGCCCCAATGTTGTTGTTAGAATTGCGCACAGATAACAGCAAAATGTTGGCAGCACTGTTGACATTATGAATGACAGCGGTTATTTATTATGTCTTGCATTCGCTGATCAAGTGGGATAGATGGCCAGAGAGTGGAAGAGGACAGCGGTAGCGGAGGAAAGCAGCAGCATCGCAGCTAGAAATTGAGCAAGTCAGCAAGAGAATATAACCAAAAATCAATGGAAAAAGAACCAATAATATTCTTTGCTGTAATTTTTTTAGTATTTATTGATTTACTTTCAAATTTATTACTATATTTGCTTGTAAGAAAAAAAGAACCAGTTCCAATCAGAAAAGAACCATTGCGTCAATAGGAAAAAATACCAATACCACTATGGCAACCCTGTACATAACTCTTGCTTCAGCCAACTTAACGATTTAGTAAGAAAAAAGAACCAATTCCAATAAGAAAAGAACCAATATCACTGTGGCAACCCTGTATATAACTCTTGCTCCAGCCAACTTAACGATTTAGCTGAGAGCGTTGCCACATATCACTAAATTTTGGTATATAAATACAATATATGCTCGTATCTTTTTCAAACCATTACCAATTGCATATCAACTAAATTTGGCTTAGCTACAGTCAAATTAAACGCTTCATTTGCTCCAGCTGAAAATTGCGTAACGAAAGTCTGTCGGAAAATCACAGCGAAAAAGAAAAACGAGAGGAGTTGGCAATGGCAAAGCAGCGCCAGCTCCTCCTTCTCCTAACAACCGTTAAGTGGCAGGCTCGACTTCATTAGATTGTAATAAACGCGCGCTGGTTGCAGCCCCACAAAAAACAACAACAACTGACAGCAACAGCATAAAAATAAAAAGGAAGCCTCAGCGCTTGGCTTGGCTTACAAATGCAATTTCATTCGCATAAACTTCAATGGACTTCATTAAAATATTCGAAACACAAGCAGTTTAAGCGTTCATCCCATAGCGTCTACAACCTCCCCACCCGCCTCTCTCCAAATCTACGCCTAGTGCTACACCTACCGAAAAAAAAAACTTGTCAGACGGACGCACTATAGTAAATGCAAGGCAGCCATAGAGATAGACTGAGGAGAGTCGAAAGTTCAGAGGTCTAATTGAAAATGCGCAAACTTGCAGAAATATTGAGAGTGCGAGAGCGCACTAAGAGCCATCTTATACAGATACTATATGGATACATTCATTGCCATTAGAACTCAATTTGCTTGCACGCATATATAAAAGTAACGCCCACAATGACTGCACTGAGAGAAATTATGACAAAATTAAGGACAAGGGTTAGTTTTGTAATAGCAAGTGAAAAGTTGTTAGTATAAGTGAGATGTATATAAAAAAATTTATGTAAATATTAATAAATATTTCTTTATATTTATTAAAAAAATTGATATAAAGCAATACTGCCAAAAATTTAGTAAATTGAATACATATCGAAACATGTCTGAAAGATATAGCTGCAATATATCGTTAAAAAATAACGCTTTAAAAATTATATTAAATATCGATAAATATTTACATATGTATATCAACAAGTACTCCATAAATATCGCTATAAAAATTGTATCAAAATATCGATAAATCCACACATATGTATTTGTATAACAAGTACTCCATAAATATAGCTAAAAAAAATTATATCAACTTATCGATAAATCTATACATATGTATATCAACAAGTACTCCATATATATCGCTATAAAAATTGTATCAAAATATCGATAAATCTATACATATGTATATCAACAAGTACTCCATATATATCGCTATAAAAATTGTATCAAAATATCGATAAATCTATACATATGTATATCAACAAGTACTCCATAAATATCGGCAAATAAATTATATCAAAATATCGATAAATCTATACATATATCAACGTATATTAACAAGTACTCCACATAGATCACTGTAAAATATATATCAAAATATCGATAAATCTATACATATGTATATCAACAAGTACTCCATGTAAAAAGATTTTTGAATCTTTCATAATACCTGTAGTTTTACTTTAAGTTGTATACCTATTTTTCTTAGTGCAACCCCCAGCCACTACACTACACACTACACACACACACACAGTCGGCGTTTCTCCTGGCATGCAAATTTATAACACGGCGGGCAAATTGGGGCCAACTTGTGACAATTTACGATATTAATACTAAATATTTGTGCCCCGTCGTGATTTACGGGTCGAGCTAAAAAATCGAGAGAATAAATACAACGAAAAAAGAATGTGGTTAAGGATTATATTTGAGCTTTATGCCTTTTCATTGTTTGCTTGCCATAATTTCAGCGCTTAAGCGTTGCCAGACAAATTTCTGTGTATGTTTTTTCGTTTTTTCCCCCACCATCTGGTTTATTTTGTTCTCTTTTGGTGCCATGGCAACGTTGCGCATAAAGTGGAGCAGGCCATAAAATTTTATGATAATTGCAACCCGGTGAGCCACTGACAAATGAAGTGATTTTAAATTTTAACATTTAATCGATTGCAATTCCTCCACACACACACACACACACTTGTATACTCGTGTGTGTATAGAAATTTGTGTGTATAAATATTTTAATATTTCTTTTTCGCATGATTTAATTATATGCGTTTCCAAATCTTGAGTGGGGCAACCGAAATGTTGGTGCCGCGCCCCGTAAAATATTTAAATAAGATAGATGAATATCAAAGGCAACTAGCGGGTGTGCTAGACTTGAAAGATACCCTATAACATATACACCAAACTTTAGTTATCAAATTTTATAAATATTATAGCAAAACTATCGACCTGCCTCCACTCAGCTGAGCTAGACTTACTTATCGATTATGCATTCCTTGACTTTTAATGTATTTCCTAACAACATTTCACCTTATCATCCCCCATATTACAGGGTATTCTTACCTATATAAATATAACATATACACCAAAGTTTGGTTATCAATTTCTGAAAATATTATAGCAAAACTATCGACATACCTCCACTCAGCTGAGCTAGACTTACTTATCGATTATGCATTCCTTGACTTTTCATTCATTTCTTAACAACATTTCACCTTATCATCACCCACATTACAGGGTATTCTTACCAATACATAAAAAACGATTTCACCAAAGCATCAAATGCGTAGAAATTTCGTATCGGCACAGCAATTAAGAGATCTATCTGCGAGAGATCTATCAAATCACTTCACTGGTTCACTGGGAACCAAAATATTGTTTTGAATAAAATATCGAGGCGTACGTAATGAGAAACCTTTTGGGTCAATGAATTTGTTATCATCAAACTGTAACCGAAACGAACGTCATGCACATTTGCATGGCGGAACGCAAATTACAAAAAATTTTTGAGAAATTTACGAGACCAACAATGTTAACTTTTTGGCTTTAATAAGCAGCAGAAGATGAAGCAGAAAACATAAATAAAACCCAGAGAGACGAGGCAACGAAAAAAAACCGCATTGACGTGCCTGACATAGAAATCTGCACCGTTGGCTATTAGCAATTAACTGGGGCTATTATGAGTCCCAAGCCGACAAAAATATTTGACGTGCTACAAGCAGAAGAAGATCGAAACGAATCGATCGCAGCAGCCCAAAAGAAACAACGATCAAAGGCGGGGCGGGGCAGGAGTGTCGGGGGCAGGAGTGGGGGGCTGCCAAAGGGGGCAGTGCGCATAAAAAGCCAAATGCCATAATAGCCAAATTAATCAGTCACAGGTAACAACCCAGCAACAACCACGTCCCGTTGTCCGCGCTGATGACTTAACAAAAATGTCAAAATTTCAGACACAAAGAGGGAGTTACAAAATAGACGAATCTTACATGCTCTATGAGCATAACAAGTGTCTAACAATGCATGCCAAATAGTTAGCATAATGCCCAAGCTATGAAATCAAATGAGATCATAGATTCTCGAATTGAAGATAGAATAAAGTATGAATGAAAAATATATAATAATGTAGAGCTTAAAATAATATAAAATTTAACAAGGTGTTGCATATATTTGAAGTAGAGATATTAGTTCAAAATAAATATTGAAATATATCTAGATTTATTGGGATTAAACTTCAATTTGTTTAATTACAAAACTAAAATTTATTGAAAAGAATAAAATAATTTTATTGGAAGCAAAAGCTCTAGAAATTTGCAAGCAAATTAATTTCTATAAAATATTTTACTTTCTTAATTTCCAACTATCAAATACAGAAGTATGAATATATATTTTATTTAGTAAAATATATTTTAGAATTAGAGGTAACTAAATTCCTTCACAAGGCTTTATCAAAAATAAGTTTATGAACTAGCTGAGTTATGTATATATTATGCTATAAATTTCCTTAATAATACCTTATTATATATTACCAAATAAACGTTCTTAAAATGAGAAAAACTTTTACAGATCTATTAAAAATCCCTTGTCTGAAATAATCATATTAAACTTTAGAAAACACCACTTACTGGATACAACTCATGTATTAAAGTATCTTTTATAAAATGGATACCGTCATAAGACTTACAAGAGGTAAAATATACTTTAATATATGAGTTGTATCCAGTCAATTTAACATAGACCTTAACTATCATAGTGTAGCCCGATAGCATATATAAGAAGTGTAGACTGTAATCCAAGCCAAACCTTACTCAAAAACCCTAATACCCTGCTGGAGAGAGCATCTCAAAGTGAACTTTTAAGCACATAAAAGGGTTTCTCTAGGACAGACATGTGATTGACTGTATGCAAATATAGAGATAGGGAGAAGAAGCGAAGAGCGGGGAGAGGGATCGAGCTGGTATTGTTTCAACTGAAGCTGGGTGGCTTAGTGGTAGTGGTTGCCATTGAAGTGCCCCAAGGCAGTGGCTACCGTTTTGCAGTTGAGGCTGACAAAATGTAATTGTTACAGAAGCGCAAAAATGGAGCCTAGCTGGGAATGGAGCAGACTCGCACAACGGGAAAATGCCAGGCATGAATGTTAATTGAAATATGCGTATGAATGATGGACAGACAAACGGACAGACAGACAGATGGACAGACAGACAGATGGACAGCGGAGCACTTGAAGCTATGGAGCTGTAACATTGGCTGCAACAGCTTTCACAATTATTGATTGATTTATTGATTGAGATCTGTGCAGAAGATGTTGCGACTGATTTTGCCAAGTTGAGTTTTTTTTTCTGCCTCTTCATTTTCTTCATCTCTTTTGAACATGGACAAATTGTGCACAAGTTCGTTGCCTAAGTCTTTGAGGCGCCCAGTTGGCCAGTCGGTGTCTGCGGCGCACAGAATGAATAAAAGAAAACCAAACAATAAATAATTAAAGCAATTAAAAATGCTAAAAACAAACATTTAACAAGCAGCGCCAGTTGAAAATTGTTGTGTACCCCGAAAAAAAAACAAACCCAAACAGAAATAAGAAACCCAGAGCAGAAAACAAAAAAAAAAACAGAATTACTTATCTTGGCCCCAAATCGCGTCTAAATGTTGCACATTTATCAAAAGGCTGCCCCCTCAGCCGCTGCTTACTCATTTTTTGCGTAAAAAGGTCAACGCACAGTTATGCCTTGTTCTCTGCATGTAGAAACTATTTCCGCTTAACACTCTGCTACAAGAAGACATGCTAAATATCTGGGAAATGGGTGCGCAAAATAGTTGAAGAAAAAAAACGAGTAGACAACAGCAACAGAAACTAAACCTTAAATTAGAATTTTTGCACATGAAGTCTAATTTTTTGGCACTCAAGGCAATTAAAATGAATTTTGTGGTTCGAGATAAAGCAGTATCTCCGCTTGTAACAGGAAGGAAGAGATTTCTATCAGCAGATCGAATATTTCATACGCTCTAAAGTTGAGAGTCTGAACGATGGGATAAGAGTGAACTAACATAACTCATATTAGATCAAAACTGAGCATATCTACTGAATTTCATAGGTTTAGCTTTGAAACAGACTGAGTTCAATGAGGTCGGTTATAATATAACTCTTCATAGAGCTATAGACAACACAACTACCAAATTTCATAGGGCTAGCTTTAATACACACCGAGTTCACTGAGTCAGTTAATAAGAATATACTATAATCAGTCATAGTCGGTCTATAATCAGACCTTTTCTATAATTTCTATACTATTTTGAATATCCTCTCCCATCGAGTAGGAAACTCATTCAATGCTCAACTCCACAGCTGAGTATCTCCGCTTGTATCAGCAGATCGAATATTTCATACGCTCTAAAGTTTGGAGTATAAACGATGGGATAAGATTCTAATAACATAACTAATATTAGATCAAAAGTGAGCATATCTATTGAATTTCATAAGTTTAGCTCTGAAGCAGACTGAGTTCAATGGGGTCAGTTATAATATAACTCATACTAGAGCTAAAGAGAACATAACTACCAATTTTCATAGGGCTAGCTTAAATACACACTGAGTTCAATGGGTCAGTTGATAAGAATATACTATAATCAGTCATAATCGATCTATAATCAGACCTTTTCTATATTTTAAATCCTCTTTTGAATACCCTCTCCCATCGAGTAGAAAACTCATTCAATGCTCAACTCCACAGCTAAGTTTGTCTTCTCAATCTGTTTTTGGGCTCGTTATCTCTTTCCGTAAAGAAAAAGACCTTTCTGGCTGATATGCAAATAAGTTGATATACAACATAATTAAATTTCATTACAGCAACGCCCCGTGGACCAGAGTTTCTTTGCGATGTTGTTGTACGATGTACGATGTACGATCTCTGGCTGTACTTGTGGCACGTAACAAATTGCCAGCAATTAGTGGGGGGTATCTCTCAGATTCTCTCGAATTCAGACTGTGAAAAGACGTTCAGTTACGGTTCGGAGTTATTCGTATTCGTATAGAGGTATCTGAATCTGTATTTGCCATGCCAAATTGGAGCTGCATTTTCGATTTGCATTCGTATTTGCATTTTGGGATAACTTTATAAAGCTGTCAGAGGCAGCGATTCAGCTTAATGAAATGCACAAATTAATTGAGACAGATTGACTCTTGATGTTCGAATTTGAAAGGGTTTAATGGAATGAACAAATCATGCAGTCTTTAGGAATCCCATTATAAAGCATATTGGAAGTATAGGTGGACATATAACTCGACTTGGATGAGCTAATTGTGCAAGTAAAGAGACCTAAAAACTAAGTTAACTTGGCTTAAACTATGACTAAAATTTAAGACCTGCATAGTCTATAGTTTCCCTCAGTTATTATGAGATTTTGTCAAGCAGTCACACGACTCCTGCCCTCATCTCGACCTAACCCCGATAAGGAGAGAATGTAACTAATCTGGAGTGCATTATAACTGGCTTTCCATACGATGACGACGACGACAGCAACAAAAGGGCCACCTTTTAGTTCCAATAATTTACCAATTAATCATATTACTCAAGCTGAAACGACTCGACTCGACTCGGAATTGGAGTCCGAGTAGGAGGAGGCACTGTTTCACTGACAATAGGTGCTGATTGCTATGGGGGCCCCAGTTGAAAACGAAACGGAACGAAGCTGATGCTGGAGCTGGAGCCTGGCCTGGTAACACCAGACCCCATGGACGTGATAAATGATTTCGATTAGTTTGTTCTTGTAATTCGACGCCTATAAATGGGTCTATGATTGAGCGTCGACGACTTCGTTTACGTCAGGCGTTGTCGTCGTCGTCGTCGTCGTCCGACTCATGCTGCACCCTGTATACCACAGGCAATCAAAGCACAGCACAGTGTGAAGGGGGGGAGGAGGGCGAATATAACCTGGTTGTTGTTGTAGTTGTTGTGGTTGTTGCTGTTGCCTGTAAGTCATTTGACAAATTGTCTATAATTGAAAGATTAGCTTTCCACACACAACACGGTTGACGTTGAGAAGAAGAACACGACGCCTGCAGTTGAGTAGAGCTATGGCTGGAGTTGGAGTGGAAGTTGGAGTTGTAGTTGGGGTAAGGAGCTCAGTCTTGTATGTGGTTGTCTGTAGTTGGTGCTGGTTTCTCCTTAAGTACACTGGAAACAATGCAGAGGTATATTACTGAACTCCTATATTAAGATTTGCTACATATGTTGTAGGTCATTTCATATAGGTCATAACAGAAATTGGACAGTTTTCTTTCTAATTTTAAAAGTGAATTTTATAACGATAACTCTGTAGAACTAGTTTCTTAAGTACACTGGAAACAATGCAGAGGTATGTTACTGAATTCCTATATTAAGATTTGCTACATTTGTTATAGGTCATTTCATATAGGTCATATCAGAAATTGGACAGTTTTCTTTATAATTTTAAAGTGCATTTTATAACTATAACTCTCTAGAACTAGTTTCCCCTTAAGTACACTGGGAGAAATGTAAAGGTATATTACTGAATTCCTATATCAAGATTTGCTACATATGTTATAGGTCATTTCATATAGGTCATATTAGAAATTGAACAGTTTTCTTTATGATTTTAAGAGCGAAATGTATTATTATAACTCTCTAGAACTTGCTTCATTTTCTGCAGTGCACTTCCGACTGCAGCCTGCCTGCTTTCCCCCTGCCAGTTGGGTAAGCTTATACGCTGCTTATCAGCTGTGTTGCATCTGTAGCGCGTTGCGAGGTTTTGTTAATCAAATTCACAAAATGGTTTTAGGGGCTGGCAAGTAGGTGGAGCGTGTTTACATAGGCAGCAGCCAAACAAGTGCGCTGCCAGACAGACCGACAGACAAGGAGAGGGGGGAGGAACACTCTTCTCCCACCCAGTGTACAAGTAATTGGAAATGGTGTGAAAATCGCGTGCCAAGAGACAACCACACAGAGAGACGCTCCTTCACAAAAACGGAACTGCAGCAACACAAAGTGGAATGAAATGAAACGAAATGGATTGCAAGTGGAATGGAATGGCAGAGCTCATTGGATTTTGTAATGCGTGAAACATGTCAGCGCAATGCGATTGCTTATCGCTGTCAATTATTCAAAAGGCAGTCACTAGACAGGCTTACAAATTACCCTCTTAAATATAACAAAATAAAAGACTCGCGACAAGATCCACACGAAGACGTAGAAGTTGCTGGTGGAGGTGGAGGTGGAGGTGGAGGAGAAGGCGAAGCAGAGAGCGGAGCAGATAAAGTGGAAACGAGCAGAAAATTTAAATGTGGTGCGATTTCCTGGTTAAACAATGAATGAAGTTAAAGTTGAAGTTGGGTGTTTCACAGACACGTCATAGGCTAGCGTAGAGTAGAGTGCGTACGACTGTGGCTGTTGTCAGTTTTAAATATGGCAAAATAATACCAATTGAACTTATTTAGACTTGACTGTTTCACAGAGACATCATAGGCTAGGGTAGAGTAGAGTGCGTACGACTGTAGCTGTTGTCAGCTTTAAAAATGATACCAATTGGACTTATATAGACAATTGCAGAGTCTAGTACAGTAAAGACCATTTATAACACTGGCAAAATTTAGTAAAGAAATATAATTTCCTGGTGAAAAAACTGACTGAGTTTCAAAAGAATATGACCCCGTCATACGCTTATTTGGAGCTACTGTTGGGTCTGCCTAAGTCTCCTAAATATAAACCAATTCAAACTTAATTTTAGTTGATGAATGAAGTTAAAGTTGGGTGTTGTTACTTGACTGTTTCACAGACATATCATAAGCTAGAGTAGAGTAGAGTGCGTACGATTATAGCTGTTGCTTGTAGATACTCAATATATAAGTTTTTAATTGGATAAAAGAATAGCACTTGGAGTTAATAGAAATAGTCTGATGCAGAGCTAGTAAAGATGTGAGAAATATAATAAATTTTCAAAAGAAAACTCTAAGTACCTTTCAAAAGAATATTACCCAGTAATAGGTCTATACGAAGCTACTTTAGAGTGTGCTTAAATCTCCTAAATACAAACCAATTTAAACTTAACTTTAGTAGAATATTCCCCCATCATAGACCAAGGCTTCCCACCGCGTTCTCACAGCCTACAAAAATGTGTATCTCTGATTAATTCCACAAGTTGGAGAAAATCCTCTCGAAGATAAATTTTCTATGGCCCCAAAGAATCAATAGACAGAAGTCGACTTGAATGGACTGCTATAACTCTCTGCTGGAAATACTACTCGGATCTCGTATCTGGTCAGAAGATAGAGGGTCTTAGCTGTGCGATTGTTCTACTACTCGGGCTGCGATTTGACCAACTTTAATGGTTATCACATTAATATTGCGATTTTCATCTTCATTGAAAACTATTTAAGCCAAATTGTTGCGCTATTTTGTGCACATGATTGTTACAAATTGTTCAATTAAAGGCTTAGGCAGGCCTGGAGCTGGAGTCGTAGTTGAAGTCGGTTGAGCCTGGCCAAGAGAGAGATCGACGGTGGACGGTAGCCAAGTTGTGTTGTAGTGGAGTAGTAGTTGGCCAGCGGCTAAGGCGAGTGTAGCTTTACAGTTGCCTCCTACCAATTTGCAGGGATAATGGATGTGCGTTTAAGCAGGCAACTGATAAATCGCCACAGCTAACAGCAGGTGTCGCACCCGTAGAGTGTGGAAAACTGTGAGAATATTTTCCCCACAGTTTTCACTCTTCCAGTTCGCACAATTTATAACCCAATGCGAAAATTTTCATATGAAATGAAAATAAATAAACAACAACAGCGGCAGCAGCGGCAATTGCAACTCAATTTGCCTTGAACTGACTGCAGTTTGGGCCTAAACGGAACATGGCCAACAAATGTTCACGCTGTTGTTGTTGCTGTTGATTTGGCAATTAGGGGCGTGATTTTAGCCATTGTACATTTAGCATAATGAAGCGCAATAAGTGTTAATTGGATTTGCATTTTGTGTATGAGAGTATGTGCTGCATGTCTCTGCCCCTCCCTGTCGATAGGCACCCCACCCCTTGACTTGATTTAGTGCATTGAAGCGCATAATTTATGACTAAATAATATACTAAAGTTGATTAGATTGCGAATGGCGCATAAAACTCTATAGAATTTGTAAATAAATAGAGTTATCCGTGGAATTTTGAACAGCAATTAGTGTTTATTATAATCATCAAATAATAAAGCACAACAGTCGGCAGCACTCGACAGAAGCAGACCTTTTGACTGGGAATGAACTTGTTATTATAGAAAAGTAAATTCTAATCAGAAAGTTGGAATAATAATATACTAAATTATATACTAAAGTTGATTAGATTGCGAATGGCGCATAAAACTCTATAGAATTTGCAAATAAATAGAGTTATCCGTGGAATTTTGAAGAGCAATTAGTGTTTATTATAATTATCAAACGATAAAGCACAACAGTCGGCAGCACTCGACAGAAGTAGACCTTTTGCTTGATACTAAGTTTATTATAGAAAAGAAAACTCTGCTTGGAAAGTGGGTAACTTTTCACCTAGCGAGATCAAGTGTCAAGTTTCAGAGTCTTCCATTCCATAAGCAAAATAATCAAGTGCAATTAAGTCAGTGCATGTTGGTCATGAAACTTGAGTGGGTTATGCCACAAGCGCCAGACCAAAGGCCTGAGTCTACTATAGTCTCTCTGTGGCTGCCATCAAATCATGATCCTCATCAAGGCCAAGGCGACAGTCAGCTTGAGAAGTAATCAGCGGCAGCAGCACAAGCTCGTTGCAAGTTCAGCATGGGAGATGCTTATCAGTTGCAGACAGTGGAGACAGCGAAGACCTGTGTGTTGCATGCACCAATTTATGATCGACAGAAGGCCACAAGATCGAGAGAGAGTGTGTGTGTGTGTGTGTTGGACTGGGTGTTGGCAGGCTCCTACTGCTCCTTCAGCTCAAAGGCTCTCGGCTCTCTCAATGATAAATTCTCATCAAAAATATATATTTCACACTGCGGGATATCATCAGCATTCCCTCGAGATCTCTCAGTTCCGATCTTGGAAATATTTCGAGAAATTATTAAAGATCATGCAAAGGCTGAAACAACAACACAACCCAAACACACGCGCTCATTTTGGCTTAATTAGTGAAACATGGCAATAACAACAACAACGTGTATCTGGATTTCGATCTTGATCTGTTATAGTAGCTCTCAAATATCGCTCGACTCGTCGCAGCACTAATTAAAATTTATATATTTTAAGCGCATAGTTTTCGCTCGAGTTTCAAAGACTTCTCTTTGTGCCTTATACTCTACACATATTTATCTTTCCTACTATATCGCTTCGGAGATATTGTGTGTGTATTACGTGTTTTCGGCTTGTTTTCGGCAGCCATTGAACCAATAAATCTTGTAGATAATATGATTTTATTAACTTTTAAATAGGCAAAACATTTGGCGCCTGTGTTAGTCGACAAAACTAAATATTTCGGTTTGGCTGCATACCCTTTAATGAGGTGGAAGTTGGGTGTGATAAAGTTAAAGGTCATAATAGTTAAGAGCTCTGCTTTAAAACTATTTGAAAAGTATGATATATTATCAATAATATCGTTATTATAAGTACAAATGAAATGGAAAATAAAGAGATCACTTGTTTATACCCGCTTTCCATTGGATAATCACACTGAGAATGATACCCACATATGATTCATTCATGAGTGATTTTCCTAAACTAATTTGAATTTAAAGCTTTCATATTTTGGATTCAACTAGCTGTATATATTAACTACAAACTGTGAAATTTTCAACAGCATAATGTTTCTAATTGTAGAGATCTTATAAATAAAGTAATGCCAAACACAGCCGCAGTCCCCGTCCCACTTTTACAGGGTATCTCAGCTGCAGTTAGCAGTCTTGTTCGCTTTCTTGTATATTTTAAAACTGATGCCGTTTTGACAACCAAATTAGAGTACACATAGTGTATTTTGTTTGGCTTTCGTTCAGTTTTTTTCGGCTGCATATTTATCGCTTTTGGCTTGAATTAATTAAGTATGCAAATGATGATCGAGATTTGCGGTACTTGCCACGCACCACCGTCATTATCGTCATCAGCGACACAACAAAAACAAAAACGAAAACAAACTAAATCGAAATACAGAAATTTTATATGGAATTTTGGTCGATCGACATGACATGGAAATTCCTTTTGATATTGGCGCTAGTTATTTTTATGAGATGAGCTCATAATTTGTAGTAGTTTTTTTTTTCTTTTTTTTTTTTCCTTATTTGTGGGTTTATCTCTCTCGCTTTGCGGGTCAAAAGTAAAAATTCCCAAAAGCGATTAACATTATTTACGTATAACCTATGAAAATTGATCAGTGGATTGATTATTCATCGATTGTGTTTTTTTTACTAACACTTCTGCGACATTTAAAAGATTATTTGGGGTTTCTATATTTACTAAAAATTTCAACAATTGTAAAGAAAATACCGTGGGTAATACAATACAATTATCAACATAATTCTCAAGCTATTCTTATGATTAGTCAATCTTTCCGCACCACTACCACCAAATTCAACTGGTTTATTCGCATAATGCAGTATGGGATGGTCCACAATATCACCTTCATTCCTGTCTCTATTGAGGCAATGATTCTTCAGATCACTCACATATCTCAAGCCATGTTTAAAGCAATTGGTATTAGCCCATTTACCAAATTCCACTTTCTCCTTCTTTCCATCCACAACACCAACAATCGTATGGCTCTTTGAATGCACCTCTATGGTTGTATATTTTGTCAATTCTGATTGATAGAATGATACAAGCACTACTGATTGAGCACCCTCACTGACCCAGATCGTATAGGGAGTACCACAGCTCACTCGCTTATCCTTATAACGAATTAGATTGTCTTCATTCAGTTTATCCTCGCAAATTAGCTTCAGGGGAACGCTATCTGCATAAGAACAGTTACCGGTATTTCTCAATTGTTGAAATTTAAGGCTAAAGCGTGAATCTACAGTCAGAAGAGCAATAATATGCATTAAGAGCATTTCTGTGTTTTGTAGTATTATTTTTATTAATGAATAATAAGTAAATAATTAATAAAGCATTGGAATCACAGGCAGCTTGATGAGAGTTTTTCTTATAATTTGTGAGAATTTTTAAGTATAAATGGAGATGGTTATTGACTAATTAATAGGTGGAAAAGGTCATTTTACTTACAATATATCTATCCATAACAATACGTTGATGTAGATGTAGATAAAGCGACGATCTAACCATGATATTTATAATGTACTGAGTTGATTATATTAAAATAAAATAGAAATAAAATCCATCTATAAGATAATCAGGTAATTAAGTAGTGGGGAATATACAGAGTATTTATTCACCAGGGAATATGTACAAAGGGATAGTTGTGAGCAAACCAAGTTAAGACTTATATTATTTGAGACGATGGGTGTAAAGACGGTTATCAATGAGGTTAATAGCAAGATGATTACTCTCCATTATACTGACTAAATATGTCACATAAAATGGTGTATTAAAGACTATTCCACAGCTGTCTTCCCTAAGTCCCAATTCAATTAAGAATTCATTTATAAGTATAACAAAATTCCGTTCTGAATCCAATGAGTCATTTCATTTGTTAAACTTTCAGATTAAGCTGTTTTCTTTTGACTTTAATGTGGGTAGACCAAGTTATCCTGTTCATAATCTAGCCGAGATATTTCAGAGTTTATCAATTGCTATCCAATTCCTAATTAACTTCCTTTAAACGGTTTTTTTTTTAATCAAAATAACTTCAAGTTACTAATTTCACAATCACACAATGTACCTCCAGTTTATGCTCATCCTCTTGGCTTTCCTCAATAGATATGTATTTGCATTTGCCATGCAGCTTGTTGACATCTGTCAATTATAAATGTCTCAACTTTAGCATGTTGCTTGGCCTATAAAACCGCATGTGGCCTGGCCACAACAACAACAACTAAATCTGCCAAAACACATAATGACAAAACATAGTAAAACAAAAGCAGAGAAGTAACTAAAAAAAAAATTAGCAATAAAATGCGTTGAGAAAATTTCACCAAAATAATAAAAACATGTGAAATATGCCCGGGCAATGGAACGATGGGACGATAGGACGATGCAATACCGATTTTGAGATTTTATGGCCTATTAAAAAGCCTGAATCATTAAGCCTTCCAATTTTTTCTTTTTCTTCTCCTTTTTTTGCTGCAAAACAAACCGAACAAACAGGAGACAGTCCTCCACTGGCCATTTCATTCTCTGTCTATTCGCGTCCTAATTGATGTTAGTTCATAATTTTCTTTTGGAAAATGTAGCAATTAATTGCGTTGTCCATAAAACGCGTCGGTGCCCCACTGTGCGAGCCGCACATTGCGCAATGCGCCGCATAAAACTCCCCAACGATCGTCCAATAAAAGTTTACAAGCCAAACAGCCAAAGAGTACCACAAAACTAACCGCAAATATTCCCAGACTGTAGACAGTCAAAGGCGAAACGGGAATACCCTTTTGGTAGGGGGAAACTATGAAAATTATAGTGAAATATTATAGAGATTAATCTTTAAAGAAAAGTGAAATTAAATTAAAAAACTCTTAGTGTAAAAAAGACATTAAAGTTCCATCATGAAACTAATATACAAAGTAAAGTCGAGCATAGTCTACTATGATCTACCTCATCGTCTCAGATGAGGAATACCCTTTTGGTAGGGGGAAATTATGAAAATTATGGGGAAACATAATAGAGATTAATTTATAAATGAAAGTGAATTAAAATTTAAAAATATTTGGTGTAAAGACATTTACTATCCGCCTTCAAGCTAATTTGTATATTGCAATCAAAAGTCGAGCATACTCTACTGTAACATAGCTCATTAGAGTGCCAGAATCGTCGACAAGAACTGTAAGCAAGCTGACTGCTATGACACGCCTGAGACGATCACTTTGCAGGAATGAAATTGGAGAGTTTTCTACTCCACTCAAAAGGTAACAATAGATAAGTATCTCTTTAGATATGAGTTATGATTAACTAAAGAGTTTAAAAAGCCAATATTTTATAATAAACGTTGAATTTTTCAAGATAAAATGGGATACACAAAGATTAAAATATTTTTACTTTTTTATTAAAATATCAGAAAAGTTTTTTAACATAAATATAGATAAGAATTTACTGGAATTTAGTCAAAATATTTCTCTATACAACGTAATATAAAAGAATATATCTCAAACACAGATTAAATAAGTCTAATTATAAGTCTTACCTTATCTACTATTATCTACTATGTAAATTCCCATCGAGACCTTGAGGGTTATGGCGAAATTTATGAACATCATCCCAACAGTTAGTTTTTCTTAATGAGCGGCTCATTAATGTGCTATTTAATGAGTCTAGTAAACAGTTTGTACTTTGCCTAGATTTATGCTCAATAAATCTCAAACGAATGAGACTCGTTATGTCACATCGATGGCGAGTGTAGCCAAGTGCCTCACAAACTGCATATACCCCAAGGAGAGGCATTGCCTTAGTTTTAGTGGGTGTAGCACAAACATGTGTGGGGTTAACAACTGCTTAAAGACCCCGAAGAGACTATGGACTGCTGTTGTTGGTGGTAAACATACTTCAGTAATTAGAACAAGTACTAAAGTAAGTACGTGTACTAGCCTTGATTTGTGTAGCGCATAAAAAACGAAACTAATAACTGTACGAGAGAGAGGACCCACTGCTGCTTACACTAGATCAACTTTATGCGGTGATTTATTGAAAATTAAATTCCTCCAGAGGTTGAGACTGCAAGTTAATTATGACTGCGGTTTCTAATGAAGGCGGAGCAAAATGGAGGAGATAAATTTCGCGAGAGAGCGGAAGGGGGAACAACAAACAAGTGCGCAGGTTATTTTCTGTTAATTAGTGTTATGTGATGAAACCTCCGTATGGCCTGGCGAATGGATGGGTGGTGCCCCCGAACCGACCAGAAAGATGACGTTGCCCCCACTCAAGATTTTTGCGGTGTATTTTAATGATGCTATATGGCATA
Organism: Liodrosophila aerea; assembly: GCA_035045005.1. Classification (NCBI taxonomy): domain Eukaryota; kingdom Metazoa; phylum Arthropoda; class Insecta; order Diptera; family Drosophilidae; genus Liodrosophila; species Liodrosophila aerea. The sequence continues at coordinate 1,825,833 of JAWNNL010000641.1, read as the reverse complement.
TGGCATGGCATGGTATGGTTTGCTATGGTATGGTATGGCAGGCTATGATATGCCAGCCAGCCGACGTTATAAAACGCCAAAACTATAAACAATTGACAAGCTGCAGCTGCTTGTGTGTGTGCGAGTGTGTGTGAGCCAACAAATTGTGCACAATTTTCACCAATTTACAATTTTATGATATGGCAAACACAACAACAACAAAAGTCCACACACAAAAACTTCATTAAAGCATTGCAGAAATCAAAAAACGAAAATACGAAAAAGTATTTATGTAGGCAATTTAAATACAACAACAACAACAAGCAAAATAAATAGCAAAATAATAAAGGAAGGTGTAAAGACTTACAGCCTGTAGCCAAGCCGCCAGCAAAACACCAAAAACACCACCACACCACACCACACAACAATAACAACAACAACTAATCGAACTGGTCATCAATTGGCCAAAAGCCTCGTAATGGTCGCCCAGTGCGACGGCTAAGCCAGCATCAGCAGCGGCAGCGGCAGCAGCGACCCGAGCTCAGTGCACACACAGTGCAGACCAAGCGATCGATCGATCCGGCAACGACAACGTTCAAGTCACCTCCAACAAAACAGCAACAGAAAAAACCACAGCAACAACAACAACAACAGCAGGCAGGCAACGGTCAAACACAACGCTATCGATCTTAGCAGTCGCCGCCAACGTCGACGCCGACGTCGCTGCGTTAGATGAGGCTGCAGACAGCGACTGAGACAGGCGCAGCCACAGGCAAAGTGGGTGATGCGACGACGACACACATGCGCAGGCACAGACAGTGCGGCACAGTGGGATGTGCTTTCAAATTTAACGGTGAGTGATGCAGCAAAACATAATTATATAATTTATTAAACATTGATGAAACTCTTGAATATCGATATATTTTGTTATAAGCTTAATATGAACTATCTGGCAACGCTCTGTAATTTCGTATTCTTTGTATGTATATTCTAAGTTCAGTCCGCTGTAAACGTTTCACGATTCAAAAAACAATAAATATATTTTACATTAAAATAACCCAATAAAAACATAAATAGCTTATAAAATAGTTAAATAATGTGAATAATTGCAGACGATTACTTAATAATAGTTTATACCAAAAAAAATCATTTATAAGTTATTATAAATTAAATAATATTCAAAATCAACTGTATAATAGTTTCATTCATTTCCTTTGCATACTTTTGGGTGCTGAACTTAAAGCAGCTGCATTAAAAAAGAACAATTAAAAATAGTTATATTTAAATAATATTATATAGAAAATTACTGAGAAAACCTCATGTTTTCCATGAGAATATATTTCAATGTAATATAAAACTTTTTATTTATTGAAATACTGAAGAAACAGTTTAAATTGTTGTAGAATATTATGCGATGTAAATCACAGTTAACAAATTTAAATAATGATAGCAGTTTAAAAGAGTACAGTCAAAGGCAACCGAATTAAGTAACAGACTTAAGTGACAGAGTGAAGAGAGTTCAAACCAATTTTTGCACTGAACACGCACACACACACACATACATATAAAGCCTATGCAAAACACAAGAGAGAGAATGCACGCGCTCCGCTTCTCACGACAAGTGTGGCGGACGTCATATTGTGTATGTGAGTGTGTGAGTGCGTGTACCAGAGCGGGCGCTCTATGCGCAAATTGATTCGAAGTTCGAACTCTCTTCACACATGCACGCATAAATGTATTGCTGTGAGTGGCGTGGCGTGAGGAAAGAAAGGCGATAAAGAGTAAAACAGCTGTCAAAGAGTTTTATATCTAAAGAATTCAGTTATTTATTATTATTAATTTAGTTAACATATTATTAAATTATATATTTACATTTAGCATAAATTAACTATGTACATATTTATTTTAAAATTAATACTAATTCACTTGCTTATATTTTTTCAATCAATTTCACATTCAACAGAGCCCACTGTGCCTAGCTGCCGTCTCAGCAGTCAGCAGCCAAAAAAGCCAGCAAGTGGCAGCGCTGCTCTCCCCCCCGTCCCACACCCAACGAAACTCCCAGCAAACGCAAGCAACGCTAACCCAAAACCCAAACCCAGTATGGACCCAACGTCTCTGACCGTATGGGGCAAGTCAACGGGCGGCCGATTCACCTGTCGCAGCTTTTTGTTTGCTTTACGCAGCGTTCGAACAGATGCAAATGGGTGGAGCAGAAGAAAGCAGAAAACGGCAGAGAGCGAAAAGCAAAGAGAGAGAGAGGGGGAAGGGAGGGAGAGTATTGTATGGGGCTGCGACCTGTATCGCTGCTTTATGCGAATTCCATGAATTTGATCATTTTGGTGGAAGCGTATTAGATATTTGGCATCTTGGCGTGCAGTCGACGGCAACAGCAACAACAACAGCAACAACAACAACAACAGTGGCACAAGTGACTGACGGACAATGCAAAAAAGTTGTTGCTGTTGTTGTTGTTGCTGTTGCTGTTGCTTTGGCAGAGGTCAGCGCACACACGTGACCCGAATGGCTTTGCTCTGTACGTGTGTGTGTGTGTGTGTGTGTGAGTTGCATGATCGATGGAATTGCCACAACAGAAGAATAAAATGGATTATAATTATTATGCTCAGCTAGCGGGCAGTTGGCAGGGGGCAAACACTTGGCTCACTTTTATTGTCAACCAATAAAATAGGCAAAGAAGAAGAAGACGAAGAAGAAGCAGAAGCAGCAGTTGATGCTCTTACAACTTGTCTGGAATTGATTTGGCCCGCAGCGGCTATTAACAGCAACAAAGCAAAGATGAAGAGAATAAAAAAAAGTGCAAGAGGCACGTTGAGGCACTGTTGAGCCAAAGCAAACAGTTGACATCAGGTGGCAGTGGCTGGCACAGTGGTACTAGATAGAGGTGGAGAACTATCGATAGTGGGCGCCATCGATAGTCGACGATAGTTTATTTTAAACCATCGATAGTGTCGATAGTGCCATCGATAGTGGCTCGATAGTTCTCCACCTCTGGGACTAGACTGCTGTAATGCACGCCACAATTTCTCGCAGTGTACTGCGCTGTTGATGTGTGACAAATATAACAATCAAATGTTGCTAAACATTTGGGTATTTCACTTGATTTCACTGACTTGTTTTTGTCACACTGTGCCTAAATTCCACCTAGCCAAAAGACACAACATGCTGGAATAACAACATTAACAACAACAACGTGGCGTGTAACAACATAAACAACTGAATACTATTTGGCCTTTTGCACCTTTTTGGCATGAAACAACTTTTGGCAGGGGCAGACTCAATGAGGATGAGGCTCTGCCACAGACTCCGACTGGAGATGCGAATAAGGCTAAAGACACGAGGCTGTACTACTATAAGAGATAGCCTGGGTCTAGCTGCCGTTGAAGATCTTTATTTTCGTATCGAAGGATGCGAAACGCCCCGAAAGGCACAATTAAAATTTCACGCTTTTGCTAGGTTTCTTCTTCTTCTTCTTTTTGGGTTGCTTTTGGGTTGTGGCTGCCCCCAAAAGAGGACACCGCCAAAACACAGTGACCATTTAAGGCCTGCAGCAGCTAACCGAAAAAAGTGCGGCGGCATTTTTGCTTTGAGGCTAGATAGACACACACACACACTCCCATTGTGTGTGGCACGCGTGCCGTGGAGGGGGAATTGCAAATTGAAAAGAAGACGCCAAGGCGCAAAAGACTTACCCGACACACACACACACACGCACACACAAACCGGCCGACATAATCGTGTTAATGAGCTGCGCGCACGTGCTAATTACCAAATGCCAGTTGCATATATAACGACTGCAAGCAGCACAAACTAAGCCACTTACTGCAATTAGTTGCAAATTGATTTATATATAATTATAAAAACAATAACAAAAAAAACACTTCACTTCAACTTTTCACTTCACTTTTCTTTAAGCAGAAACTGCAACCATTGGCACAAGGTTGCCAGTCTACGTGAACTACTTAACTGCGTTACGAACTTATTTCAACAGTCTGGCAACGCCATCAGTGTATTAGCTACTGGCGCGCTTAGCAACACTGCGTTGCATTTCAAAAGTAAGCGCCAAGCAACTCCCAGAAGAGAGTACAAATGAGCGCTGGTTCGAACCGCGCTCTTTACTTGTTGTTCGATTGAACTCACACAAACGACTTTGTTGCCGCTCGCGTTGCAAACGTAAACAAAGCAGGTTGCATCGAGCGTAGAGAGCGAACATCTTATTTGAATAGCGGCGCGAAACTGATTAGCCAAATGTAGCGTTGCCAATACGCTGCGAATTGTTATGCTCTGTTTACGACGTAATAAATAAAATTGCGTTCACACATATTACGCATACGCCGCTAGGGCAAGCATAAACATATAGAATTTATAAAGTATGATTATTTACTTAGTATTTAAACAAATCGCAGCCAGCCAACAACTACGCATTTGTTAACATTTATTTACCAACCTATATTTGAAAAGAAAACACAAAACAAAACAAGAGCGATCGTTCGTTCTTGCGGCGGCAGCGGCAGCGCGGTTCGACGCTCGCTCTCTTTGATTTCGCGGTTTCGCGAAACGTGAAACAACAGCGTGAGTGTGAGAGTCGCTCGCTCAGCGAATTCATTCGTGAGTTGACTGCGAACGCGACAACACGTGAGTGCGGAACCAAATACTACCAGAAAGAAATCCACTAACAATTGCAAAATAACAAAAGAAAATTCTTCGCGGTCACCGAAAGAAAATAGAGGCAAATAGAGCAAAGATACATTTGTTATCACAACAGGTGCTAAAATTCTTGCCAGTTAAAATGGACAAACATAAATTAATTGACAACGATGACAATGTAATTTGAATGTTTTTATCGTGCTAAATCAAATCAAGTGAAAATATTTAACCAACTGTTAAAAACAAAGGAAAAGAAAGACGTAAGTAAACACTGTGGTTGATGTTAACTTTTTGTGGTTGTTGTTGTTGTTAGAGTGATCAACGCGTAGGTTGTTGTTGCCCCAATTTCATTTGCAAAACATATGTACAGGTCTGTCTGTCCGTCTGTTTGCTGTAAAACAACAGCACGTAAGAAAACACAAAAAAAATCTGTTTTTTATTGTTAAATTTAATTACTATTTGCGGCATTTCGACCAGTTTTTGTTTGCCGCTGCCCCCGGTCCCGGCCTATGACTAAGAGAATCCCAAAGACATCGTTTTTATTGTTGTTGTTGTTGCTGTTGCTGTTTGTTTGGCATCTCTCTGCCATCATCGTCATCATCATCTGCTGCTCCACCTTCACCTCCGCCTCCTCTGCTGCTGCTGCTGCTGCTACTTCTTCTGCTTTTGTTTGTTGGCTAAAAATTTGCGACGCCAGTGACAGCGCAAGCGTTTTCAGCTGCCTCTTATTGCAAATTTATTATTATTATTGTTGTTGCTGTTGTTGTTTTTCTTTTGCCGTTTTTCTTTTCTGCTGCGCAGTCTCTTTTTCAGTTGCTGTTGTATTCGTACTTCAGTCACGTTAGTTGGCCAGAAAGTGTTACAAAATACATTTTTTCACACATTTCTTTTGCACACTTCTTATCAATTTCTTAAATACTTGTGTTTAACCATTGCCTTGATTATAATACTACTACGATTATATATACGCAATATACAGTGCGTTTCATAATCATAAGACACTTTATAATTTGTTAAAATAAAATTAATAGGATTCATGCAAAAACGATTGGTAGAGGTTCTCAAAAATCGAGAACAATATACTGAATGTAAAAAAATATTCCAAAAAATGTTCCATCAAACGGTTTTAGTTTAAACGATGGGGGTCCTATGATAATGAAATACTAAAAAGTCGCATCAAAACGTGCTTTCGGTAAAAAAAATGAGTACAAAAAATAGCTCAATAGAAAAACGCTTAATTCTAATGGTGAATTCAAAGCTCAGATGTATACGCATTGTATTTCGGCTTTAGAAAAGTTTAATCCTCAGATATTAGATAAATATAAGTGTCTTACGATTATGAAACGCACTGTATATAAGAAAGTTTATGGCATTTCCAATGATTTTTAGCTTTATTAGCAAATAATTTTATGGCTTCAAAATTGTGTGTGTATATAAACCCAAACCAGTCAGACTGCACGAACTATTTGCTATCTACCTGGAATAAATAAGCTCGATATACTACTATACTATACTCTATCAGGCTGCACCCATAACCACCCACCTCCCACTCCACCCACAGCGCTTCTCTATCAAGTGCATTTCACATTTTGGGACCCACAGAATCTCGAGTATTTCTTTTTATTACCTTTTGTATAATTCTTGTTTCGCGTGTGTTGTGATTTCTGCTTCTTCTTCTTCTTCTTCTACTGCTTGCTGTTGCCTTTTTTACCAACGCGCAACACAGTTGCTGTTTGATTGTGTGTGTCTTCATAATTTTGTATTATTTGTCGATTCGACAAAAGATAGCTTATCACGGCACTATAACATATGCCCAACTGATTGGCTTGATAAGTCCCGCAGCTTGATATCAGGCACCAGGCAGCGGTACGATAGTCCCCAACGACAGACACACACAGATACAGCTACAGATACAGATACGAATACGAATGCCAATACGCGGATACCAAAACACCAAAACTGAAATCAAACACCCAACGTAATACAAAGTTTATGCTAATCCACTGTGTAACATGACTAAGCAATACCCTGTAAGTCAAAGTCAAAACTGATAAAGTTGACCGAGAAAAAATTGACCAACTCATACAGTTGCGCAACGTGCTAATACCCTGTGGCTTAAAAGTGTAATAGTAAATGTGGAGAAGCGTAAGCAAAACTTTATTGTGGACTAGCTAATACCCTGCAGGTTAACACTAGATTAATTTCTGTTAGTAGGAATGAAGAAAATTTAAAAAACAAATAAAATCATAGAGATTTAATAAATTTCTCCTAGTAGGAATGATAAAAAATTAAAAATAATTAAAATTATAAAGAATAAATTAATTTCTCTTAGTTGGAATAATAAAAAATTAAATAAAATCATAGAGAATAAATTTTTTTAAATGAAAATATTACCTATTCTATGTGAAATATTGAAAGAAACATTGGATTAAATATAATAAAATAGTCTTAATTTTAATTATAAATACAATTCGGTGTAAAATTTCGAAAAATCATTGGATTAACTTTCAAGAAACGTTCTTAAATCTCTTCAATTATATAGATATCATTAGGAAAATCATTATTTCCTATAGAAATATCATTTATTTTTATATCATTTTACATATTTTATATGAACTTTATTACTTTTATAATATTATATATCTTTGAAGACAAATAACTGTCTGTATTATAAGAATTTAACTATGTTTTTCATATGTTACATAATCAGACCTGTTCCCATTTACGAAATCGTTCCTTCGATTTCCTTTTTGAAAAAAATGAGGTTCCAAATTTCAATTCATTGTTTTCGATTAGCTTTATATTTGGTCCATTTCGAAATAGATTAGCTTCGTGTGTAATTACAATTAACTTTTTCATTTCTTGAAAACAATACATCGAATTTAGGTAGCCCATTTTTTTCAAAACGTAAATCGATTGAACGAATTCGAAAATGAGAACAGACTTGAATATCATTTTACATATTTTATATAAACTTTATTACTTTTATAATATTATATTGCTTTTAAGACAATTAACCCTCTATATTATAGAATTTAACTATATTTCTTTTTTATACATATGTTTAATAATATTTTTATTAATTTATCACTTACAGAATATTTTCACCAAGTTTCTTCTGCAGAATCCTCCCTAGTTAGTTTGCCTACACAACTTTTTCTTCAACTAAAAAGTTTACTCCCTTAACCATATACCCCACTCGCATGCAGTGTACAGGGTATTTTTGAGCAGAAACCTTGCAGACAAGCGCTTACGGCGCAATAAAGCACATTAATGTGGATTGCAATTGACTAAGGCAAGAAAATAGCCTCAATTCCAGCACACACAAAACCTCAACTCAGACTCACGTTATACCACACATAACTGAACTGTCTGACGTGCCCCCTTTTGCCCCGTTCCCCTCCTCCCTCCCCTCTCACACCTGATTCTCCGCTATTTAGTTTGTGGCAAACTGAAATTGAAATTCAACTGACAGTTGGCTAATTTTGTTGTATTTGTTATTTATATGTTTTGCAGTTGCTGAACGCTTTCAGGATCTCAACCTACATCAACAAAACGCGTTTGTTACTCGAATCAAATTTACATAAGATTCGATTTGAACGGAAACCAGAAACGACTAGAGTGACATAGTACTGTTAGGCAACTACAATATACACACACGCTATATATAGATCGATAGATCGAGGGAAAGAAATCGAAAACATGGATATGTTTGGAGTGTTTCTACTGCTGCTGCTGCTTGGAACAGATGTCACACGAGGCGATACGGCGTTGTCAGGTGAGTTGTCGAATTCGAATTCTGAGAATTCCTAAGGATTAAAGTGTTCGGATTCGGATTGTTAAAAATAGATAAGCAAGTGAAATTGGCTAACAAAAAGCGAAACAAACCCATTTCAATCCAGCAAATGAACTCATTTATAAACTTATCAACTGACTCATCGACTGCCTAATGATCTTTTTTTATGGCACTGTGATGCTGTTGCCTGCTTTTCATTTGGAAAAAACTAAAACGATCTTGAGATTCTCGAAATTCCCAAAGCCAAAAACGAGACGACGTCACTGAGATTATTATGACGTCAAGAACTATTATAAAGAAAAATAGCCAGAAGCAGATTGAAATCGCTTTTAAAAGGTGGCCAGAACTATATACACAAATATGAGCAGATATACTATATGCAGATATACTATATACTCCTTCTATATACTCACCGCACATATTTGCGTTTTGTTTTTGTTTATATTTTGTATTTTATTTATATTTTGTTCGCTTTTTATTTCTTGTGCTACAAACACATGTTTTTGTTTTGTTTTGTTTCTATTCTCGGGGTTTCTTTTTTTTTTCTTTTTGTTCTTTTTTTTTGTGGGTTTTTGAAACAATTTCATTGATAATTTCGATAGCGTGTGTGTGTGGGGTGTGTGTGGTGTGTGTGTTTATTTTTATTTGATTTCGCTGGGTCTGCCTCAATAATATGCGATTCAATTTGTTTATTTGTACTTGAAGCGAGAGTTGCCCTTGTGCCCAGACACAGAGGGAGGTGCCGATAGATACATTACCTTTACAGTTAACCCAATTACTTGAGGGCATGTAGGAGGCTTTTAATTAGCCAATTTCAATTAAAACTGTGTGGGATACATTTGCATACCTTGAACTATAATAATAGTTTCAGTATTCCCAAGATTAGTTCTATCTGTAGACGCGATAACGTTATCACACTGTGTCCTAACCTAACCTAACCGAAAAGCAAAAACAACTTGCCAGATAACTGCTAAAGCACATGTAGCAGTTACTAAAAGGGCCTAGAGCACGTGTCAACCTTGGGCACAATTAAACTAAGTAAATAGCAGCGACTCAACCTCTAAAATCAATAAATGATAAAGAACAAAAATGAAAAAGGGTCGCAGCTAAGTGACTTCCGCAAGTGAAGCAATCCAAGTCAGAATTCAGAGCAACTATGCTAATAAAATGCTAGCCATAACAATCAATAACAGCGCGGGGGGAGTGAAGACACCAAGTGAACAGTCAGGCGACGCTATAAAGACCCCGAAAAAAACCACAAAATTTGCATAAGCCACCACCAAAAACAAGGAATGGAGGGAGACTAGGAGTAGGAGTATGGTGACACCATACTATAACTTGGGTAGGGTTGGTTTTTGGGCTGAGTCAAGAGCCAAGAGCCAAGAGCGTTTGTTTTCGAGGTCAAATTGTATGCCACAATTAGCCACGAATAAGTTTAAGGCTAACCCGAGAGACAAACAAGACCAAGACCAGGTAAAAGTGACAGCTGAACGAGTTAAATTTAGTTTTTTGCTTTTGTTTAACAATTCAGACAAATCTGACAGTCACATAAACCAAAAGCGAAAGGTCTCGCGCACCACCACAACAACAAAATAAAAATAAAGAAAATAAAGCAGAAAAAAGAAGAAAGAAATAACTTGAACCCACACACACACTGGCACACACACTCGCACACACAGCTGTCGATTTATAATTATGTCTGGGGCATTTTTCTTATAAATAGAGCATAAATCAAAAAACATTATTCAAGTAGCCAGAGCACTTGTTGCTGTGTGTATCTTCTGCTACTACTACGTATGTGTGTGTGTGTGCGGTTGGAATTTATTAGCTAAACATTTTTTCATACTTTCAGCGCAAAAATTCCTCAACTATTTGTCGACAAACAATAACAACAAGCCCCAGTCCCACCCACCCACCTTTGCCACCCGCTGCCACAGTCAGGCGGCCCAGAGATAATGCTGAGATAATAAGCGTCTAAATAACATTCCACAAATGTCAAAAAAACCGACAACAAAAAGTCTACTTTCTTCTCTAAATAAACAGTTAAATATGTGTGTGTGTGTGTCTCTTGACGTAGTAGAAAATCTTGTGGAAATTTGGTATACTGATAAGCTGCTATCTATACCCACTCCCCCTCTCCCCCTTCGCTCGCATTGCACTTTGCTATGCACTTGTTATAATCGTGCGATATAATTATCTGTCTAGGCAAATAGTAGAAGCCGAAATCTCTCTTCAACTCGGCGAAATGCAAGCAGGCCGAATTCCTGACCATATAAGGCTCTGCGTATCTGCGTATCTTTGACCACTCGAAGCGCATTTTGCACTTGAATCGACCTTTGCGTCAATGGATATATTCACATTGATGTGATGTCAAGTGGACTCTGATGGACAGTTGCAAAGGTTGACAGATGTGAGGCCAGAGAAATGTATATAAAGAAACAGATACAAAGTATAGAGAGAGGTGTGGAAGCGAAGATACTTTAGCTGACATTAATAAGAAAAATTAATAAAAACAATAGAACTAATTTAGACATATAGAGAGGCAAGGATTCATAGGTTGTTTAGATACAAATTGGGCATATAAATACATAGATACATAAGTGAATATATGGATAGATACAAGGCTGTAGTATAGATTGAGCAAAAACAATTATACAAGCTGTAGGTAAGGCTAGGTTAAACTCACAGAGAGATAGTCCCTATTTACACGATGAAGCTTCCTCATGAAGTTTTTTTCGATTCCGTTTTGAAACATCTTCGAAAATCACGTCGCATTTACACGGTGAAGTTTCCTCATGAAGTGTTTCTTTTGTTTACAACAACAATCGGTATAGCGCAAAGCAAAATAGACGAAAATTCGTGCAGCTTGATGGGTCATGCAGTTTCATCATGAAGTCGAACCCCTCTACACCCCTTGCCTACAAACAGAGACTTCATGAAGCAACTTCATGAAGTAACTTCATCGTGTAAATAGGGACATAGACTTTAAAGTCCCTAGTAAAACCAAAAGAATGAGTAATCTAGCACAGAGTTTCCTTAAGGATCCGAGTTTGTTTTGCGAACGTTAGAATGTTTCTTGGGGTCCTACAAGTAAGACCTATTGTCAAGTATATAGTACGTATACGGAGTCAAAAATAAACAGATAAAGTCACCGATCGATTGTTGATTAGATTATTTATAATTTGATTGAATAGTAAAATTGAAAATTAGTTTATATATTTACATAATGAATGAGACTAATCAAATCAGAATAGAATACAAGTAACTAAAGTGTTTAGATTATTCATAATTTGATTGAAAAGTATAATCGAATATTAGTTTATATATTTACATAATGAACTATTAATCAAATAACTAGAGAACACAAGTAACTAAAGTGCTTTTATCTAAATCTATCAACTCTATAATTTATATTTGCCGAATTTATAGATATTTCAAAGTACTGTTAGATCTGCTTTCTTTGCTCTTTTATTCCTTGTAATTCCATCTACTAGCCCAGTAGCTTAATAGCTGTTACTATATAGATACTTATTTACACCAATCTCGAGAGTATCTTTCAATAATTTCCCAAGTTTATTATGACTTTTTTTGCACTCCTCTATATAGAGTTGTTGCTGTCTGTCCACCTCCGCAGATGTTTCACTTTGTTGTGTGGTGTGTGTGTGTGTGTGTGTGTGTGTGGTATGCCTTTTGCTTTTGCACTTAATCTGTATTGTTTTTCCGGCCCACATGCCGGACATAAAGTGCCTTGGCAACAACAAAAAAAAGCCAAAAAGCAAACGTGAAATACTTTAGGCAGACGCAATTGATTGAGCCAGACGACTATTAATACATAATCGTGAAATGCTGGATGTATGTGGGGCCCTCTGTCCGTCCGTCCGTCCGTCCGTCTGTCTGTCTGTCTGGGGAAGTGATTCATACATGAATAATTATGTATGAGTTTACCTCTTTGCTTGTGGAATGCTGAACTAGAAAGAGGTTAGTGGAGAGAGACTAATGACTAATGCAATTGGCATTCGCTTCTGCGCGATATTATTACACACACACACACACACACACACACTGAGATATAGTACCTCAAGTTGTCCGGCTGATAAGAGAATTTGTTTTGATATTGAAATGGAAATAGGAATTAGTTAACTGCATACTTATTATACTCCCGGCTAGATTAGAGACTAAACCGAAGGTTAATAGCCCATACTAATTAAGAAATGACGTAGCCTCGACTTATCAAGCAAAGAAATGAAAACAAATGCGAGTCAGGCCCCTCGCTACACGGGGTATGCTCGGCTTGTATAAAGTGTAGTACTATATCAATGTCATCGTGATACCCCAATTGTGGAATTTGTACAACTATTTACAGGGTATACTGCATGCATGTGGCTGTATATCGCTTACGTTTCACTTATTTCAAAGGCATCGATTACATATTGCGATAAATATCTTTTACAGTTTCGCACAATGAAATGAATCGCTTATAAAGCTGAGCTCACACATGTCAGATATATAACCGTGTGTGTGTGTGTATCTGAGTGTATACATAAATTAATGTCAGCTATTAAGTAGAGCAAAATTCTTTTTAATCGTTCGCTGTGTGTGATTTAATTAATTGTCGAAATGACAAACTATTAACACAGATACTAAGCGATGAAACAGGAACTGAAAACTAGACACAACTAAGGCAACAACTGACAGCTAAAAACATAAATTATAAATGCTTAAAAGAGAAAACTGGCCAACAGCTAGAGATGGACTAAGAAATGCCCTGTAAGAGATTGTAAGAAGGAACCAATTGGGGTGAATCATAAGAGAGTATCTATAAGTATTCGTGAATAGAATCTTAGGTCAATTCCTTGCCTTCGGCTTAGATTATAATATATACCATTCTATTATACCCTTAAGTACAGCATATAGCTGGCCAAGCGCTGTGGATGGACTAAGAAATGCCCTGTATATGATTGAAAGAAGATGCCTAATCCTAATGAAACGTAAGAGAGTATCTATAAGTATTTATGGACAGATTCTTATGACAATTCCTTACCTTGGGATTAGATTATAATATATACCAATCTATTATACCCTTAAGTACAGAGTATAGCTGTAGATGGACTAAGAAATGCCCTTTATATGATTGAAAGTAGGTGCCAATTGAGAGGCAACGTAAGAGAGTATCTACAAGCATCTATAAATAGAATCTAATGCCAATTCCTTGCCTCAGCCTTACTCACAATCCATAGCTTATATACAGCCCTACTATACCCCACTCTACCCCCAAGTACAGGGTATAACAACTTGTGTGAATCGTATGTTTTATCTCTCTACATATGTCAGGAAGTCATTTAAAGGGCAACGCGTAAATTCGCCCACACACACACGCACACATGGACACACACTGAATCATTCATATAGATATTTTTATTATCCATGTATATGTAAATCGTATCAAGAACTTGTCGGGGAAGTTAGCCTATCAATCGGTCACTCAGCTCATACATAAAGTTGGCCATCAGAATTGAGGTCAGTGGCCGCAGCAGTACTGTTGCTGCTGCTGCTGCTGCTTGGACACAATCTAGACCAGAATCTCAGCAAGAGGCAAGAGGCAGAGGCAGAGGCAGTAACAGAGGCATTTTAATGGGTCGCCCACAAGCGAAACAAAACCAAAACCAAAACAGACAGCGAGATATAGTATCTATTAATGTGCAGATATATCTATTAATGTACTTATAGTATACATCTCGTAGGTATCGACAATATGCTCTGATTTCATATAATTACAGTCGCATCTGCCAGCTTAATCCCCTATACAATTCCAGCTCATTAAAAACAAATAAATACATTACGCTGCGTACAGTAATCACTCGCAAAATGCGAATTTCGTGTGAAATCTAAAACACATCAAATGTATTCCGTGGTATAGTCTCCCACAATACTCAACTATTAACCCAATTTCGCTTAGTTTTATGATCGCTTTTTATACGTTTCCTTTCAATGAAATTTCGTGCGAATTTATCTGGATAAATTTCAGTTTTTTAACAGTTGAAATTGGGTCAAAGTTGGTGCTGTGAATTGGGGTGTAATTTCTATAAAAAAAGGGGTTTTTTCAATTAAAATTTGATTCAAATATAACTAGGGATATTGAGTAAATTTAAAGGAATTTACAAGGTACCTTTTGTATAGATATTTGATATCTCCCCCTCTCTGATTCATTCCTGCCAAAAAGAACTGCTCCCTGTCATATATTTACTTATTACTACAAATAATATCAGACAAAACCCCAAGACCAACTGTAAATATTAACTGAAATTGTGAAATGCATTATACTATAATCGCTTTTTATATGTATCCTTTCAATGAAATTTTCTTGCGAATTTATCTGGATAAATTTCCGTTTTCTAACAGTTGAAATTGGGTCAAAGTTGGTGCTGTGAATTGGAGAGTAGTTTCTATATAAAAAAGGGGTTTTTCAATTAAAATATAACTAGGGAAATTGAGCTAATTTACAAGAATTTAAAAGGTACTTTTTGTATAGATATTTGATATCTCCCCTTCTCTGATTCACTCCTGCCAAAAAGAACTGCTGCCTATCATATATTTACTTATTACTACGAATATTATCTGACTAAACCCCAAGCCCAACCGCAAATATTAACTGAAATTGTGAAATGCATTATACTATGATCGCTTTTTATATGTTTCTATTCAATGAAATTTTGTGCGAATTTATCTGGGTAAATTTCAGTTTTCTAACAGTTGAAATTGGGTCAAAGTTGGTGCTGTGAATTGGAGAGTAGTTTCTATAAAATTTCATTAAAATATAACTAGGGAAATTGAGTAAATTTATAGGAATTTAAAAGGTACTTTTTGTATAGATATAGTATTTGATATCTCCCACTCTCTGATTCATTCCTGCCAAAAAGAACTGCTCCCTGTCATATATTTACTTATAAATACAAATAATATCAGTCAAAACCCCAAGACCAACTGCAAATGTTAACTGAAATTGTGAAATGCATTATACTATGATCGCTTTTTATATGAAATTTCGTGCGAATTTATCTGGATAAATTTCAGTTTTTCTGGCTTTCAAATTAGGTCAAAGTTGGTGCTGTGAATTGGAGAGTAGTTTCTGTAGAAAAAAGGGGTTTTTTCAACTAGAATTTGATTAAAATATGACTAGGGATATTGTGTAAATTTATAAGAATTTAAAAGGGGTTTTTTCAATTAAAATTTCATTACGATATGTCTAGGGAAATTGAGCTAATTTACAAGAATTTAAAAGGTACTTTTTGTATAGATATTTGATATCTCCCCCTCTCTGATTCACTCCTGCCAAAAAGAACTGCTCCCTGTCATATATTGACTTATTACTACAACTATTATCTGACTAAACCCCAAGTCCAACTGCAAATATTAACTGAAATTGTGAAATGCATTATACTATATATACTATACTATATATATGTGCATATTACTGTACTTACATAAGCCAAAGTGCAGTCTGGGTGCAGTGTGCACTGCTAGAAATGAGATTCATTCCTCATAAATTCAATGCAAATATTTACTGCATAAGAGCAGTATTATCACTTGAGCTGGAGGAATCACTGTGGAACAGTTAGATACACACACACCCATACTCCCATACTATATAGTCCAGTATAAACGTATTTATATTATAATACTCGTGCCACTTCATTAAAATATAAATACAGTTCTCGCAGAAACAGTTACTATTACAGTCTGTTCTGCATGTGTGTGTGCGAGTGTGTGTGTGTGATATTGTATACGATATCATATATCAAATTTACGGGCATTAATCGGGCGCTTTTGTCCCATAATTTAATTTGTAATTGTGCAATTTAAGCAAAATATAGCAAAATAATTACCACAACGGAGAACACTGCAAAAAAAAAGACTGCGAAATAGTCCAAAGTCCAGCCAAACGCTACCGGCATACAAAATGTGAGAAAGAGCGGGGAAAGAGGCCGCCGGAGATAGGGAGCAGAGAATGTACGGTAGTGGGAATAAGGTATATGTATGTGTGTGTGTGTGTGTGTGTGTGTATATGAGAACCCGCAGAGCCAACAGACGGCGTCAGTTTAGTAGTACTCCCCGCACTGCCCTCGCTCTCCTCCTCCCCAGAACTCTTTGGAGTTTTGTTATAAGGTAGCGTTTGTTTTGACGCATAATTAATAATGCGAATGCCTTTTTTTTGGGTAGTATGTCTTTAGAGGGGAGGGGAATCATACGATTATGTACATGTGTATGTGGCTTACTATATATTATAATTGATCTATAATTAAGATAAGCTTTAATACGCCTGTCGACTGCCCAAAACATGTAGTGAAAAAAATGAGAAATGTTTTGTTTACGCAATTTCCAGCGAATTGAGCATATAAACCTTAAATACACACACACACACCACTCACACACACACACATGTGCTCGCAATGTGTGCGCTTCACACATTTTGCGAAAAGTAGTAAGAAATAGTAAAGAGAAGAAGACTAAGAAAATCTGTTTTTAATGCTTTAATGATTCATGCTGAAGCATGAAGTCAAGGACTATTAAAATGCCAAATAAATACCAACTAAATACCAACTAATTGCCGTCGCCAGGCGGAACACTAGCACACACACTCACACACACACCAGACACCGTGACGTTCCACAAACTCTGATTGATCACACTCACACAGACAGACTCACATATTATTGGCGATTTTTTAATCAGTTCTGTTTGTCCTATCATTAGTGGATAAGTGTGGCGAAAGTTTAAATACTAAACTTAACAAACTACGCACATTTATAAGTGGAATGAGCGAGTGCTATTAATTTTGTTTTTTCGCATTTTTAATGCTCTGCAATTAATCTGTATTAATTTGCGTAGTTCCAATTGAAACAGACTGCAAACTTTGCCATTAAGCAGTTGAGTATAACGCGCAGAAGAAACCAAATAAGGAAATAATACACAATGATTAGAAGAGAAATACACGAGTATTAGAGCTGGTACTTGAAGAGTAGAAGGGGTATATTCCGGTTGTATAACAGGCAGGGAAAAGGAATGAAATAATGATGAAATTATGTATATTTAGGATAGAGTGATTCTTAGACATTTAGGAGGCACTTTGAGTAATAGAATTTTAATAAAACTAGATCTTAAAATTCTATCATATAATAGTATTCTGATTAAGGAAATGAAATAATAAAAAGGGGTCTATTAGGTTTGTGTAACAGGCAGAGAAAAGGAATGAAATAATTATGAAATACTGTTTAAGTATTATTTAGTAGATATAGTTGGTCACACTGAAACGTTTGTTCCTTCTTATTGTTTCATACTTCGTAGAGAAATAGAATTTTATTGCAACTCTAGTTCTTAAAATTCTATTATATAATAATATTCTGATTGAGGAAATGGAATAATGTTTAAATAAAGTCAAGCATTGAGTAATTAAACTACATTTATAATTCAGTTAACCTACTTTTTTGTTGGTTATAGTAGAACTAAAATGATACACTAAAATCAGAGACCGTAACGGTTATAATTTTGATGAAAAAGAGAAGAAATTTTAACGATTGCATAATTTTTATAATTTAAAACTATTATTTTTGTTAAATATGGATAATATGATATATAATATGATATATATTTTTAACTATAATTTTTTTTAAATATGGATAATATGATATATATTTTTTTTAAGTTTAGATGATATGATATACAATTTTATTTATATTCATTTCAATAAAATTCCTTTCAATTTCCCTTACATTTCTATTTCATAATTTTAATCATTTTTAACTATTATTTTCTTTAAATATGGATAATAATATGTATATTTTTTTAAGTTTAGATGATATGATATTTAATTTTATTTATATTTATTTCAATAAAATTCCTTTCAATTTCCCCTATATTTTTCGCTCAGTGTCAAACACTACAGTTCATCATTAATGCAATTTTTGAAATATTGTGAATATCGGAAAAAATCATCAATACAACTTAATAATACCTAATGCTAATATAAAAAAAGCAAACCCAAACAACTTCTCTTTTATGCCGAACAAAAACTCAACTTAAACCGCTGTCAATTCCATGATTATTGCTCAAAAAAAAGCACTGTACGAAAATTATCTCTGTATTTTTGTTTAAAGCTTTAACTTCAAGCCTGACAAATGATATACGACAATAATTATGAACAAATTTACAGAACGTGATTGACGCAAGCTGTACGAGAGAGAGGCCCTGAACCTGAAGGGGGGTGGAGAGGGGAACGGCAGAGGGTACTAAGCATAAGTAATACATATATAGTATTTGGACAATTATGGACATTATTTGAATAGAGTTTTGTTTTTTGGGTACGCAGTTTCTGATATAGTAGTGGAACTAAGCTTTTGTTTTTGCTTTTTGTGTTTTTCAATTACTTTAGCATCAGGTTGTAACGGTTAGGTTACGTTATGTGTTGTTACTTACTCCGACAAGCGACCTCAAGTCGAACGTAACAACATGTGGTTACACTGTGCGAAAATGAAGCAGAGATTCAGTTGTAGTAGTAGTAATTACTCTACTCTATGTTGCAGTGTAACTGTGGCAAGCGGCGACCTCCTCTTCAAGTTTTTTTTTAAGTAACTTTGCATGTCAGACAAACCGAGGCGACAGCGGACGGCGTGTCAACAAACTTGCCTAACTAATTGTACTAAAAATGTATATTTATTTATTTAACTTTTATTTTTGTTTGTCGCTTTTGCTGAATATACGAATTTACGAATTTACTGTAAAACGTCGATGACGTTAGCCCGCCTCGTGTGTGTGTTTCATCTGAGAAAACGGGGTATAAAAACAGATTGCACTTTTGCATGCAACCTTCGACTGTAGATCAATCAAAAAAGCAAAAACAAAGCCGGAGAAACTGAAAATATGACAGAAACACAAAAATAAGTGACGTAATTAGCACTTGTGGCATTCCTCGTTTAGAGGCTTGGATCGTCTTGAGATTAGCAAGACGCTAATTAGACCACTCGACCCAATTTGCCAAGACGGATATGTGTCTAGTTAATTTGCAAGCCATACCCACTACTACATACATATTTACCTTTGCTTAAGAGTTTTTTATGCCAGCCTTTTTTAACTGCGTATTTGGACTCTTTTCTGCTGACCAATCAGGTCAATAAACCCCCTCAACGGAATGAAATAAAATTAAATAAAATTTAACAAAACAGAGCAAAAAAAAAGAGCAAAGGAAGCACATGCAAAAAGCTATTTATTGCTGAGCCGCAAAACATTAACAACTTTCTGGTTTTACAGCGCTTTTCCAGTGCGCGATTCGCTTCAGAATGAAATTATTGCTGGGTCTGTCTCTCGGCTGTACACTTTTGATTGATCTCGAAATATCATCAAAAGCAATATTGTCGGCTGCCCTAGAAATCCAATTTAAGCGCAAAGACATCGCACTCGCACGCAAGCGCCCTTCTACACGCAGAGAAATATGTGGCGAATTCAAACGAAACTATGCTGAAAACTTATACTACATATTTGCAATAAATACATCTAAATTTCAGGCTTTTAGCTCTTGTAGTTGCAGAGATCTACATTTTTAAGCTGACGGATAACTAGATTCCTTTAGCTCTTCTTCCTGATTAAGCATATGCATAAGTATATACCTTATGAAGTCTAATACGCCACTTTATTTCTGTTCCAATTTAAGCGCAAAGACATCGCACTCGCATGCAAGCGCCCTTCTACACGCAGAGAAATATGTGGTGAATTCAAACGAAACTATGCTGAAAACATATACTACATATTTGAAATAAATACATCCAAATTTGATGCTTTTAGCTCTTGTATTTGCAGAGATCTACGTTTTTAAGCTGACGGATAGACTAGAATCTAGTCACTAAATCGATTTAGCTACTTGTGGGGTCTGATACGCTTCTTTCCTGCTCTTACTTACCATTGCCTGAACTTAATATACCCCATTTTATCCAATTTTAATGGGTGTAGGTTACAAATATAGGCTAGATTTCAAGCGGAGGCACTACTATTTCAATGTTAATTTTACTTTTTCAGCTAGAAGTTATCGCAGCAATAAATTATGAGTTGAAAAATATCAGAATTTGCAATTTTATTGTAAAACTTTCTAAATAAACATTTAAAATATTCCCAAAAAAGTTGCTTAATTTAAACTACGACTTTTCTCTGTGTGTAGTTGTAACATAGGTTCCCCCGCTCTGCTATGCGCTTCTCATATAAATGTGACACTGCTCACTTGTGGCAGATGACATTTGTTTGATAGCATAACTTATATCTATTTTAAATTATGTTCAATTGAATGCGAGTACTATGCTCCATAAGCTTCACCTAGATATCGTTTGAGCGCGGCTTTTTCATGACGTCAATTACGTTTTTGGAAGAAAACAAAGAGTGAACGAATAAAGAAAAGCAAACAAATCAATAGTAGCCTCGATAATATTTCAGATATTTCCGAAAGTTTGTAATCAATTGCGACGTACTTTGTAAAAAGAACAAAAAGAATAATAATAATAATAATAACAATAATACGAACTGGAGAGTAGCAATAGCAGAACGTGATATGGCAGATTGAAAATTATTATTGATTCAATGAAAAGAGATCGCGATATATTGATGGAATCGGTGCAAAAGAAATTCTTGGAGAGAAAAACAAATCAAATGCAAAATATTCCTTCGTTTCTTTATTCGTTTTTTTATTGTTTGTTATTGTTATTGTTCACATTTCTCCCATTCCCCTCGGCTTCTCGTTAGCTGCTCGCTCCCCCGCCCCCCTGGTCATCCCCCTATTTGCTAATTCAATGATAAAATGTCAAAAATCAATAACAATAAATAAACGATAAACGAGAGTTTGCCTCATTCTGTACTTTGTATCCGAAAATTCTTTCTTTTTCGTTTCTTCACCATTTCGGGGCTGTCCCTGGCTTTTGATCTGTGTGTCTATCATGATCGTAGGTCTTTTCTCTCCTCTCCTTCTTAATAATAACGAGAGTCTAATGAAATTGCAATTTTTATAAATTTACCTAAGCAAACTGATATTGAGAACTATTAACATAATGTTAGGAATAAAAGTGCTTAAGATACACTTGGCATCCATAGTTTTTAGGGTTTTCACTGAGCTGCACATTACTTCCTTTTAATTAGCAACGCAAAGCATAAGACAAGCACATGCTTTCCACATAGATTCATTAAACTTAAGTTCCACATTCCTTTACCTTTTAGAATAAAAGTGCATACAGTCCGGTTAGCATCCACAGCATCCATATTTACTTATAAATAAAACTGCTTAACGTACACTTGAGATCCACAGTTTTTGCAGTTTTTACAGAGCTTAACATTATCTCTTTTTACTTACCAACGCTTGCACATGCGTTCCACACATATTCCACTTTTATTATACTTAAGTTCCACATGCTTGCCAGACACATTCGTATATCAAACTGCCGTACGAGTTTTTTCTACTTTAATATTAGAACAAAAGTGCATACAGTCCAGTTAGCATCCACAGCATCCACATTCACTTAACAGTAGAAATCTGTTCTTAGCAACAAGCACAGACTATGCGTATGCATTCCACATAGGTTCCATTTTCACTATACTTAACTTCCAATCACATTTAAGTTCCACATTCCTTTACCTTTTAGAACAAAAGTGCATACAGTCCAGTTAGCATCCACAGTATCCACATTCACTTAACAGCAGAAATCTGTTCTTAGCAACAAGCACAGACTATGCGTATGCATTCCACATAGGTTCCACTTTCACTATACCTAACTTCCAATCACACTCAAGTTCCACATTCCACATCAAACTCCTTTGCCTGTGCTTACAAGCAATTAACATGCAGTCCACACGTTATTTATAGCCAAGGCAAATGCCGCCCACACAATCCACACAGTCCACACGCCATGCCAATTTCGCCAACTGATCAATCACACTGAAACCTGTCACTTAGGTGTTAATTGAGCCTTTTTGCGACCTCTTTTAATTCCAGACTCTGAATCATATAATGACAAATGCAAATGGATCGTATGCGCAGAGGAAATACCGGAAGTAGAGAGCATAACCACATGCCCCGAAGATAGCATATTGGATGCGGATGCAGAGGCGGATGTGGATGCCGATGCGGATGCGGATGCTGATGTGGACTTTGAGGTGAAGTCGTTGATACCCAGCAGCAGCCACATCGATCTCAGCCATGATCTCCAGCTGGAATGCTGTGCGAATGCCAAGCAGCAGCAGCAACAGCAGCCACAGCAGAGTTGCAAGTGCAACAAATGCCCCGAGAGACCCCACTGTGCACCGGGGCAAGTGCTGTTGCAGCTCAGCGAGGGCAGCGGACAGCCGGGCAACTGCTGCAGTCACTACAAGTGCGGCGAGAGGCCCCAATGCGAGGGAGCTGGGATCAACTACTGGAATGATAGTTGCACCAAGTGCAACAGCTGTCGACCCCCGTGCACCAACATCTGCTTTCAGTCGGATGAGTCGGAGGTGCGCAATTGCCTCACATTCAATGGTACGATTAAGCTCATTGGAGCCACCTGGCAGGACGACAATGGGTGTGCCCACTGCACCTGCGACAAGGGCGGCCAAAGACACTGCCAATATCCGCACTGCAAGCAGGTGGAATGCGATCATCCTCTCATTACCAAGGAGGGTGAATGCTGTCCCAGTTGCCCCGAGCAGTTGGAGCTACCAGTTGAAGTCGTCGAGCGCATAGTAAATGCGACCACAGAGAGTGCACCGCTGTCCACATCAACATCCACCACATCCACATCCACCAACAGTACAACAACTCTAACACAAGCTGAGCTAATGCCCAACAGTACAACTGAATCCGTTATAGAAGTAACCAGCTCCAGTGTGTTGCCTGAGAACAGCACCACAACCGAATCCCCTGAAGAAATTACATTCGATGAGGAGAGCAACAGCACTGAGAGTTACCTAGACAGCATAGAGGATGAGAATGAAACCACTGTGACTAGCCTCAGCATGGAGGAGGAGCTAAGCACTTCAAGCTCCACTTCTGCTCCCATTATTTTAGTTACAAGCAAAGCTAATGAGGAGCAGGAGCAAACCCTGCTAGAACTAGAGCAGAAACTACAACGGCTTCACGAGGAGGAGGAGCAAGTTAACCAGGTAGAGCAGCAACCCGCAGAGGAAACACTACAAGTGAAACCAGCAATTGATGTGGAACTCAAGCCGGAGGCCAATGAGCAGACTGTGGGCAGCATAGAGGAGGCAACAGAGCTAATAGAGTTGGAAGAGCCTGGTAGCAATAGCAGCAGCAGCAGTACCAGCACCAGCACCACCACTAGAGATAGCTACACCACATCCAGCACTAGCGCGAGCAACACTTCCACCACAGATGGTCCCGCCTCCACCCAGGCCACCTCATCGCCCGCAGCACAGACACCAGAGTCAACCAGTTGGCAGCACGATCCGAATGTGGATGATGCCGACTATCGTCCAGCCACTGCCATACACACTGAGGCAGAGATTCCCGGCAGAATAATCATAATCTTTGCTATAATAACCCCGATCTTGATCATACTTATATTCTGTATTGTGTGCAGATGCATGCATTGTCGTCGTGAGCGTAAAAAGTCCAACTACTCACTCGTCCCCCATGCAGATAACAACAGTCAGCACACACAGTCCTCGGATTTGGCTTGAGGAGGCCGGGGAGTCACACTAACCAGGGCTGCACATTAAGTTGTGACTTTCTACTATATATGTATATATAATCAAGTGGATGTCGGGCGACTTTAATTCTGGTTCTGCAGACCCAACTAACTAGTTACAATTCTAATTAGAATTTAAGCGCAAATTATTTTAATTTATTGAGCACATCAAATGGAATTGCAATCAAATCTACTACTCTCGCCTAAAGACAATGCTCTAGCAGAATCTGCGATTTTGCCAATTGATTTCATCGACAAAAAGAATACGAGTACGAAACCGAAATGGGAATTCTATATAGTATACAATAACTATAATTATTTATTATTATTAATTTGTATTATATATAATGAAAGCAAAGATCTAATTACGTTATGCATTGTGATAATAGCGCATCTGAATGATATCATCCTGAGTAAAATTTAAATAATCTTTAAGCGAATACGAGAAAATATTAAGGATTCTGCTTGAAATTCTAGTATTATTTATAAGTGAAGACTTAACACGTTTATTTATCAATTGTTGCCTGATTACAATCATACCATACACACACACACACACACACCCATACACCCATATACATGTTTAAGTCTCACACACGCATTAAAAGATCACGCTTTAAATGTCTCAAAGAAAACGGAGAAGAAAAAACGCACTGATTACACATTCCTTTTAAGCGTTTTTTATTTTCTATTTTTAATTACATATTTACATACTACATACACACATATATACGAATGAATGCAAATAAAATACCAAAGCTCTTAGTTGTAGCGTTGTCTGGCCCCGTTTATAATTGATTATAACTGTAATAAAAAGATAACAATCAAACAAAAAACGTCTACTGAAAAATAACAAAACGTTCATCTTCTTGTTGGCCTTTATCTACAATTCTTACAGTGGTTTTTATCTTATTATCTAGTAGACTGGGAATGCCTTAAGCTTCCGCGGTGAGCGCATCCAAATGCTTCACAATCCCGCGCAGCACTTGGGCCGTACTGGAATCGGGTAGCTCATGGAGAACCGATGCAGTGCTGCCTGCCAATACGCCCACACGTGGATCGATGGGCAGCGTGCCCAAATGCGGCACCTGTGCCAGTTTTGCCAGCTCTGCGCCACCGTTGGAGGAGAAGATGTTTGTGCATTCGGTGCAATGTGGACAAACAAAGCTGCAAATGCAAATAAACATGATTAAAATCAACATTATTTTATACTATTACACGGCTGGCATTATAATTAAAAGCAAATAAGCAAATGCCAATTAAGAAGACACCGCCTACTGCCTACTTACCCGCTCATATTCTCCACAATGCCCAACAGTTTCATGCCGGTCTTTTTGCAAAACGTTATCTCTTTGCGCACATCATCGAGTGCCACGCCTTGTGGCGTCGTCACTATAATCGCTCCATTACAAGGCACCTCACGCATACATTCCATAACTGTAATATGCTCATCGGATGTTCCGGGCGGTGTATCAATAATCAAGTAATCCAATTCGTCCCATTTGACATCTGTGAGAAACTGTCGTATCATCATCGTCTTTTTGGGGCCACGCCAAATAACCGGATCACTGCGATTCTTGAGGAGAAATCCAATTGACATGACGGCCAGCGTTTTGCTCTCATCTGTATACACCGGCACCCAGCCATCGTCACATTGATATATATCGCTGCCTTCAAGGCCCAGCAGGTAGGGCACACTGGGGCCACACAGATCTATGTCCAGCACTCCCACCTGGTCATAAAAATGTACCAATTTAATTAACAATGTAATTTGTCTGGGGCTATGAGTTAATCTACTTTTTACCTTATGTCCCGTGGCACGTAATGCCAATGCCAGTTGAGTGCTAACTGTAGATTTACCAACGCCCCCTTTGCCAGAGAGCACGACAATAACATTTTTCACTTTATCCAACATTGTTGATAAGAAAAATTGTATTAAAATTTTATAAAACCAATTCTTAATGCAATTTCATCACTACGGCAAATGAAACAGATGTTAACCAGGGCTGCCGAGTCAAATTTTCTAGTGCTGATAAGGTGAGAGATAAACAATGCAATTTAAAAAGTATTTTAAATGTTGAAATGGCATCACATTACTTTTAGCAAGCAGCCTTAATGGCTGCTAAATGTTAATTTACTTACTTATTTAACTTATTGACTATTAGTTTGGCAGCTGCAAAAAACGTAAACACTGAGTGGCAACGCCCAGCAACGTACGCCAGTATGCTGTTAATGCCGCGTAAATTATTGCCAACAAATTTAGTGTAGCAATAAAAAATATAATCATAAATATAAACAAGAAAATAATTAAATGCATCACATTAGTATATTATATGCATTTGTCATGCAACGCCCGCATATCGTGAGCTGCATACCCTGCCGCTGCCTGGTAACGTTCGGTGATATGGCAACGCCGTGCCGCCAAAACAAATTGTATTAGTTACTGCCCGGCAATTGAGTGCGTCAGTTTAGCAAGTTCCTCAGTCCATCCGCTCTATAAGGGGAACGCGCGCGCAGCATGCTTATTTAATAAAAAATAGTGAAATCATAACAGAAACCATTGATCAATTGTACTTCACAATTGATTAACGCATTAAGCGCGGTAGCCGGAAAGCAGAGCGTCCAGTTTTTAAGAAGCTTAGTGAAAAGTAAAGCATAGAATTAAGTGTGGAACGAATGTTGCGCAACCTGCCACTGTTGCTGCTGTACCCGCGTGCTATTCCGACAACAACAAGAATAAATACAGCAACACTATCACTCTTATCACGCCATCAGAGACGTAAACGCACATACTCATAATCACATTAAGAAGAACAAACGCGCAACTATGAAGAAACGTCCCAATTCACGTGGTACGCCAACGAATGGCGAGGAGGAGGAGCATCACCATGATGCGGAACAGACAACGGGAGCATCTGCAAAGTACAAATCTGGTGCATCCAGTGCACCGGCCACGCCCACCAAACGCGGTGGCAATGGCAATAGTAAACAGAACAAAGAGGAAATCGCAAAAACCTTTGAAATAGTCAATGAACGACCCGTCGATGACATTTCCTTGGATTTCTTCTATAAGCCCCACACTATAACCCTGCTAGCCGTATCTGTGCTGGCTGTCATGTACTTTGCCTTTGTCAGGTGAGAGTATATAGGGTCTATATCGTACTATGTGCAGCGCAGCTTATCGGCGACACACGCTGCTCAGATATCGATCTTTCTATTTCCGACGCAGGGGGGAGGACACAGGCAATAGGCACTAACATTAACTTTGCCAAAAACAAAATTGAAAAAAGATAAAAAAAAAAAAAAAATGTTAAAAAAAACAATTGTTGCGCCTCATCTTGCTCTAGTCGACATGTGCCAGTCAACCTTGCTGACTTTTTAAGCATTTCGAAATCGAAATAGAAAAAAACAAAGGAACATTTAGCAATTAGTGATGTGAGCGTGAGGCGATTGTTGAGAGTGTTTAATATTATAAGTCAGTGGTGCCCAAACTCACACTATCAACGAAGCGTGACGCCTATACATGTGAGAAATTCTACTGTATGTGTCAAAGCAGCGCTGCTTAGCAAAGCGCACATGTGATGCTAAATATGAGTTTTGGGCACCACTGCTATAAGGAAATAGATAAGATGTTAATAATACAACGTATCAGCTATAGTGGTAATCACTTTTTTACAGCGTAGATGAATGCGTTGATTAATCGGATAATCTAATGAGATAATGATCAATTTAATTATTCCATAATTAATCAAAGTCGTTAACTGATTCATTACATATAGTACATATATATGTAAAACCATTTACTCTCTCCCCAAACCCCGTTTGAATTGATCTATAAAAGATTTCTTCCCACAATCACCCAAGTAAGCAGCATTTCCGTCTGTCAAATAGAGATGAATACTTTCGACTAACTTAGTTTTCATTGAAACTCCTTTGCTACACACTGAAAATTATTAATATTTTTAATACTTTTCGTACCTCACGTGCGTGATAGGGGCTTCCGTACCCATGGTCACCTCGTGTCAACGATTATCTCTAAATTAGAACAAATCTACAATCTAACAAACAATTACAACAACAATCGAACACATTCTGACGGCGTCGTGTCCGTGTGTTGCCAAATGTGTCGTCGATAGAGACGTTGGAGGCATTGAAGATTCTCCCCATGATCCCGCAACAAATCTCGTTTTTATCAAGTACATACGCACAATCGTAACGAAAAGGTCACTTAACCCCAGCACAAGCCGTCCAAAGTCCGCATCAGAAAGCAATAAATTATATATATAGAAATAAAATACCGAATTACCCAAGAAGCGCATGGAGATGAATATTATCAAATTAACCCATTTGATTACGGAATATTTTTACTATTTCAGGAATGAAACGAAGCTCGATGACAACCTGTGGGCGGGTTTATTATGCATTGTATTCTTCTTTTTGATCATATCGGTTATTGCATTTCCAAATGGACCATTTACACGACCACATCCTGCCATTTGGCGGATACTTTTTGGCTGTTCCGTATTGTATTTACTACTGCTACAGTTTCTAATGTTCCAAAACTATCCGACCCTACGGAATATACTATACTGGCTGGATCCAAAGTTAAAGGAGTTTCACATTGATATGGAGAAGGTAGCTATAACATTGTCGACTCATCGAATTGTCACTAATTAACTGTCTCTCCTGCAGGAGTACGGCGTGAATTGCTCGGATATTAGCTGGGATCGTGTCAAGGGTCATCTGGACGTATTCGCCTGGGGACATTTTCTGGGCTGGGCATTTAAGGCCGTACTCGTTCGCCACATGGGCATCTTATGGGCCATATCCATTATGTGGGAGATTACAGAAGTTACCTTTGCCCACCTGTTGCCCAATTTCATTGAGTGCTGGTGGGATGCCCTCATACTGGATGTGATCATATGCAATGGCCTGGGCATTTGGGTCGGTCTTAAGATATGCAAAATGCTCGAGATGCGCGAGTACAAATGGGCTAGTATTAAGGATATATCAACGACTACGGGTAAAATAAAGCGTGCCATGCTGCAATTCACTCCGGAGAGCTGGACTGCCATACGCTGGCTGGATCCCAAGTCCACAGCCATGAGATTTGCTGCCGTTATGCAGCTGGTGATATTCTGGCAAGTGACCGAGCTGAACACGTTCTTCTTGAAGCACATCTTTGAGATGCCGCCCGATCATGTTTTTGTTGTTGGACGTTTGATATTCATTGGCTTGTTTGTGGCGCCCTCAGTTAGGTGAGTTTGTCGAGAGATTTCTAAGTTAACTGGAGCTAATATTGTAATATATTCCACAGGCAATACTATGTTTATGTCACCGACACGCGCTGCAAACGTGTCGGCACCCAATGTTGGGTTTACGGCGCCATTATGGTCTCGGAAGCAATTCTATGTATTAAGAATGGCCGGGAGTTGTTTGAGCGCACGCAAATCATCAACATTATCATCTGGCTGACCGTGCAGGTGATGATATCGGTGGCATTCGTCTACGTTGCCATACTGTGGCAGGTGAGTCCAGTGGATATAAACAAGGAGTGTCTTTGCTAATCAAACTCTTCCACCTTCCACAGCAACGTCAGCTGAAAAAGCAAACCTCAAAGGCAGCATCGCCTATCAAGAAATCTCTGGGGGACAGTGTTGCAGATTCGCCATCTAAAGGTAAACTTAAATTTAAGCGTTGTAACTAACGGGCAACCTGTTGCCTGTGGCAATCCTTTCTCTCTTGTTTACAAACGAACTCTTTGCATTGGCTCTTCATACCGATCTCTCCAACTGCTCCACACCATTCTCATTCATTTGATAATTTCTCTCATTCTCTTTTGGAATTGCATTCCTGCGTGTTAAGCACATGAAGGCCCAAGCACAACGCACTACGATATTAAGATTAAGATCGTTTAACTAGAAACCAAAATTAAATGATTCTTTCAATTATTATTCTAGGTACTTTATCGCCGGCTAAAGAGAAGAAGCTTAAATGAGGCCATTTTATTGAACCAAAAACAAACAAAAAATGAATAAATTAAACAATATAAAAGCGAAAATGCAAATAAAACGTCAAATTCTATATTGTACATACAATTTATGCAAACTGTACTGATTAAATTAAATTTATATTGTGTATATGTATGTATAAATGATATTAAAAACCAACGACAATTTGTTAATAAGCAATACATAATTTCTATAATTGAATACATGCTAAATAAGTAAATCATTAATAATACATATTAGATAGATTGCAAAATTTCCTTTATCAATGAATGTGCTACGTATAACAAGAGAGAGGCACTCCACTACACCTCGAAGCATGCCGAAACGGTGCTCCTGACCGCATCTCGTGCATAGGGTATATACGACAGTGAGTACCAGGTCATTGCTAGGGATTGTATGATAATGAATATAAGCGTAAGTCCGGCTTTTTTTAGCTACAAATTAAAAACAAAATATATGTAATAAATGAAAAGTGTGTGCAATTTCAAAAGATGCCAATTATATACCACAATAGCTGAGACGAATGTCATGACTATGGCTACGATTACGATGCTGGTGGCAATGAGGCGGGTCTCGGCAAACATTTTCTTGATTTGCTTAAAGGGTCCCATAAGGAAGCACGTGCTGCAATACAGGTAGACGTCATCAATTAGCTAGTATATGTGAAATACTTAGACACTCACCTGGCCATCGATACCAGATTTCCCAATGTGTAGAAGACTGCGAAGACAACGATGCCGCGATGCAGGAATAGCATTATGGAGCCCAAAAATGATAACAATATGCCCACAACGAAGCATATGCAGAAGGCCTTAATGCGCGTACTCCAACTAAGCGTTGACATGTCATTAATCTGTTTTTTATAACACAATAATACAATAGTCGATGATAAAAGGTTGAGTCACAGCTTATGTTTTATATGTCTTGTGATCGTGGCAAAGGAACCACGGTGGCCATGACATG
Source organism: Liodrosophila aerea (assembly GCA_035045005.1). NCBI lineage: Eukaryota > Metazoa > Arthropoda > Insecta > Diptera > Drosophilidae > Liodrosophila > Liodrosophila aerea. The sequence goes on along the minus strand of JAWNNL010000641.1, from coordinate 1,794,712 downwards.
GAGAAATTGCAAATTAGCTTGCGACTAATCACGCAGTTCACTGATTAACTTTAATATATCATAACGGATTTAATATGGTTTCACCTGAGTAATGATACTGCTCTCCTCCTCCGGCGATGGCTCATCGCCACTGAGCACACGACGTAGCTTATCCATAACTGAAATTGATCTAAATTACGCTAATATAAATTTAGTGCTAACAACTTCACACAAAGAATCTTTTGTGTTTTATTTAGTTTTATTATCCACAGAACACACAACGAGCAAACAAAAATACAAGATCGGACAGACAAGCAGGCAATTGATAGTATCGCCTATCGATAGATTTATAGAGAACTGTGCGATTGGCAACACTGCGTATGGTGCATTCTGTGACGTCATGCAGCACGCAAAAGAAGGTTATAAAGATAAATGTTAATTAAAAAACAGTACAAAATGTTTATATTTAATTACAAATTCATAAAATGTAATAACTAACTCAGTTTCTATATGATAGAAATTAAATCCCAACTAATTGCATTAATTTCACTTTTGCAATCTGTAGTCTATATGGTAACCTTGTAAGTCATGCGAGCCATGCCGTTAGGCCACTATGGCAACACTGTCACAATCAGCTGTTACCATGCTGCGTGCTTGGCTACGTAATATTAGTAATCTTCAAAGAACAACACAATTTCGTATTAATTATGTACAATTACGGCATTTACGCCGTTTGAGAACTGGAGAAAATGAATCACATCTACCAATTACAACAGAACATGCTGAATCAACAAACCAGGCGCTGGAAAAGCCAAAGAAAAGTCTGAAAGATGTTGCATTGGATTTCGGCAACCGGGAGGCACATGTGCCCACCTTTAATTTGGCGGCTCATGTAAACAACTCGACTACACTGCAACAGTTGGTCAGCCTTGGCGTCGATTTGCACAGCATTGAACGACGTAAAGGTCTGGGAGATTTTGTTCTGCGATTGGATTTTGAACAGAATGTGAAGCCCTATTTGACATTTCTTTCGGATCAGGGTATATCCCCAGACGACTTTGGCAAAATGATTACAAAGAATCCGTTACTATTTAAGGAAGATCTAGATAATTTGGGGACGCGTATAGAGTACCTGAAAAGTAAACGATTCACAGACGAAGCCAGGAAAAATATACTTACACAGAATCCCTACTGGCTGATGTTCTCCACGCGGCGTATTGATCGGCGTTTGGGCTACTTTCAAAAGGAGTTCCATCTAAGCGGTCATGATCTGCGCTTATTGGCTACTAAGGAACCACGTCTGATTACCTACAACATGGAACATTTACGAAAATCCGTTTTCACCTTACGCGAGGAAATGGGCTTTACTCCAAAGGAATTGCAAACATTAATTGTTCGCAAACCTAGACTAATGATGACACGTAAGAGATATTCAATCATAATCATATTTGATTTATTTCATATTCAACTTCTTACAGCGCCAGATGATCTCGTCGAACGGTTCAGTTATATTCATAATGATATGGGTTTGAGCCATGCCCAAATCATCAAATGTCCGGAACTCTTGGCCTCCCGCGAATTTCGTTTGCGCGAACGCCACGAATTTCTCAAATTGTTGGGACGTGCACAGTATGATCCCCAAAAGGACTTATATATATCACCGCGTGACATTGTGCAGGGCAATAATTTCTATTTTGTTCGCAATGTGGCAAAAAGTGATTTGCAAACATTTGATTTATTTTTAAAAACCCGTTAATAAATGCAAACGCAAAAACACTAGGGCTGCACTGTCCAAACTATCTGGCAACGCCATTTCATCAGACCATAGTCATTCTTCCTCTTTGTGTTTCGCGTATTGTTTTCCTCTTGGCGTATTTTTGTTGTGCTTGTGTAGACAGTAGTCTTCGTGTTTTTCAACGAACCGTTTGTGTTTTTTTCTGCTGCATACGGCAGCTGAAGTAGAACTACGCATTAGGTTTTTTACATCGTGCGTATAAGAAATAATTGTTTTTTATTCTTTGAATAAATAAAAGCGCCTATTATTGATTGATACTTAGCAGTACGCAGCAAAAACGACAGCTGATAAGTTTAGCGAAAAGCGTACCATAAACATAGAAGCAACCAGTGCAGACGGAACAGGAACTGCAAAAAAGTAAAACGCATATTCGCACGCATACATTAACAAATATCAGCAATACAATACAGGCAAACACACGACTACACACACACATCTGTGCAATTTTAGGGCCGCGTTGAGGCAAAAAGTTTAGTTTAATCTAAATAAATTTATTCCGACACCGCAAAAACAACAAACGGGTTATCTTTAGGCGACGTGTTTAGCTAAAAAAACGAAATACAAAAGAATTTCAACGGCTGAACCAAAACACACACACACACACAGGAAAACAAAATGTCTACGACACCAAAATCTACAGAAGATTTGCTGGGTGGTAAGTTTGCGATCACACACACACGCATACTCACACACATGCATGCATACAAAGTTTGCGAATGTGTGAGTGTGGGTATTTGTCAATAATAATAACAATAACAATGCACGGGCTCTCTGGTCTGACGTGTTGTTGTTGTTGTTATTGCTGTTGTTTGTGCCTAGTTAAAAATAGATGTTGCTTTTGATTTGTTTATATGTACCTATGTATTTATGTAGGAGAGTGTACTTGTAACTGTATAGTGTATAGCTATCTCCATTGCACTTGCCCATATACGATTTCAAGGCTTTGCTTTGTTGTTGTTTCCAGTTTTGTTTTGTTTACATACATAGTATGTGTCTCTCTTGCGCAGCAGCCGCTGTCGTACGATGGCGATGACAGCAACAAAGACTTCGCAGCCAACTTCGCCTCAGACAAAGGCGAATAACAACAAAAGAGTCCAGCAAAAGCGCCATTCATACGCCTCTTATCCTGCTTCTTCTTCTTCTTGGTCATCTACATACTTTGTTTGCACTTGCACTCGATATTGCGATAAATTTCGCTCATTTCGTCCAATTGACGTCAGACAGGCTTATTTTGACTACCGTGCGTGTGTGCGTGTGTGTGTGTGTGAGTGTGGGAGCTAAGTTCGTTTAAGTAAAAGCAATTGTGTGAGGGCATTTGCCTTTGGAAAATCGCATTTATTTTGTTATTGTTTTTTCGCGTAGTCTAGAAATTGCGACTTTAGCCTATCAAAAACATATGTGAGTGTGTGAGTGTTGAAGTGAGTGTGTGTGCTTGCCTGTGATAAAGCAAATCTGCACCCAATACCTATACAATTGCAAACCAGATAGGTTCATTGGGCTGAACGCTTGACAGCCTCGGCTCAGGGTTAACATCTGCCCACATACACATGCTTACATGCACACACACACACACAAGGAGAAAGAGTGTGGATGCCAATCGGCGAAGAGAGGCGAAGTTTGCCTACGTGCCGTGAGTCAGCAAGCCAGTAAGGCATTGCCCACCCTCATTCAGTTTTACCGCTGGCAGTGCTACCTGTGTTTATGGGTCAGCATTGTTATTGTTTACCGAAACCAACTACCTGTTATGAAAACTGTGAAATTTTCAACTTTTCTGCAACATGTGCTGCCGGCATATTGGTATGCTGCTAACTCAACTTGAAATAGAAAGAAAAATATATACAGTGGATCGCAGCTTATTTCGTGCAGCTAAGAACTGAAATTTCAAATCATTACTAGGGCTAAACTATCAAAGGTATATAAAAAATGTAAATGCAATTATTTAAAACAGAACATTAACAATAATAATAAACAAAAACAATTTTATTAACTAGTAAAATATAACAATAAAATAACAAAAACATAAATAAATTTATGTAAGTAATGATTTGAAATTTCAGTTCTTAGCTGCACGAAATAAGCTGCGATCCACTGTATATTCAAGCCAAATGTTTGGTGGCCTGATAAGCAAGTAACTCATTTGCAATTTCCGCTGCAATTGCATCTTTTTACATATGTATACATTTCTAGCGTGTGTTATCAATTATCAACGGCTGCTGTAACATTCGCGTAGCATGTAATTTGCACGTTTTTTATTTGAAAACGAAATGAATTTCTGTTGATAGACAAAACAAAACGGAAATTGTTTTTGTTTCTGTTTTTTTTCTGTTATGTTTACCTTATCAATGGCCCGCACGCTCCCACACAGACACACACACACACCTATGCGTACAGTAGACAAACAAAATAAAAACAAATGGGGGCGGCATTTTTAGTCATGTTGGCAATGCGCAGCTGTCAAGGCAGTGTTGCCACATGTCAAAAGAAATGGCCAAAGCTGGCGAAAAAAAGCCAAAAAAAAAGCCAAAACAAGCGCAACTAAAGTAACAGGCAAAACAACAGTTGGAATAGCAAAAAGATTAACAATTGAAATAAAACAATGTGTCATTTGCTCACTAGCGTGAAAAATTCAGCTCATTTACACACACACACACACATAAATATGTCGAAGTGCAGCTGCAGGCCTTGTTTTTCGAAAGTAATTAGATTGATGGAGTGCATGCAACACTTTTATGCACGCTTGGATTACCACACCTGGTGTGTGTGGAACTAATGCTTTTTACATTCTTATAACTATTTAAGATATTCTGTGAATTAAAACTAATGCCAAAGTGTTTCTTTCTCTCGCAGAATCTTGGATCGAACTGAGCACAACAGCTGCCATGGCTGGCATCAAGAGTCCGGATAGAATCACACCGTTGCCATTCAACAATGGCGAGGAGTATTTGCGTCTGTTACGCGAGGCTCAACGCGAATCCAATCAGTCCAGTCGTGTCGTATCCTTGGCCAGTTCCCGCCGTGATACGCCACGCGATAGCCCCAAAAGTCCACCAAACAGTCCACAGACGGAAATGTGCCACGATGATGAGCTGCGACATGTATATATCAATTATTGGACAAAGGTGAGTAAAGATAAACAACTTGACCTCCACTCTTGGCACTCGAACTAATTAAATATGCACAACAATTTAAAAACAGAATGGCGACAAACAAAAGGCAGATAATGGCGAGTGGTTGCAGAACTGGAATCGCCTCAATGATGAGCAACCGCCAAAGTAAGTAAACATACATATACATCATATAGTATACACATGTATTCATTCCGCTTGTATCCGATTGCTTGCAGAGATTGGCAATTCGAGCAGTCCAATGATGGCAACGAGGAGGAGGAGGAGAAGAAGAAGACTACGGGTTACTCGATACGCTTAAAGCGTCTGGGCGCCAACTCGATTTTCTCCCGCGAAATCCTCTACTCGCTGCTGGTCACCAATGTTCTATCGCTGCTGTTGGGCGCTGGTTTTGGGTAAATATCACCAGCCACAGATTTGGTTCTACATCTAATTCAATTCTCTTTTGTTTGTTGCAGCTTGTGGCTGAGCAAGCGCGGCATACTGCTCACCCGCGTGGTCATTGACTGAAAGACGCCATTAACGCAATAAAAGTTTTCAACAATATAATATGCACACATCAAATCAAAGCAAATCATCAACCGCAGCAGACAAAGTGAAAATGATAAAAAACAGAACATTCAACGTTCCATTTATAGGAAGCGAGAAGAAGCAGAAGGATTGTCAATAACCGGCCAAATGTATTCCAGCTCATCCCATAACAATAACAAACACCACAAGCAGAATTTTAACCTACTCATACATATACATACAATACAATACGTACATACTATATAATTATAATTTACATAAATATACTATGTAATTTGTAAGCAAGCAACACAAGCTAAATGCCTAGGCTGAAGGGTTCAATAGATTTTTTCTATATATACTTTATATTTTATAACAATTTTGATACGATAAACAGAAATAACCTACTCATGAAACGATCTAAAATTGAGGTCGCACTTGGAATACAGTTAAACATCTCTCAACTACAATATCTTATGCTGTTTATCAAGATCTTTTACTGTAGTATCTTTTTGCTCCTAATGTTTTAGCCCACATACAATCATCATTCTTCGAACTTTGACTTTATCGCATATATACATAGACATATTGTAGTTGATTCATGCGTACATATATATAGAAGATACATATGTAAATCAATCATACGATTCTTAATCTATTGATTTTCTAGCATATTTAACTGAAAAGTTTGGTAGGAAGAGTAAACACCACACACAATAGTTTTAAGCTAAGAATGTAATCATTTTATATTAAAAATATTTTTCAACATGTATTTAAAAGCAAGAAAAGTCCAAAACGTGTTGTTAATTAATGGGAAATATTTTCTAAATAGCAAAACAATTAATTCAGCTTGTTTGTGGCGTGATTCATTTGATGGGAGCTAATTTTTAGACCCTGTTTTTGTTATGAAATTAATCTTGTCCGTTTTAAAGTTCACATTCGTCAACAAGTGATTCAGCAATGTTTACACACTTTTTTATGCATATATGAATTTTTATTGGACCTTTTTTGTGCTAAATATAAAGCGTCATTTGATTGATTAACCGGTAAAAATATTGCAAAGCTACTTTTGTTTATGGTGAAATTAACTGCGATTTAATGATAATGCACTTGAAGCAGCAATTAGCTGAAAGTAAATTTAATATAGATATCTAGTAGCAGCTATTAATTAGTTATATATGCTGTTTACCCGAATACACACATGTGCATTCGTTCCGCCCGTGTTATCTGTTTTATTTTTTCCGCAAAAGCTGATAGCTAATGATATAAACACGCCAGGTTGAATGCCCTAAAGTGCAATGATCTGGCAACGCCAGGCAATAATTCTAACCGTTTGCATTCTTGAACTGCAGCCAAAATATTTGAGAATTGAAATGAAAAGTTATTTTTATGTTGCATAGCATTTGCTTTTTATTAAGTAATAGTGACTAAATACTTAGGTGATTAACACAGTTTTGAAACTAATACATATACGGCAACATATGCCAAATGGGGCGTTGCATTTAAATTCCTTTTGTTTTTTGTTTTTTGCGTTTCGTTTCTTTTTGGAAAGTGGGTTTGCTGTCGTCTATTTTGAATAACGCAGTTCGCTTAAACAATATCTAAAAATTGTTTGTGTTTCGGTTTACCAGCTTTGATTTTATGCTATAAGACAGCCATTAAAACATGTGTGTATCGAGGCAAATGGTTTGCCAACGTTTTAAGTACATGATTATAATGTAATAGTATAATAACTACGTGTATATAATTGTATATATGGAGATGCTTATCTAAACATCATATAACTACTGTTTTTGAGCCTGTTTTGTAGACATCGAGAGAGTGTGAAAAAGAGTTTTGACTAATTGTAAGTACTAAAGAATTGAGCTGCATCTGAGACCGGAAACTGGGAACTAGCCTGGGCTATTCGTTGCCAACATCCGGCTCTTGTGCGTTTAGGGGTGGCGTTGGTGTGCGTAACGCTCGCTCAAACTCATCCGCTAGATCATCATCCTCGTGCCAATTCTCTTCTTTATCCGTTTGCCAATAGTCGAGGGCTGCATTGACATCGAAATGTGGTGATCGTAGCTCAGATCCCGTTATATTCCCCAGTTTCCTACGCAAATTACTCGATATTTGTTCCAATTTTTGTTCCATTTCTGCGACTTTCAGCTTTATGCACTGGTTTATTTGCAACTGATGCATGTCCAGCGATTCCTCAAATTGGTCAATAACCGTATCCACACCATCCGCAACACAGCACGAGGCAATGTCGTTGTGCAGTGGTTGCACATATATTTCCAGGCCACCAGTTACACGTCCATTGAAATCCACAATATTGTGCCAACCGTTGGGATAACTTTCACTTTTTTTTTTGCGCTTATTTAGATTCAGGGCTGCAAAACCAATGATGGCATCCTCCAATGGCGTCGGCTCTGTATTTGCGCTCAGTGCGGATTTCTTCCAAAGCTTTAGTATAAATAGCTTTTGGGGCTGCAATGAGAAATGAAAACATTCAATAAAAATATTAATTATGGTTAATGGGGTTGCCAGCTCTAGATCGATGGCGTTGCCAGATAAGCGACAGCAAATCTAAATCGCATAAGTGGCAAAAGAGAGCCACAGAGAGCGTTGCCAGATGGAAATACAAATTTAAATTCAATTTCAAACCGTTACTCACATTGCTGTGATATTCAGCGTCCACTTCAACCTGGTATTTGCAATGCCATTGCGGAGACGTTGAACGCTGCACAATGGGCGTGGCATAGACCAAGCCCTCGTGTGATTTATAAGTGGAGGCATTGCAGTCTATTGCTTGAAATGTTACATAAGTGTTGGGTGGTTCGTTGGGTGGAAAACGTTTGGTGACTGCCGCCTGACGTTTGGCCTGTTTCTTGCCGGATTTGCCATAAGCTGGATTCAGTGGCAGCCCAGCAGCGCCAACAATTTTCAAGGTAAAAGCAAATTGTTTGCCGGCGACACCTGCTGGGCGTTTAACTGGCTGTGGCTCTGAAGCTTCTCTTGGTGGTGATGACGAGATGCCGTTATGCAGCATATCCAGCAGTTCTGAGCAACGTTTCAGTGTCACGTGTCTATATTGCGGAGTCACCGGCTCAAATCCTCGCTGCTGCTTCAATTGTGTGATCTGTTCCTCGCTACCAAGGGCTAGCAAAACCTTAATATCGCCGAGCTTCACTTGAGTCTCCGGGTGCAATATGGGGACCCAACCATCGATGGAAATCACTGGCATCTGCAGATGATGAAAGAAATGTTAATGATACAGTACCGTAGCTGATCTCTAGGGTTACTCACCTTGCCCTTAAAGAGATGATTGGTAATGTGTGCATCTCTATAAGCGATATAGAACTGATGGAGTGGCAACTTCACTTTGGCACCAAGTGGCTGCAAGTCCAGCGTCATTTGTTTGAGGTTCACACTCTTTAAAAACGTCTCATCGTTAAAGATGGCAAACTGTTCCTGTACTTGAAATTCGTTTTGAGCATTCATAATAGTCTCAATCGGGAGCATTCGCCAAAACGCGTTGACCTTCAGTTCATGGCAACCCTCGGCATCCTTTTCTGACAAGTTACGCGTCTCATTGATGTAGACATAGCCCCGCAGGACACGCACCTTCTCCGTCTCAGCCATGAAATTGACACACTCCAAAGTGGACTTGTTGTTATTGGTAGTAGCTGCTCCTGATGTTGGTCTGGACGACGTATTGCTATTGTTATTATTGTTGGCTGAAAGCAGATGGAAAACAACAACAAATCATTAGCCGGATTCTTGCTTGCAACAGAGCGCGGATTGCACCTTGAACCCCTCTACTGCCATGTGCTAAATTAATAGTATAATTAAATATAATACTTAAACTGAATCAGCGCTAGGCTATTCGCTCAGCACGCTTATCAGCTCAGAGTCATTGATACGGAGCGGCTGATAGCGGGTGTCTTGCGACAATCGTACACTGATTACGCAGGCATCACTTGGAGGCGAACTGAACCAGACGGAACCTGTTACACCATGTGCTTGTCTCGTGAGTAACTGTACTACGATTCAAACGGCGTAAATTACATTTCGGCTGGGCCAAAAGTATACTTGGCACAGTGGGTCGAAGGAGTGGAAATAAATTGGTAATAAGCAAATGAATAGTAAAGTCTTATGACACTTGTTCGTAATTAATTAAAGTAATAATTAATTACAATGGATAAAGAGAAGATTATCTTTCTAAAACGAATACATTAAGTTATTTCAAAAAGTAACTAAAGAAAATCTTCATCTTTTGAAGCATTTCTTCATAATCAAATCGTATCAGTATCCAATTTAAAACATAATAAAAACTTAATATTCTTTCAAGAATATTTCATATTTCAACAAATTCAACCAAGTTGCAACCACTAGGCAGTTGCTCTTAGCCAATTACCACGCTACATGCATATGGGTCGAAAGAGTGCAATTAAATTGGTAATAAAAAAATCAATAATAATTTAAAGTAATCACTAGTTACAATGGATAAAGAGATTATCTTTCTTATATAGCTATGATAAATCATAAGCACACTTTCTTATACATTAATACGTTAAGATATTTCAAAAAGTAACAAAAGAAAATGAAGATCTTTTTTTGAACCATTTTATCATAATCAAATGGTATCAGTATCCAATTTAAAACTTAATATTCTTAAAATGATGTTGCATATTTCAACAAATTAAACCAAGTTGCAACCACTCGGCATTTTCCTCTTAGCCAATTTCTAGTACTAGCACTCCCACTCGTGCAGCCCACTGTGCGGCGAGACAACTTAATATTATATGGCTTATAAATAATAGATAAAAAGTATAAATAAATACACATATTTCTGCAAAATAAGATGCGAGAGATAAAAAGACGTGTGTTTTGTTGTTGTTGCTTTTCTTTTTGGCTTTTGTTTTGCTTCGTTTGGTTGGCAAAGAAAATGAAAAATTTTATTGAGCACAAAATAATGAGGATGGGCCAAGAGTAGGGGACAAGTGTAAGCAACGTCAGCAGTATGACGGCTGTGACGTCACAAGTTCTCAGATTGTGGTTGTTGTTGTTGCTGCTGCTGTTGTCGTGTGTTTGTTGTTGTTGTTGTTGTGGTTGTTGTGGCTGTTGCTGTTGTTGACCAAGCGAGTTTAGTCAAATATATTCACCTGCGGCACCTCCTGCACTATGATAACTCTTGTTGTTGCCAGTGTTGTTGTTGTTGTTGTTATTATTGTTGCTGCCGCTGCTATTGTTGTTGTTGCTTTCAGCTGGCAATTGCTTGTACAGCGGCAACTGTTGCTGATCGGTGCGCAGACTTATCTTGAGATAGAGACTAGCCAGATGAACATCACGACGCTGAATCACAATGCACTTGCACTGCTCCAAGAGGGATGCCTGATAGAGCTCGGCCAGCTGCAAGCATCCCATGCCCAGCATCTCGTTGAGGCAAGTGCCCGGCTCACGCCACCAGATGGTGAAATGAATGCAGCCCATTTGCTCCTTCCCCTCTTGCATCTGCATGCGCACCTGGCGCTGCTGCGTCTGGCCGAAGCGTGTGCATTGCGTGAGACTTTGAAACTTCTCCGATTCGAATTGCATAATATGAAACATGTGTGCGCGTGGCACAGATCGAATTAGCTGCTCCGATAACTGGCATTCCACGGTGAAAATGGGTCGCACCTCATTCTGCAGCAGCTCCATGCGCTTGGTGCCCTCCGCCTGCAGCGTCAGTGCCTCCAAATGCAGCTGCAACACATTGACCCGCTCAAAGAGCTCCGGTGTTGCCGCCTGCTGTTGCAGCTGACCCGCAGCTGTGCCAGCTTCCATGAGCTGATCCTGTTCCGTTAGCTCCTGCTCGGACCATAGTGGCGGCACCACCTGCTGCTGCTGCTGCTTCTTCAACTGCTCCATTTTGGGATTTTCACCGGCGGTGGCAAACAGTGCCACCAAATCTGCATCCAATTTTTTCATTGCCTCCATTAGCTCGACTTTAGCTGGCGCTGCGATTGTGGCTGATGTGTTGGAAACTGCAAAGACCAAAGAAATCGATTAATCAGAATCGGAATATTTCTATATATATAATTTCCTAGAAGCTTTACAATTGATTTCGTGTCCGATCACCGCAACGTGGTTTTCTATAATGGGAATCGGGGTCTGGCTCTGCTGCTACTCTGACTCTGGCTATAGCTGTGGCTAGCTCTGCGGCTCTCATTGCTCTCTTACGCTCTGCTGATAATGCTGCCGGCTGCCGGCAACAGTGTCACTGCTTAATCGCAGTTTACGCTTTGCTCAGCAATTCCACGAGCTCTCTCTCCACACTCTCTCTCTCTCTCTCTGTTCGGTCGTGCTTTTGCCCAAAGCCTCACCGAAGCGTTAATACTCTTGCGGCAACTTTAACTTTAACCTTTGCAAAAATACAAATAAAACTCACATCATATTCAGTATTTTATATAATCAAAATTTAGATGGCCAAAATGATAAGAATTTTTTTAATATTTACTAATTTAAAAACGAAACGAACTTGATCCATAAAGTTAATGACATTTAATAACATCAGGAAGTGTAGAACAAGTTTGAATTTTGCATATTGAGCTGTCATTGAAAAGGTTCAACATACGCCTAAAGGTCAAAAGCCAATGCTAAAATATATTGCTATATACTACAGTGCGTTTCATAATCATAAGACACTTATATTTCTTATATCTGGTGATTAAAGCTTTCTAAAGCCGACATTTTTCAAATACATCTGAGCTTTTCCATTGAACTATTTTTGATACTGATGATGAACCGGTTGACAGAAAGTATTTTGGATTTTTATTTATATTATTATTATATATATAGTATATTATTATTATTATATAGTACATTGACTTTTAAGCACCTCCACCATGAATCCTTTTAATTCTATTTTAACACTTCAGGCTCAAATTGTAAAGTGTCTTATGATTATGAAACGCACTGTATATACGCTAGCTATAAGATCTTGGCTAATGTGAAAATCACAAGTGTAGGCTACATAATTTCAGGGTTTATTCTCTTTACTTTTTCGCATGGCAACGCGACAATATAGAAATCACAAAAATAAATTGGGAGATAAGTTAAATATTTCCAGGTTCAATGGCATAACTCGGGGGAGATTTCAGCCAGACGTAACTAGTTAATGGCCGCGCAAGCCCCTCAACTTTTGCCACAGCTGATTAAAAACCATACAAATTCGTAAAAGGTAATGGGAGAAACGAAAGCTGAAATACGATATACGATAGTAGTGCAGTGGGTGGTGGGTGGCGTGTGGGAGGTGCTTACTGCTGCATATCAAGGCCTGGGTCTATTGATTACAGCTTTGCACATGCAGCTAGACTCAGATGTGCTTTGCCTGTTTTGCATATCAGCGATATGGCAACTCTGGCTTAATGGCCGTTCTGCAAACTAACTCTGATAAGCAAACAACTGTTTCTGGCTTCGCTTTTTTTCTCTTCTTCTGCAGAAATATGTACATCTGGGGCTTTTCCGTCATTGGCCTTCAAAGCCTCACGCAGAGTTGAGACATAATAAAAGTGAAGAAGAAGAAAAAGCACAGCCGGCAAAACTGACACAACAAAAACAAGCGTGGAATAGAGCACGAAAGCAGAGAGCGAGAGATAAAGCTGCAGCTGTGTGAGTGTGTGTGTGAGTGTCTCTGCTGGTGGTGAACAGGAGCGGAGTGAATGAGCCTAGGGCAGTGTTGCCAGCTGTAAGTAGTTTACGTACTGTAAAGTAGTTTACATACTGTAAAGTAGTTTACATAAAGCTAAAAGAAGCTATTTATGTATTAAAAGTTTAACAAAAACGAAATGAATTTAAAAAATAACTGACTTAAATTAATAACTGTTTAACTGCTAAACAGAAACTATGCATATACATATATGTACGACGACTCTCAGTGAACAGGAGCGGAGTGAATGAGCCTAGGGCAGTGTTGCCAACTGTAAGTAGTTTACACACTGTAAATAAAGGCAGTGTTGACAGCTGTAAGTAGTTTACATGCTATAAATAAAGCTAAAAAAAGATAATTTTGTATGAAAAGTTTAAGTTTAACAAAAAGGAAATGCATTATAAATAACAACTGACTTAAATTAATAACAGCTAAACTGCTAAACAGAAACTATGCATATATATGTATGTATGTATGTACGACGCCTCTCAGTCTCGCCTCTCTTAACTGTGTGTGTGTGTGTGTGTGACTGCACGTGTACTCTGCGCTTTTTGCCTTTTCGTTTTTACTCGCTCATTCGTAGTGTCGAGTCTCGCTTTTCGACCAAATGTTCTGCAGTGGAAAGTTTTAGCCGAGGATGAGTGTGAACACTGCTGTCTATAAATTTCGCAAGAAAATCAAATGAAAAACCCGATGACGCTTAAGAGCTAAATTTAAGCACTGCAATTGTTGTTAATAAATAAAAATTTGGCAATAATTTAATTGCCAAGGCGAAGGCTAAACAAACACCCGTCTGTGCGACAGCAGTTACGTAAGAGTCAACAAACGTTTGAGAGCTTGTGGCTGTTTTATATACCTTTTTTTTAGCTGATGCTGCAAACATACATACATACATACAGCTATGTATACGATTTATAAATAAATAACATTAGAATGCCGCCCAAAAACATAAATAAACAGAACGGCGACAACGAACTCGAGAGCACTCCTAACAGTGCTTGGTGTGAGAGAGAGATAAAAGAGCTTTTCTTGAGAGTGGGAACAGTTCACTTACCAGCGTTGCGTTCTCCCGCCTTCGACTGGGAACAGTTGGCGATGGTCAACTGCTGCTGATGATGGTGGTGATCCTGCAGCAGTGCAGCGGGGTGGTGGGCTGGCGAGGGAGGTGGCGGCAACGGCAATGGGGGCGGCAGCGCTGAGGCAGCAGCTGCTATTCTAACGGCTTTATTAGCGCTGGCTGCGGCAAATAGCATATTGAATCGCAATGGGAATTCAGCGACTTTCAGCTGCTGTTGCTGTTGCACTTGACCCGACGTGCAACGACTCTGGACGTGACGATGTAAAGCATAAATTTTGGTTTTATCAACGAAATTGCAACCGTTGACTGTGATTGCTGCGTTGTGTCTGCGCTGCAGCGGCGCCGGCAGCGGCAAACGTTCTGATCCTTTTCCTGCTTGGGGGAAGGGCGATGACGTTGACGTTTGATCACAGGCGTACCCGTTGACGTAGCTATTGCTTCTGCTGCTGCTGCTGCTACTTCTCGCGACAATTTTAATTTCAATGGACGGACACTCGCGCAGATAATCTAAAAATAGCCCGAGGTTTCTGCTGAACACCGAATAACGGAATTTCGTATGCTGTCGCCGTTTCTTCCTGTCTTGGTTTCGGCGTTTTGAGCTTTGCTTTGGAGAGAGCTTTCGGATGCTGTTATTGCTGCCGCTGCAGGCCTCACAGCTGATGCTGACTGCCGCTGCTGCTGCTGCTACTTTCTGCTGCAACTCACCCCACCAGATGACTTTTGCTGTTACAGCCGACAATGACGCCCCCGACAATGACGAGGCTCTCGGCTGCCCAGGGCTTTCGTCGTATAGGGACGCTGCTGCTGACGTTAGCGCTTCGATCGATTTATCTGTTATGAAATTGATGCGGCTTACTTCAATTTCAAATAACGAAAATTGACCCTCGTCTCTATTTGTTGTTAGTTCATAATCGAAATTTATATTAGCTCGCACTATAGACTCATTTTTCATAATTATGCACTTGCACTTGCATTTTCATATGTATTTGTGTTAGTATGCCGCTTCACACATACACACGCATACGCACACACACACAAGCATTTGCAAAATACAGTTCAATAGACGCACACACTAACGCAAATGTACCGTCGAATCTCGTGCACTTTTTCACTATATATTTTGCATAAGTAGAAGTTGGGCTCTTAAATCGGAATTTTCAGCCGCTCTACGGCCATGCGAATTTTCCGCGTCGCACAACTTGCACAGGCGTAAGGTTGAAGGAAAACTGTAAAAGCTTTTGCCGCTAGGAAATAAGAATTACCTCAAAAATGTTCTGCAAGTGTTGCCTGCATCTGTCGAAATGTACCTTTGTTTTGGTTATTTTCTAGGGTTGCGCAGTAAAAAGCCCACGATATGGCAACGCTATACGTAAGTATTGCATAATGTTAAAAAACGAAGCAGTGCTGTAAAACGCAAAAATTTAAACTCGCAAGCAAAAATTAATTAATCGCAGATATATTCATGAATAACATAAGTTTTGTTAAATATAAAAATAACTTCATTACAAAACTCGATAAATATACAGCATCTTTTCATTCGTTTAATTTTCATACATTATATTTAAAGTGATAAGAACACTAAGAATTTCCATATAACAACGTTCAGGCAAACAAACGCAGCTCCTCGCGCGCTTCAATTGTTTTTGGCGGCGACGGCGTCTCGAATTCACCCAACTCGGCGTCATAGTAGAGGGCAGCACGATATGGACGCAGTTCCCATGGTACCTGTTCCTCCATAGTCGTCAGCTGCACACCCAAATCCTCCAGCGTGGGCACACCGGGCAGCACCTTATCGGTAATATATTCTCGTTCTACGCGATCGACCGATAGGCCACCAATCGGAGCGCCGGGACAAATCAAATTGGTCAACTTGACCTTCATCATGAAGGTGGGATCATAGCGCAGATCGTAGCGTTGATAGCCCCAGCGTTTTTGATCCTTACGCATCAAACGATGGAACCAATCCACGAGCTCGCTAAGCTGATAACGCTTGGGACTGCAAAGTGAGTCAACATTAATGTCATTCTATAGTCGATTCCACTTTCGCTTACCCCACAGCTTGGTAAATGCGACCGGCAGTATCTGGATCCTTGGCGGCATTAACAATGGCTTGGGCCACATCCGAAACAAATACCGGCTGCTTCACAGTACGTTCGCCCTTGTGCCACAATGGCATGGAGCGGAATTGCCGGCGCCAGATGTGTGCATAGTAACGCAAGAAGCGATCCTCGGCACCATAGATGTCAGCGGGGCGAATAATTGTGGCATCTGGGAAGGCATCGCGTACCTGCAGCTCACCATCATACTTGGTCTTTAGCCACCTGCTGCCACCCGAGACGTACACCGACTTTGGATTCGCCTCAACATTCAACGCGGAAACATGTATGAAACGCTCAACGCCAACATCACGGCAAATGCTAAAATAAGGTAATTCGATTAATTTCAGCTGATACAATTGAAGTTTTACTCACCTGGCCAAACGGGCAGCGCCATTGACATTCACATCCTTGAATTTATAGTTCTTCGTCTCGTAATCGCGACCCACCAGATTGATGACTACGTTTGAGTGCTTGACCGCTTCGCGTATGGAACGTGGATCGTCCAGATTATAGAAATGGAAGAGCACCTGGCCCAAATCGCCACAAACCTTAAGGCGTATCACTTCAGAGTCATCACCGCGATAAGGTAGGATCATTTGAGTTCCCTGCTTGCCCAGCTTATTGCACACATAGCGACCCAAAAATCCAGTGCAGCCGAATACAGTGGCCACAATTCCGTTAAAACTGCTGCGGCCGCCTGTACCGCGTTTCATTGCGGACAGATTGGTAGTCTTCAGTGGACGTGGCGCTTCCGTATCGCCGGATGGAGCCGCTGAGTAGCCGCGCATGCAGAGCACACCCACGACACCGCTTCCATGGTGTTCTAATTTAAATAAAAAATCATAAAAGATCAGACATTACATAATTTTTGCAAGTTGTTTTATAAACTGCCGACGTCCACACTCACTTGCCAGCTGCATGTTCCTGGTCAGTGCTATGGCAGCCATTGCGTAGTGCGGCTCAGTATCCTAACAATATTATATGAATTTAATTTCTTTTATTGTTTTTCCACGCAGATTTCTCGTCTGCTGGTGGTCGCGAGAATGAAAACACAGCCTTCGATAAACCGAAAATACGACAGATGAAATCGATAGCTCGATTATTGACATGTGAAGCGTTGCCAGATTGCCAGATAAACTTTAGAGTAAATTAAATATAGCAGTTGCTTCAAACCGCAAGTTATTGAGGTAAGCCAACTAAATATCTCATAATATTTCTAATTTAGTAATTGTTGATATATACATATATTAGAATTTGTGAATGTATCGTTTCGAACCTTTAATTTAAATGTAGTGAGCGT
Source organism: Liodrosophila aerea (assembly GCA_035045005.1). Taxonomy (NCBI): domain Eukaryota; kingdom Metazoa; phylum Arthropoda; class Insecta; order Diptera; family Drosophilidae; genus Liodrosophila; species Liodrosophila aerea. Next base: position 1,777,151 of record JAWNNL010000641.1, on the reverse strand, counting down.
GTTTAATGCAAATGACATGCAAAATTAATTTGAATATGGTTTGCTGTGAAATAAATTATTATTGTTAGTCGTGTTCGTACTGCTGCCGTGTCTACAGTTCTGTGTAAAATAAAAATTCAACTCAAGCATTTAAAATTAATACTGCAAATCCGTGATAAGTTTTTGCACTTAGTATATGTTGCTGAAAAATAAACAATGCTCTTATCGACAGTGAAAAACCGATAAAGAACACCATAAAAGAAGCGAGAGAATTGTTTTGCAGGTAAAAATCTGACATTCGCGAGTCATAAATAGTACTACAGTTCGCTCCTGGTAACCAAATAGTGCGTTCGTGAACAGATAAAAGCCCGACTAACTAGGCGATAATAATTGACGCTACAGTGATTAAGCAGAGATTAACATATGTTTGCTTCAGGTTTATGTGGTCAGTTAAACACAAATAAACATTACTTTATGACGGAGAATAAACTGAAACCACAGGCTTCTATTGAAATAGATATTTTTAGTGTTCGCTTTAAACACACACGCATTACATATATCATGATAAGCTGCACGTATAACCCAAAATGCCGCCAAAGATAACATACACAAATAAATTTGCCAAGGCAGACACAACAACGGCACGCTCTCTGCCCTCACCTCTCTTCCACACTCCCACTCTTTCTACCTTACGCTTTGTTCCACACACTGATAATGCCGACGCTATCCTACGCACGCACCTAACACCCCCACATGTGTGCACTCTCTCTCTCTCTTCACGCTCTCACTTTCAATTCGCCATTATCATGGTTGCTCTTGTTGTGGTAGTTGTTGTTGTTGTTGCGGCCGCGCTTGATCTGTGTGTTCGCTCTTGATGCGAATTTCGTTTCATTACAGTTTGAGCCGTGCAGGCGTCAACGTCGTCTGTTCGCATATTTCGGCCGACAGGTGTCGTCGCGTGCATGTGAAAATTAACGCCCTAGCAGACGAATTTCAATTCCAAAATAAAAAAAAAATTGTGTTAACTGTGCAAAAAAAAAGGCAAAAAAAAAATATAAGCCTAACGCAAATTTTAATGTGGTTTTTGTGGTGCTATAAATAGAAATTAAAGTATATATTGTACGTATCAAATTTGTGATTTCTTTTCAACAACAATTTATTAAGGAAAATGAAAAAATTTTCCACACGCGCGAGTGGTTCTATTTTTACGTTCTGCACTGTCGTTCAAGCATATCTATAGATTAATTTGTTTATAAATTTGGAGCAAACGAACTCTTAGTTAAGGCCCGGCAAACAGCAAACAGCAAATAGTAAATGAAAAGAAATAAACACTGAGAAAGTCAGTCACGTCTGATAAGATTCAAAACTCTGAAACTCTGGGGGCTGGTGTTTGTCCGAGAGTTCGAAAATAGAAAAACGAAAGAAACCAAAACAAATAAACCGGCTACTAAAATATTCCATTTGCTAATAATAAAGATGTGGAACTCTACCTACATAGCATATAGATATTCTCCCGTGATATCCGAGTCCAACTCCAACCAAGTCAAGTGATTTGTTAGCAAATAATAATAATTATGAATGGAATTCATTTAGCGAGTGATTATTTGGGAGCTTGGCACCAAAAATACGACAATTTGCACCGAGTCTAAATAGAAAATTTCGACGCGTCATTTCGACTCGTAGAGTTCCCGAAAATTAATGCTAATTCCAGTCAGACTGCTAGAGCTTTATTTCTTCAACAATTCAATGCAAATTATCATAAACTGGGCCTTGAAAAAAGGCAAACACACTTTACAGTTATGCGTTGTTTATTATTTTATTTAAATTTGTAGTAAATACTTGATGGAAAATTGAAATTGAATGCACTATGTATAATGAGTCTCGAGTCGCTCATTAAGTGTAATTTGTGAGCTTTTGTTCGACAACTAATAGAGGTAGTAGGGATCCATTATTACGGATGATTTCATTGTAATACAATTCAATTTATTACATTTTAATTACATTATTACGTTTTGTATTTAACAATATTTGATGGGTGAAAGTGCCTAAAGAATGTGAATCTTCTCTGTATTGATAAGGGCGCAGACCTCACGTCGCTTCAGCTGAAATTGCGAATATAAATCATTTCAAATGTGTTTTACGCGCCGACAGCTGTTCATATAAGTAATAATAAAAAGAAAAACAATTGCAGTAAAAAATGCAATATTAAGAACTGTAAAAATGTGAGCTGGGAAAGTTGATAATAGCAGTCGTAAACACACATATGGAAACTAGAAAAAACAAAGATTATATGGCTTACATATATGTATTTTAGTGAATTATTATATTAATTTATCATGTGTTAATCAACTCGTAATCTGTAATCTGTCTGCCTTGATTGACACTTCACTTTGTCAATTGGATCAATAAAAAACAAGTCAGTGCATCCACTTGATCAATGCGTCTGTAAGGCTCAACGACTTGTCATTATTTATTTGTATAAGTAACCTTTTTTATCTGTCTTGTTTTGCTGTATAAATATTTAAATATATTTCTGTATCTTTTGGTCATCAATGCGGCCGTTCGATGCTTGCATACAAATTGGCAAAAACAAAAAAAAAGATTGATATTTTGAAATGTGTTTTGCGACTGGCTCTGGTCCCTGGCCCGCTTGCCCATAGACATTAATTTAATTGAACAAATTACACTCCCACCACCTCGACTGCCGCTCACCGGACTAGACGTAGTAGTAGCCTCTAATGTTTATTTCATTTTCATTATAATATTAGTATTTTATTTCGCAGACACGTTGACAAGGTCGAGTTGTATACTCCGTTGGAATATACGATTGATGGGTATTTATATGTTAGGATTTTCGGTCAACTGTTTTGAAATTCTGGCTACAATCACTGAAAACCTCACTCAATATGCATAAAAGAGTATTTGGTGTGCTGAAAATAGTAGAACAGTTGACTACATAGTTTTAACTAACTGTGATAACTCTTATCTCTTGTCGATAGGTTTAGTTTAAGGTCAGCTTTATGGGCATAGATAGTTTCTTTAGAGATACTTCTTTCTCTTATGTATCTTATGTATCTATAGTCCCTGCTTTATGGGCATAGATAGTTTCTTTAGAGATCATTCTCTCTCCTATGTATCTATAGTCTATAGCGATAACTCTACTGTTGCCAGTTTAGGTTTAAGCCCTACCTTATGGACATCGCTTCTGTAGAGATACTTCTTTCTCCTATGTATCTATAGTACAAAGAGATAACTCTACTGTTGCCAGCTTGAGTTTAAGCCCTACCTTATGGGCATAGTTTCTTTAGAGATACTTCTTTCTCCTATGTATCTATAGTACAAAGAGATAACTCTACTGTTGCCAGCTTAAGTTTAAGCCCTACCTTATGGACATCGCTTCTTTAGAGATACTTCTTTCTCCTATGTATCTATAGTACAAAGAGATAACTTTGCTGTTGCCAGCTCGAGTTTAAGCCCTATCTTATGGGTATAGTTTCTTTAGAGATCATTCTCTCTCCTATGTATCTATAGTCTACAGCGATAACTCTACTGTTGCCAGCTTGAGTTTAAGCCCTACCTTATACGCATCGCTTCTTTAGCGACTATTTTTTACCCCATCCCCAACTAAATGTCATCGAACTCAACCTTCAAGAGCCTCAATTGGGCTCAATCAAGCGTTACGACTTTAGCTACTAGTATTACGTCCATAGTCTACTATTATTGATCTACTCAGCATAGCATTAGCTACTACTATGAGTATTAACTTTTGTTATCACTCACCCACCCACTCCAGCGTTACAGTTTAGCACAATACTTGCCTCCCCCTCCTCCTCCCCCCTCTGTCACACCACCCACCCAACGGGCGGCTCCAACTAAGCTTAATTCAATGAAAATGAAATCAAATTGAGGAAATGAACGTTTAGCATCTGGCAAAGTGGTCTATAGTAGCAGCATTCTGAGTGAGAAGGGCGGGTCTACGGCTTGCTACACATGTCAACTTGTGACTGACTACGATTTTTATTAACTTACACCTTCTTTTTTCTCTTTGGGGTGTATTTAACACATTTTAAATTCAACTTCGTCTAGTATTAGATGTGAATCGTATAGCTCCCACCACGTGGCTTAGTTTATAATGCAATCAGCGCCTTTGGCTACTCGACTCGTGCAATTGTTGGGAGAGTTTCGCTGAGATCTATGGGTATTACGTGGGCTGATAGTACACACCCACCAACCCAGCTTGGCATGCATAATTGATGGCAGATATTGATCTGAAAATGGAACGAGATGTGGCAGAGAATTTTGATGCTTTAATTGAGATCAGTTCTATAAATAATGAGTGATAGTTGACTGGGGACTAAGTAGTAGTAGATCTTTAGGTAAAACAGTATATTCCTAAGAGTATTTTACTGCATTTCTCTACTCGGAATGGGCTATACCTCATAGCCATACCTTCAAGCTATATCCATGCTAACTACCCTTTTTTTAATGCCTGATTCTAAGTACTTCCTTCCACGTATTTCTATACCCTTTAAGGTCAAAGAATTCCGTTTGATTATACAGCGCCCCTCATAAACATTTAGGCCTAAATCTACCCAATAGTCCAATGTTCTATAAATAATGAGTGACAGTTGACTGGGGACTAAGTAGAATGAGATCGGTAGATATAGCCCTATATGCCTTTACTTCTATAAGAGTAAGTCACTGGATTTCTCTACTAGGAATGAGCTATACCTCATATCCATACCTTCAAGCTCTACCCTTTCTTAATACCTAATGCTTAGTACATTCTAACTTCCACATTTTAACTACCTAATTCTCAGTACTTCCTTCAACTATACCACGTATTTCTATACCCTTTAAGGTCAAAGAATTCCGTTTTATTGTATAGCACACTTCATTAATATTTAGACCTATAGTCCATCATATCTAAACGATCGTTTCATGGTTTATCCGCACAATTAAAATCGCTTGTAATTACGTGTAATGCGAGTCCATGCTGTAAAAGGGCCTAACCTTGGCGTTTGTCACGTCTCGTTACGTCAATGTCAGGTAGTTTCGATCGCTTTGAATTGTATTGGTTGCGTTTTACTATATATACTATATACTCATTATTAAATGTTCATCTTCATTTGCATGCCATAGAGGCTAGCCCAACTGAATGAATAGCTGCTTGAGCCCAGTGGAACAGTTGCATTTTCAACCTGCCTTAGGTCTATAATTATCTATACCTACCATACCTATAAATGCTAATTGAACTTGACATCAATTGAGGCTAATTGTGCCGGGTTCAAATCGCTTTTAGCCTGCAAACTTTTTGACCAATCTATTAGCAGTTGCTTAGTATAAACAGACTGCTTAGTACTCGTCTAATTACAAGTATCTAGTTAATCAACACTCTGCTAATTACATCGACTATATTCTCTCGTCAATTGGTAGTACCAATAGTCAAAAGTTCGTCTGGTTGAAGCCAATTACAAACTCAATTCGAGTTGCACCCATATTGAAATAACCAATTCACATTCACTCGTATCTCTCTCTCGATTGCAGCTCGTAAAGATGCCCATCAAGGAGGTCCTACAGCGATGTCGGCCCGTACCACTGTACGTGGTCTTGGTGCTATCCGTGTGCTACTTCATCATCCAGATGGTATTTAGTCATTTGACGCACGCCCTGACGCTACTCATGGCTTCCTATCACATGTTGTGCAACATCTTGGCACTGGCCGGTTGCATATTAACAATTAAGGTAAGTGGATCAACACACACCGATTCGACTCAATTCGATTCGATTTGACTGATAAGCTAAGCGGAATTTGCACCACAAACCCCAAGAAACGAAACCAGCAGCTGCAAGTGCATTGAACTGCATATTAATTTGGCTTTTAGTCTGTTTAGTTTTATTGATCTTAAAACTGGTTTCATTTTGGGCTTGACTGCAGTCTCGAATATCTTTTGATTTATGTGAATATTTGGAATTTTAGCAGAGCGTTAAGAAAGGGTAGCAGGAAACAATTTTGAAGTTCAAGCGGATATTCAAAATAATTTTTAAATGCCTTAACATGGCAAAGGGGTGATACTATAGGCTGCATCCGACTGTAACCTAGCCGATTGACTTCAATTTGTTGTAGTAAATCAAATTGTTTTATTACTAGAATATTACTAGAATTTTCCTATAATTATTATTATATATATTAGCCAAGAGTTCTCTAGTTTAACTCATTTTGGGCTTGACTGCAGTCTCGAATATCTTTTGATTTATGTGAATATTTGGAACTTTAGCAGGTCGTGGAGAAAGGAAAGGAAAGGAGGAAACAATTTTGAAGTTCAAGCGGATATTCAATATAAATCTTAAATTCCTTAACATGCCAAAGGTCTGCTCTAGGTTCGACTGTAGGTCCGACTGTAGCCTATCCGATTGACTTCAATTTGTTGTAGTAAATCAAATTGTTTTATTACTCGAATTTTTCTATAACTATTATTATATATATGAGTCAAGAGTTCTCTAGTTCCACTTGATTTTTTATGCCAAATTTTTATCTCTATTATAGCACATGATTTATCTCATAATACTTCTCAAGTTCGTTCCAAATGACTTATCTTTTTGCCTAATATATTACTATACTATTTACTCCCACGTGGAGCCCATAATCGTATGTGTTTTTGCACAGTGTACGTAACACTGAGCCCTCTTCGGTGTGGTCAGGGTTTTGTCGCACCTGTAGGCTTTTTTGTTATCTAAAAAATAGTTGCTTTAATTACACCCACACAGTCAGTCAGTCGGTGCGAAGATAGCAACAGTTGTTAACAGCTTGTTTAGTAAATTGTGCGAAAAAAAAGTGAACTGACAAAGTAATTAAGATGTGTCTGACAGGGATTATGATAACGCTCTGCTGATAAGAGAAAACGAAACCACACTGATAAGCCTAGTTAATACAATAGTATTTAGTAATACCTAATATCACATTATAATGCAGTTAAGAACTTGTTTACGGTGTGGTTATAAATGTAACCTCAGCTGACCCACTTAACCCATAACTGGAACTGGACTCACATACATACTTATTCTGGTTTCCCATGCCCACTCAAGGTGAAAACTCTAATAAAAATAAATATTTTTGTGTATTTTTTTATGCAAACTTATGAATAAATCAAAGCATTGGCAATTCGCGTGAGGTTCGGCTGTAATTTGAGGGGGAACGGGATGGGATGACGGGCAAGCGTGCCAAGCACGTTTCGCCAAACCAGAAAGCCACAAAAAATAATGGCAAAATTGGAAATATATATATACTATATACCGTATACCACTTGTAGAGCCTACACACAGTTTTATTCGTGGCCAGAAACCACGCAACGGACTAGATATCGAGAGTTTTGCTACTCATTTCGTGTGACAAGTGAGTGAAACGAATGAATTATATAACGCACAGCTTGTGGAGTGTGGCACGGACAGCGGGACAGTGGACGGCGGGATTAAGTTAAGCGAAGCGTTTAAATTGTTGGCAGCAATTTTGGTGACAGGTTTCTGAACGGGGTAGCACCGTCATTGTGGTCAGATGCCCAATCAACTGAGGGGGAACAGCCAGAGCTTGAGTTAAAATTTACATTGCGTTTGATACAATATATATAGTATAAGACAATCTATTTGTATAATATAATAACATTTTAAACTGACTCAGTGTCCTAAGTGTAAGATCTGCGTTCCATGTTCTTGATACAGCTTGATTCCCGCAACTCTTGGTCGCTTCTTCCGCTGCTATAAAAAGAGCTTTAAGTCGAAAGCTCACATCATAGATATTCCACTATATTATAACTCTCAACTCTCTCGAGACGAAGAAGAGGAGGAAACAGTCCATCACCTCCTCTGCTCTTGTCTTGCCCTATGTAGAAACAGGTTTTCTCACCTGGGGCCTACAATCTGATAGACCTGACGGACCTTGCTCCAATAAAGCTAAGGAATCTGAGACGGTTCATAAAAGCCTCAGGCTGGTTCTAAAGCGAAGTAGTTGGGAATTATAAAACCTGCCCATGCGGTACCACAATGGGCCTCTTTTGGCCTAAGTGAGCTGAGGTCTATTCCTCAGCTACCGCCTAACCTAAACCTAAACCTATAACTCTCAACTAATGATTCCACATCTTCCTCTTCTCCTCTCTACAGCACAGCAAACAGCATGTTAAAGATCCACCTCTGCCACCTGCTATACCACCACTACAAACCAATGGCTCTACAGAGGATAAGATTGCCGTGGTGCTCACGCTCTCCGAGACGGAGGAACAGCAGCTGGCCAAGCGTGCATCGCGTGAGCAAAAGCTGCGCAATACCTTCGGCTGGGCCAGGATTGACATCTTGACCATGCTGATAGTGTTCATCATTTTGGCCTCGTTATCCTTCTCGCTGGTGGTGGAGGCGCTGCAGACGCTGGTGCACATCTCGCATCAGGATACCATGCATCTACCCATACCGGTGATGATGTTGGGCTGTGTGGGTTTGATACTGAACGGATTGACGTACTTGCTGATCGGTGGCTACACTCTGCATCAGGGTAGCTTTCTGCATTTGACACCAGGCGGCAGTGTTGTGCTGGAACGTTCCATTTCCAGTCACTCCGATTTGGCACTGAAGCCCATGGAGCGTTCGTTGAGCAAATCCCGTGATCGTCAGCTACGCGAGGAGCTGGAAGCGGAGGGTAGCAATGTATACTTTGCCATCAGGCGACAGGGTGCCGTGGAGATGCTGCGCGATGTGTCGAGCACCCTGTTTGTCATTGTATGTGCAGCCATAGTGTATGTGGCGGAGGATGAGGACCACACGGCCAAGTTTATTGATCCCGTCTTGTCCATATTCTCCTGTGTGCTCTTGGTCTCATTGAGCTTCCCCTACAGTGAGTAACATGATGAATATTTCACAACAGTTTTATAACAATTTCCTTTTCCCTTCTGCAGTGAAAGAATCCTGCCTCATACTGCTGCAGACGATACCCGGCTCTATTGATCTGGAGATATTTGAGCGTACACTGGTCAGCAAGTTTCCGGAAATAATCAGCTACCATGATCTGCACATCTGGCAGCTGGCGGCGCACAGTTACGTCGCCACCATTCACATACAGTTCCAGAATCCGAAACTCTATTTGAAGATTATCGAACAAGTGCGTGCACATTTCCATGAGCAGGGCATTACGGAGGTGACCATACAGCCGGAATTCTATCCGACCACAAATAAGAATCCATCCGCATCACTGGAATGCCTGATGCAGTGCCAGGCAGCCGAGTGTATTGAGAAGGTTTGCTGTCGCGATTCCCGCTCCGATTTGCGTGAGGTTAGCGGAAGCCCAGATGGCAGCAGCTGTAAGGCTTCACCCAAAGCCAAGTCATGCTCCGAACTAAGTGCAGTTGTGGTGGAAAAACCCAAGGAACTGAGCGTGGCACAGCTCATGCAAGGACAAGCGGAAAGCGAGGCGAAGCAGTCCCCTATGCCCGGTTCACCGTCCAGTTTATCACTGCCTGCTGTGGCTAATGGAGCACAGGTCGATCCATAGGGTTCAGTGAGCCACATCTAGAGAATTAAGACGGAGCGATTTTACGATTTTAGTTAGATTTTAATCAATTAATTAGCATTTAAGGACTTGAGCTGCACTTGTGCTATTGCGATTGGTATTCCGATGACAAACGTCTGGCTATCGATAGTAATCGATAATTATAGCATAATTGCGGTATTTGCCATACAAATTTGGGAGCTAACATTTTTTACATGAGACGCTTAATTAGTTCTAACTATAGTTACGTGTGATGAGTAAGACAAATCTGCATTGCTATTAAGTACATTTATTTACAAGTAAATTTAGCATTTGCTCTTTTAAATATTTATAAAATATAATATGTATAAATTTATTTAGGAGACTACGTCAAACAAGGTAAACAGTGGCACCTCGAATAGAGTCCACATTGCACAAAACCCCCCTCGTATACAATACACACACACAGTACACACAGCTAACTATCAGACAGGTCATTTTGATAAGGCCTTAACAATTAAGATGGGTGAGCCGCCGCTTATTCACGCTACTTTCCGCCCAGCAGATACTCCAGCGTAAAAAGTCGTATTATCAACGCCAAATTGTTAGTGGTCGCATAATCGATCACGCTCTCGTTATCGTGTTCTGTATGCCACACGCTGGGGAAGGGAATCGGTATCAGGTGGAGTATGGGAACCTTCCGGCGAAGAAATGGTATATGATCGTCTTCGACTAGTTGATTGGGCATCGCCTGTGGCTGAAAATAACGTGTCGGATCCCGTTTTACCATCCCGCTATTCACATATCGCTCTAGCAGATCCCTCTCTGAGAGAAGCATCTCGATTTCCGCCAAGCGCATATACCAGAGTTCCGTGTTGGAGAAGAAACTATAGAAGGCAGGATCTGGCGCACCGAGCAAATCTAGTAGCACCAGCATATCGATACGATCCAACTTGCTCTCCGTTTCCCAATGCTGCGCTAAATGCCGCGCTCCATAGATGGAATCTTTTGGACCCCATTCACCGAACGCTTCTTCACCATCGAAAAAGAGTAACATGAGGCTCAGTTTGCTGGACTTCGCCGGCTGCAATTGCTGCTGCAACACTTTGGCAAGATTCAGTAACATGGCACACGGTACGGCCGAGTCGGTGGCAGCGACAAATTCCATACCAGGCATATATTTACTGTCGTAGTGACAGGCTAAAACTAGATACCGTTCTGCCTTGGGATTCAGTGTGGCAATGATATTATGAAAATGCAGTTCTCCCTTAATTGGCGCATGGTCGTGAAAGCTATTTAGTTCCACATGCCAGTCCAGATCCCGCAGGCTTTCTACAATATAATTCCGAACTATCGTGTGATTGGGCGTCCCCACGACGCGAGGTACTAAGATTTTTTGTACAACCTCACGCAGGTGTTGCTTATCCGATAGGTTACTGTACTCCAGAAATTGGGATTCCGATAGCTGGCTCGGGTTGTATATCGTCTGCAAGTATAAAAGAAATTAACATATTGTTTGTCTTTGCTATTGTTTATATGATTTTTAAACAGCTGCTACCTGTTTGCGGCCCACCAAATACTCAGTTGATGCTGAAGCTCCTTTGGCCAATGTGGCTATTAAAGCCATATGCACAATATATTGTGAAAATATATGAAATTGCGGCCTCCACATGTTGTATTTTAGTTTTTCTGCTACGTGTTCAAATTTAGATATTTTCCTAACGTTCTGCGTTCACAGTTGAACTATTCTTACAGGTGGTTGCAGATGCTATTTGGATTTGACACGCTGTATCAGGCACACTTAAGTGCGTATGTGGATGGTCTCTATTGCAGCGTAACGAAGTAGATTGCCCCAGTACCATATTAACACTAAACTACTAAACCATTGTTGATAAAAATAACGTAACTAAACGTCGAATAAAACCGACACAACAAAAAGACAACACAGCGGCGTTGCCATACTGTTGCCACACTATCAACAAGAACCCAATAAGCCAGGGCTGGCAGTTAGAGATACTCAAATGAACTAAAAATTCATTTAAAAAAGAAACTTTTATTTAAAATATAAAGACATACTTTTCAGGAATTCTTTGATATTTTTAAACTCTATATAAAAAAGCCCCAAACACACAAAAAAATGGTTCTTTTGCGCCAATTTAGAAATAACTCCAGAATTGATGATAAAACACCAATTGTGGCAACCGTGCATTAGTCGTACCTCTCACAATAACAACAAAACCGTTTTTCAAAGAATTTATACAGATTTTAACTAAAATATAACAATTTCTAAGCATTCATGTCGACTTACCAAGTCTTGAGGTTCAAAGCAGACACCCAAGTTGTAAATTTTTTGCTGTGGCATAAAATGTTTAATAACGCTCGTCCAATTGTAATTACGCACAAGATTCACCCCCAAACCAAGTAATCGACGCATTTTGCTTTTCTCTATATTTTATACACAACTAAATGACGTACAGATCCAGCTACAACAATTACAATATGTTGTGATTGTTGTGTTATCGAGAATTATGTAACGAACACTGATTACAGCGCGGAGCACACGAGCACATACTACATGCGTACGAATATATGGGACAACTTTCACTCGTTTACAAGCAGGTAAACAATATATTTGTAATTGTAATTAGTTTACTTATCGCTAAGCTTAGGTCAATCAAACGTAGCGTAAATAGAAGAGAACTATTTGGAAATGGTATATGGTTGTAGTTGCAGTCACAATTGCACCTTCGTTAGTCCTGCTTTGACTGCGCAGTCTTTTTAGCATTTGATCCGCCGAAGTACGCCCGATATATATACAGCGCCAATGCAACGTGCAGCCCTGCCACTGCGCCCACGGCAGAGTAGATATTCACTTTCATCTCGGACATATCGAAGAATTGGTCCAGTACAAATGATTTCAGTGCAAAGAACGACGCTACGGGCAGGAATACAATGAGCGAGCAATAAAACAGAACCACCTTAAAGGCACTGTAGTCCTGTGAGTCCTGTAAGAAAAAGTGGAAAACGTCACGGTAAACACAACCGGCAAATTAAGTGGGTCACAGTTGTTTTTCATGTTATTTGCATTACCTCTGAGCGCTGCTTAGCAAGTTTGATATTGGCATCGACGCCGCCATTGCCCTTCTTCGTTTTAGCAGTCATATTGATAGTAATACTTTAGAAAATGAAATGCTGATATTTTTAATATTTTGCTACTGTTTTTGACGTGCCTAATATCACATGATATTACAACAACAGAAAGCGATAGTCACCCCCTAAACAATCGACTAGATTTAACAGTCTGGCAACGACAAATCCAATGCCATATCGATACTCAAATTGGCATCGATAACATTGTATATTTATTTTTAACATTTGGCGTCAGCGTCAATTTGTTGTTGTTCCGCGCCGTGCGTTGTTGTTGCCGATACTGCCGCTGCTCACTGTGTGCGCGCGCGCGTGTTAATTAAATTCATTTTACCATTTTCCATTTTGTTGCTATTTTTTTGTCGAAGTAATTAACTGAAAAAAGTAGCAGTTGCAGTCGGACATTCGCCGCCGGCAAAGCCGCACGTACAGTCGAATAACGGGCAGCGTCCAATTCACAACTCACAATACACATTAGTTGTGTATCTGTCTTTTGAATCAACTGCTGGTTCGCTCGCTCGCGTGTTACGATTTCTTTTCAAAAATATATTCTTGGTAAATTTCCACTACGCAATGGTCTTGACTAATTTCGAGTGCTGGGCACATGGCGATGCGGCACCCGGTCCGGTTGTCAATTTCGAAACTCAACGTAGTTCTGCCGTGGTGGATCCATTCAATGCACGTGTCGTTTCCCACATAGCATCCGCCTCCAACGGATATTACGGCTATGCCATGGTAAATAACAACAATAATGACAACAGCACCTGTAACAACAACAACAACAACAACCACCACAGTACAGTACAGGCAATGCAGGTTAGCAGCGCTGCCGACGTCGACGCCGCTGTGCGCTGCAAGAAACGCTGCTTTGGAAGGGGAGACGACCACGGGCAGATGGACAACCTGACGGCGGTAAAGCGTTGCCGCTTCGACGATGCCGATCTGATGGCACAGTATTGTAACGGTAATTATGCGCATCAACTTAAATTGAAGACTAAATTTAAATTTAATGTGCGGCCTTGACTTTTTCACACTGTAGGCTTTTTTTTAATTGCCTCCGACGGTTGGGGAAAATTTCGTAAATTGTGTTACAAAATCGAAATTCGGCAACGAATGTGGTAGTATTTTTTTCAACTGTATTTCGGGTTATCCTTATAAGAATTTTGAAGGGGAATAACAGTGTGACTGCTTACTAGTAGTACCGTTAGTTGGTATGGAATAGGAGCAAAGCGGAATATTAAAATATGCACAAACTTGTATGTGTGTGCGTGTGTGTGTGTGTGCGTGTGTGTTATAACTGTGCAACGAGCTGCTTTAATTTACATACGAACTAGATAAATATGGTAATCGCCAGAAACTTGACTGATAAAATCCATAAATTAGCTGCACTTGCACACTCACACATACATATGTGTGTGTGTGTGTGTGTGTTAGTATGTGTGTTTATGAGCCAAACCTATTCAAGTCAAAAGCACCTCTCACCTCTGCTGCGATAAGCTCTAGGGCAGCGGAAGCAGCGCCAGTCGTAGTTGCCATCCTCGAGCTCAGTTATCACTAGCCAAGCGACCCCTTGACACGGCAGAGAGTGTAATTAAAAATAATAAATGTATTATATTGAAAATAATCTGTACTATCTCTAACATTTGTAGTATCGCATGACTGACTGGCTGAACACATAGTATTAACATTATTGGTACAGTCGTTTTTAAAAACTTTCCGTTTATCGTTGGCTGACCTCATGCCAGCCGCAGCGCAGCAGAGTAGTCGCTGGCCATATACCCTGTAAAAAATATATACTATGTATATGAAATATTTTATCTATATTTATAAAAGTAAATAGAGCTTAGTATATTCTATTTATAAACTTTTTTATATACGCCATTGCCATCTGCTTATTACTTCAGCGTATACAACCCCCTCGCGGCAATCAATCAATATTTTTTTTTATAATTCCTTTTATTTGTGTTTCGCTTTTCTAGAATTTATACTTTATGGCGCAACTTGTCAGTCCGTCCGCTAAGCGCTTTCCGCCAAATAGACAGTCTTAGCGTTCGCATGTTATCGCTGACAGCAGCGCAAACACAAACACAATCAAACAATAACAACAACAACAAAAACAACAACAAACACCTTTAACACCGCGTCGAACGATAACCGATGACTGCGCTGTCGACGTCGCTGTCGCTGTCAACGCTGACGTCGCGCTGACTCGCTTGCATTTTTACCGGCTATTAATAAACTATACGGTAATTGGGGCACTGTCAACGCTGCCAGCGACGCGACGCTGACGCTGGCGTTGACAGCGACGCCGACGTCGAAGTTGCCGTCAGCATTTGCTTTTGGAATTATCGCAATTGCCAAAAACGCAATTTTTACAATAATTAAACGAGTTCAACTGAAATAAATTATTGTGTATAGGGTATAGTGACTAACAGATACCCTATAATGAACAGTTACTAATATATATTTGTATATTTTACAGATTTCTTCTCATTACCTGCAATACAAGTGATTGGCACTCAGGCCTGCCTAATGGATTACGAGCATGATGCGGAGCAGCAGCAACAGCAACAACAACAAGCGCAGCAGCAGCCGCAGCAACAGTTGCAGCAACATCATCTGCCGCAGCAGCATCCACGCATTTATCAACATTATCAAGGTCATTTGCATCGCACTAGCCGTGATGTGAGTCGTTGCATGATGTCGCACATGATCTAAAGAATATGCATATAGCCCATATGCGTATAAATGTACTTAAATATGTGTGTATACAGCACACACTCACATCTACACACTCACTCACACTCACACACACATGCAACAGTTCACCGACACGTCGAAAAGAAAGAAAATTTTCCATTTGGTCTATAGAAAGAGTATTTAAATTGTACATACAAACATTTATATTATTAGTCAGACTCAAACACACACGCACACACACACACACACACACACATCCAGTTGAACGTGCCAACGTTACGTATACGTAATGAGCAAAGTAAAACGAAGATGAAGCATAAGCAATATACACAAAAGAAAGAAACCAAAGCAATTGTTAAAAATATCCACACTTGAATTGGCAAACACTCATCCAATCAGTCAGTCAATCAACCAAACAATATTACGAACTATATAGTATATGCGTGAAAATCAAAGTGAATTGTTGTAAATCGCCGCATTGTACAAATGAAATTAGAAGCAAAACAAAAAGTGAAAGAAAATTAACTAAGTATAAGAGTTAATTGTATTATAGCTGTTGCAACGATACAGTTTGAATCGATTATGTACTTAACACTTAACAAAATTGACATCAATTAATCAGTCAAGTGAAGCTAACATTTCAGCTAATCTCTAGTTAAGCTCTAACTTAGTCTTAAGCGTACAAATTGTGCAAACTCCATTACAAAGTGTTTTATAATGACTTAAGAGATCTATATCTATAGTACCCGATATCTTCTACATCTTCATATGTTCTTTAATGCCGTTGAAATGTATTAGATCAGAGTGTACATAAGAGTCATTGTTCTGTTTACCTAAGAGATCTTTGTATCTATCTATCCATACTAGTTGAGCATATACTCAGTGAATCCATTGAAATGTATCAGAGTGTTCTAATTGCCAAAGAAATCCATGATGTTTCCATCTAAACTAGTGGCAAGTATCTCGTTGATGCCATTTAAATGTATCTGATAGTTCTGTTTATACTTTCTCAGTTTATTATCTGAAATTCAGTTTATTATCTGTCAATTGACAGACATTTCCCTCCATTAACTATGGAAAATATTTTGAATCGATTGTTAAATAGATATTATTATTATCCTTGATGACAATCAACAACCCTTATTCTAATTTATCAAGCCCTATAAAAAATTCACCTTCTAAATTCCCAAATCCTTTCTTATTTTCTAGTCCTAAAAAGAAGTCGCCTTCTTTCTAAATTCCCAAATCCTTTCTTATTTTCTAGTCCTAAGAAGAAGTCTCCGTCTTTCTAGACCAATAAAGAATTCGGCAAAAGGTCCCTTAACCCGTTCTTGTATTCCTCCCTTCCTTTATCAATGTAACGCGTTTCTATTCTAATACTAGAAATAGTTCGTCGTCCAACCCATGTCAATTTGTGTATTTTCTCCAATCCAATGAATGAGTCGTTATTTGTGGATCTTCTCCAATCCAATGAAAGAATCGTTATTTGTGGAGCCCAAAGAAGAATTCTCCATATATTTTCTTACTTTATTGTGGATTACATTTCTTCTTTATCATTGAAAAAATCTCCCATAATTGATGCTTATCAAATCCTAGAAATTATTCTCCTTATTCTCGAAAGAACAGAAAACGTGCAACTGTTTCTTTCCAGTCCCAATAGAAATTAGAATTTCGTCAACGGTTGTTCTTCTTTCTAAGTGTTATTATATTTTCTAGACCATTATCATTAAACAAATACTGAGCTTGTGCTCAGTATCACTAATAGAGGTCTGAAGACTTAACAACAATAAAAAATCGAAAACTTTTATTCTAAATTCCTTTTTTCATTTAAATGATTTGAATATTATTTGAAAAATGTTAGCAGCATGAATTGAGTTAAGAAACGAAGTAATTTAACATATTTTACGATCGTTTCTATATAATTTAAATCCTGCTAAAAAATAGGTCAATTAATGTTACTATAAAACACTTTGTAATAGTTGAAAATTCTAATAAGATGCAATTGAAAATAGAAAACAAAATCAAACTTATAGAGAAATCTTTGCTCTCTTTTCTTTCTCGATCTGCACGTTATAGACGGAACACGACAGGCTCAGAAATTGAGAAAAGATATACTACTACAAGATGATAAATGTCATGCGAAAAGCAAACCTCAAGCTGTAGCTGAAGCTGAAGCAGAGGCTGAGGCTGATTTGTATATAGCCACACATGGCGGTTGCCTGCACCACTACTCTAGTTCCATTGCGACAGGCGCAGAAGAGTTTGATATCTAAGATCTTATATTTATATAGTACCAATGTATCTATTATTGTATCTCGCATTGTATAACTTAGCGTTTAAGTATTTAGCATTGTAAACCTCAGAACTTAACACAAAACCGGAATGTTGTACAAATTCCAACTGGTGCTTAGATTTGTAATGTATTTGAAGTGTAATAAAAGCTTTAAACCCCTGACGAGCTTTATGTATTTGTATGTACTTAATATAACCATTCAAAGCGAGTAAGTCAGGATATTATGATTATGATTCATGTAAATGGAAATTTTGATATTTGAGCGCAGACCCCATAAAGTATATGTATTCGCCATATCCTTATCCGTTGTTAAAGCAGCAGCATAATGTAAATCAAATATTAAATTGAAATTCACAAAAATGTGTTTAAAGTTAAACGGTTAACGATTTGAATTTAAATTTAACCGCGTAGAGTATAAAAATTATGAAGCATACTTTTGGTTGCACTCAGAAATTCGTGAAATTTGAGATTCACAATTTAAATTTAACCGCGCAAAGTATAAAAAGTGTGTAGCATACTTTTGGTTGCACTCAGAAATTAGATTCACCTGCTGCTAATTGCTGCTCGCCTGTTACTTCAGCGGTTTGCTGCTTAGGAATTTGGGTGAAATGGACACAAATTTAAAGCTACAACAACAACAACAACTACAGAAAAACCACGGATTGATATTCATGACTGCAGTTTTTTATTAAATTTTCAAGTAAAATATTTGCAGGGTAAGGGTCGCATTATTAGGACTAAAAATGCAAAAACAGCCGTATCCTGGCCATTTAAGGAGCTAGGACGATGTCCTTTTGCACACATGGACAGCTTGCATCCTAGAAACTGTGATCGAAAGGACGAAGGTCCTTCAGAGAGCCGAGTTAAAAGGACTTTTTTGTTTAATAACTCATAACTCAGCCATGTCCTGTTTGATCCTGACGATCGGAGTTAGCAAGGATTTTCGAAATTTAACTAAAATTTTCATTTTTTTGGATGCGTTTTCATTGCATACTTTCGGGGGCAGCATATATATTTTTACTAAAAACACAAAAACAGCCGTATCCTGGCCAAATGAGAAGCTTGAGTGATGTCCTTTTGCAGAAAGATGTACCTTGTGTCCTAGAATCATAATCGTCATAGGACGAAGGTCCTTTAGACACTCGAGTTAACAGGACTTTATTTTGTATAGAGAAAAGTCCTTATAACTCATCCTTTACTTTGCTGGAATACAACCAAATCTACAATTAATTAATTAATTAGCAATATATTTTATATAAAACAAATTACTTTCATTATTAAAGTAAAGTAAAATAAAGTATTTTATATATAATTTACTATTACTATTTTACTATTTAGTCTGAATTAGGACTTCTAAGGCGGCGGTGTGGTGCCACTGCGTTTCTGCGGAGTGGCGCCTGCTTTCGATCCTGATCCAATAGCAGATTCCAAGCTTTTTATCTTTATTTCAGGCTTGTTGTTCTGTATACCCTTTAAATGCTGCAAAATACTAGTTGTTGTCGACCAGCTTCCTCTTTTTGAGTGTATCTTTAGTTGCCGAGTTTCTGTTGATTTTTCTGCTCCACATTAATGTAATTCTCCTGCACATCCTTAACCATCAGGTCGACCAGATTGTTTAGATCGTATTTGTGCTTCCAGTTCCAATCACGTCTCGCTTCGGTATCATCAAACACCTGGGGCCAGGAGTCTGCTATCTGTTGGCGACTATCCGGCTGATAGGTGACATGCAGGTGTGGCACATGTTTGCTCAGCTCATCGACCAGCTCCTCGGGCGTAAAGGACATGGCAGTCACATTGTAGACACGACGCTTCAGCTGTTCACTGGGAGCACGCATGAACTCGAACAGGGCACTAGAAGGAGTAGAATAAATGTTATATCATGTGACTCTAAAGAGATCTCTTTCAGCTTACCGCAGACAATCCTCAATGTACATCATGGGCAGGCGTGTGTCTGGCTTCAGGTAGCAGGTGTGCTTGCCGTGACGCAGTGCATCGTGGAAAATGGAAACAGCATAGTCTATAAAGTAAGCAGAGTTAGATGAGTTCAAATGGGCCTAGTTTAATACCACTTACTAAAATAGTAAAATGACTAAATAACTTAATGCATGACCTGATTAAGAAAGAGGCAAACTTAGTAGCATCTTTGTCATGGCATTGGTTACTTTAAGCTGTCAGTAATTGCCTAATAGACGGCATAGATAGTTTGCTGGAGAAAGTATCTGTGAGATACTTTTTGCATTAGCTCTTATTATAATCTATCGTGTTTTCGAGATAGTTTGTGTATTAGCTACTATTACTATGATAGTGTCTAGTTTATTAATCATCCTATTTGCTCTTATCTTATCACTGCAACAGTCTTTCGTTTACCTGTAGTACCGCCACCTGGCGGATCACTGGAAATGACGCCCGGAAAGCGCAAGCATCTGAAGTCCAGGCCGAACTTGTGATAATAATATTCCCCAATTAGTTCCGCATGCACCTTGGAAACGCCATAAATAGTGCGAGGTCTTTGTATCTGCAGAGGGAAAAACCAACACACACTCAGTATCGAACAAACAGGAACGGTTGCGGGTCGTTCTAATTACCGTAATGTTGGGGGTGGGATTGCGGGGACTATCGGGCCCAAAGGCGCCAATAGTGCTGGGCACAAAGATGCGCAGCTTATACTGTTTGGCCAGCTCAATAACATTGTGCACGCCCTCGATGTTGACTCTACATATATAGAAAACGAATGAATGAAATCGAGATGCAAAAATAAACGTACTGCACAGATTACCTCACAGCCAGGGGCACATTCTGTTCCCCTACAGCGCTGAGCAGTGCCGAAAAGTGTATCAGCCAGTCGATGCGATGATCCACCACAATCTTCTGCAGACCCTTGAAGTCCAATATGTCCGCAAAGATATAGGGTCCATTCTCCAGCACTGCCTGACTGGGTTTTATGATATCCGAGAGGATGACGCTATCATTGCCGTACTGCGAACGCAACAGCTTAGCGCACTCGATGCCCAGCTGGCCGAGACCACCTGCAACATGGCCAAGAGGGTACACATGCGAAATGGGATGCTATTAATAGGAGACCCATTTCGGGTTGACTAACCTGTGATTAGAATTTTGGGAGGTCTATGCGTTGGCAACTGCTGATGCATCAGCCTCACCATGGGCATCTGCATCTGGCGCTGGCCAGCAATCAAAGTGGTCAGGCATTTGCGCCACATCTTTATCTTTAAGGATGATCAAGTCTATATGCTATATAGAACCGTTTTATAGGCGATGCGATGTGGCCGAGTTACAGATTTCAACTGATTTCAAAAGTAAGCAAATCAATTTTCATAAGCGTTGGAAATTTTCACTCGGCGATGCCCGAACCCGAGTTCGAATAGCGTACTACTAGACTAATATCGCGTGAGGAGCACATTCGTTTCCATTCGGCCACTTGGCAAACACTCAACTTTTTTAGTTCGTGGTTTTTTTGATTCATTATGAGACAATTGTTGTAGTTGTCACCATGGCAAAAAACTAAATAAAACATTTTTTGCCATTTTCTAATTCAATAAAAGCGAAAGCTAGTGGAGGCCCGCCAATTGACAATAACAACAGCAGCAGCAACAACAGGGCGGGTTTCCTTTGGGGGCATGCCTAGGCGAGATTATGCAAAGAGTGTGCGAATACAGGGTGCTTCTATTGAAGGCCAAACGACAGGCCCCTCTTGCGATCTGTTGGGAAAGAGATTTTGTTGGTAAGATATTTATATTGTATAGGTTTTAGTATAAAGACAAAATAGTAAATAAAATTAGATATTAATTTAGTAAAAAATATTGAAATATTTATATAATGTAGACACTAAAGTATAGAGCAAAATTGTTAATTAAAAATGTATTTAAGGGCATTAAAAATTATATTTATAGTGTCTTAGTTATAAGATCTGTTGGGAAAGAGATTTTGTTGTTAAAATATTTATATTATATAGATTTTAGTTATAAAGACTAAATAGTAAATAAAATTGGATATTAATTTAATAAAAAATATTAAAATATTTATATAATATAAACTCTAAATTATAGAGAAAAATTGTTAATTAAAAATGTATTTATGCGCATTAAAAAATATAATTATAGTCTCTTAGTTATAAGAATAAAATAGTAAATTAGAAGAGATTTTCTTAATATTTTATGGACCTTCATCAGAAAGGAAAATGTTAAAAAAAATATATTTTTTTTGGCTTTAAAAGATAAAGTATCTATATCTTATAGCCTCTCAGTTATAGACCCCCTATGCAGCATAACTACGTCACTGTTTTAGTTCTAGCTAGCGGCTCTTACAGCATAGTACGTTGTTCATATTCACTCGTGAAAATTGAAATGAAATTAAATTAACCTTGATAAAGAAATTTAAGAGATGAACGCATGGAAACGCGTTAATTAAATGAAATGAAAACTAACTAAGGGCAAGGGCGCAGCTCAAATAGAGAAACGTGTGTGCAAATCTGATAGCTCAATGAACTTGATTCCATAATGACAATTTGCAATGCGAGTAATGTATTCATATAAAGGTTATCAGCTGCTGTAAGCGAGTTAAAATAGAATTCAACTAATAGATAGTACTATTCGCATTTATGCAAAATATACTTTTACAGCCTTGAAGCATGTCTGACGTCTGAGCAGATTAATACACACAAAATAGAAATATTTTATGTGGAAAAACCTAAAAATATTTGGCGACACGAACTGCAACTGGCAGAACAGACGGACGAATAGACAGAGAGACAGACAGACAGACAGCTGGCAGTTATAATTATAAGTTTTTCTTCGCAATTTTCTTTTACTTTTACGCAAGAAAATTGTTTAAATGAAATATATTAGGGAAGTGTTATATAGTACCTATCTGTAGCATACCCATAGCCATGCCCATGCCCATGTTCAGCCGAGCGTTTCCCTACAAACTGGCGACGTTTTATGTAACTAAACATAAAAGAGACCCAAAATGATGATAAACAATAAAAATGCAGAAAAGAGACTACATAGTATTGTGAATCTTGCGCTTTATGAGGCCTTTAATTGAATTTAGCAAAAGTAAACTGAGCATAGAGAGTGACGGACTAGACAACGTTGGGAGTGTGATATATATCGTGTGATATCGTTTGGAGGAAATGAAAGTGAAACAAGGTACCAGACACCAGACACTGCTTCTGAATAGTATTGACTCTTGAAAGGAAAACTTTTCATAGAAAAATAATAGATAAAAAAGGATTATAGATTAAGTAATAAAACAGCTTAAAGGAGAAACAAATAACCAAGTTTAGAAGATATAATAGAAGTACTATATAGTTGATTAGAAGTAGATAGTTTAATAACTTAAAATATGCTTCAACTGCTTATGGTATACATCAATCCTTGTACTTTATTTTATATATCAGTCTGCTATAGTTGCTGAGATCTTATACAGAAAAATCGAAGGAAGATTATTAAAGATTATTGGGAGTGTGATATATATCGTGCGACATCAATTTGAGGAAATGAAAGCGAAACAAGGTACCAGACACCTGACAGTGCTTCTGAATAGTATTCACTCTTTATAGAAAAACTTTTCATAGAAAGATTATAGATTAAATAGCTTATATATTCAGTAATATAACTTAAAGAACAAACAAGTTTAGAAGATATATTAAACTTAAAATATGTTTCAACTACAGTATACAGCGATCCTTGTACTACATTTTATATATCAGTCTGCTATAGTTGCTGAGATCTTATACAGAACAAACGTAGGAAGATCATAAATATGTACATAAGTATATATTCTTTCTGACAACACAAATGTATACATATTCAGTTTATAGTTTACATATTTTGAAAGGAAGTTTCGTCAATACTTTAGCTGTATCTAAAGTCTGTGGTTAACTATCAATTGCTTTAATTGCAGCTTATATGAACGTGTAGTAATGTTATTAATTACATGTTGTACTCTTCGCCAAGAGAGATTGAAAATGTGCAAAAGGCGAGCTTACACTATTTGTCAAAACATTAGAGCCGTAAGTATTTTATGCGCAATTTATAGCATTATTATTTAGGCAATTACAATTGGGTTTTATTTCAGCTGTTGGCCTTCGCTTCTCAACCAGCAATTTCCTCACATAATTCGTTAATTTCACTTGCAATTTCAATATAAATTTGTGTGACAGATAAGTGTGTATCTCGGCATAAACAACCTCGCCCCCGACAGCATGACCAAGCATAGAGTCAAGATACAACTACGACCCCAGGCTGAGCATGGTCACAGTTCAGCTGGCGTCTACTTGCGATCCACAGAATGGCATCCACACTCTGTGACTCCGTTTTGGAGCAGGTGAGTGAGAATCAGCCAAGTGTGGCGTTTACTCCGATATTGCACAGTGGCAGGAAGCATCTCGCTTCTTGGCTCAACTCCCCCGCTCGCTCTCAAAAAAAAAAAAAAAACGAAACACACATTTTCATAGAAATCTTGAGTAATCGTTTTATGGCTGCCTCACATAACGTTAACGTTTGGCTAAAAAACAGTTTTAACTCGAATTCCAAACGCGACGGTTCGTAAAGTACAACATTCACGCGAAGCTGATGAAAATATAGATGCAATTTCTTAGTGCAATAATTAATTGAAAATTTGCAAGAAATTGAGCAAGAAAAGCAAAAGTGCGTTTGAAAGTGAAAGATTTTGATTGAGTGAAGTAAATGAATTGAAAATTTCAATAAAAGTGGTCAAGGAATTGAAGTTGATATTCATATGTTTAAATTATCTTTAAATAAATACTATACATAAAAAAGTATGCTATCGAATTGGTTCAGGTTGTCAGGATAAATACCTAAATATTTTGATAAAATTGCAATAAATATTTATACAAATTTATACTAAAATCCAGCATATTATTTAAAAAATTTTGTGCAAGTTTAAGTGCAAATAAAATATTACTTAAAATACGGATACACATAAACGGATATTCATATTCGCAGGAGCAGCAATTGGAGTAAGTTTTGGCAACATTTAATACTTATTTTAATGCATAGAAATTATAAATAAATATCAGTGAAATATTGGAAACATAAACATACTTTTAACTCTTTTAAGTACTCTCGCTTCTATATAAATTAAATGGTTAGTAACATATTATAAATAGTTTACTTGCACATATTGCTTACATTTTACTAAGAAGAAAAATTATAAATAAGTATTAGCAAGTTTAGTAGGAAACATAAACATATTTTTTCTATTCGAACGAGCAGCAATTGAAGTAAGTTTCAGCAATATTTAATACTTATTTAAATGACTAAAAATTATAAATAAATATCAGCGAAATATTGGAAACATAAACATACTTTTTCTATCATTTTATTTACAATACTATAAGTCCTCTCTTTTCTATATAAATTAAATTGTTAGTAACATATTATAAATAGTTTACTTGAACATATTGCTTACTTTTTACTATGAATAAAAATTATAAAAAAATATTAGCAAATTTAGTAGCTAACATAAACATACTTTTTCTATAATTTTTTTTACAATACAATAAGTACTTTGGCTTCTACATAAATCAAATTGTTAGTAATACATTTTTACTTGAACATATTACTTACTCTTTACTCGTCTGCTATCTTAAAGTCATCTTGCCAAATGAAAACCGTTGTGTTCAAAGAACTAACAGTTATTTAATTAGGAGAGACTCAATAGAAATCAGAGCAAACTCAGAGCCCAAGGCACTGGTGAAACTGTCGCCAGCATTACTGCCACACAACTCCCTCAAGTCACACTTAGTTGCGGCAGTGAATCCATTGGTAGCAGCTCATAGCTCTCGGAAATCTCATAGCTCTCGGCAGCAGCTGGAAGCCAAAAGAAAATTACAGACAATGGATGAAAACGACAATAATTTCAAGGTTCGTTTGATATAAACCCACAACGCGCATGCGTATATACCACTATACTAGACTATAGTAGAGTCGTCTCTGCCTCGGACCCCGCGGTACAGTCAGCACGTTTCACTCCCTGCCAACAACTTCTGTTATTTTTCTTTTTGTTGTTCGTTTTTTTGTTGTTAAATGATTACAAAATTTTTGTTGAAAAGCCATGTTACGCTTCTTGGCGCAAAAAGTTTCTTTTTTTTGGTGGCTTGATATTGCGCAGCTGCATTGAGGGACTAAGAGCTAAACCCAAACACAGTTAAGATCTGTTAGTATTGCCCTGTTTAGATGGAGTTTGAGAGCATTGTCTATCAAGTCTTTGGGGGATTGCACAAGTTCGACTCATTTAAGTGAATTGCGGCTAATTAGTTAGTATTTTTGATACCTCCCCCAAAAACCCCGAAAAACCACCACAGCCACAGTTTTAAAGATACAAATTGCTGCTTTGGCTTACAATAATCTTATGATAACCTATATCTGTGCTGTGACTTTTGACTCAATCGGATAATAAACACCAAAGATATTCGAGATTAAAGTTTCCGTACTAAAGATACAAATTTGTGCTTTGGCTTACAATAATCTTATGATAACCTATATCTGTGCTATGACTTTTGGCTCAATCGGATAATAAACACCGAAGATATTTGAGATTAAAGTTTAATGACTTTACGCTATGTTTATATATAAGATTTTCAATAACAAAAATTCGAGCTTTTCCAACGAAACTGTAAATTTAAGAAATATGCAAAATTTACTAATTTTATATATAATTATTTACCAAAGAGTGAACTATTTGGTGGGATTACACCTGGAAGTCGCTGAAGAAAGTCAAAATGGAGCAGATTGAAATTTCCTTTGAAACAAATATTACATTTCTCCTCAAATACTTTACTTATCTCTGACTAAATATGAATCATATTAATCTCAACGAGAATGCTATTGTTTAAGGTGCGATAAAGCTTGACAATTTGATTAACCAGCAGCTAGACATAACAATTAACCAACTCAATAGATTAGACAGCTGTTAATCTTATCAATTGACTATCTGAATAAAATGTAATATTACTTACTTCTGCAATATACATAACAATTTATTCAAACAAAACGCATTTAACGACCTTCGTATTTGTTGATTCGCTCAATGACCAAATCGTTGACGTACTCCTTCATGCTGTTGGCCACAATGAAGTCCAGATGATTGAAACTCAGCAGCGGCACACGATGATCCTCCACGAGATGGGTGAACTTGGAGACGAGCGTGTCCACATCCTTGGGACCACACAGGGCATCATTGTTGCTCGAATACAAATGGGTCTTGGCCGTAATCTTGCTTAGATCGTAATCTGGTGGCGTTGGCTGGCCATAGAGCTCATTGTTCTTCTTGGTGCCCCAATCGTACTGACGGAATTCTTTCGACTCCCACAACTGTAGGAAATGTATGCCCTGATTGCTGGACGAGCCACCCGGATGGGTTTCAATCATAATTTGCATGGAGGTCTAAACGAAATGCATGACTTTAGTTGTGGTATTTCTGTTTTCATCAATCCTTTCATCACTTACCAAATTGATGTTCTCATAGCCGCCGTTGGCAAACATAAGGAATCCGTTCTTGCACAAGGAAGGGGCGATACCACTTTGACCACAGGCATTGTCCCCCAGGCGATTGACTAGGTTATTGTGTGGTATCAGCTCCGTGTCGACCAACAATTGGTTCCACATGCCACCTGGTGTGCCCACCAATGGTCCGAGCAGTCTGAAGATACCGGATGAGCCATGCTCGAAGAAGGCACATGGAGCCAAGAGATGAGCGGATTTAATCAACTCATTGTACTCTGGCCTCTCAGACATGGCCACCATAAAGCCCGTTGTGGCCTGGGAATGGCCAGTATAATGAATTGCCTCCTCTCCAGTTTCCTCAATTATAAAGTCAATCATGGCAGGAATATCAATGGTACCAATCTCATGCCAGTCGAAATGCCAGAATCGATAGCTATTCAGCGAGATGAAATCGTTGGCCCTCGAGTAGATGTTACCACGAGCATTGCCCAGCCAGACATCGTAGCCGGCATCAGCCAGCAGATAGGCCAATGAGTTGTCCGGCCCAGAGCTAAGCCAACAGTCGGAATTGCTGAACAGACCGTGCAACAGCAGCACAGGTGAACGTCTCTCCTCAGCGTTGCGCAGTTTGTGGGAGTGTGGTATGCGGAAGAGGGTCAACACATAGCCATCCTCGGTGTGCACCTCATGCACCTCGGTTGGATACCCATGCGAGGCAATACGCTCATCCGTACGCAACATCTGGTGCAGGCAATACTGCGGATCCGCCGATGCCAATCCCAGTGCCAGACTCACCCCCAGCACAAGCAGTGGAATCATTTGCTTCGTTCCCATTGTAGACACAGCTGAAAGAACCTTTGCTTCAGCTCTGATAGCAGCCATGGCAGGTGTCTTCTTATATATGCCGAAGAGAGTGTCCAACTACTCAAGCTTATCGGTCCGAGAGCTTTTGATTTATTCCAGGTGTAACAGGTGTAGACTCGTCTTATCGTTAATTTAGGGTTGATTTGGTCAAAAGAGAAGCCATGGCTAAATATAAACAGCCAGCGGGGGGTCTAGTTTGGCCAGACATACTCCGATAGAGGATATCTCCGAGTTCTATAATGTAAAGGGAAATTTTGGTTATTGTTAAAGCATAAATATTGCATTTAATATTCTATATTAAGCAAAACCCCTGCGACTGTTTGTTTACGAATGAATGAAGAGAATTCTAGTGATTTACGATTAAAGTTAATATTAAAGCTTATCGATTGGCGTCAGCAGGAAATCACAGAAAATCACAATTATATTTATAGATTAAGTGAAAGTGCAATATAAATTATGATTCCACAAGTGTTTGCTGTGAAATGTACTTTGATTGGAATGAAAATAAAACAAATGTTCGCGGACAGAAGTGAATGAATGAAATGAATCTGAGGCAAATATATAAATATAAGAATATCTATAATAAAATTTGAAAAAAGTCAAATAAGACTCATAAAGTATAGCATAAAATTAAGGGAACAAATTGAGAAATTAAGTAATGATGAATAGAATTTGCTTAAACGAGCTTAACTTTAAGCTGTTATTAAATATAATAAGAGTTGGATATATTTAAGCAAATTTCATATCTCCATCATTTAAAGAATAAGTCAGAATAAGTATAAATCAGTATAAATATAGTATAAATTATGATATGAAATACGAATTTATAATAATATTTTTGTACTATTAATACAATAATATTAAATACAATAAGAGTTGGAAATATTTAAGCAAATTTCTTATATCCATCATTTAAAGAATAAGTCAGAAGAAATGCAAAATAATTGGGGGATTTTTGCTGGTACAGTACCATACTCCACGTTGAACAGAGCGAACGTATTATAAATTGCCCTGAAGACGATCTGCAGTGAAGCGATCGAAGTATATCGGCTATATATAAAAATAAAAACTAAGTTTTTTATTTTCAATCCTGTAATATGAACCTCGAGCTAGCAAAAATCCCCCAATTAACGATGGAAAGGTAAAAAAATCAAGAATATAAAATAGTATAAATATAGTATAATAAATTTATAATAATATCTTTATAATTGCTTGCTTATTTATAGTATTATAGTATTATATTACTATATCCATAGTTCATTCTATTATATTTTTATTAGCATAAAATTAAGGGAATAAATTGAAAAGGTAAATAATGATGAATTGAATTTAACCTTAAACTGTTATTAAATATAATAAGAGTTGGAAATATTTAAGCATATTTCATATCTCTATCATTTAAAGAATAAGTCAGAATAAATATAAAATAGTATAAATATAGTATGAATATAGTATAAATATAGTATGAATTATGATATGAAATATAAATTTATGATAATATCTTTATAATTCCTTGCTTATTTATACTATTTTATATTATATTTATATTATTATACCCATATTTTATATTGCACTTATATTTAGATAAAGTATACTTACACATTTCCACTTCCACTTCCATTCCTTTAGCTATGTGCCTGCTCTGCTGGCTGAGCATCTATTACCGCTTATCGATGAACTAGAGTGCACTCAGCATGCTCCTGTTGCCCCTCCTCTTGCTCTATGCCGCCTTCACGAGGCTGGTGCGGGCCGATAGCTGTCCCCCCTCGGAGGCCATACTGCCATGTCGCTGCACACTGCGCGGCAAGGAGATACAGATCTGGTAAGCTCAGCAGGCCACAATCTTGACCTTATCACACACTCATTGACAAGCGAATCCCTTCAGGTGCTCGCACAGCAATCTGCCTCAGATTATGGATGGTCTGAAGTCCGTGGAGCGTAATATAAAAACCCAAATCGATGAACTGGTGCTGGAGAACAATCAGCTGCCCGCACTGCCAGGACGTTTCTTTGGCAATCTGCAGATTGTGCGACTGATGCTGCGCTACAATAGCATCGAGCGTGTGTCCAATGGCTGGCTCAATGAGCTGGAGAACAGCCTGGTGGAGATCTTCATAGTGGAGCCACAGTTGCGCAGTATTCCGGCAGAGAGTCTGAACGGTATGATCAACATGCTGGCCATAACCATACAGAGCGATGAGCTGAAGCATCTGCCGGACTTCTCGGGTCTGCTGAGTCTCACCTACTTGAGTGTGGAGAGTGGATCCTTGACAGAATTGCAGTCGCACACCTTCCGGCACTTGCCCAAGTTGCAGCACATACACATCACGGGTGGCGCTGGTCTGACGCGGCTGGAGGCGGGTCTCTTTGATGGCCTGATCTCGCTGAAGAATCTGGATCTCAGTCGGAATGGTCTCAACTGGATACATCTGCGTGCTCTGACCAGATTACCCAATCTGCTCTCGCTGAAGCTATCGCACAATCAGATCAGTGATGTGGGCATGATTGGACGCATTGTCAAGGATTTGGAGCACCTAAAGAAACTGCGATTGGATCACAACATCATCAATGTCATCGAGGATGGTTCCTTTGTAGATTTGCCCAATCTCTCCGAGCTCCATCTCAATGATAATCGCATCACGGAGCTGCAGTACGGCGCCTTTCTGAGAACTTCCCAGTTGAAGACAATCTACTTGCACAATAATCTTATACGTCGGATACATCCGGAATCACTGCTCCAGGCATCCGGCAGTGGCGTGGAATCCGTGCACATCTACAATAATGAGATTGCCCACGTGGAAGCACTGCGCGCCCTCCTGGATGCTCTGCCTTCTCTCAGATTCCTCGACATGAGCGGGAATCTGTTGAGCGAACTGCCGTTTGGTGCACTGCGTGGCCATGGCACCCTGGAGCAGCTGCATCTCAATAACAATCAGTTGAGACTGATCGAACGGGATGCCCTGATGGCCATGCCCGCTCTACGGGAGCTACGCATTCGCAATAATAGCCTTAGCTCGGATTTGCCATTGCCCTTCTGGAATCTGCCGGGTCTCAAAGGTCTCGATCTTGCCCAGAATCAGTTTGTGCGAGTCGATGCACACCTGCTGGCGGGATTACCCTCACTGCGTCGCCTCGATCTCAGCGAGAATGGACTGGTTGAGCTGGCGGCGAATAGTTTTCGGCATAATCCGCTGCTGGAGACACTGAACATTTCCTCCAATGAGCTGGTACAGCTGCATCCAGGCACGCTTATGCATCTGGAGCGGCTCTTTGAAGTGGACGCCAGCTATAATCAGCTGTCCACGGTTATACCCGGTCTGCCACAGATTGTGGAACGGGTATCACTGCGAGGAAATCGTATAACCACACTCCCAGCTGCCGGCAGCAAATCCCTGCAGTTGCCCAATCTTCGCATGCTCGATCTGAGCCAGAATCACATAGAGCAGCTCTCTCGCCAGGGTTTCCAATCCGCTCCAGAGTTGCGAGTGCTAAGTCTGGCGCAGAATCAGCTACGAGAGCTGGAGGATACCTCATTCCTGGGTGTACAACGCCTCGAGTTACTGCATCTGCAGGAGAATCAGCTGGGTGAGGCTGATGAGCGTGCACTGCTGCCACTGGCCGAGCTGCGTAATCTCAATCTGCAGTCAAATAAACTGGAGTCCATAACGGACAACTTCTTCTCGAACAACAGCCGGCTGGAGCAGTTGGATCTGTCCAGGAATCTCATACGCAGCATCTCGCCCACTGCCTTTGACAATCAGCGTGCCCTGGAGTACCTAGATCTCTCCGGCAATGCGCTGCTTGATATCTCTGTGGGCTTGGGCAATCTGCACAGTCTACGCGATGTGGATCTCAGCTACAATCAGATCTCCCGCGTCCATTCCGATGTGATCAATGCCTGGCGCAATGTGGTGGAGATACGTATGTCCAATAATCTCATCCTGGAACTGCAACAGGGCACATTCCGTAATCTGCCCAAGCTGCAGTACCTCGATCTCAGCAGCAATGAGATTGGCAGCGTGCAACCAGGTGCACTCAAAGGGTTGCCCGAGCTGCAGGAATTCGTGTTGGCCGATAACAAGCTGGTCGAGCTCAAGGATCATGTCTTTGAGGAGTTGCCCGCGCTCCTGGCCTCACATTTCCAGTATAACAAACTGCGGTACATCTCACCGGAGAGCTTCCATCATGCCAACTCGCTGGTCTTTCTCAATCTGTCCAACAATCATTTCCGCAACATGGAGAACATTGGCCTGAGGAGTATGCGTAATCTCGAGGTGCTGGACTTGTCCACCAATGGCGTTAAGCTGGTGTCCACCATGCCGCTCAAGGCACTCAACTGGCTGGTGGAGCTGAAAATGGACAACAATCAGATATGCAGGATACAGGTATACAGAGTATATAGTAACCATATATAGTAACTCATTTCCTCGCTTCCCCCAGGGTTCCCCCTTTGAGACCATGCCCAGACTACGTGTGCTCTCCATGCGCAATAATCAGCTGCGAACCATCAAGGAGCGCACCTTTCGCAATCTGCGTGGCAACATAGCCATACTCGATGTGGACGGTAAGGCGCTAGTCGAGTGTGCTGTACACCAATTGATAATCTATATTATGCCGTTCCTTAGGTAATCCCATTGACTGCAACTGCGAGATGCAGTGGCTCTCCGTGTGGCTGCAGGAGACCAACTTCCCCTTTCCCGGGCCCAAGTGCCAGGATGGTCGTCTATTGCGAGCCGCTCGCATGGAACGTAGCCTCTGTGTGGGCTTGGAGCTCTTCAATGATAACAACGGCAACAACAATGAGCAGCGGGATGGCAATCATTTGCCCCTGCTAAACGAGCATGGCGATGTGTTCCAGCGAGATCTACCCGAGGATTTCAACGATGAATGCGATGCGCATGGCGATCGGCCCTTGGTGGGAGACAGTGAGTACTTCTATGATCAGTATGTGGACTCCACGGATGTGCCAGATGCCAGCAATACGGTGGTCAGCAGCTCTCAGCGTCCCAAACCCCCTACTACCACTGCAACCGGCAATATTGATCTGAATAACACGCTGCTCCATACCAAATACTTCAATAGACGACCGCAGCCTGCACCTGGAGCTGGTTCCCCGTTCACCTTCTTCGGTTATCCCATACCCAGTCTGAGCCTGGGTCGTTTCTTTGGCTTTGGCGAACGTGGCCGCAAACAGCGCACGGATCAGGACCAGGACGATCCCATGCCGGCCACACATCGTATGGCGCACATCAATCTGCCCACTGGACGAGGCAAGACGCGCATGTATCAACCGAACAGCGCAGAGTTTGAGAAGTACTTGCAGGAGCAGGAACACCAGCAGAAGCAACAGAAGCAGTTAGCACGCAATCGCTATATGGATTCGGTGGAGTCGAGCACCAGTTCAGCGGAGGAGGCGCTCAGCAGTGAGCATGGTGGTGCCACCACAGTGGGTGTCTTTCGCACAACCTTTCGTGAACCGGCCAGCATTGAGCGCGGTGGCTTCCGTCCAATTGTACCCGCCCATGTGGGTGGTTTTATGCCAGTGCATGATCCACAACAGCGTCGCGGTCTGGTGGAGGCGGTCAATGTGAGCAGCAGCAGCAGCAGCAGCCAAGCCAAGCCCCATATGGAGCGGCACTTTGTGCCCATAGCGGTGCGACAGGAACAGGTGCCACGTCCCAAGCCCACCAGCAGCGCGGAGAGCAGTGAAACAGCCACCTACTACGTCACCGAGGAGACACCGGATGTGGTCACGACACAGGCGCCGCTTACCAAGCCCATGACCACCACTAGCACCACAACAACATCCACAACCAGGAGTATCAGCACCACTACCAGCAGCAGCAACTCCAATAGCGCAGACAGTGCTCAGCAGCAGCAGGACTCCTCGCAGTACACAGAGAACGAGGAGCAGGATGAAGATCTAGAAGCACAGTCCGTAACGCTGCTGCGTCCACCACAATTGCTGCAAACCACCACCGCTGAGACTATACTACTGATTCCACCTCCAGAGGAACATGTGACCCACACTTGGCTAACCAGCAGCAGCACAACAGAGGCAACACCTGTGCCCGCACGTGGTGCTGTGCGTACACCAGGCGGACGTTCGACCATAACCAAGGTGTTCGCACCACATCAGCAGCAGCAGCTCTTGTCACAGCCCACGGCGGAGGAGTATCAACGCACCACGCCCAGTGGACAGCCAGATAGTGATGGACTTGCAAGCGAACAGCAGCTGGTACCGCGACATGGTCTGGGTCTGGGTCAGGCACAGAAGCGCACCGATACGGTGGATCCAATCGAAGCAGAGCGCAAGGATGGCATGGACTGGTACTACGAGAGCTTCAAAAAGAAACGCGAGTTTACGGAGCGTACCACAGCGTCCAACAAGCAGGAGGTGGCGCCAGGGTACAGTGGCTGCGCCAGCAGTTGGAGTAAAGCAGAGTGGCTATCGGTTATATTCCTGTTGTTGATGTGGAACTGTTGAGCGAACCAGAGATTTGTTGCTTGTGTTAAACAGTTAAGTTTCATGTTTTAAGTTTATTTTTACAGCAGATTGATATAGATTTATGTTTATTATATATTTCTTTTGTATAAATAAAGTATGCCTATTATATAAACCAATATTTACCAGTCAACCTGCAAGTAAATAGAATTAACAATTAGTTGGACTTTTAATTACATTTAGATAATATTTTTGTTTAAGTCTATAATCAGATGGTGATGCATGTTAAATAGATTTCAACATAATTCTTCTGCATTGGGTATGAAGCTATCATCACTTGAGCATATTTAGTATAGGAAATACTATATGAACACTTACGGCCTCATCTGCTGCATGAAACCCTCAATATGTTCTTTGTAAGAGCGGGCAACTGAAATATAAAAGAGAGTCTAAGTTAGCATCATATTTGAGAATATAATTTATATATTTTATGGCTCAACTTGTAGTCAGATGGTGATGCATGTTAAATAGATTTCAACAGTAAATATTCTGCATTAGTATGAATTTATCATCAGTTGAAGTATACTTTAGTTAGGGTATAAGTAATAAACACTTACAATCAAGTCTTCTGCATAAATTCCATATAGGTTCTTTAAAAGACCGAGCAACTGGAAGAGAAATGAACATTTTAATTAGCATTACACTCTAGCATATCAAATAGTTTTATAACACAGCTCGTAGTCAGATGGTGATGCATGTTAAATAGATTTCAACAGTATATATTCTGCATTGGGTATGAAATTATCATCACTCGAGTTGTTACGTTGTAGCTACAGCAAAGTTTTAGGACTCACCTCTTTGATCAGCCTGGAGTCTCGATATTTTCAACAAGTGAATTTCCAACCACGTGGTTCAACGCAGAGTTAGTTTAATCAATAAAACCAAAAACTTGTTTATTACGCTTACACAACCAAGCACACGCGGGTGGCCATAATGCAAACATTATGTAATAAAGCTTTAATTCTGTAGTTTAATAATTGTAAATTAACTTTGGTATCGTTCCAACGCGCACCTCGCTTTTGCCGCTGTTCGAAGAAAAGAAGGAAAAAAAAGGCGCGTTATGATAGGGTTGCCGGACTAATTTTGGTGTCGCAGCGACAACTTTGGACATTTTGCGTAGCCCTGCGGCAATAGGCCATAGTGCCACGAAAGTGCAAATTTAAGGAAAAAAGTGTCTTTGCGCCAACAGATATAAAAGCACTAATTTTGGCGCAAAATCGCCAAGAGTGGCAACCGTGACCTGATGTTTGCCATATGAATTGGCGCAATTTTGGCAAACAAAACGAGACGAAACAAAATAAAATATAAATAGTGTAGCAAAGCGCAAGGTGAACCGATCGAAGTCAAGAGCAAGCTAAAAGTAAATATAACCATAGTCACAAGAAGATTACCAATCAAAAATTCCTTACAAACTTAGGCAACGGCATAATGACGACAACGACTCCTACGCTGCAGACTCGCATGGCACTGGCTGAAATTCCGGATCGTCTGGAGGCGCTACGTGTGGCAAACACTCCAACCAATGCCAATCGGCGTACACCCGATGAGCCAACACCAGCAGCAACAGCAACAGCCAATACGCCGAATGGTGGTGGCTTGGGATTGCGCCATGACAATGATTTGAATGTAGTAGCTCAGGCTCAAGATTTTCATTTTTCCACTTTGCCCTCTCCAGATGAGTTAATCATTAGACAACGGGGACGCCGTCGTTTCACTACGACCTTCTCGCCGGACAAGGCGAACGGTGCCGGCAGCAGTGGCAGCAGCCTCAATCCCATACGCAGTCCCTTTCAACGTACACCAACGAAAAACCTTCAATTAACCAGCGGCATGATATTGCGTAGTTCTCCTCGCAAGCGTTTAACCATGGGCAGCACACCGCCAGAACCAACGCCCATGGAAACATATTCACCGATCAAATTGACCGGCACCAAGCAGCTCTGGCCAGGTACCCCAGTAGTAAAAAAGCAGAAAATGGACGATCATCCAGTGGCGCAGACAAACCACGATGTGCCGCTCCCCTCATTGTTACAAGGCTTATCACAGCAACAGCTGATCGATTTGATAATGTGCAATATAAAACAGGAGACATCGACGGCCACACAAAGTGCCGAGGAGCAAATGCGTGCTCAGCTCCCAACACCAGACATCAGGTAAGGGAGGCGCGCATACTTAACGAATTTGTTTAACATAATATGAACTTTTTGCAGTGTCCTGGAGCAGGAGTTGCATTACGCCAAGCGGTTGATATTCAAATCTCTGCCCACCTCACGTCTCTGCAAGAAAACAGATGCTGCTGCCTATTCCAAGGCTTCCATACATCTCAACGAGTTCAAGAGAATTCTGCAAACACAAGCAAAACGCCTGCATGATTCCACACATTGGGATGCCCTCGTGGACTATGTCAGCATGGCCTGGCAGTGTGTGGCCAGTACACCCAATTGGGAAAGTAATTCACACAATGCTGTGCGGCGACAATGTTTCAAGCTACTCGCCTGCTCCTGCTATGCGGCAATCAAGCATGGTGGCATGCGATTGGGACCGACGAGGCTAGATGCACTGGAGCGTAATCTTCGCGAATGGTCCAAAGATTACGAAGATGTGCTGTCCTGTGTGAACGCCTTACAGCGTATTCTAAACAGCCGCACCAGTTTATAAAGCCCACAGAGAGAAGTTAGACTATTCATAGACTTAAGGCCGACCTGAAGGGCTGTGACAAACTATCGCTAGTACTATAACACTAACTAAATACGGGTCCATAATGGACTGAACAAATTATTTATACTTTTATAATGCATATAACGATAGTGTGTATGTATGACTAACGATAGTTTCAACAGCCGCAGACGACTTGCTGAATTCGAGAACCCTTAGAATTAAGCATGCAAGCAAACCTAGACTATTAGGATTTAAGCAACGATTATTGCCATTTTAGCATAGGCAAAAATTGAAGCCACTTTTTGCATGATTTCATTTTAGTGTATTGTTTTTCTTTTATGATTGTTTGTCGGATTTGAATTTGATTATGTTATGTAACCACACAACAGCCCCACTTAAGTGATCTATGCATATTATATATATATAAATAAATGTAATAATATATATATAATTGGATATTAACGTTTAAATACAATATATTATCATATATATACACTTGTTTCTTACCAAGTAAGTTTGATCTGTGTGTTTGACATTTATTTAACTAAGTACACTTATTAATCGCTCGTTGACTATGTATTTGACTATGACTAAGTTTTATTACACTGTATTATGTCCCCCAGTCCCGCCCACTCCTCAATCAGTTTCAACTTTAACAAATGCAGCAACTCCGGCTGCCAAGCCAATGTAGTAAACTCAACAATGTCAGCAAACAGCTCAATAGGATCTGTGGAGTGATGAATGAAGCGCCAGATATATGTCGCCCTGTAAAGAGGAAAATGTTTTAGTTGGAGGAAAACAATCAAGATTTAGTTACACACTTATAAGTCTAAATTTATGTCTCTAAAATTTCCGAAATAAATTATAGAATGCTCTTGTTTAAAAGCGACTGTAAATTGTATTTCACTTATTTCTGCAGCTTTACTCATATTTATTAATGCGGCCAAAGTGTTATGTTTATTTGCCTAGTTAAGGCCGATCTGAAACATTCTGAAGAAAGAATAATACTCTCGTATACAAATGCTGCTAATTATCCTTAAAATTTATTGTTAAAATTGTATTTTTCTTTATGATTTAACCGATGGGGCAACAACAACACAAGCAAGCGGCCTGTGAGTAATTTCAATTAGCGTTATAAACTAAATCTAATTATCAGCATTTGATACGCCTGCGTCTGGCAATGATCTTGCTCATAATGATGTTTATTTATTTTTTGGGATTTCTTTCGTTATTTATTCGAATCTGTAGCGACCGTGACTATTTACATTATTAAATTAACATCGCATTGTTAATCCAGAGAATGCGTTGGGTGTGAGGCCCGCAATATCATTTAGCATTGATTTCTGTATACACAGAGATATATAGTACATAGTATTGGTACTACATACATATTAAATACTTACACTCTCTGACTAAAGCTGCGGCACAGCAGCATTCCTTGACCCCCTGGAAGAAGAAGCAGGAACCCACCGATGGTTTATAGACTTTTTCACCCACATAACAGATGTGCGGCACGTAGGGTAAGCCCTCTGCAAATAGAAGAAGAATTTTAGTAGAGAATGTTAAACCAGATAATGAAGATGTTTGTTTATATGAGAAGAAAATCTATAAATTATATATGTACGTAAATTGATTTCAGTAGTAGATGATATATAGGAATTTTCATCAAATGTATGCGCAATAGTTTAGTCTAGTTCCAGTTTCCAAGCAAAATCTAGGGATTCCAAAATTGACATGCGTTTCCATATAGAATCTATATAATCAGCTGTCGCTGTCAATCAAAGCAATAATAGTATTTTCATTGCAAAATGGCGCCATAGATGGAATTTGTTTTTAGTATGTATAGTCGAAATTTTCATACTTCATTTCAAATAAGAGCACTTGAATTTATTAGCTCTAGTTTGACTAGTTTCGTTTTAAGATTTTATGCTCTCGCTTGTTTTTAAGTAGAAACGGAAAGTAATAAAACACAATATGTTTATTGAGAGCAGAGCCAAAATCAGCAAATAATTTTCTAAACAATGTGTAGTATGAGTATGACTAAATATTGTTCTCCTGGGGGTCAGTCGAACTCTGGATACAATTGTTTACATAGTAGGAGACGCGATAGATAGATTTGTTTATAGAAACGCAACGTTGATTTTTATAAAGTTGCATAAATTGAATAATGAGCAGAGATTTATTGCCATTGTTTCGCTGCTGCGTGTCGCAAATATTTATGCAATTATGTAATTACTCGAATAGATCTAATGCAAATCGGCATGAGTGTCAGTACAGTTAATAATGATACGATCAATTTACCGATCACAATTGCGTTATTAATCTTTTCAGACAGCTGTGACAACACTTGGAGGACGTGGCATGATGCTAATCGACAGATATCGTGTAAGGGTGAATACGAAAGTTGGGTTAGCTTGAGTGAAAGTGATTTATGGCTTTAAGAAACTTCGGAGAGAGATACATTTCCACTTCAATAAAATATAAATATATATTTAAATATATATATAATAAATATAAATTCGCTGGTGTTTAGTGACCTTTCCACTTTTTAAGATAGATCTTATATAATAAATATATATATAAATATCTTCAATCTCGCCAAACCTTAGCTTCTTCACTTTAATTGGCCAAGATGCTGATTCATCAAATGTGACCGATACAAAACAGAAGCCAACAATAATAATTACAATAAGAATATAATGAATCGATACTCGTATCTCATATGCAAATGATTGACAATTCTTTATAGCGTGCAAATTTGTCAGACTTTAATTGAACAAAACTCATTAAAAAAGTCAAATGGCGCTACAAACAGTACAGCAAATCGATAAAACTGCTTTAAACAGTGTGAAGAAGAAGGCTCTGTATAACCGCCCACAAAGACTGGTTAAAAATAAACATACTTTCATTCATAGAGCATAGAACCTGTGGGCAGGTGGTGTCTATTGGATATTGCAGTCACGTATCTGAATACGCTTGTTGTTGTCCGACAGCTAAGAGCGTTGCATACTAAACTGAAAGCAAATAAATAAGCGTCGCCAATTCATAACTTAACAATTTTCGAATATAATATATAATTAGTTTATATATAGCAGAAACAGTAGATGTTTCTGTTGCCACAAAATGCAAATTGCGATTGATAGATAAGCCGTGTGTATTTCCTGATAAGGCGAGATTTAGCAAAACGCAACTTGAAACAGTTTAGTCGTATGCCCAAGATTAAAGTTCACGTACTGTACTTTGCATATTAATTGGCGCAATGATGTCAGCGACTAGCAGATACTCTGTAGCATCCTAATTGCAAGTAATTATAGGTGATTCATTAGACCCTGTATTTTAAAAAAGTACAAAAGGGTCTATTAAGATTGTGCAAGTCCGAAATGTATGTAACAGACAGAAGGAGGCGTGGCAGACCCCACAAAGTGTATATATTCTTGATCAGGACGACGAGCTGAGTCGATCCCGCCATGTCCGTCTGTCCGTCCGTAT
Organism: Liodrosophila aerea; assembly: GCA_035045005.1. Taxonomy (NCBI): domain Eukaryota; kingdom Metazoa; phylum Arthropoda; class Insecta; order Diptera; family Drosophilidae; genus Liodrosophila; species Liodrosophila aerea. The sequence goes on along the minus strand of JAWNNL010000641.1, from coordinate 1,736,520 downwards.
GAACACCTAGATCTCGGAAACTGTAAGAGCTAGAGACATAATTTTTGGCAGTTAGATGCCCCTATAGTGTAGGCAGATCAAGTTTGTGTTAAATTTTTTATACCTCCTCCCCCTCCCCCTACCCCAAAAACCGCGAAAAACTGCCACACCCATAAAGATACAAACTTGTGTTTTGGCATACGATAATCTTATGATAATCTTTATCTGTGCTGTGAATTGTGGCTCAATCGGATAATAAACACCGGAGATATTCAAGATTCAATTCCTTGTACTAGGTAAGGGGGGAGCATCGGGAGCGTATGTGTGGTTGCGTGTGACTTTGCGCTATGTGTACATGTGTGAGTGTTTGTTAGTGTGTGTGTGTGTGTGCGAAGGAAAGTACAGGGTCTCCTACTGTCGGTAAAATCCGACTGTAGCTTTCCGAGTTTTTTCTTTTGTAGTTGTTAACTGTAGCCACTGCAAATGCAGCCGGAGGAATGCAAGATGTATAAATCCTAGCGGGTTATTAAGGTATTTAACTGTGTTGACTCAGATGTTATCATTACAGTTAAGAATTTTTATTACATCCGATTTATAAGTGCGCTATAAACTGTTGAATTACAAGTACTTGAAAATAGTTAAGAAAATTCCTGGAAATTGCAAAGGCAATCAAAAAATGAAAATAGATAGCAAAATGTAATCTAACAATGCGACCTTTGTTGCCAAAAGCCGTGTAGGTATTTTCCCCGGGGAGAAACCTTCGCTCGCTGCACGTACTACACAAATCTTCGGCCATCACAAACAGAAGCCCAATTAGAACCTCAAAATGAGTGCATAAAAAAGCGAAACCAAGACTATAGAAAATTAAATTTAATGAGCGCATTTAGTAGAACAATTTCAATGCGAGTGCAGTTGGAAAACGGAAAACTGTGCACGCCTTGAAGAAAACCATTCAAGTGGAGAAAATACCAAGTGCCGAACCCACAACAATACGAAACAACAACAACAACAACAACATAAACAAACGACCAGACGCCGTTGCACACTCAGAACAACAACAAAAAGCCGAACAAAAACATAATAAAATCGAAATTGACGAAAAGACGAGAATTATATACTGGCACTGGACATTTGGAATGCAATGCAGTGCGTCTAGAATCTGTGAGAGTGTGATCACTGTACTTGCAGGCAAATCAATGCAATGGACCGTGGCTGCGGTTAAGTCATATTGGACCACAACATTAACCATTAACCACTTCCGTGATGGCCTGGCCACGTGCTAATGCATGGGCTGAACGGTGGGCAGAGGGAATACCCTTGCCTATGCACTTCCAATTATGGGTATATGTAATAGCAGTTGAGTGATTCACGTGGCTAGAAGCTGCTCCCCTGTTGCATGCTAGTCGCTCATTAACCCATCAAGACTGTTTTGCCGGCTGTAATGGGTTAATGCAGCAGCTTTACTTAAGCTGCCGCCAAGTGGGTTAGTGGCACTCGCGTCAGCGTTTTCATTTTCATTTTCCAACGATTTTCCAACGATTTCCACTCTTTTGTTTACCTTGTGAGAACAGTTTGCTGTTTGTATGTTTATTATTATTAAGCGCCATGTGTGTGCTTAGACCACGGCATGCACAACAGCTCATAAATATCATAAAACAGTCAGCACTCGCTACCGTGCACAATATCTTTTTAGACCCTGTACTTTAAAAAAGTACAAAAGGGTCTGATTATGTTTTGAAATGACATTTGTGTGTAACAGGCAGAATGAGGCGTGGCAGACCCCATAAAGTATATATATTCTTGATCAGCACGACGAGCTGAGTCGATATAGCACTGTCTGTCTGTCCGTCTGTCTGTATGAACACCTAGATTCTCGGAAACTATAAGAGCCAGAGACTTAATTCTTTGTTTGGTTTGTGTGTTACATAGGCAGGTCAAGTTTATTTCAAATGTTTGAAAAGTCATCCCCCTCCCCCTCAAATTCGCAAAAATATTCTCAGCATGTACAGTTTTAGAGTCACCGTTTTCTCTTTTTGCATGAATAAAGCTTTAGGTACTTTGAATATTTGGTGCGATTTGCAGCCCAATCGGATAATAAACACCAGAGATATTGGACAAACAATTTTCTGTACTGAGCATTTGGGTGGGGGAGGGGGAAGCTACAGTGTACGCGGCCACTAGGGCGTTTGCGTGATTTTTGATTGTAAGTATGAATGTCTGTATGAGTTTTGAATATTTTTTGTATTTTTTATCTTACAATTATGCTGATTATTTAGGAGTTGCAGTTCTAATGGAAATTACATTTTACGCTCAAATCTTGACTGTACTTTTTACTACATTTATTTAATATAGTGAGTCTCCACTGTCTACGCACCTTCTCTATGCTGCAGCTCGCACCAGCAGTGGTCATTTAGGAACTGTAGACCCAAGCAATACTTTATCACGTTCGGCGTGCACTTCATCGTATTGCAGGAGTTCATTGTGCTGCCATGCGCTGAGGACAGAGAGCAGGAAAACCCATTGAATCAGATGGAATAACTTTAGTAGCTGATAATACTTACACTCATTGTAATTCCGCAGTGCCAGTATAGCATCCTGGCGCGACACTTGATGATCGAATGTGAACTCCTCGTAGCTGTCGCTGATGGTCGGCTCTCTGGCCCTCAGATCCTCCTTATTGCAGAGTATGCAGGAGGTCTGCGGCGCGGCCAGTGTTGTCGTGCTGATGCAGAGCAATAGTAGTAGTAGTGGTGGTAGTAGTAGTGGTGGGGGTAATGGCAGGAATGTGTAGCTCTTAGCATATTGTATGTGCGTTTTACTCTGGTTCTCAAGTTGGCAGCAACAGTCATCGCTCCTCATGTTGTAGTCGAGTGAATTAACTGCACTTGTTATCCACAAAATAGTTTCTAAACAGATTAATTACTCCACTTGTTGCACATTGTTTACTGAATTCGTCTGGGGATTTGGTTTATAGTTTTATTTGATATTTGATACGATTCGTAAGTCGCGCTGTAAGAGAGATGTATATAGTATTTAAAATGCGGTTGTTATGGGACGTTTATATACTACACTTATTCAGTATTATGTACATTATTGGAATTGTCGTTTTCCGATTGAGCTGCGTTTTCACTCTATGCATTTCACAGCTGATTGGCTTACAGTTATTGGAAAATTCTTTTGACAGTTTTACAACTTGACTTGGGCGGGTTTCGTATATCAAACAAGCCGAATCCAATTGAAATTGCTTATAATATAAATTCTATACAACATTCTACACATTTACCATTTTCAACATTTAGTTAAATATGTATTTTATTTTGTGTAATATTTCAACATTTCACTTTGGGCACTTTTCCATCTTTCATCCGTTTAGCTTGTGATAAATTCCATTTCAAACATTCGAAATATCTTCGGCATTTGCTGCATAATTTATTATATTCTCGAAATTATGCTGCGACTCACTCAGCGCGTTCTTTATTCATAAATTAAAGTTGCACAAAAAAGAAAATATATCGTGAAATAAACTACGGAAAGTCATTTCTCAGAAGAAAGGCAGGAAAATGAATTGTGCGAGTGTGTCGCGCCGCATCGCATAAAGAAAAACTACTTAGGGCCGAGCGAGCGACCGTCCGACCGACAACTTCGAGCGTCCGTTTCGCTGCGAATGCAAATTCACTCTGAGCGATGCGCAGCGGCTTTCAAACCCCCCAAAACGGCTCTCCAAAGGCGCTGGCGCTGACGTCGACGTCGACGTTCGCATCGTGATGTTGGCGTCGGCGTCGACGTTATTGCGCTCTCTTACAACTGCTGCCCTGGAGGGTGCTGCAACTCCCACTGCATGAATGCAACTGGCTTATCAGTGGAATACGTACAGTGTGTTTCATAATCATAAGAAACTTATATATATATGTGTATTATATCTGATGATTAAAGCTTAATCATCATTTAAACAAGAACCATTTGATGAAACTTTTTTTTAAAATTATTTTGTATATATTGTATATCGTCCTCGACTTTAGAGAACCTCTACCAATCGGTTTTGCATGAATCCTATTAATTGTATTTTAACTACATAATTCTAAAGTGTCTTATGATTATGAAGCGCACTGTATATAAAATGATAATTTCATTATCAAATTATCAATATGTAACTTTGAATGAGTTAAACTTTTATCTGCAATTCGCAGTGCAAACTTTCCCTTCGACTGTTATTTTAGTTGGTTAAGTAAATATTTAGATAAGTTTATAACTCTAAAGATAAACATGTAAGTTAGTTTATTTATAAATTCTCCGAATATTCAGCCCTTCCTTCGCTCATTTTTCCACACACTCATCAAACACACTCTCAGTACATTTCTGTTCAGTGATCTCCGTACTACATGGAAATGATTAGAGAAACAGCCATCAACATATCGTTTAATTAGCCCTCAAACTCAAATTGAGTGAAAATCCATAAGGTGCATGGTCCATTAATAAGACGACACTTAATAAGCCTGGGTAATTTGTTGAGAATGATGCAGAACTACATTCCTGCTCGGCATATTTGACACACATTGAAATATTTTTATAATTTATGCTCACCTCAACTTGGCTGGCCCCTCGTCGGCGAGATGGAACCCTTTTAAAAATAGCTAGAGCACCCTATGAAGTAGTCTCAACAAATATTCTTTTCATGTTCTATAAAAATAACATTAAGAACGAATCTGAATCTGTTGAGGAAGTTCTTGATATGTTTTCGGTCTCATTTTCATTTGTTTATTTGTGATGCTACTGCAACCTGTTATAAGACCCCCTCCTCCCCGGCAATCCTCATTGTGCCACATCGTAAATCTTGGGCGCATTTGCCTCTTGTTTTTGTTATGAAAGTGAATTTTTATTGACTTTACCATCTAGTATTACACAAAAAGACTATTAAAATGTTTTCAGCCTACAAACTGTGGGCGGTTATTGTTCGCTCTTGCGGTCTATATAGTAAATCTATATAGTATGACGACATCGACAGAGAACTTTATTACAATTCCAGGCAGCTCAACAAAAGGGATATTACGTTGGCAAGGGAATTGTGTCAAGGTTGAAGGGGGAATAGACAACTTGTGTCCCCCTTGGTATGTCAAAGAGATGTTAAGCTTCAAATGGAAGCAGTGTCAATCTACATACACACAAAATAAAGAGCTTTAAATACCGTTAGTTGAGTTACAGTGGAACCACATTGAATGTTTGGCTGACATGCAAGCTCAATTAGTTTTAACTAAATAACTTTTTGCATTAGTTACTAATTAATTTAGTTATGAGAACTATGAAGCTTTTGTAGGCTAATACACTAAGATAATCTAGAGAGAGATCGTTAACTACACCTTACAATTTAATTAAATTTAACTAATTATTTACGAGATTATTTAAATTATGCTCCTTATTTGCCATATTTAGTACTATTCATATTAACTTTTCTCATCACTTTGATGTTTATATTGTTTTTACTATTAAAGTTGTTGAAATAGTTAAAATATTTGCTTTTATTTTATTAGCTAATGAATTCTAGCGTATTAAAACTCATTCACAAAGTAAAACCGCGCACACACCGCGCGCGTTTTTGCCAGTGCCAGCACAACCAGCCACAGTTTGAGCAGCACTGGCGCAGCACCCTCAGCAGCAGCTGTGTCTGGCGCTATGAATTCAGTTTACAAGCGTCATGGCAACTTTAAGATACTAGAACACACACACACACACACACACACACACACACACACACACACATATGTAGCTGTATTTACATAAAATTTATGATCATTTTCGTAGTGAGTAATCAATCAACAAATCGGCCTGGTTATAAAAATAATATGCCAAAGTGAAACTATTTTTAATAGCAGCAGCAGCAGCAGCGGCTATTACATTGAAATGCTTTTTAGTTCATGCGATGTTTTTTTTAAATATTTTTTAACTTTGTTGTTGCTGCTGTTGTTGTTGCTGGGGGTCAAATAGTGCTAGAGATTTTAATCGCACTACCGCGCATTGTGCACAAATTTGTCAGAATTTAAAAAAGTGAACACAACATAATTGTTTAAAATATTTTCGATGGCGACAAATGATTTTGCAGCTTTTATTTTGTATGTTTTTTTGTTACAAAACTAGCGACAGTTCAAGTTCGTTTGGCTTTTAGTAAAATATATATGTAAATATGTATAAAAAAAACATTCTTTTTTTTTTTTGTAAATTTTTTACCCTGCTTTTTAAATTGAATAAACAACAAAGTTTTTCTACTGCTTATTTTCGAAGCGCAATAGACGGGACTCAGACGACAACTGGCAAAGCGTGACGACACTGCGGCGCCGACAGCTTGCGGCTATGGCAACAACAACAACAACACGCAGACATCCTTTGTCCCTTATTCTGCCATATCCTTTTGCACCCTCCGCAAGTCTCAGTTGAAAATGAAAATAAAAAGCAAAAGCAAAGCAACCCCTGGCAAGACTAGCTTCAAACACTGCTGCTGGCAATGCCGCCCTCTCGCTAGGTAGAGAGTTGGCAATGCCCTCTCGCAAAGGTAGAGAGAGAGCGAGCGCCCCTCACAGTGAGAGCGGCAGACATTCTAACGGTATTAACTCATGCACACACACACACACGTGTAATCTAATATCAGCGCTGGTTTCGTAAGCAACAGGCTACCCACATCAAACCCAAATAAACCTGCGCAGCGGCGCAAACAAAAATACACAGCAAAAAAAGGGGAGAATGCTGCAAATCCCCGCTATCCTTTGCCAAGGACAAAAGTTTGCTTAGGCTAATAGTTATGGGATTGGGGTTTCGCTAAGTGTTCTTAGGATTTTGGTACAGGGTCAGACAGCAGACACATTTGATTAACGACGGGCACACACACAGGTGTGCAGCACATCGTCAAGGAAATTGATAAATGAAACTGATACGAAAATCCCAACCCCAAACTATCGTCAATTTGCAGAGTATGAATATAATAATGTACTTAAATTAATTAACTTTGATACAGAAAGTTTTAGCCTAACTCAGTACTCATATATTAAGTTGTAATAATTCTAATCTCAGTTTATTTGTAACATTTGAGCTTATCAGAAGTGCATTCAAGTAACTGGCACATTACATTTTGTTATCGTGTAATTCTTTTACAGTTACTGCCAATTAACTCTTACGCTCAGCACGTATAATATTACTGCGAAAAGATTGCTCAACTACTGCAGCTTTGCTATAGTTCTTTTAATGACACTTTGGCATGTGGCATCAGTGCGACAATGGCAACCCCAAGGCACACCCCTCTCCTTAACCCTACAATGCTCATGTGCCCTAATAAGCCAATCATAATAAATGTCAAGCATCGAATTGGCTGCTTGCCAATGGCCACTTTTGCCCCCTCCTGCCGCTCTGCACCCACACTTTGTGTAGACGCTCCCTATCAGGCATTATCTATAGCTTGTCAGTTCGTCATTAGCTCTTCATCAGCAGCAGGAGGCGAAGAGGCATTGTCTCGAGGGCCAATCATTAATGCTTAACTGATTCAGCGTTTTTCTTAGTGTATATATATATTTATATATATATTTGGAAGCGCACATAAATCGTTTTGAATGGCGCACGACGAAGATTTAATTTATTAGCTTGGTCAGGGCAAGGAAAACTTAAGAGCAGATGTGCCTCCATATTGCCAAACACCTCGCACAAAGATTTGTCAAGCTAATAGTAAAAAAGAATGCAAAATTATTAGACTAAAATGGAAATTCATTTATTATATTAAATTAATAATTAATGAAATGATTTAATAATGAATTGAGTATAGAATACTACTACTACTACTACTACTACTACTACTACTAATACTACTACTACTACTACTACTACTACTACTACTACTACTGCTACTACTACTGCTAATACTACTACTACTTCTACTAATACTACTACTACTACTACTATTACTACTATAATTACAACTTACTGCTTCGAGTGCACACACAATATAGTCAACATTTGTAGGTCAAAATTCTCCAACTACAAAAACAGATTAAACTTGAAGCTAAGGAATCTACTACTATTAAATACACCCAACTATATCTATTACAGAATATATGTATCTATATAAAACGTGCTGCAACCATAACAACAACTAAACCAGTTAAGAACAACCTTTGATTACACGAGCAAAGTTATAAGAACTAATAATAATACTAGAATATAGTAGCTTAAAAGTATCTTCATCATGTGTCGTATAACTCTCGCAATATGCAAATTGTTGGGGGCTCGGGCAACCGGAATACAGTTCAGAGCGAGCGCGTGGCGGGTTTTTTCGAAATGCCGAAATAAAACCTACTATATGGAATTAATGAATATCTAAAAACTTTACCGGCAAAAAGAATGCATAAATTTAAAGAGCAACAACTTCTTATCATAAACCTTTTATGCTATTACTGAGGCGCTGTAAAAGAATTTACTAGAGCAAACAGTGCTTATCAATTATGATAGTATGATATGTAAAGCATGTTAGTTGCCAAGCTCAAAATAGCAGATTAATTTATAAACAAATAAAACCGAATCGGCATAAATTAAAAGGCAGGGAACACGGCACCTGTTCTAGTAAACAGATTTTGCAATTTCTATTTAATTATGCGAATAACTAATAACGAAAAACAACAATAAGAACCAGCTCAAGTAAACAAAATACAAGTTTGACATATATTTAAATGAGCCGCGCGATTAATACAGGATTTTCTCTCTCGGATCGGCTATAAAAGACCGATTTCATCATGAATTGGACATAGTCAATTCGAGACTTGATCGCCTGAAGATCAGCGGATATAGCAGTTTTAACGCGTGTGGAAGAGAGTTTTGTATCAATTGAGTCTGAGTGATAATGGTAAAGGATTACATAAGAAATAAAAGTGAAACGTTATAAAATAATGTAAAATATAGTTTACAGTGTATTAAAATATCAGTTTTTGTTGAAGTTGAATTGAGAACTACTAAATGGAATCAAATATTACTCATATATTACACTAGGAACACTCAACTGTTCCTAGGGAACAGACTAGAACAGTGCTAAAAAGATTTATAGACTAATTTAGTGAGGTTATGTTCTTTATTAAGAGTTAAACCTTTTTATATATACCAGATATATATATTTATATATACCAGATATATATATTTATATATACCAGATATATATATGAAATATTACTCATATATTACACTAGGAACACTAACTGTTCCCTAGGGAACAGACTAGACCAGTGCTCACTACATTAGTGAGGTTATGCTCTTTACTGAAAGTTAAACCTTTTTATATATACCAGATAACTAATAGATATTCCTCTATATATCCTTTTAATTTCAGACCAGCTATACTGACAAAGGAACTAAAGTAAGTAATACCTAAAAACAAAACCCAAAAGAATGTTTTATAATTTAATTTTCTGCATCTTTTTCCAGCCTGAAATCGGCAAATTCTTAAGCTTTGATCATCTAACGTTCTACGTTGGCAACGCCAAGCAGGCGGCCAGTTATTTTACCACCCGTTTGGGATTCGAACCACTTGGCTACCAGGGATTGGAGACCGGCGAGCGACGCTATGCAAAGCATGCGGTGCGACAGAATAAAATCATCTTTGTGTTTGTCTCGGCGTACACGCCCGATGATAGGGAGCATGGCGAGCACCTGATGCGTCATGGTGACGGTGTCAAAGATGTGGCCTTCGAAGTGGAGGATTTGAATGGTATATTTGATCTGGCGGTATCCCGTGGCGCTGATGTTGTCCGTGACGTTTGGGAGGAAAAGGATGAGCATGGCTTTGTGAGATTTGCCACCATCAAAACGGTAGGATAACGTTAATAGATAGATTTCCTATTATGTGTTCATAAATCTTGTTTTTATAGTACGGCGACACCACGCACACTTTTGTGGAACGCAGTGGTTATACCGGTGCCTTTCTGCCCGGTTATCAACGTGCCGAGGAGGATGTGCTGCTGAAGAATTTGCCATCGGCAAAATTGAACTTTATCGATCATGTGGTTGGCAATCAGCCCGACTTGGAGATGGAGAGTGTGGCTGCTTGGTATGAGCGCATATTGCAATTCCATCGTTTCTGGTCTGTGGATGATTCACAGATTCATACGGAGTACTCCGCTCTACGCTCCATTGTGATGGCCAACTTTGAGGAGACAGTCAAGGTGCCCATCAATGAGCCGGCCAATGGCAAAAAGAAATCGCAGATTCAGGAATATGTCGACTATTATGGTGGAGCTGGTGTGCAGCACATTGCGCTCAATACGGATGACATTATTGCAGCTGTGAGCAACTTGCGGGCTCGTGGCACGGAATTCTTAACCATTCCACCATCGTACTATGAAATACTGCAGGAGCAGTTGTCGCACAGTCGCACCAAAATCAAGGAGGACATGGAAATCTTAAAGAAACTGAATATTCTTGTGGACTTTGATGAGAACGGTTACCTCCTGCAGATCTTTACGAAGAACTGCCAGGACAGGCCTACGCTCTTTTTGGAAGTCATACAACGCTATAATCACAATGTAAGTGTTTTGGCCTTATGCAAAATCGATCAACTTATATTTATTCAATTATATTGCAGGGTTTTGGAGCGGGCAATTTCAAGTCACTCTTCACGGCCATTGAGATTGAGCAGGCGAAACGCGGCAATTTATAAAACTTACATTAAATGAATAATAAATTCAGATTATTGTGCAAAAACTTACTTATGTTTGAATTGTACTATTTCTTTCTCTGCTCCACTAACCGTCGGTCCACAATCACTTCTTGCTCTTCGGAGGACACCATATGAGGATTCCAAAAGCCAGGTGGTGTATTATTCTCCATTTCGCGTACATCGCGATGTCTGCAATTATCCAGATAAGTGCGTATCTTTTCCTCGTTTAAATTGCTGCCCATAAAATTAACAAACTGGAGAAGTAATGGAAGAATTATTAAAGTCAATATATGTACATTAGTTATATTTAGTAAGTTTACCTTTTCGCACCGCACGCAGTTTATTTGATAACGCTCCTTTGCGGTTAATTCGGGTTCCTTTTTGATTAATATAGGACGTGGAAATACCTCCTCCTCTTCGTCTTCTTGTTCATCATCCTCCAATTCAAAATCTGCAGGCAATTTAGTGGATTCATTTCCAAAGGCACTTAAAGGTTCAGTGAGTTGCTCAGTCTTTATACGAGTGGCAGCTGCAGCTGATGATGAGGCAGCGTTGGACGCACTTGTAGCAGCTGGCGTTGCTTTGACAGCCGCTTTTGAGCAGTCCTGAATAAGCTCCCCTTCTTTCTTCACACGAGTCGCAGCTGAAGATGAGGATGAGGCAGCATTGGACGTAGCTGTAGCAGCTGGCGTTGCTTTGACAGCCGCTTTTCGCTGGTCCTGAATAAGCTTCTCTTCGAATTTAAGGAGCCTTGTGAGCGACACTTTGTCGTCTTCCTTAATGGCCTCCTCCATAAAGTCCATGGTATTCAATGGTTGATTCGGCTCGTCAATGGTATCATCAATGAACACTATATCCTGTGTAGCAGGCGTTAGTATCATCACGCTCGATGTGTCTGAGGCACCGCTTTGACTGGGCAACTCAAATGCAGCTATTACTGGCGGTGGTGTAGCTCGTTCACCTGTTGATGGATCTGGGATCTGGGCGAAGAACGAATCATCTTCGTCTAAATCGAAATCGGGCTGTTTAACATCGATAGGTGTCGGGCTGGAGTCGCCGTCTAATTCGATGACGTTGTCTGCTCTGTAAACTTAGTTGATTAAGTAATTAATTAAAAAACATTGCTACGATCAAGTTTCTTACCTCTGTAAAAGGGAACGCGATTGTTTGGCATGTTTCAGCGACGTATACAAGTTGGGACTAGACTCGATAACGTCCTTATCTGATGCCTTGCTCGTATCAAAATTTAGTTGGGTTTGTTTCAGTCTGGGTGAATCCCTGCGCAGTGTCAGCGACAATTTAGTCTTGCATTGCGGCAATTTGTCTTTAGGTGTTTTACCTAACCATTGTTCAGATGTTGGTATTGCATTATTTGGTCGCTCATTCTCGCAATTCCTTAACTTACGTCGCGTACCCCAAGGCTTGTAGGGACTAATAGCTGGCTCTGTTTCCATAATAGTTTCGTCATCATCGTCCTCATCTGGTTGGATGGCTATGTTCATGTTTAGCGAATTTTGACTTTCTGGAAGCGGCGAGGAAATATTATCCGTTGATTGGATTATGCTACTACGTCTTTGTTGTGGTTTTTTCGGTGAGAGCCGACGACGCTTCGGACTGTACTTCGATCTTTGCTCCAACTGCTGTTGTTGCAACAGCTCAACGGCATTTTGCAGTTTTTCATTACGCTCCTTCAATGAACTTATTGTATGGACATTCTCCGTGCAAATAGTCTGTAACACTGTTATTAAAACAAACATTCATAAGACTTTCATGTTGGACCACTCTGAACAAATGCTTACTGCGAAAGTGTTGGTTGATAATGTCCAGCGCCTTTAATACGCAATTAGATGTTTGATCCGCATTGCCCTGACACGCTGCACACGTCATTATTATTGTCACACAATGAATGAATGAAGGAATGAAAATCTATCGCGCTGGGTTCCCGGGTTTTTTAACTATGTGTTTTGACGCTCAGAGCAAAAACATCGATGTGATGACATTAAGTACACGAATATATCGATTAAATAATATCGCATATCTCATCCCTGGCAAAACGATTGCGATTAATTGCTCTCTGAGTACACGAATATATCGATTAGATAATATCGCATACCTTTGTCATCCCTGGCAAAGTGATTGCGATTAATTTGTCTCTCGTGTTAATTATTTTTGTTATTGAAAATTACGTATTAATAAATAAAACTCGATATGGCTCACCTGCGTGAAAGTTCGGACAAGGCACTAAAGCTATTACGGACTTTGCCACGGGTACAGATTGGCAATTTGCGGCCAAATCCCAACTCAAAACAGAACGTAAGTGCTGTCTCTACCGGTTGAATAACAACATTGATCAGAACTAATAAGAATATTAATATTCCAATTTCTTTCAGGATAAACGAGGTCGTGCTCAACATGGTGGCGATAAGCACGGTGCAGGAAACAAAGGTTCTGGACAACGTCAGAACTTTATGCGTTTGGGCTATGAAACGGGCAACCAGCCCTTCTATCTGCGTTTCCCATACGAGCCCTACTACAAGGGACATCACATGCGGCGGGAATACCCACGGCTTTCTCTGCTGCAGCTGCAGGTGCTCATCGACACGAATCGTATTGACATCCGACAACCAATTGACATAACGACGTTGTGCAATTCTGGATTGTTAACGCTGAAGCCGGCAGAACTTCAGTACGGTTTCCAGCTAACGGATTTAGGCTTAGATAATTTTAAAGCAAAGATTAACATTGAAGTGCAGCATGCCAGTGAAGCAGTCATTGCTGCTGTAGAACGCAATGGTGGCGTTATACGGACCGCCTACTACGATCCACGCAGTCTCCACATTCTAGTAAATCCCAAAAAATGGTTTGAAAAAGGTGTACCCATACCTATGCGTATGCTGCCGCCACAAGACGCAGTGGAGTACTACTCAAGTGCCCAGAATCGAGGCTATTTGGCTAATCCCGAAGAGATAAGTAAGGAACGTTTAGTGTTGGCCCAAAAGTACGGCTACGAGCTACCACGCATCGAAGAAGATGCCGACTACGAGATGCTCACAGCTGCCAAGGATGCGAGACAACTGTTTCATGGCCTAGAGCCCGGCTGGTTAATTAACTTGGTAGACAAAACAATTATTAAACTAAAAAAAACATAAGATGATGTTTGTTACAAGGTTTGTTAATTAAAGAAATTTATTGTAAAAGTGTCTTTTTTTTTTATTATATTAAATAAACACCTGTTTGGCCGAGAGGTTATCCATAAAGGGCTTGACCACAACACTAGTGGCAAAGAAAAATATCAGACCAAAGGTAATAGAGATGGGCAGCGCAGGCAATGCCTTGCGCCAAATGGCCAGTAGCAAAAGCGTTAAGCAGAGGCCAATCAGTATGGCTACAAAACAGGCAATGGTTGTGATCCAGTCGCCATAGCTGGAAGCTTTGCCCACCAGCACGGAGTAGAATATGAAATCGCCCAAACCCAGTTTAATGCCACCTGGAAAAGGAATGATTGGGTTTAAGATATGATTTGCTCGAGCTGGTACCTTAACTTACGTTCCTCCTGCCCCTCTTGTGGTTGGACCTGTGGATCTGGCGCTGTAACTGTACGGTATTCGGCGGAGCGACGCGAACTGCCGGGCTGGGTGCTCTGTACTTCAATTTGGCGACGCGCTACGCGATCGCTAAGATTCTCCGACCATTCCTGAGTGAAACCAGCTGCCTCAGCTACAAGGGAGTATTCAATGAATATAGCATATTAGTTAATATTATAATAAAGATTCTCATCTACAAGGAACAGAGGTACTTAGCAGCGACTTACACCTTTAGAAGAGTACAAACTAAAGACTAAATTGATAAATGATACGAGAAATACGAAAACATACGAAGAAACTCATAAAAAACAAAAAGCATTTACAGAAAAAATAATAAGAAAAAAAATGTAATTGCATAAGTACCATTTCCGTGGGTATCTCTTTTAAATGTCACAAGTGGCATACCTTCAGCCTGATTCTCCTGCTGTTGGCGAGCGTTGAGTGCACTACTACTACTACTACCTGGAGGTGAGCTGCCACCAGCACCTGCTATTGGCTCCGATGAGGCAAGCGAATTTCGTGTGATACGCGTTGTTGTTGTCGAATTGCTTGATGACGGCGAGGATGATTCGGCTGGCAGTGGCTGTGGCTGTGCCTGAGGCTGAGCCTGAGGTTGTGCCGCAGGCTGGGGCGGGTTTACGCCCATATATGTATAAATAATTGTGGCTAAAAGAAGATTTTATTTAAATTCGATATCGAATAATTCTGTTGCACTCACATGAATAAATTAATGCGGGAAAGATTTGCTCATTTCGCTCCTGTGCTGTCTCCACCAAAATACGCAATGGTCCTCGAGGCGATAACACAGCTACGAGATCTGTAAAAGGACAACATAGAATTGCCAATCAGAGCCTCTACTTGTCTCTAAAAGCTTACCCCATATGGAAATGGCTGCTAGCACAGCCCAGGCAGTCCACTCTGGCAGATATTTAATAAACACCAATGCCATTAGAGCAGCTATGAATATTAGATAACCCTGCTGTAAGCGCAATGGTCCCACCCAGTGAATGGACATCATGCCGGCCACACCAAAGTTCCACATGATTAGCACAGCCGTTGGATAATCCAATGGAATGTTATAGGCACGTAACAGTTCCTCCAAATATAAATACGTGAAGATGAACAACAGCATAAAGGAGGATAGTATGAGCCAGCCGTGTATGATGCGATAGCATCTCTTCTTATACAATACAATCAGCAATATGGTCATGACTACGACGACACTCATCAAGATCAAGGAGTTGGCTAAGGCATTCCAAAACTTGACGCTCGGTTCGGGAGAAAGTTCATGAAATGGCGTGTACAGGCTGCGAAATGAAATTTAGTTAGTCGACAGCGTGGGGTATTGAGAGAGATATGACTCACAGATAAACATCCGTGCTGTTGTAGAAGTTAGTCGAGTTAATGGTTGTCACAACGAGCAGCATGCAAAGCGAAACGGGTGCAAATAATTTAATGACATGCTGGGCACCATATTTCAGGCCCTGTTCGTCCTCATTATCTCGGTTTGGTGGTGCAGGAGCAGGAGCTGGACCGGCTTCGTCATCGTTATCGCCACCACCACCACCTGCGATCAGTCGAGCGGGACGAGAGTTGGTATCACGTATGACGATGCTGGGTACGGCAAGCACGGCCTAAAACAAAATTAAATTATAAATACAAGTTAAGATTTTAAATTCCACCAAAGGGCTTACCCCGTCTGCTTGATCCGAGCTGGATCCACTTCCGTCATGTGATGGAGTATTGGAACCGTAATTGCTACGTTGTTGCCGCCTTGGGGGACGCTCCAAACGCTCTGCTGTGCCGCTCTGGCTATCATCCTCGGTTGCCTCCGTCGAGGTATTGACGTGTGATTCCATGAGCGGTGTGCGTTCGCTTGACGACGCCTCCTCAGCGCTTGATGACGCCCACTTCGAATCCGTAGTTGTGGTAGGGAAATCAACTTTAAAAAGTTCGCAATATGTGTAGATCGTGAGTATGATGATTAATTGATTAACCCAATTTGATGATTGTATGAGCTATGATTTCTGCTTATGCACTACATACAGTTGTTAAAAATAAATTTATTATTACTGCTGGCCGGAAAAAACGGTAAACACTTTCTTTTGTTTGCGGCTCACGAACGACTCATTGCCAATTAGAAATGAGCCATACATAATTTATCGATTATGGTGTAAGCTACAGTTGTTGCTCGCAAAATAACTGTTAATTGTGGAGACATACTTATGATTAGTAAAAATAATAATATTAATAATGTGCTTTAAATAGTTTTATTATTATTATTATAGCAGCAATTGAAATGTTTTTAAATTCGCTTTACATTGCGATAAACAAAATTTGCCGAATGCTATCGATTAGTCAGAACTTTCGCATAGTTATCGATAGGCAGTTTAGAACTTCATAGGCAGCGTTGCCAAGTTAACTATTTTTCCACAACTGAAAGAAGCGACCAGCGGGAATTCTAGCTATTTTAAAAATATGAGCTGTTTATTTAAGCTGATTGTAACCTGTTGACCACATCTCAATGCCGTATTTTGATTTGGCTGAGTCTTCGAATATGATAATAACTGGACATCACTTTAAGTTTTGTAAAAACAATTGATAATTTGCTTCCGACTATTTATGCATTTTCTAGCTTTTTGAAAAGAGAATATGGCTATTTTAGAACCCAAAGAGTTGGCAACACTGTTCGTGGGCAGCTGGTGTACGTGTTTGTGACGGTGATGATATAAATGGTGTTATTCTTGCACAAAAAAAGTGTTGATCTAAGCGGTTTACATACAATTATTGCTTTATTAGCATAAAAGAGTAAAGTACATGAACTATTGTACAGATAACGAGCACACAGAAACTATGGTCTGATACCAAACGTTGCATTTTCTACCGGCCTTTTGTGTTATTTTGTTTTTCCGAATCTAATCATTTATGCATGCCAGCCGTGCATCGAACTGATAAGTTTTATAACGTGAATTGCGCAGAGTATTGCAAGTGATTTAAATGTGCAGTTGAAACGGTTTCCTAATCATATAAACTTGTAAAATGAGATGTGAGTTCTTGTTGCTGGCGTCGTGGCTATGCGCGGCGTCAGCCGGCGACGTTGACGGCAGCAACAGCGGGCTTAGCCACGTTCGATTACGCCGTGCTGCGGTCGACGTGGACGGCAAGGGCGTGTCGACGGCCCAGCAGATGCACAGTATTATAGATCTGCCCGACTGTCAAGATTTGCGTAAATATTGCACGCACCAGAAGACCAGCGACAACTTATCGATGCTGGAGTGCGCCATGAGTTTCAGTTCCAGCCAGCTGGAGGCACTGCCCGATGGTTGTCAGCATGCACTTTGGATGCAACAACGTCAACTGCAGTCTAGTGACTGGGTGGAACATACCCTACTGCCCACCTACTGTCCCGCCGAGCAGAGTAAACTGCAGAGCTGTCTGAACTCTGTGGACTTGTGGGGCTGCCTGGAGGATCAGCGTCAGCAATTGCCACAGAGCAATAACTGCCAACAGCAACTTCGACGTGCCCATGCCGCATTGAGTCCAGATTATGCCAGCATGGTTGACTTCTATGCTGCTTGCGGTGCTCTAGTGGAACAGCAGAAATGTGGCCGCATGAATGTGGAGCATTTGCCATCCTTGCTCTCCCAACTGGCCACAGTGCAATGCCTGATGAAGGAAACTGGCCCCAGTGCGCCCATGGATGTGAACTGCAAGATGGCCGTAAGTGCCATCGAGCTGCAACGTGGCATGATGGAGCTGTTCCGTGTGTGCACACAAGATCTGTTAGCTCTCTGCCCACAGGTAAGTCGAGTTTGTTAAGTTCCTAATCGACTCTCTCCGCTAATGAAGTCTATTTTTACAGGACCGCACAGGGACACCCGCTGCCTACAAATGTCTGGTGCGGCACAAGAACGATCCTTCTCTGAGCAGTCACTGTGCAACGCAGATAACCCTGCGGGATCAGCAGATGGGCCGAGATTATCGTGTGTCGCATGGCTTAGCCAAGGCCTGCAAGGATGATATCAAACAGCATCACTGCCGACGTGGCGTTTCCGAAGACAAACAGGTGCGCCTGGCACAGATATTGCTCTGCCTGGAGAATGTCTCAAAAAATGGCACAAAATTAGCACCCGAGTGCTTAGTCGAGCTGGGCGATCATCGCCGCATGCTGATGACGGACTATCAGCTGTCGCCTGAGCTGCTCAGCGACTGTGCCGACGATATACCCAAGTTCTGTCCGGAACAGCACAAAGCTCAGCTGGTGAATGGTTTCTCGGGCAGCGGTGGTGAGATTATACATTGCTTGCTCGATCATGGCCGAGCTCGTCGTCCACAGCATCGCGTAACATCCCAATGTTTGCGTGGCCTAGAGACGTTGATCAAAGTGAGCGATGCTGGTGAGGATTGGCGTGTGGATCCCGTATTGCGACGTGCCTGCAAGCCCGTGGTGGATGTTGCCTGCAAGGATGTGGAGGGTGGCGAGGCGCGGGTTATGAGCTGTCTGATGGAACACATTGGTACACCTGCCATGCGGCCCGAATGCGAGCAGGCGTTGCTCATCATAGAGTATTTTGTGGCTCGTGACTTTAAGTTGGATCCGCAGCTCTACAAGCACTGCCGCGATGATGCCATCAAATATTGTCGCGCCAAACGACAATGGGATGATGTGCAGGATGTGCAAATGGATCCGGAACGTGGGCCCCTAATCCTGCCCTGTTTGCATCGCATGGCTTATAGCGAAGATGAGCAGCAGACGTTGCGTAAGGAGTGTTTCCGCGAAGTGAAGCGTGTGATGCGTCAACGTGCCATTTCTGTGGATCTGATGCCAGAAGTGGAGGACTATTGTCTCTCTGACTTATCACAGTTCTGTAGTGAGCACACGGACAAGGGCTCCGAGATGGAATGCCTGCAGAATATGCTGGAGAAGCTTAAACCAGAATGCAAAACCGTTGTTACCAAATACACAGAGGAGGAGGCAGCTAATGTGGAACTGAATCCGGTCATAATGGCCGTCTGCTCGGAGGCAATGCAAACGCACTGCTCCGATATACTAAAGGCCGGCAAAGACAATGGTTTGTAGTATGATTGGTGATCGTTTGTAGTGAATGAATTATGATATTATCAACTCTCTTTACAGGCAACATGATGGACTGCCTGATATCGCACAAGAACGATGCGGATCTACGCAAGGATTTACGCTGTCGCGCTGCCATCGAACACTTCCAGATCATCTCGCTTAAGAACTATCACTTCACCACAAAATTCAAGGAAGCTTGTCGTCCATATGTGACTCGACACTGTAGTGCCAGTGGCACCAAGAACGATGTTGTGGCCTGTCTCAGTGAGATAATGCGCGATGACACCATACACGGTCAGCGTCATCGCCTACCCAAAGAGTGCAGGCAACAGGTGAAGTCGCAGCTATATCAGCAGCGTGAGAGCATTCTGCTCGATCCCAAATTGGGGAATGCCTGTAAAAACGAACTCGAGCTGTACTGTGCCGATCAAAAGGGTCCCGGTCAGGTGAATAAAAATGCAAGTCATCCAAGAGTCTCATGCTAATCCTTAACAGGCAACACACACACAGAAACTAATCACTAAAACTCACTAATATACAGTTCAATTCAATGAAATCCCATACTAATCAGGTTGATTTTCCACAGGCTCTCGAGTGTCTCATACAGAAGACATCGCTCTTGGGCAAGGGCTGTCATCATGCCGTGTTTATGGTTAAGAAATCCGAGCTGGGCGACAGCGGCACCGACTATACGCTCCTCAATACCTGCAAGGATATGATGTACAAGTTCTGCCCCAATACGGAATCGCATAAGCTGTTGGACTGCCTCAAGACGTACAAGGATGACAAGACGTTCGATCAACGCTGTCATCTGGTTGTGGTCAATCGCATGATTGAACAGAACACGGATTACCGCTTCAATCCATCGCTGCAGAGTGCCTGTGGCAAGAACATTGACCGCTACTGCTCGAATATTGTGGCCACAGCACAGCCGAATGAGGAGCTAAATGGCAAGGTGAGTGAATGCATCTCTTAGGCTCTAGCTATTTATTTACGCATCTATATCTACATTAAAACTCTACGTGTGGTCGCTGCAAGCGCTCATTATCGGGATCGTCAATTGTGGCTGTCAATGTCTCTAGCAGATCTTCAGACTTGACCACTTGCAATCCAAGTCGATTGTAGGGTCCACTGGGGCTTGTCAATGGACTCAGACCTTGTGGCTTGCCAGTTATGGCAAATGACGTCCATAACTCCACCATGTGCTGAGCCATCAGTTGATCCTCACCCTGCAGCTGGTGTGTGGGAAATACATAAATGTTATCATTGGAATGATGCACTCCACCGTTGAATGGATAGTGCTCATTGCCGAATTCATAGCCGAAGCGTGTGTGCTGGCCCTCGTACTCAAAGCTGTACACATACACAGGTGTTGTGGGCTGACGCGTGAGTAGTTTACTCGCCAAGCTGAGCACAGGTGTCTTCATGGCAATTACGGAAGTTAGCTAAAAATAAACGAAAGCTGTTAAGTTATTGCAACTTTCGAGCTGCTAGGAACTCACGTCAAAGTAGGCGGGTAGAGCAGACCTGTGGGCGTGGCTGTTGAGCAGCTTAGGCGTATAGAGCAGACGATAGAGCAGGTGATCCGCCAGGCCAGTGGCATCATGCGCCATGTCCACGATACCCTGCGAGAACTGTCGCACAGTCAAGAGGCTAATGTTGGGTACTTTACTCGCCACCGCATCATAGTACGCTGTAGAAGATGAGTCAGTTAGATTACCATAAAAACTGAGAGTCAACTTCACTCACAGGCCAGCACAAAGGAGCCATCGTGTCGGGTGAATCCCGTCAGCAGTGGCACTGGACGTGTATAGTTCTGCAACAGTTCTTCAGGCTTTTGTGGCAGTATATCCTGCAGATCACCCACAATCGGTGAGAAACTCTCGGCTTGTGTGGCCTTTAGCAGCTCCAGGACCTTGGCCTCTCGCAGGCAAGTGTGCAATTGCTGCTCCTCCTCACATTCCTTGCAGCCCAATTGGCCACAGATGCGTTTCGCCTGTCCAATAGGATCCTTATTAATCGCCCAACTGGCAAATATTGAGCCAGACTGCACAATGGCACGTTGGAAATGCTGTTCGCCTGTGCGTGGACTCAACAGCAGCGCACTGGTGACACCAGCTCCAGCACTTTGGCCGAATATGGTTACCTGGCTGGGATCACCGCCAAAGTGCTGTATGTGCTGTTGCACCCAGTTCAAGGCTAGGAGTATATCGGCAATAGGAGCATTTCCAGGCAATTCCTGGCTATAAGTTGTCAGCCAGCCCAAGGCACCGATGCGATAATGTGGCACCACTAGAACTACATCACGTTCCAGCAAATAATGAGGCGGATGATCCTCGGCAGAGCCATTGTAGTAACCACCGCCATAGACATAAAACATGACCGGTTGACGAGCTGTGAGCTAGGGGAGGGAGTTGATAAGGAAAAGTTCTTACTTAATCAGCAATGAAATTGTTAATAGCTGTACCTAATCTTAAGCATTAATCAAACAGCATGCAAATTGTCTGCCTGAGCTGTATAATTACAGATCGTTAACTGATATCAGTGCAAATACCTTTCAGATTTGATAAGCTTAGATTGAGATTCATTAAAATTTCAATTAAAATGCACTCACATTCTTGGTATAGACGCACAGGTTAAGGCAGTCCTCCAATTGATCGTCCGACAATTGATCATCCAAATTGGTTATCACCGGGCAGCGTTGTCCAAAGTCCAAAGCGTCGAGTGTGCCCGTCCAGGGCAAGCGAGCAACAGGGGGCTAAATTTAACTTTATCAGCATGACTAATGAAACCAATGCCGAATAGGAACTCACCTTAAAGCGCCGTTCACCGACTGGTGGCTCCGCATAGGGAATACCACGAAACTGCATGAATGTCTGATCAGTCCATGCTGTCTGTCCGTAATTGCCCAGCACTGAGCCCTGTTCATCGGTTAATTGTACTGATATCGTTGGCGTGGTGGCAGCATCTGCCTGACCAATCAGCAGCCAGCAGGCCAGGCCAATACACAGCAATCCACACAGCGTTAACATTAAGTATACGACGCGTCTACGCATCACAGCAGACTGACAGCCGAACGTGAAGTGAAATTGAAATCAAAAGACGCCAGCGGTGAATTTGCGAACGTCACGTTTGCGATTTGTTATCACCACATGCCGTCGCTCTATCAGCCGGGCTGACGAAGAAGTGTAAAGTCTGGGTTTCATACAAAACAGATGTTTCGCTATGATTTAGCTAAAAATTATTGATATCATTAATAGTGGTATAACCGGATATCTTACCATTACCATAAACTGATTACAAAACACGTCTTAATCTTTCTAGGTAATCAAGTGCCTAAAGGTCAAGTTCCGTCAGTCGAAACTGGACGAGTCTTGTGCCCAGGAGATGATCAAAATACTCCAGGAGCAGGCACTCAACTATAAACTGAATCCTGTGCTGCAGCATTTCTGCAAGTCGGAGATACAAGAGCTCTGCAAGAACCACATGGATGCCGATGAGCATGGACAGGTGGAGGAATGCCTAAAGGGAGCGTTTCTGAAAAAGCAGCTAATCAATCGCGAATGCCAACTGGAGGTGGCCACTCTAATAGCTGAGACTAAGGCGGATATACATGTCGATCCCATACTGGAGACTGCTTGCACGGTGGACCTGTTGCGATACTGTGCCAAGGTGACCAGCGGCGATGGACGCAGTAAGTGGAGATAATTCTATACTATTAGATAGTTTATTATAATAATTATACTTACAGAGCTGAGTTGTCTGCGTACGCTACTGCGGGAGACACCAAATTCATTGGAAGCGGATTGTCGCGAGAAGCTGGAGGGACGCATCGAAATGTTTCGCAATGCAGACGATGCGTTGGCCCAGCCGCCGGAGGATATGCAACAGCTGGTGCAACAGGTGGTCACATCGCCGGCACGAAAGTTCTTTCTTGTGATATTAATGAGCGCCACGGGCTTGGTCTTTTTGACCGGCATTTTCCTTGGACGCGCCACCAAACGTGCAATGGGCTTAAAGAATAAATAATGGATATATAATAATAAACATAGACTGTAGTTGATATTATACTGGTAGCTGATCTGTAGTACGTGTGTGTAGAATATAATATGTATGCGCTTCCCTCTTTTTTAAATGCGCCTAATCTTTTATCCATTTTTGGATCGCCCTCTCTTTTCTTCACTGCAATCAGCGAAATTTTGTAAAAGTAATTTGTGGCCTAATCGATTGTAAGACCAAAAAGAATAAGTGTAATTAATTTCACACAATTAACACAATACTTAATAAGTGATTTTTAATTTTTAATTCCTCTTTTTGTGTATTGATTTCTATTGTTAAATAAATTGTATTTTTATAAACGAACTATATAAGTTTTTCCTTGTAAATTAAAAAAGCCGCGAATGTGCTTTGAAATCATCGTATCCATAAATAATATCGATTGTCAGCAGCACTGTGGAATCATCGATAGGAATTACCAGTTGCGGTTGGCCAGTCTTAGTTGTGGCGTTGCCATATCGCGTGCAAACATACTTATCGCAGCCTGAAAATTTTTTAGTGCTCCACAAAAGCTCATTTTAAATGGCTTCATTTACTATAAAATAGTTGTGAAAAAGGTCAAAGTGTGCATTAGATATAAGTACAGTTGTTTGTAGATAGGAATACAATGGTTTTACAAGATTTTTAATAAGTTCATTCTTGAGTTGAGTAAGAAGCACACGTACGCACGCACTTAAGCACGCACACACATACATACAGCCAAAAACAAGTTCTAATAAGAAAGGCATACAGCAAGACAAAGAGAAGCAACAGCTTGCAGTTACCACTTGGACTTCATGATGGGCATAAGCAGCGGCATTAAAACTGAAGGTGAGGCAGAGCATAAAAAAAACTCGTACAATCAACTCTAATGGCGTTGTTGTTGTTGTTTTTGCAGAGCCCCGAGCATTGGGCCTAAATCATTCAAGCGGTAGCAATAGCAGCAATGCAGCCGCTGTTGCGGCAGGAAATGCAGCAAGTTCTGCTGCCGCCGCCGCGTCCCTCTCATCGGTGGAACTCTGCCTGGTCTGTGGCGATCGTGCGTCCGGCCGACACTATGGCGCCATCAGCTGCGAGGGCTGCAAAGGTTTCTTCAAGCGTTCGATACGCAAGCAGCTGGGCTATCAGTGTCGAGGGGCCATGAACTGTGAAGTGACCAAACATCATCGCAACAGGTGTCAATTCTGTCGACTGCAAAAGTGTTTGGCCAGCGGCATGCGAAGTGATTGTAATTTTCGTTTAAGTCGTCGTCTCAAAACAACAGAAAATACTGCATACATCCCCCCATCCCAACTCCATTCCCATCAGAAGCATGTCAATCCAACTAGAATGCATTCATAGAACTCATACACTGAAACAAAAGATTTGTTCCAGTTGGCAATTAGCGGAACCATCTGAAATGCATACCAATTGGACTGTGATTCACATTGGAGTGTATTTGTTGCCAGCGTTGCCACCTGGTGGCAAATGTTTTTCAAAAATGCGAACAAAATGTCATTACCCTGCACGTTACCCACACACACATGCATACATATTCATTCCATACAACTACACACACGCTTACACACAGTTATACAAATGCAACTACAACTACATTATGTACCGTTATTAGCTGCCACACGCTAATTGCTTTCTCTGCATCTATCTATTCGTTTCATCTGCAGCCGTGCAGCACGAGCGCAAGCCCATTGTCGATCGGAAAGATGGCATCTTGTCGAGCACCACAGCCAGCACCGCCGCCTCCTCTAGTTCGGCTGGCAACTCCAGCACTTCATCGAATACAAAGTTCAGCTACCAACAGGTGCGTGTCAAACAGCAGCAGCAGCAACAACAACAGCAGCAGCAACAACAGCAGCAACAGCATGCATCTGTGGCAGCCGCGAGTGCGGCGCTGTTTCAGCATGCTGCCACGCCCCCCGTGGCAAGTGCCTCAGCGACGCCCTTTAGTTTAAGCGAGAATCTGTTTCCCATGAGCCTTAACTTTGCGGAACTAACACAAACGCTGAGTAAGTGCATCATCAGTTGGTCATTAGCCAAGTCAATTAATTTTACTTTTCTTTCAGTGCTTGCACAGCAACAGCAGCAACAACAACAGCAGCAACAGGCAGCTAGCAACAATGCATCCAGTCATTGTTATTCACCAGAACTGGCCAAGCCGGAACTGGACGAGGATGATGATGATTCCATGGATAACAGCAGCACACTGTGTCTGCAGCTGTTGGCCAACAGCGCCAGCAATAATAATTCACAGCATTTGAATTTCAATGCAGCTGCAGCCGCTGCTGCCGCGGCAGCTGCTGATGCCACCACAACCACGTTGCCCACGCCAGCAACAGTGAGTTTGATACAGTCCTCACTGGATAAGCGGGCCATCGAGAAGGCGTTGCAACTGTTGCAGCCCATCCAGCAGCAGCTGGACAGAAACCAGAGCGGACAGACTGCAGCAGCAGTGGCTGGCATTAAACCAGAATGTGAATCCGATGCAGAAGACAGTGGAACAGAGGACGTGGATGCTGATCTGGTGGAGCATATGGAGATCGACTTTGACTATTGCAACCGAGGGGACTTTGTGGCCAATGAGGCGATCTTCACGCAGGATTTATTTGCATCGGAGGCACAGTGTGCATTCCATGTACAGCCACCGGCACTGGTCCATTCATATCTGAATATGCACTACGTTTGTGAAACGGGCGCTCGGATTATATTCCTCACAGTGCATACACTGCGCAAGGTAGCTGCATTTGAGATCCTCGATGCCCACACACAGATGAAACTGTTGCGTGGCTCCTGGCCGGCTCTGCTGGCTGTGGCCTTGGCCCAATGTCAGCGGCAGCTGGCGGTGCCAACCATCATTAGTCAGCTTGTGCAGAGCGTGCGTCAGGTGGCGGATATCGATAAGATGGAACCACAAAAGATATCGAAATTGGCGCAGATAACGCGCACGATTCATGACTTTGTACAGGAACTGCAGGCTCAGGATGTAACCGACTTGGAGTATGGCTTGCTGCGCCTTGTGTTGCTCTTCAATCCACTCCTACTGCAACAGAATAGACGCGAACGTACACTACGTGCCTATGTGAAACGTGTCCAGCTCTATGCACTGTCCTCTCTGCGACGCCAAAGCGATGGAGAGGAGCGTGCCAACTGTTTGTACGCCAGCCTATTACCACTGAGTGGATTGGAATCGGAGCCCACCGAGGAGCTGTTCTTTGCCAATCTGGTGGGGCAAATGCAAATCGACTCCATGATACCCTTCATTCTGATGATGTGCAACAGCAGCGGACTGTAGGGAAAGCAAACAGGAATGAATGTAAGACTGAGGATTGACAGCATTCAAACAGGATAATCGAGATAGGAATTAGGCGATAGGGGCCAAGCTGCGCCTAGTGCGGACAATACTTAGCAATAGTTATTACAATTATATTACATTAATTATATGTATACACACCTATATATATTATATTGCATTCTATGCTTGAAGACTCGTGTTTTATTTCAAATTTCATTTTAACTTAATGCTACAACTAGTTCTAAACGGCTTTCAGCAATGTGTCGCTGCTCTGTGCCTTTTTAGCTGGTTTGTGGCTCTGATGCACTGCATCATTGCAACCTTCGCGATTTCGGGCGATTTCGATGGCTAAGAATTGTACGCGAAATACAAATATTGAATTATCCGGCTCGAATTCCTTGCTGGCATCGGCTCGCATTAGCGTGCCAAACGAATAGTCTTCCATTTTATTAAATTTTTCCGCAAATGTACGCCACTTCAGCTTTTCGGTGGCCGATTTGAGTGCATCATCTGTGAGTTTAGCTATCTTCAAGTCGGGAAAGTCCTCACGAAATGTGGCGTAGATCTGATCGTCGTAGGGTGTCAAGCGCAGTTGTGAGGGATCTACGCTGGTCAGCAACTATATAGAAATAAGAATATAATTTGTACTTTAATTAAATAAATTAAATTAATTATGCATTTGACTTACATTGAAATGCACCTCAGCATGGTCCAACGCTTTAGCTGCCCACATTTCCTCCACACTTGCATCATTTGAAAACTCGTCTGCCGGTCTCGAGAGCAGTGAAGCACCTGCCTGCATAAATTTATTTAAATAAATGAATTTAGTTCATAGCAAATACACAATGCTTTCAACAAAATACCATCAACTCCATTGTAAATAGCGTTTATAAAATTATAATCTTTCAGCACGTTTTAAGATGTAAACACGGTTGCCACACTTGGCGGTTTTGCGCCAAAATTAGCGCTTTTTATGTCGTGAGCGCACCGGCTCTCTTCAGCCCGATCGTGAGTGTACACTGTTAATAACAGTCTGGCGCACTCTGTTAATTTACATAACAAAAACAGAGCTCTCAACAGAATTTTTGAATTGTAGCGCGACACTGACCAATTATCACAAATACAAGGGGTAAACGGCACAAAGTATATATATATTTTTGATCAGGATGATCAGCTGAGTTGATATAGCTATGCCTGTCTTTCAGTGTGGGTGATCAAGTTTATTTAAAATGGTGACGTCTGTATTTTGTCGTGTTAGCTTTTCTTTTTATTTTGTTGTGTCATTTATTCATTTGGGTTCCTAAATGATTGAAATAGTTCATTGTCGTTTTTTGATTTTGAAATGTACACACACATTTGAAAATTATTGAAAAAAAAGTATGTTCCAAAACATTAGTTTTACGTTTTTATGCGCCCTAGCATTAATATCTTGGTCGGTTTTATGCTATCTGAATGTTATTGAACAGCAGCAAAAGAATGACGATTACCATGTGGAAATTTACTCAGGTAATGTATAAATGTTATGTTAATAAGATATATATAATAATGCAAATTTTTAGAGCGGTCCAATTACATGGATATTCCAAAGTACCATCCTTACGAAACGAAGGAATCGAATTATCTAAACCGCGGATACGAATTGCTAATCAACTACGGTTTGATCCTTCTCGGAACTGTGGCACTGTCCAAGCTTCTGAAGTTCTTGGAATTGGAGGCAAGAGTCTATCTACAACAATTAGATGCGCCGTCAATTACACCATCTTTGCCCATTCTTGTCAGGACGTCCGAAAAGGCTATAAGCCCAGTCGCCCAGGAGTTGGAGGTGGAAAATGTACTGTCACCATCTTTAGATGAAGGATTCGAATTGAGGGATCAGCTTTGTGATTTGGAAATACGTTGCCGCGACCTGCTTGATGAACTTCGCTATGTTCACAATGTATCCGCTGACATGTGGCAGTTACGATCATCATCATCAAGCAGTACTTTGACCTCGGAAGGTGCTCATTCCACCATATTATGGAAACATCCTGGTTTAATTTTGACATCAAGTGGACTCTCCGTAAGGGATGTAGATAGCACAGTATCTCAAAATTTGTACGTTGCTCACAGCCATATTCAAATTAATTTTAACGGACCCGTGCTTCTATCGAATAGCTACATAAACATAGATCAAGTGCGCAACAGAAATTTGCCCAAACGCAGCGAATTTTTGCAGGTGTGGGGCAATTGTATAAACGCACCTTTAGCTTCTACAATGCTAACAGGTGTCAACAATGTTTTAATGTGAAACATTTGACTAAAGAAATAAATCTATGCGCAAATTTGAATTTTTAACGATATTTCTTACTCGTTATTTTGCATCCATACTTTTCGAATGTTTTCATATCGAAATCTAAAGCCTAAACACCAACCAATCGGTACTAAAAAACGCTATTTTTATTACCAAGTTAACATCGAATATCGTAGGCATCGGCAAGTATCGACTTAACTCGCAAGACCGCGCCATTTTTCAACTAATAAATACATTTTCCGTTCAGCACCATCTATTACTTTTTCTCAATGGTATAAAATCGTTTAAAATCCACAGTAAGTAAATTAATATCGTTTAACACAGTGCAAAAGAGGCAAGAAGTGAGCTTTTGGCGCGTAAAGAAAGCGAAATTAGTACAGACCGCTTAGCCAAGTTCACAACCTCGGTTTTAGATCCAAAATTAAGTGCATGCTACAACTCCCGTGAGTTTCCCGATTTCATCCATTTAATAAAAACATATGAATGTGAACTCTACAGAAAAAAATGTCTTCAATTATGTTATATATTTATATATATTTGAATTAGATTTTAGCTCAAGTATCGATCATTGCGCCAGCATATAAAAAAGCGCCAATTTTGACACGAGAACGCCATGTTTGGCAACCGTTTTGCGTCTGATCAATTTCAGTGTGACCGAATTGACCCGCATTTTAGTATCGGAACAACATCGCAGGCAGCAGCTAAAAAAGTGATTCACGCTCAACAACGGCATTAGCAATTTTAACAAAATACAAAATTATTTGCACTGCTCACAGCCATAGCGTTTAAAAATTCCAATAATAATATAATATAACAAAGCTGCCGCGAGTGTTTTTTGGAAAGTGCCAAACGACGGCCCCGCTGAGTCTGCGTCGCTCGAAATTTGAGTGCGCGTGTGCATGAGTGTGCGTGTGTTTGTGTGAAAGGAGAGGAGGAGAAGCAACACACAAAAAAGTGTACAGACGACGCGCAGACGCAACGATCTGCAGTGGCTAATTAAAAAAGTACCGATAAACGCGACCGAAAATTAATCAATTATTGTGCGAAAGAAAACGTTCGCCAATAAGTATAAGCAAATAATCGATTTACAGTTACGATAATAATACCAATAAGCGAAAATGGGTTGTGCCGTGGGTACAGCACGAGATAAAGAAGCCATCGAACGTTCGAAAAACATCGACCGGGCGCTGAGAGCTGAAGGAGAACGCGCCGCCTCAGAGGTTAAACTGCTGCTTTTGGGTGCGTTCACGAAAAAAAGATCGAAGCAGATCGGCATTATAATCATTATAATTTATATTTAGTGTTATGTGCGAGTGCAAGTCATTTTGATTCTTATTTCAAGATTAGAACTCGATGCTCGGCATTATGCAATGTGCATATGTCTAATAATTCGATTGCGATAAGAAATTGAACGTAAATTGAAACCAAATGCCGAACAAGTGGGGCGCCATCAAAACGGTTAGCTCATACATACATATGTATGTATGTATGTATGTACACATTTCATCCATGCATGTATGTGTGAGTGGCACTTGTTGTTCGCTGTGCTGGCGTCGCTAGTGAGAGTTTTGTGCATTGAGGCGTTGCAGCAACTCAACTTCAACTTTGACCTCTGCTGCCAAACACACACAGTCTTTTTGTACTGTGTAATTAAACACTGCGTTCGCGTTTTAGCCTTCTGCAATTAAATTTCTATGCGAGAAACTGTAGCTGCGCGCACTTTCATTCATTCATTGCCATTCAATGTCTCAAAACAATGAACTGGGTTTTTCAAGCGGCCGTAACAAACATACACACAATACATACATATGTACATTACCACACACATATGTATGTATGTATGTCTGCTGCAGTTAGCTGCTTTTGTTAATGAAGCGGCGCTTCGTTTGCGCGCCGCGATGACTCAAAGAGAGGCTGAATGTGTGGCAAAGTGATAGCAGGCGCTATGATCAGCAGGGGTGTGCGGGGCTGCTCACAAAACACTCGTCAACATGAGACAGTGTTGCAGGCAGATTGGCAAAGGAAAAAGTGAAAAAGCTAAAATACTTACGGATGTGTGTTTCACTTGGCTTATGCTTATAAGAAAAGAAAGAACCAACTTCATACTATAAAACACCATTACAAGTACATTTGTGGCAACCGTGTTCGCTGTAACATTAGTATCAATTCAATTACAGCTTCTACTTTATTGCAGCTGTTTGTTGAATAAAAAACCACATGTGACAGACATCAATAACTATGCAGCTCAGTGTTGTCTCGCTGCTGTTGTTTATGACTAGAAAAACACCTTGCAACACTTGCCAACACAGTGGCAGCAGCACTCGTATTTCTATTGTTGTCTTGCCGTTGAAGTTGTTTATATATTTTCTTATGGTATTATTTGTCGCTCTCTATTGCGCTTGTTGTTGTTGTTGCTGTTGCTGTGGGGCTGCTGCGCTTGCCTAATTGGTTGAGGCAGCAGCAGCGCTGCCCCTACGTGTGGTTGTTGTTGTTGCCGACATTTAAAGTGGGGTGAACGATATTAGCGCAAATGGGCCTCACATCAAATGCAGCTGCCTGTAAGAGTGTGTGTGTGTGTGTGTGTACTTGAGCTGCACTTGTGGCTTGCTCCGTCAGCTGCGGATTTAATAAGTGAAAAAAGAATAATAAAATTTGCTATTGTTGCAGTGGGTGTCTCTCTGACCATTGCCCCCACTCTTAATAGAGCCACTCTACAGTTGAATTACGCCACTTTAGTTGTCGCTCATTCTCTCACTGTCTCTCCCTTTTGCTTTCCTTATATGTCTCCTTTGCAGTTGCTCCTCCCCTCATCTTCGCTAACAGTCTTCATTCTCCTCTCTGCACTGTTGCCGCCAGCTTAGCTTTTTCTGGCCATTTTCCCTAGTCCAAAAGTATTTTAGCTTTTGTCACACTGTTTACTAGCTAACAGTCTTCATTCTCCTCTCTCTGCTTAGCTATTTTCTGGCTATTTTTCCTCGTCCAAAAGTACTTAGCTAGCTTTTAAGCTTTTTTCACGCTGTGTACTAGCTAAATTTGACTAATTTTTATGCTCTGCTCAGCTCCAATTGACTGCAGACTGTTGGCAACGCTGTCTGCCCGCTGGCACTGCCTGTTGCTTTTTCTCTCCACACTTCCTTGCATCTCTTCGTCTGCCTTTGGCCCCATCTCCCCTGTCGTTTTCAGCTCTCATTTTCGTATATATTTTTATTTATGCGAATTGCACGTTTGTATGCAAAGTATTTGCACAAGATTTCTCACACGTTGAAGTAGAGTAATGACAGTGAGTAAGCTGCAGACTCACAAATGTACATATGTACATACATACGTACATACATATGTACATACGTATGTACACACATACAGTGAAAGAAATTCATAAGTAAGCCGGCACAGGGGCACATGATGCGCGTTCCATGACGTTCCCTTGCACGCATACACACACACACACACACACGTAGTCATAAAGAATATTCGACATACACACTGATAAGTGATACAGTTACCGAACCCTCGAGTCAACACGAACTGTTGTCAGCACAAATAACTTAATCAACAATTTTTAAGAATTTACACAGACACACACACACGCACACACTGGCAGTGTGTTGATACATATATAATGTACTTTATGTGCTGCTATTATCGCTTGTTGCCATAAATTCAGAACCCCAGCCCTATCAGCATTATCAATAAGTGACCTTTGCGTTAGTATTGCAGTTGAGATTTCTTTTAAAAAAAAACAGTTTTAAATATCACAAAAAAAAATAAATAAAAAATTATGACTAATGGAAATATTAATATTAGAAATTCTAATTTAGGATGTATACGGACTTATAATAATAAAATAACTGACTAAAATTATAATTATGATTATTAATTATTGTAATAATTTTATAATAATTAAATAACTAATATAAACCTATTATTTATAAATATTAAATAATGTGACTAAAATAATAAAATAACTACATGAAAAATGTAAATATTGTTATTAAATATTATTAATAATTGTAATAATCTTATAATAATAAAATAACTATTATTTATAAATATTTAATAATATGACTAAAATAATAAACTAACTATGTACATAAAAAATATAAGTATTATTATTAAATATTATAAATACATAACTGCAAAAATCTTATAATAATTAAATAACTAATATAAACCTATTATTTTTAAATATTTAATAATGTGACTAAACATTATGACATCAATTAAACTCTTTTTAGCATAAATTATAAAACTAAATGCTTCATTTCCGTTTAGCCCGTGTTTATGTTTTGTGCCAAGTACCATTTCCCTTTTGTGCTCCGATTAGCACATTCTTATTCGTCTCTTTTAGTTATTTATTAATATGTTTTCTCACTTCACTTATCTGAAAAGTTCAGACGGCGCCTACAAAACTCGATTGCGATTACTCATGCATCAAGTAAAAACGAAACGAAACGAAACGATCAGAATACTTTCTACGGGCTTTTGTTTTGTTGTTGTGGTTATTAGGTGTTTGCCTTTAGTCATCTATGTGTTGTACACACACTCGCACACACAGATGTACAACTGTTTGCATCTGTGTGGAGCTAATTGCACAGGAACTGCAATTGTAATCAAAAGGCAGCGTTGAGCTGTCAGACACGCCCCAAAGTGTAGCCTAAGGTGCCGGCACAGCTGTGTGTGCGAGAGTGTGTGTGCGTGTGTGTTTATATGCTAATTAAGTTCATTTTAATGTGTATGCGATGATGATGCTGCTCATAATGATGATGAGTTGTGATGTTGATGCTTAGGACTGTTGACTGTTGTTGCTGTTACAGCTGCTGCTGCTGCTTCTGTTTTGTTGCCATTGTGCTAAACGCTAGAATGTCAAGAGCATGTGCTCGCCACTCTCCACCTCCCTCTCTCCCTACCCACTGTCCCTACTGCTCGCTGCTTATGGCACAACTAACGGTCTTGTTTATATTTGTTTTTGTTGTTATTATTAAATTGACCTTTTTTAAGCTATTGTGGCAAACTGTATTATTTTCTGTGGTTTTTATGCTTTTTATACTCTGGTGGCAAAGCTACACACATAATCAGATGCACAGTTGCCACAGCAGGTGTAAAGTGGTGTTTAGACCCTGTACTGTTTGTGCAACTCAGAAATGTATGTAACAGGCAGAAGGAGGCGTGGCAGACCCCATAAAGTATACTTATTCTCCCCCTCAAATTTGCAAAAAATATTCTTAGCCTGTACAGTTTTAGAGTCATTGGATTCCTTTTTTGCATGAATAAATCTTTAAATGCTTTGAATGTTTGGTGCGATTTGCAGCCCAATCGGATAATAAACACCGGAGATCAATTTTCTGTACTAGTTTTTTATTGAAATTGGTTTATTATGCCAAACCAACTTGGTTTGCACACTCGATTGTGACCACAGTCTATAACTATTATTGTTATTGATTGCATTTTAAAATTAAATATACACCTCATAGTTGTTATTATTTTATTTATGCACTGCAATATATACATATATGTAAGTAATTCTACACTTCAGCCTGCAAATTGTTGATCAAAGAAACTTGTTGTTTTTTTATTAATAAAATTCCTTCTTAATTTACCTAAATTTTTTATCATTTTCAATTGGGAATTTTTTGGTTTATTTTTATCATTTTTATCATTTTCAATTGGGAATTTTTTGGTTCATTTTTATCATTTTTTAGTTCATTTTTATCATTTTCAATTGGGAATTTTTTGGTTCATTTTTATCATTTCAAATTGGCAACTGTGCATGCTTATAGATTTGCTAATTCGCATTCAGCTTGGGCAAGGGTTACCCATTATACACACAGCGACTGACCGACTGAGCGACCGTCTTTAAGGCCATAACTTTGGCATAACGACATTTCTGTTTATTGCTAAATTAGTGCGCATTGTTAGCTCTGACTTTGCTTCGAAAAAGTAGCAGAAATTAAAAAAGAAATATACCTAATACATCACGTACTGCGAGGAGGGGAGTACTAAGCGTTTGGGAAAGTGAAAGTACAGCTTACTATAGGTATTGCAATTATCTAACCGTATGGTCTGTGCTTCCATCTCTCGACTGGCTGGGAATGGACCCAACCACACAGACCTGACTCGGACAAAAACCATTGAAAGATTAAACACTCATATACAAATAAAAGAAAAGTTTGCTTAATGCTCTATTGTTGCCATGTATCGTTTTATAACTTCAGCCAACTTAGACCGGTAGCTAAAATCAAATGTGCAATAAAAACATTTTCATTTGTTGCAACAGAGGAAATCGGAAAAGTGGCAACATCATTTCTTATCTACTCAACAGTTGTCAACTTGTGTGTCTTTACATCAGGTATATCACACGTGTTTGTGTGGCTTCGCTGCAGTCTGTGAGCTCAGCATATAATTCAAGTATTTACGGCTTATGTTACGTGCGATTTGTGATAAGTTAAGCAGGTTGAATGAACCACGCTAAATGGGGTTTGCATTTTAAGAACTTTCCACAGCGGCAAGTGAAGCATAAACACATGACTGTACGAATTTAAGACGCATATGTGTTATATGACCATATATACTACATATTATTTACTATTATTACCGATATATATACACTGCGACCTCAAAGATCCGTTGTGGTCTCAGATTATTCTCGGTTATAGCTTATCAGCTAGCTCAATCGATTGCAGAAATACTATCGCTAGCTTATCTTGAAACTAAACCTGGAACTGAATTAGTCTTAACCTTTCCCTCAGGAGCCTACTCAGTGTATCCTTAACAATCTTAAGGACGTTGAGATGTATACTCCCTTAACTAAACTTTAGTTTAGTCATACCACACCCTTAGAGTTGTTGATGTTTATATAACACCACAAAATATTAATAAATGATAATAGCAAATACGCAATTACAGGCTTGATAATCTCTACTTAGCTAACGATGGGTCTCACTGTTCACCCATAAGAATTACTTAAGACTGCATGACCAACAATAGCAAACGCAATTGAGCCGCTGGCTATTACTTGTTGGCCCCTTGAACTCGCAGATAATTGACAACAATTTGTGGCCAGCATTCATTCAATCATTCGCTCATTCATAAAAAACCGCAATGAGTCTGCCGTCTGTTGATTGGCGCCTCTCTCTCTGCTGGATGGTATCATTGATTCATTCAGTGGCGTGACACAGACAAAGAGGAAACCCTGGGCATGAGTTCATTTCCGTTTTATCTAATTTCCTATTTCTATTTGGTTACTTGCAGGCGCCGGAGAATCTGGCAAATCAACTATAGTGAAACAGATGAAGATCATACATGAGACGGGCTACTCACAGGAGGAATGCGAGGAGTATCGTCGTGTCGTCTTTAGCAACACCGTACAGAGTCTCATGGTCATAATACGGGCCATGGGCAGGCTAAAGATTGAGTTTGCAGATCCCGGCAAGACAGACATTGCTCGCCAGTTCTTCACACACGCCTCGGCGGCAGACGAAGGCATATTGCTGCCGGAGATTGTGATGCTGATGAAGAAGCTTTGGTCGGATGCTGGGGTGCAGCAATCCTTCTCACGTTCACGTGAATACCAGTTGAATGACTCCGCCGGATACTATCTGAACTCCCTGGACCGCATTGCGCAACCCAACTATATACCCACACAGCAGGATGTGCTGCGCACTCGGGTCAAGACCACTGGCATCATTGAGACGCATTTCAGCTGCAAACAGTTGCATTTCAAGTGAGTTTCAGATGTTTATTAAAAAAGAGCGTAAACTTAATCCAACTTTTCTACCTTCAGACTCTTCGATGTGGGCGGTCAGCGGTCGGAGCGTAAGAAATGGATACATTGCTTTGAAGGCGTCACGGCCATCATCTTCTGTGTGGCACTTTCGGGTGAGTCTTGATCTCATTTACACTTTTGCAACAACTAAAACATTACTTATTCACTTTACAGGCTACGATTTGGTTTTAGCTGAAGATGAAGAAATGAATCGCATGATTGAATCGCTGAAACTCTTTGACTCCATCTGTAATTCCAAGTGGTTCGTCGAAACGTCCATAATACTTTTCCTCAACAAAAAGGATTTGTTCGAGGAGAAAATCAAGCGATCTCCCCTAACGATATGCTTCCCCGAATACAATGGTAACGTACTAGAATAACACTTCTATATTCTATATAGCTAATCTCGCTGATCTTTTGCAGGTTCGAATACCTTTGAGGAGGCCGCCAACTATATACGCATGAAGTTCGAAAATCTCAATAAACGAAAAGACCAAAAGGAAATCTATACGCATCTAACCTGCGCCACAGATACGAATAATGTGAAATTTGTATTCGATGCCGTGACAGATGTTATCATCAAGAACAATCTGAAGCAGATTGGACTGTTCTAATAGATGTAGCAGAGAGAGAGAGAGTATTAAAGGAAACCGCGCAAAACATTTCCATTACATTATAATTACTTTACTATTAAAGACATATGCGTACATCGAACTATGCTGTATATGCATATACATAGCATATTATGTATACATACTTGTAAGAATGTGTAGAGCTGCCAACAATCGATTCTACTATCGTAAATGTGGGAATGAACTCTGTATACGATACCAATTATTAGTATGTTTATGTAATTCATGCATTCCCGATAGTATTAACGATAGTTAGTCGCTTCTAGCGCATCATTTGAAATGCTTTACATGCTAAACTAATCTATATTTATATCGATTATGTTGCCAGTAGTCCAGGAACAAATTAACCAACTGCAATTAATTAAGTTAACAGCTGAATTGCTCTAAGTGAACTAATTAAAATACTTATACTTATGCTTATCTAATTTAATATACATATATGTAAAAGACATCAGCTCAGACTTACCGCACACAAGTTTGTCCCGCTGTCTTTGTGCTTAGTTAAGATCTGTAATGTGATTAAATTACATGACGCAGAAGCCCCAAATATGGTGTTTTTCATCATGTATCTTACGCACGTTTCACAACACTGAATACATTTTTGCCAAGAGCTTAGCGCGCCATTTGTAGTGAGCGTGGGCCTAAATTACTGTATGACATTTAAATGTAACTAGAAAACTTACTAATTACGTTAGTAATAATTGAAATAAAGACACAATGCGAAAAAGAACAGCAACACTCAATTCACAATAGTAATAATTGAAATAGGGATACAATACGAAAAACAGTAACAAAACTCAACACACACAGTTATAAAATGGCGAGCAGCGTTGCTATTTCGGCTATTTTATAGCTAGAACTGGCTTTTTGAATATCAAAAACGTTACGAAAACGTTTTATTACGTTACCCAACACTGCCGTGGTCAACACTCTGGTGAATTCGATGTTGCCCTGCTTGAAGCGTGCCGCATTCCTTTTGCTGTCAACTTTTGTGAGGGTCGGACAAGATTTCCCAAGTAAATCGATTCATTATTCTTACGAATATTCAGGTTGTTAGGAGAAGTTCACTATTTCGCCTCGTTTTTTGATTCACACTTTATCCTAGCCCTTATCACTATGTTACGCGCCGTATTCTCGGTCACCCGGCGTTCCGCGTTGCCGCAAGCCATGACTTTGCTAAAGCGTATGGGTAAGTGCATTGCTGCGGCTGTTTTAAGACTTTGAAAAAAATTTAATCCGCATATAGATTACGCCCTTGATTCGCACTCGTTTTATGGATCTCTGGTGCGCCACTTTGCCAGTAGCAATGATCAGTTGAAAGGACCGAAATTGGGCAAGAAATTGGGCGGCGGCATCATAGACGATTTCGCATCAGTCGGCAATGAGACTGCCAGTGCGCAAGCGCTACCCAATAAACTTAGCAAGCATCAAGAGGACAGCAAGGTGGGTTCGATTACATCGCAGGTGCATACCACGCCTACGCTTACAGAGTGGGGTAAGGTAGGCACCGATGAGTCGGCGGAGAAATGTAAGATGGATGTCAAGAAAGGAAAGGAATCAACGGCAGCTGAGGAGCATGGTCCTACTGCCACAGCTTCCTCTGGCAATTCATCCAAGGATGCCATGTCTCAGCTGAAAGAGGCTGCTGAGAATCTGCCCAGCAAGGAGCAGGTGGAGAAGTTCATCTTTCGAGTGTTGGCCTTTGTGTACGACATAACCGTGTTGATTGCCAATTGGACCATACGCTTTGTCAACGAGAATATCGTGCAGAATAACACTGTCCAGATGTACTGGAAGCGATTCCATGAGAAGATGCAGCAGGCTAAAAAGGACTAAAAATTGACGTATTGATCCGTTAACAATTCAAATCTAAATGTAATCAAATAGTTGACGATCTACAAGCATGTATTAAATTTCATTATGCTATGCATCTACATATTTATTTGGTTTATTGCAAAGTTAACCCATTAGTTCGAATTTCAAGTAAAGCTGGCAAAGCTGGCATATCCATCCAACAACTTGGACAGATATTTGAGTATCTTATTCCGGGCTTCCTTCAGCTGTGGCGGATCATTGCTCGCCGGCTCGTACATGTTGGCGCAGTGAGCGGTGCCTGAAAAACGAAAGAATTTAATCATTCAAATGCTGAGTCAGTGGCATTTACTCGAATTACCTTCGATATAAATGGTTGGAGTCTTCGAATTTGCCGAGACCCAGCGCATGCCAGGGATCAATGGAACCGTGCACGTAGAGCACCTGAGTTGTGTCTGGCTTAAGTGCACCGTAATATTTGTTTGTTTGCAATACGGCCTTATCGAGGTACTGCGAGTCCAT
Source organism: Liodrosophila aerea (assembly GCA_035045005.1). Classification (NCBI taxonomy): domain Eukaryota; kingdom Metazoa; phylum Arthropoda; class Insecta; order Diptera; family Drosophilidae; genus Liodrosophila; species Liodrosophila aerea. The sequence goes on along the minus strand of JAWNNL010000641.1, from coordinate 1,696,863 downwards.
GCGATCCGAAAATATGTCCATGCATTGGCGTATAAAGAAATCCACTCCAAAGCGATCGCCAAAGGTATCGGTTTTATTCTCAGATGTCTGATAGAAACCAAACTCGGTGCAGGTCTGGTATACCCATTGGCGCATGCCCTTGGCCATTTCCGAGTCCCAGGTAACATTCTTCATATCGGCTATCATCTTGTCATACTTGTAATCCAAGCACTTAGAATCCGACTCCTTGAGCAGCATGTCATTAACCACGCCCAAACGAGTCACAGGCGGACCAATGGTCATATTCAGCATGACATCACAGATCTAAAAGTAAATATGGAGTAAATATAAATATAACAAGTTGCTCATTCTACAGCATACCTCATCAATGGTCACAGTGGCATGTGGGCTATTGTCCTTGTTGTACTGCACCACGCCAGCGAAATTACCAGCCAAATTCTCAAAGAAGTTTGATATATCTAGCTGATTATCAATCGAATCTTTTAGCGGCGTGCAGGTCCTGTAAAAGAAAACACATTATAAGCTGTATGCGGTTATTAAAACCATATACCTACTTGAATTTCTCATCAAGATTGCGTTGCCCAATCATGTGCTTTAGCAGTATCTCCACTTGCGCAAAACCACGGCCCACAGCCTCAACGCAATCAGGGTTGTAGCTGGCAAGTGAAGCCTTGACTACGTCAAAGTATTCCCTAAAGTCGACCTGTGCTAGCAGCGGGCCACTGGAGCTGATGGAACCATAGATCAATGCCGGATATTTCTCCCGTGCCCAAGCAGCCAACGAGCCTGGATACGACCCGCCGAATGCAATCCACTTCTGTGTCTCCTGTAGGTTGTACTTAACCTTCATCGCCTGCACAAAGTTGGCCAAATCCGCAAGCGCTTGCTCAGAGCTGAGATATATCATGTTGCTGGTGGACAGATCACTGGTTGGATGACTTTTGCCATAAAAGCGATGTTCCAACTGGATACAAAGTGCACCAAAGTGCTCGGCATAGTGAATCCAGGCACCTTCGCGCATCCACTTCTTCGAGGCCTCCGCCTCGCCGCCAATCATCAGAAATACAGGAGCCTGACTATCATTTCGATAATATGCATCGTTGACAAAGTAACGCTGCTGCCAGGTCTTGGTGTTGCCTTTGTTTAGGTGATCCAATTGTTGCTCAAACCACAAATCCTCCACTTCCATCGATCGTTGCAAGGTAACAACTTTACTCGGATCACCCAAGAATCCATTGACATATCGACCTCGGCGAAAGCCCAGGGAATTGCACTGCGCAATTAGGCACACCAGCAGCAAGAGCAAACTCCATCCGTCCGCTTTTCTTGGAATCCGGAACATTCTGCAATGCAATCACTATCGCAAAACTGTTCTATTTGTTATTGTCTGGATCGGGTCAAATTGTGTTATTTGATTAGCTCGAGTACTGCCTGACCGACTAACTGTAAGAGCAGCGAAAGAATGCAGCTTATATATATAGTTCTTCTTATGTACATGTGTATGTACGTCTACACATAATATATGTATATGCGTACGTACCTCTTTCTTTCTTTAATTACTTTGTTTTTGCATTATATATGCCGGCTGCCTTGAAGGGTTGCCACTAAGATGAAATTATGTTAGCCGACCCTGAGTTTGTGTGCAATCATTATAATTAACAAATCAAATGTTATCAATAAAAAAATACATAGTAATCATTTATTTAGCAAATTAATAATTACAATGTTATTATGACATTTAGCCAGCGCATATCGATAAAGGCGTTGAGGAACACCTCACATGTTTTGATAACAAAAGCAGAGGCTGTCGGCTTGGCGTTGCCAGACAATTTGGTAACTGCTAAGCAACGGTTGCTTAATTTTCAAACAAGTAGTTGCTGTTTATATTAGCAGCGACCGGTGAAACATAAATAAGACTCAAATAAATTTTCACAAATATATTTATATTTTACTAACCACAATGGCTGAACCAAGCAAGGAATGTAAGCAGCTGCAGCCTCGCGCAATTTTTGGCTTCAATGGCAAGGTGGAAAATGGTGTGCGCCAGCATCCCATTGATGGTTCCGTTATATTTCCATTGGGCAATAAGATTGCCATTGCCGACTTCCAAAAGAACACTCAGGAGTTTGTGGCCGGACACACTAACAGCATATCATGCTTGGATGTCAGCAAGACCGGCAAATTGATTGCATCCGGTCAGATCAATCACATGGGCTTCAAAGGCTACGTTATAGTATGGGACTACGCCTCCCGCAAGGAGATTGGACGTCATGATCTTCACAAAGTAAAGGTGCAATCCATTTGCTTTACAGCCCATGATCGCTTTGTAGTTTCCATTGGAGGCAAGGATGATGGTTCAGTGATTGTGTTTGATATTGAGACATTGTATGTGGTAATAATAATTACTTAGTATCACTGCTAATCTGTATTCTACTTGTCTGCAGTTCTCCAATTTGCCGTATGCCTGCCACTCGTGCAATTTCGGGAAACGCTCTATGTGTACGCCCGCTACACAACAATCCGTTCTTCTTTCTCACTGCCGGTGATCGTCATCTGCGTCTGTGGAGCATTGTGCGCGAGAAGAAGAAGCTCTTCGTGCAGGACGTGCACTTGGCTAGCAAATCCAGGGTCTTCTATTGCGGACGCGTCGATAAGAAAGATGAGTTCGCCTACCTTGGCACCGGCACAGGTGATATTGTCAAGATCGTGTTGAACTGCTGCGATAGGGATAACGTTACAACACCGGGTACAACCAGTGGGATATTGGGCGCCTTTGGCACTCATAATCCACGCAAACCATCCGGTCGCGACTGCAATCGCTATGTGAATGGTGTGCGCGCCCTGTATGTGCTGGAGAACGGGCGTCTGCTAATAGGAGCCGGCGATGGTGCCGTGGAGTTGGTCGAGGAACGCACCGATGTGCCGTTAATTGGTTTCCGTGATTATCCGGGCCCCACCTGGCCCTATTTGCGCGTTGTGAGTGTTATTCAAGTTGGCTTTAATAGATTTGCCATTAACTTTTCTATTTAACTAAAGGTGAAGAAAACTCGCGTCTCTGGTCGCATCTCATCCTTTGTGCGTTCCACGTCAGAGAAATTCTACATATGCACCGATACCAATGAGATATACATGCTCAACACAAAGACCTGGGTGCTGAAGCTGCTGCGTACCTGCCATGCCAACGCAGTCTACTTCATCACGTTTCCCAAGTAAGTCACTATCCCTATCTATAGTAAACTGTTTCATCTGCCATCTCGAAATCGTTTCAGAAATTATTCAGCTGTCTTTGCCACGGCTGGCAATGAGAGTATTCGCATCTGGTCGTCTGGCCGCAAGCAGGAGCTACTCCGCATCATGGTCTACAACTTCAACTGTGCCGCGGTGCGTTTCTCGCATGATGGCACCAGCATTGTCTCGGTGTGGAATGATGGTATCATACGTGCATTTACGCCTATGACTGGTCATCTTATTTATGCCATACCAAATGCTCATAACAAGGGTAAGTTGGTGTCAGTAAGTTGAGTTCAGATGTCAACTATATCTATGGTTATCTTTCAGGTTGTAGTGCCTTGGCTGTGGCATCCACTGGACGCTTCATTGTCACTGGCGGCATAGAGGGACAAGTGCGTGTGTGGAAAATAGAGCCATATCGACAGGATCTGGTGGGTGTACTCAAGGATCATTCGGGTCCCATTACTTCGCTGGACATTAACTATCTGGACACTGAGGTGATTTCAGCCTGCACTGATGGTTCCTGCGTCATTTGGGATATTAAGTGAGCGTTAAGGACTGTTCTCTCACGGCTTCTATTAATCTTACACTCCGTTTTTGCAGTCGCATGACCCGCAAGCAGGTGGTCACTGCCAACACACAGTTCATGTCTGTGCTATACTTTCCTACTGGAGTACAGGTGCTGACCTGTGGCTCAGATGGTCGCATCATCTACTGGATGGTGTACAATGGCGCACTAATACGTGAGCTGACCGCTTCCAAGAAGTCTTCGGTCAACTGTTTGTCCATGAATGCCACGGGTGACTACTACGTCAGCGTGGGCAGTGATCTGAAGGTCAAGCTGTGGGATTACAATAGTGGCGATGTGGTTGGAATTGGCTCGGAGCACGCTTCATCAGTAATCAGTGCCGCTTACAGTCCTTGTGGCAAAACCTTTGTCACTGGCAGCACAGATGGCTCGCTGATCATTTGGGAGGTGCCAGAGGATTTCTGGGGCAATCCCAATCCACCAGATGCGCCCACTTACTCGCCTCGTGTACCCAAGGGCAAGAACGTACCATCACGCGTTGACTCTGGCACTCGCTCAAAGCCCGTTTCTGGCGAGAACATCAATGGCCTACTCAAGGCTACGCCCAAAGATGACCTCGCTTGTGTGGAGTGTCCACCCTGTGCCAAAAAGGAATTGAAGGCCGCCGACCCATTCGCCGAGTGCAAGATAGTACCGGATGTTAGAAAGTGCTAGACGTTTTAGCTTTTAGTTTAGTATAGTTTATTTAAATGTTTGGACCAAAGAAAATAAATAGATGTTAATACCGAATTTATTAAAATCAGGCTAGCTACCGATCTCGGGGGATTCCTCCTCTTCATACATAGATGAATCATAGGACACTTTCTGTGCCTGTTCTTTGGCCAGCTTCTTTTCCTCCGCCTCTAGGCGTTTGCGTTCTTTTTCAGCTTCCGCCTCTAATCGCTTGCGTTCCTTCTCAGCTTCCGCTTCCATTCGTTTGCGTTCCTTCTCTTCCTCATTCTGTTGCTTTTTCGCTGCCTTCTCGGCCTCCGCCTGCTGCTTTTTAGCTTCTTTCTCTGCTGCTGCCCGTGCCTTCTTGGCCTCAGCTTCCCTCTTTGAATCCTTTTTCTTCCACTCTTTCTGCACAGGGGCAAAATCTTTATAACGCTTGGCCCGTTCCTCGGCCGTTTCTGCAGCTTTGCCATTAGCTCCCGGATCCATCTCGTCCTCGTAACCATCGGGCAATGCATTTACCTCGGGGTTGTGGTACAGACTGCGAACACCGTCCCCAAAGTAGAATGGCTTTGTACGTCTGTACAAGTACTCGTAGTTCTTGAATTCAGGACGCTCATGCTCGTGATGCGTGCTGAACACAAGAACTGTGAGCATAGCCACAATTGGTATGACCCCCATCACTGAAATCTTCCTCCAGAAGTTGGACTCATCGTACGAATTTTCTAACAAAATATATACATTAACATACAATAATACTGCAATTTTCATATGATCGTCTACCTTGTTGGCCCTTCATTGGACATTTTGGGGTGGTTGGTTCCTCAGCTTTGCACTCTGATTTCTTCTTTTGCTTGGCTTTATACTTTTCTTCACACGAAAGTTTCTTTTCTTCCTTCTTCTTGTCTCCTGTAAATAATCAATTATGTTAAGCTTTTCATGTATCTGCATACTTGTTTACCATCTTTCGAGCACTTATCAGACAAGTTGCGCACTGGAAATTTGGTAAAACCTGAATATAATGGGTATCGAAACGATAAGACTTTTGAAACGCTCAATAGCTGCATGATTTAAACTTTTGAATTATGATGTGAATTTTGAATTTTAGAAATGGGTCGAGTCCAAAATTTAGACTCTAAATGAGAGTTTAACGTAACCTAATGTAAACTCATGGTCGACTTTGTCAACGAAAAATTGTTTTATTTCATTTTCAAATTGTTTATTTGGCGCCCATGTTGATTGTCAAAGTTTATCGATAACCGTTTCTTCTTTACAGTTGCCGCGATTATTTGAACTTTGATTTAATGAACAGAAAACTATGACTAAATAGACAAATATACAACATATTAAATGCTTGATAAAAAGTTACACATTTTATTAAAAAAAATTACGTCGTGTTCCAGTAAAAGTATTAAAACATTTATTTTCGACCAATGGCTGTTCCAATGGATGCAACGTTATTATGCTGTAAATATTTTTTTTAATCAAAGGATATATAAAATTAAAGTTAATTTTAAAAAACTGCAATTTTATATTACCTTGGGCAGTCGTAATCAGATTTTCACTTCCGCTTGCTAGTAACTTTTTTCCACTTTTTGTGCACAGCCCAAAAATTTTTATAACGCTCCGCGCGTTCCTTGTCGGTTTCGGGAGCTTTGCCCTTGGCGTCCGGGTCACTCTCGTCCTCATAGCCATCGGGTGGGACTGGATTTATCGCAGGGTTGTGGTACATACTGCGAACACCATCCCCGAAGTAGAATGGTTTTATACGCCGGTACATGTATTCATAGCGTATAAAATCAGCACGCTCGTGCTCATGGTGTGAACTAAATACATGAAACGCTATTAGACCGACCAGTGGAAAAACGAGAAAGAAGGTAATCTTTCTCCAGAATCTTGTCACGTCATAGGAATTATTACTACGAGGACTTGAGGAACCTTCACATTTTGGTTTGTCGTCTTTCTTTTTTTGGCAGGCTAATGGTTTGGGTTTCACTTCTTCTTTTTTCTTATCACCTGTAAATAATTATTTATAATCTATCTATTTATTCTATTTTTAAACTATTCACCGTCCTTTGAGCACTTTTTGGCAAAAAGACGCAGCACCACCTTCGGTAATGGTTGTTTTAATTTGCTTATAAAGTTTTTGCAATTTGGAAGCCTAATTAATGTCTGCATAATTAAAATATTTTTGTTTTGAACTATAAAATTTTGAAAAGTGTTCAAATTGTAAAAGCCTACACATACAGAGGTTTTTTTTTAAGTACAACCCAATATTATAAATGCCGGAGCAGTAGCCGCCTATGTCTAGTAAAAAACCCAATTTAAAAAAAAAGCGCCATTGCATCAACACAAATAAAAGCACTAATTTTTGCTATAAAAAAACGCCAAGCATGGCAGTCGTTGTTAACAGTGGCTTTACATTTTCTGTTAAAGAAACTTTACAGTTTCTGAGTTAGATATACCCTTTTTAATTTGTTGTTGGCTTACTTAAGACATTTGCTTTTATAATTGTTAAAGCTAATAATGAAGAATTATACACAATATAGTTTACACATTTAAACAATACTGTTAGCTCAATATTCTTAGCAAATATAACGCTTAAAGCGACAATAAGCTTTAAAGTAAGAAGTATGCACTCATAATTACACAGTATAATAAAAATATATCGTTTACACAGATGCAATTTGTGCATTCGCATAGGGGAATAATGCAACTTAGTTGGGTGCAGGGTATTTGCTCGTGCGACAACCGGTCGGCGGCGCGCACATTCTTATAACAGGCTGATTGGATTTTCTGTTAACAGAAGTTATTGGGACGCCGTGGTGGAGAGAGCATTTATTTATACATATGCGTGTGAATTGTTGTTGTTTGAAAAAGTTATTAAGCGTAATTTGACGGTTACTTGGTGTATCATTCGGTCGTTAATTTTTGATAAAATTGTGTGTGAAAATTAACAAGAATCGCGATGAAGGTGTGCTGTATCGGCGCTGGTTATGTTGGCGGCCCAACGTGTGCGGTAATGGCACTCAAATGTCCAGATATTACCATAACGCTGGTCGATAAAAGTGCCGAAAGAATCGCCCAATGGAACTCCGAGAAATTGCCCATTTACGAGGTTAGTTCAAGTCATTTTGAGCTGTGGGTGTGTGTGCGTGTGTGTGTCTGTTTGCGAGAATGATAGACGAGCGGATGATCATGGTGTCGAGTGTAAAATAATAAGCACACACACATGCACACACATCAAATTGCAAATGTTGTACGGCATGTGCCTGCATTTGAATAGTGACTAAGTGTGTGTGAGAGAGATCTATTGCCGTGTAGAACAGCAGAATAATAAAAGAACAAATTTCTAAACAAACAACACATCAATCAGTGAGGCAGCAGCGGCAGCAGACAATACCGAAAACGTCGATGAACTCCTCTCATGCTCACGTTTCAAGTAGCAGCCGCTGCCGCTGCCGCAGCCGCTGCTTCCGTCTCATCCCAGATTTATGCTTGAGCTGAAACCAGTTCCAGTTGCCGTTGCCGTTGACGGTTTGAAACTGATTTGTATACCACACGCACACGCATGTCCAACTCTTTAGCGGCATATGATCTAGTACAGCGGAGGCTCAAGTACAGGTGCTGTCCGCAATTAGCCCACAGCAAGGTTAATGGTCAAGTCAGTTCATACGATAGACAGACGGACAGACGGACTTGCTATATACTTGTGTTCATTAGTCATTTATAAACAATACTCATTCGCGCTGGTTTTATGGAGTGCCAAAGAGAGATTAACACTGACCAACAAAGTTTGCGTAGCTTCGATAAGATCAGACTGCTGGACTACTGTACTACTGTATTGTTCCACTTGGTTTCTTCATAATTAGATTTTGTGTTTGTCGCATTTCCGTCTTTTATGGGTTGTTCCACACGTTTCCGTCCGCTCCCCATATTCGACTAACCAACTCTTATCAGCGACAGGCCGTGCATTACGTCTTGTGAGGCAGATAAGCGAGTAGTGGCACTATAGTCGGTGCTGGATAATGCCCTAAAGAACGAATAGAATAGAATAGTTGGCATAGGAAAATTTTTGGAACAATTTCTATAGCTAATTGAACGGATAGTGGGTGCATGATAAAACCAACCGAGTTCCCTCAATGATCATTAGGCACGTTATCAGCCGGGGAAAAAGAGCAGCCTATAAATGTGATTAATGGCAAAAAAAAAAGGTAAAACCCAAACATTATATAAATTCTTTAGCTGCTCATTAGGCCAAGGCGGGAATTCAATTGTATCTAAAGTTAATATTACATCACCAACTTGGTCATGAGGCCAAGATCTGATGGTTGGTAGTAAAAAATAAACACGCGTGTGTAATGGCAGGTGTTGTGGTTATTTGTCCAGTTGCACACAACAAGTAGGTATGTTTGCCTTGGAGTTGCAAATATTGTAATTAGTTTTTATCTATGTACAGCTGTCAAGAGAAGACAAACCAATTTTGTAAATGAGTCTTCTTTCTGCCAATTGCACTTCCTCTGTGCAAACAATTTCTGTGGAAAATGTAGAACTACATGTACTTTGGGGTCAGCGTTTTTTCTACCCGTTCTCTGGTGTTACCAAGTAATTTCCAACGAATCGATACCATATACCAGGTCAATGGAAATCTGTAAAATCAACTACAGAAATACAAAGTTAATTTGCTTAAAATGAATAGCATAATAAATATAATTCCCCTTGCAACAAGCACTGCTATGATAAGCTTTTCCAATAAGTCTAATATGTACTATGACAATTCCTCAATGAAGTAGGCCAATATAATCTTATCTGGTAGGGAGAGCAAACCGCTCAGTCATAGCTCATGCATGGTATAATAATAACCACAAAATTAACTACAAATCTATATTATATTAATTCCACTTCGATTTATCTTTAATTCTTATAGCCCGGCCTGGATGAGGTGGTGAAAAAGTGCCGCAATGTCAACTTGTTCTTCTCCACGGACATCACAACTGCCATTAAAGAAGCGGACCTCATCTTCATATCGGTGAATACGCCCACAAAAACCTGCGGCAGCGGCAAGGGTATGTTATAGTCTCTCTTTACTCGAACTCTCTCTCTTATCAAATCCATTTTAAGGTCGTGCTGCGGATCTGAAGTATGTGGAGAGTGCGGCGCGTATGATTGCCGAGATTGCACAGTCCAATAAAATCGTTGTGGAGAAGAGCACGGTGCCAGTGCGGGCGGCAGAGAGTATTATGCACATATTGCGGGCAAATCAGAAGCCTGGCATCCACTATGATATACTCTCTAATCCCGAGTTCTTGGCCGAGGGTACAGCTATCAACGATCTACTGAATGCGGATCGTGTGCTCATTGGTGGTGAGGAGACGCCAGAGGGACATCAGGCCGTGGAGAAACTGTCGTGGATCTATGAGCATTGGATACCGAAAAAGCATATACTCACCACGAACACATGGAGCAGCGAATTGTCCAAGCTGGCGGCCAATGCATTTCTTGCTCAACGCATCTCCAGCATCAATTCGTTGTCCGCGGTCTGCGAGGCCACTGGTGCTGATGTCTCCGAAGTCGCACGAGCTGTGGGTCTGGACTCTCGCATCGGCTCAAAGTTTCTGCAGGCCTCGGTGGGATTTGGAGGCAGCTGTTTCCAGAAGGACATACTGAATCTGATCTACATATGCGAAACCCTGAATCTACCCGAAGTGGCTGCGTACTGGCAGCAGGTAATCGACATGAATGAATACCAGAAGCGACGCTTCTCGCTAAAGATCATCGAGAGTCTCTTCAACACGGTGTCCGACAAGCGTATTGCCATTCTGGGATTTGCCTTCAAAAAGAACACGGGTGATACACGCGAGACAGCGGCAATTACCGTGTGCAAGACATTGCTGGAGGAGGGTGCCAAATTGGATATTTATGATCCCAAAGTGGAACCTGAGCAAATCATTGATGATCTAACAAATCCCAGTGTAACGGAATCTCCAGAGAATGTCAAGAAGGCGGTACAAATACACAGTGATCCGTACAGTGCCGTGAGGGCCACGCATGCGCTGGTAATTTGTACGGAATGGGATGAGTTTGTGAATCTCGATTACAAGCGCATCTATCAGTCTATGATGAAGCCGGCATACATCTTCGATGGACGTAAGATTCTTGATCACGAGCGACTGCAACAGATTGGCTTCCATGTGCAAACTATTGGCAAGAAGTATCAACGTACGGGACTGCTCAGATCTTGGGGAATTGTGCCGCAGCTGTAATCATTTAAACATGGGCAATTAAGACTTAAAGTTAACCGAAATTTCCAGTATTTACGAGACTACATTGTAAATATGCGTTTGTTTTTTATATACGATAGATGACTAGTTCAAGTATTTCGCTAGACACGCCTAAGTACGTATTCCTATATCTATTCCTACAACCAAATGTCGTTCCAGTTGCAATATCTACATATATAAACGATTGATTGTCATTGGCGTTGCAAACAGCCAACCGATTAGACATACTACACGATATTTCTTTCCGTACCTATGATACGACAGATACATCATCAATTAATGTAAATTTTATAAAATAAACAACAACAAGCATTATCAAACTATGTGCATTACTTAAAATGGTATTCTTCTAACGATCTGACGATACCACAGGTATGATGTTGCTGCCGACAAGCTAAACCAGGTTACCAGATAGGAGAGATGGTCGTTGCGTAGCGTAACGCGCGTCTGACCACCGATTGGTGTGTTTTGGACAGCTCTTGGATCGTATACGGCATCGAGAAAGACTGGTGCCGCATTGGTACTGGCGCACATCCTGGGCAAGTCGCGATATAGGAAACTGTTGCCGCCTTTGTGGTCAGGCGTAAACTGTGGCCTGCTCTCACCCTTGCGCACCACCGCCGTCAGCTCCACTTCGTTGTTAAACTGACCCAATGGCCGTGTATCTGGTTCCACATGCTTGCGCGATACCCAACCTCGATTAACAAGCACTATGTCACTGTGGATGTACAGAGCATTGAAATAGAAATCTGAGTTAACTTTTTTGCTACTTACTCTCTGTCGGCCAATTTGAATGGGGTGACAATGAGATATCCATTGCCTGCATCTCGCTGAGAGAATAGTCCACCCTGCGTCTCACCGCCGTCAGGTCGTATAAGAGAGCGTGGTCCCATCCGCATTTCCTTGTCGTGCAGAAATTTGCCACGCAATGTCACCAAGCGGTACTCCATTGCGTCCAACTGGTCCAGGCTGCAGGGATAAAAAGTGTCATAAAAGAGATAAAGAACTGTCTGTTGTTAGGCATACTCTTCTGGTAGTTGCACAGGCGCCGTATGCAGCTGCTCGTCTAGGTCTTTAATTAACTGTTCCTTCCATATTTTCCGTTTCACTTGCCAACAGCCCAAGCCGAATGTAGTTGCCGGTATGAGCTGTAAAATTATAAGTAGGAGATTTAATGCATTTTATTTGTTTATATTCAGCTGCAACTCACTAGTAAAAACCAACCCAGCGCCGTAATCTTTTCCTTGTCCTTGTTATTGGTGGGAATGCTGGTGGTCCAGTCGAAATCCTTTGACTGTTGTGTCATCTTTTTTCTGATGATATGCAATGTGAGGCGGGGGGTGCTATTGACGCTGCCTGGCAAGCGTTGCAGCGCACAGGCTTGCCTCCACATGTGAGCACTTAAACGTAGCATTATGTATTAAAATTATGAGTTATTTTTACATCAAATTTCTTTCTAGCCGGTTGCAATTCTGGTTAGATGCTTTTTCTATTAGTGATGTCAAACTATCTACATTTTTATATTCAAATATCGATAATTATTAGTTGCCCGGCAGCGAACAGGTTGGACATCGGACTAGTTCGATGCGAATTCTAATCAGAAAACCATCCTTCCAGTTACATTATTTGGATAGAGCTATTAAACCAAAACCAAGCATAAGTATAAAACTAACTAAAACAAAATCAAAAAAAATTTAAAATAGACAAGGCATTTGTTTTGTACCACTTTGAATAAAATGGTTCCAACGTACCAACATTTACAAAAGCACAAATTTTGCCAGCAAAACGCCAAGTGTGGCAACCGTGGCTAAAGTATTGCGTTTTGTTTTCTTTTAAACAATTCGAATACTGGTTAATTTAGGCATGTTGTGCACACGCACAGCAGTAAGACTGGCCACTGGCTTAGGAAGGACGCCAAGGGTAAGTTTAGTTTAGGCAGCATAATTTACGTCTGTCAAATCGCAGGATTGCCTGCTGCTGCAGTTGTCGCTCTTATATAAACCGCATTGTTTTCATCCCACAGGTGACCCAACACACATATAACCAACATGTAGTGGCAGCAGCATCGAGCAGATTCACCGATCAGTGCAGACACTGCACCACCGGCGTGGTAGAAGGCAAGCCAACAAAACAAACAGTGGAGGATGGGAGTATATTAAAGCGCGTGCTGACCAAAGTCGGCTTTGCGCCCAACACAAAAGCCGTGAGCAATGAAATTATATGGAACCTTAATGCATTACGCTAATTTTCTGTGCCTTACAGCGTCTAAAGGTCACCAGTCATTTGCTGTACGAGAGTGTAGCGGACAAGATCAATTATGTGGCCTTCTTTCGGGATTTCAAACTGCCCAACACGTTCAACTCTTGGTTTCTGGTAACTGAGCTGCATGTGTGGCTCCTCTTAATGCGCTCTATGGCCGAGGGTTCAGAGACTGGCGAGGATGGCCGGTTTCTGCGGAATTGCATAGTTGAGGCTATGTGGGGAGATGTAAATACACGCGCCAAAAAGTTAGGGGTAAGCATACCGATACATGTTACACGAGCTATTGCTAATCCTTTAGCTTCTTTTAGGCCAATAATCCCTCAAGAACGCGACAGCAAATAGAGACACTCTCGGAACAGTTTCAGGCGGCGCTTATTGCCTACGACGAGGGCATTATGTCCGACGATCGAGTACTGGCCTGTGCTCTATGGCGTCGTTTCTTTGAGATGAATTGCAATGATTATGCGCAAATCGAGCGACTGGTCAAATACGTGCGTAAACAAGCGCTAATGCTGGATAGTTTAGACCGCGATCAGTTTATAACAAAGCCGAAGGTGGCATGGCATGATTTGGACAAGTGCAAAGTTAATGAGTAGCAAATGTTGTTTTACTTTGTTTAATAAAATCAAATTATATATTTAAATCACAAGATCATCGATGGGTTCTCCAACCAGTGCTCTCAACTGACATTTAAGCACAAAAGCCATGATGCGTCTTTCCGCTAAACGTTTGTTGTCACCTCCCAGTTGCTGGAGAAGTGTGTCCATCTTTTGATAATCGCTTCCTGTAGATGCGAGTAACTCGGCTATTTGAGTTTCTATTAACGTTGGCGCAGCCACATTATTATCCTGCTGAGCTGTCTGAAGCTCCATGTTGTTATCTCCCTCGTAGATTACTTCTTCCTGCAGTATTTGATCGTTTGACTCAATAACCTCCTCAATTATGAATGTATTATCGGCGGATTGGTCCATTTCGGTGACATGCATTACTACATCGTAAGGCTGCCACGCCGCCTCATCCACAACAGAGTTCCTAGTTATTTCTTCAGACGGTGCTGGTAGTTGCAGTACTTGTGGAGCGGGTTGTTCTCTAGGCTTGGCTTTCGGACGCACCTCTGACAGAAATCGCAAGCGCTCAAAGTATGGCCAAGTTGAGCCACCAGGTCGCCGGGATTCCTTTCGGTACTGATAGTGTAGATTATTCCAGCGCATTAAACAGAAATTGACTATAAAGAGGAACACAATATATTAGGCAATTTAATGAGAGAGAGAGCAATTTAATTACCATTACAATCCATAATCTCAGCTATTCTCGACCAGAGCTCTGTTTTAACCTTCATCACATCGTAGTTAGAGAGCCCTGTCTGCCGTTTATATAGCACGGTGTTGGGTTCGACGTGGTCAATTAACTTGAAGTCAAATGGACGATTCTTTTTATAACTCGTGCGCATCTTTATTAATTTACTCCATTCAATAAATAATTTAATCACACATTTTCGCGCGTTGTATTAAGGAAAATAGTCCACTTTAGAGACTCGATGTAGTCATTTGTTAACAGAGTTGCTTTCGAGTTGAAAATGTTGAACATTTTCCATAAAGAGTAATATTATTGTTTTGTGCCAACAACTTCGGAACAAAATCTAAACTTTTTGTTTTAATACGTCACTAGGCTTTTATTGGCAAGCCTAATTTTTACAATTGTCTGGATAATCGATTATAGTTATATATCAGCTGTTTTGTTATCGTTTCTTTTTTAACTCGGACTCAGCTGATAAATTCGCCGTATTGTTATAGAACTGGTATCTATTTGGGATTCTATCTGTTAATTTCGTTTGTGTTCAGATATTTCAACAGAGAGATAAAAGTTAATTTATTTGTTTACAAAATTTAACAAAGTAAAGCGCTTCTTTGATTTCAAATCTACGATAAGACAGTCACATGTACACGTAATTATTGTGAGTGACAAATGCAATCGGTATCGGTATCGCTGCACGATAACACTTTTCGCCTGACGTAGAGCAACAAAACCTGAGACATTTTTAGGTGAAGAGAAAATTGCAGAAAAAAAGTGAAAAATATAAATATTTTTGAAGATAATTGTGCAATTTACGTGGATAAAACAATGAATATGTAAGTGAACCCGATGCGCATGTATGACATGTTGGGCACCATCAACTTTTCGACAAAGTCCCGACATGTGGCTGAAAAGAAAAATTTTTAACTCTGGCTAAAAATCGATAATTAAAAATGGCTGAGTAGCTAGAGAAAATTACATCGAAGAGTAGAAAATAAATTTTAGAACTACTTTTCATGCTCAAAATTATATTTAATGGCGCTCTACGCTCGTTCCAGGTATAACGGACAGGTAAATGGTTATATGGGAAGTGCTCCCGTTGGCGGTATGCCAAACAATCGTGTTGGCGCCGGCGGCGGATCAGCCATGTTTCAACGCAATCGAACCGCTCCATATGTTCGTGGTGGACCTGGAGGCGGTGGGTATAATGGTGGTCGCATGAATAGTGCACCGATGGCCCGTAATGACCGCGATAACAACTTTGGCGGTCAGAATAGCAATCGTACGTCCACTCATGGCGCCCACTTGCCGAATATCGTGTGGTCTGAAGTGTCGCTGACTCCGTTCCGCAAGAACTTCTATAAACCATGCGAATCCGTACTGGCTCGCACCAAGGGGGAAACGGAAATCTTTTTGAGCAGCAATGAGATTACGATCAAGGGCAATGAAGTGCCCACGCCCAGTATTGACTTCGAGGAGGGTGGCTTCCCCGACTACGTTATGAACGAAATACGCAAACAGGGATTTACCAAGCCCACGGCCATTCAGGCCCAGGGCATGCCTATTGCCTTAAGTGGACGTGATCTCGTAGCTGTGGCCCAAACCGGTTCGGGTAAAACGCTGGCCTATGTGCTGCCAGCTGTGGTACACATTAACAATCAACCACGCCTGGAACGTGGCGATGGACCCATAGCCCTGGTGCTGGCGCCCACTCGTGAGCTTGCCCAACAGATCCAGCAGGTGGCCAGTGAGTTTGGCTCCAATACCCAAGTGCGTAATACATGCATCTTTGGCGGGGCTCCCAAGGGGCAGCAGGCCCGTGATCTGGAACGAGGCGTAGAGATTGTAATAGCAACACCGGGACGTCTGATTGATTTCTTGGAGCGTGGCACCACATCACTGAAACGCTGCACCTATCTGGTGCTGGATGAGGCCGATCGCATGCTGGACATGGGTTTTGAGCCTCAGATACGCAAAATAATGCAGCAAATACGCCCTGATCGTCAGGTGCTCATGTGGTCCGCCACTTGGCCCAAGGAAGTGCGACAGTTGGCCGAAGAGTTCCTGAACAATTACATCCAGGTGAACATTGGCTCCTTGTCGTTAAGCGCCAATCACAATATACTGCAGATAGTCGATGTGTGCGATGAGTCGGAGAAGATTGTCAAGTTGATACAGCTGCTGACGCAGATCTCCAGCGAGAATGACACCAAGACCATCATCTTTGTGGAGACCAAGAAGCGTGTGGACGAGATCACGCGTAATATATCACGGCAGGGTTGGCGTGCATGCGCCATACATGGCGACAAGTCGCAGCAGGAGCGCGACTTTGTGCTGTCCAGCTTTAGAAATGGACGCCACTCGATACTGGTGGCCACCGATGTGGCTGCTCGCGGATTGGGTGAGTGTTACGTAGCATTTGCGCTTGCAGTTGGCTGAATGCAAACTGTGCGCCTCTTGTCTTTTTTGATGCGCTCCATAAACAATAACCAAGCAAGTCTTGCTGTGGATCAACAACATGCCCGCAAAATACCGATTACCAAATGGTTTTCTTTCATTATTTATTGATTCGTCGTCGTCGTCGTGGCCGTCGTCATCGATGACCGTCGACCGTCAGCGATGAATCGGCCAACACCGAACCAGCCTCTTTTTTTCTCTCAGAACTAAAACACTCTCTCTCTGATCTAATCGCTTCACTTTGCTGCTCCCAGTAACACGCTTATTCTCTCACTGAATCTCCAACGCTTATCTCGATCACTCTGCTCGAGTGGTGCAACTTGATCCTGGTGCATTGACAGGTTAAGTTTTCTGCATTGCATGTCTAACATCTCCTTTCCTCCTCCCGAGATTTCTAAGGAAGAAGCATACAGACACTTATTGTTTATCCTATGACAGAGAATCAAACCGGTACGCTTAGAATTGATTGATTGCTTAACTGTTAATAGTTTCGATTCGGTTATACTAAATTTTAATATAATTATTTACTATATTTAGCAATATGGTGGGCAGAAAGAAGAATAATTGTTACTCTCTCAGTAGAAGACGATTGACAATGAGAGCGTAGTTCACCTGTTCGTGGAGCTGCTTGTGCGTCCACTGCTGATATATAGAGTCAAGAAAGTTTTGTGGGATTCTGAATGATTTCCAACTTGAAATTAGAATACTAAATATTGTTATTACTTCTTTTTTTTTTAATTCCATCAGTTCCGGTTTCGGTTTGATTCCCTTGACCCCCACCCCCTCTTCTAATTTTACGTTTCTTTTGTTTTGCTAAAAAATAACTTCAACAAAGATAAAAAAAACATTACAGAAAAAAATATGGTGTGGTCGAAATAATGAGGGGAATGTGTTCTCCATGCATTTTGCTGGTTATATATAAAAAGTTTCCTCTTTTTTGTTTGTTTATGTATTGTATTGTACCATGTACCATATACAGACCGTATGTATGTATATCGTATGTTTGTGTCTTTAGTTCGTTCTACTCTGTTCTCTAGTTCATAGTTGTGCCTCGTCAATTCACATTATTTGAGTAACCTAACGTATACCATATGCAATTTGTTGTCAGTCAAGGAGTCAATG
This sequence comes from Liodrosophila aerea, assembly GCA_035045005.1. Taxonomy (NCBI): domain Eukaryota; kingdom Metazoa; phylum Arthropoda; class Insecta; order Diptera; family Drosophilidae; genus Liodrosophila; species Liodrosophila aerea. The sequence goes on along the minus strand of JAWNNL010000641.1, from coordinate 1,678,977 downwards.
GCCAAGCAAAATACGTTTAACTAAACTAATGACAGTAATTTGCAATACATACTAATTATAATCACATTACTTGCTGAAGAACGAAGCAAAGATTTTACCCCCGTGGGTGGAACTTACTTTACTTTATTTCAGTGACTTTGACTTCAAATTCAAGTGCTTTAAAAATCTGTTTTTTTTTCCAATATAATTTTTTTAATTCGTGCATTTTGTGGCCAATACACTTTTGACTGATGCTGCTGTAGCTTATTTGTATTTAGCATATGTATTTATATATTACGTCGCTCCTATATGTATAAAACCTAAATTTGTGTGTGAACAAAAATATCATCAGCACTTTTTGAAATGGACTTCGATTTTTTATGGCAAAAAAAAAGAAAAAAACGAAAAGAAAAATGAACAAAATGAAAACTTAAATGTTAAAGTTGTATACACAAAACAGTTAAAAAAAACGAAATGAAATGACATTAGAAAGTTAAGCTTTATATACAAGTTGAGGGTTGAATTCTTAAGTTTTTAGCAAAGCGGAACTATCATCACTTAAGGCTAAATCTCTATCTACAACCACAACCACAACCACAACGACAACTACTCCGACAGCAACAACAACAAACTACCCGAGTATAGCTGTGACAACATAATATATAACGTAAGCGCTATCTAAACTAATCATAGAACCGCACACAGGGTAAGTACTAGGATAATGTTCAAGCAACAACCTTCACTATAATCACTCTTCTTCTCTTCATATGAACTCTAGTTTTTAATGCCTGCCTAAATGTATGCATATAGTATATGTATATGTTTATATACAGTATTGATATGTGTATTCTAAGCACCCGTTCAGCCGATATCATCCCATTCATTTCATCTTCATTTAATCCCACATCTTAAGTTTAATCAAGCCGTCTCTTGTATGCATTAAGCTTAAAAGAAATATGTATATGAAAAGAAAAGATTTGTGTATAAGTTGAATGATAACACAAAGGTCGAGGTCCACATTTCTGCAGTATAGAAAAAAACTTATATCTATTTGCCAAAGATGTATAGTTATTAATATACGCTAAATAGTATTGATGGCGAAATTTTTGTTCAAAGTACAAACGAAATTAAACTAAACTAAAGCAAACAAAAATATTATAGAAAAAAATGAAACAAGTAAAAGAAAACTTAAATAAAACATGAACTATTAATCAAGTGCATATTTAAGTTTAGCTAATATAATATTCTACACACACATAAGTTTCTGTTTTTGGTTATAGTTCTTGAAGTACTTATTGTATTGCCTTTATTATTATTATTGCTATTGTGTTGGAATCTGTTTAACATGTTGTCCACCTCTTCAATTTTCAAATCGAAACCACAAACAGACGTTGATGATGTCAAGTTTGTGATCAATTACGATTATCCTTCGAACTCGGAGGACTATGTGCACCGCATCGGACGTACCGGGCGCTCCAACAATACGGGCACCGCCTACACCTTGTTCACGCATTCCAATGCCAACAAGGCTAATGATTTGATCCAGGTGCTGCGCGAGGCCAATCAGGTGAGGTATTATAACACCTCTATGTGTACTCCATCTAATTCCACTCATTCCCTTGACAGATCATTAATCCCAAGCTCATGAGCATGGCACAGAACAGTGGCTATCAGAAGCGAGGCGGCATGAACTATCGTGGCGGCTATCAGGGACGCAATCAGTCCATGGGCAACAACAGCTATCGCAACAATCAGAACAGCAACAACAGTGGTATGCATCGCAGTAACTCGACTGGCTACAATCCAGGCGGACCACAGCGTTATGATCAGCAGAAGCCCATGCGTAGCTCACCCCCGGCACCAGCAGGCGTGGGTTATCGTCCACCAGGCGGTGGTTATCAACAGCATCAGCAGCAAGCTCAGCAGCCCAATGGTGGGTCAGCAGCATTCTCGCGCTTCAATCCGAATGCCGCTTGCTTTGAACCAAAATCACAGGCCCCCGTTGCCGTGGGGCAACAACATCTGGTTGGAGCTCAGGCAGCGGCAGTTCCAGGGGCAGCAGCAGGCACAGCACCTGGCGCCGGCTATGGCTATGGGGTGGAACAGAAACGTACACGCTTCGCCATGAACTTCAATATGCCACCGCCAGCTCTATCTCAGCAACAGCCACACCAGCAGCAGCAACAACAGCAGCAACCACATCAAGCACAGCCACAGCAACATCAGCAGGTGCCTGGCGCCGCAGTAGCTGCTCTGCCACAACAGTATCAAGCGTACGGACAGTATCCCAACATGCCCAGTGGCATGGCGCAAGTGCCCATCAATGGAGCCGCTCCCAACCTGCCGCCCAGTGCGTATCGTGCACAGTATACCATGCCGTACGTGATGCCGCCACCACCATTGCCCGTACAAAATTAAACTATCAAAGTAACGCCAAATTATAAGAGCTCAAATTGCAGGACCTCAGAGATGAGAGTAGTAGGTCCAAGGTTTTTGCTTTATTACAATTTTCTTTCCTACAAACATACACACACACACACCCACACACACCAACACATACATTTAGAGGCAGTGACAACACAGTGACAGTTTAGAAACTAGAAATTTCAGCGAACTATTGCTGATCTCACAGTCCTTTACGGATCTCCTCCGCCCACGTTTTAGCTGTATAATATGGTTTAACATGTGGAATCAAATACGCTCGCTCTTATTTTAATAATCCATATTCATTTCTATATACCATATACTATATACGTGCATATATGTATTGTATATATTCCCACTGTACCGACATACTTGATAGGGCTATGAATTAGACAAATTGAATGGCATTTCAAATGCCGCACTTATGTTGGCATTTAGCTTTGTAATAATACCTAGCGTATTTGATTTCTGTAATTACATTACTCTCGAATATACTATAAAAAATACCTTTATCTATAAATCTATGGACTGTTTGCAATGCTCCAACTAAAACTCGATACATTGCTGACGACACGGACATACAGACGACACGCAGATCAGATCAATGTCAATTCTTCTTAGAATCAAACGGATATTATATTACTAACTTAAACCATATTATGTCAAACTAGTCTAGTTAATTGCTTAGCTACAAACTAAAAAAAACAAATAAAAAAACTCACAAATAAAACCATCATCAGATCAAGCAAAACAAAAACTAAAAGGAAATTCAAGAGAAGCAACTAGTAAAGTTATATACAATTCCATTTAATGTAAACATATGAATTGATTTACATTTATGAATAAAGGAATTAATTAGACGTCACTCACTTCCCTTTTGTTTAAATATGGAAATATGTACTAAGTTGTAATTTGGTAAGTTCTATATGAATATGTATCTACCCCCATTCAATGGACGAATAAAGTACCAGACTTTTGTTAAACTTAATTGATTTGCTTTTATTTTCAGTTTTAAATATATATTTATTTATATATATATATACTTTTATATAAGAAAAAACTATTATACATCCAAAATTATCATAATAATAAATAGAACTAAAGTATACAAATATTACTAGACATCATGCTCATTCATATCATATCATTCCCATGATCCATTCCAATGATCATTACGCACTTCTCGATCGATAGTTCAGATACTGGATCTGGGTTCTAGCTTCCACGTTACTCGTATAACATCTGGTTCTCAAAGGGGTTTCATTATCTTTTTAGTTTTCTTTTTAATTAGCTCACACACTTTACAGAAATAATTTTCAAAAATTACACGATGAATATGAGAGTTTTATGACTAACAAAATTTGTGAGAATGTAGAAGTCATTTGTTTGTTGTGTAAATTGTAATTTGTTGTTGTGTTTGTAGGTTTTCCATATACATACATATACATATTATATAATGTTATACTCGATCCTAAAACTATTTGTCTGGCGCTTGCTAAATCAATCATCTCCTCTCCGCTCTTTGGCTGCCTCGTGGTTACATAGTACTAGTACTTGACTGGGCTTTATATGTAAGTAGTTATAATGCGATTTATTAGCTTATAGTAGTATTAGTTGTTGTTTTCCTTTTGCTGTTATAAATTGTTGTTGTTGTTTGCGGGGCATGGAGTTTGCCCCCAGGGGGAGGTCTGAAACATTGAGTGCAGTTTTACAATACATTATCGATTTTCTTCGTTTTTTTTTTTGTGTATTTTTCTTTAGTATTCATTTTTATTTGGTTTTCCTTTTATATTTGTTTAATTTCTTCTTCTTTGGCGCAGTTGACTAATTCTGTGTTTGCTACGGTTGCTTCTTGCTGTTTACATATATAGATATCACGAGAGTTCCTGCGAGAACTGCGTCTCCAGGGTGGGTCTAGTTCTAGTTGGATTTCTGTTGGGATTGCGTATCGGTGGTCCTGGGCTGCCATAGCCCGCCGCATACAGTTGCGGACACGAGTCTTTTATGAGTTCCTGCGTCTCGCGCAACTGCCGCTGCACCTGGGGCGCCAATCTCTGTACGCTGATTGCTGGCGGAAATTTGTATTCCGTTGGGGGCGTGGCCTGCAAACAGAAACAGTAACAGAGTTATACTTCAATTGACCAGGGAATGGGCTAACTCGAATCACTCACCTGCACCGTGTGCATAACCTCGCCATAGTAGGCGCCCGTTGGGGGTGGAGGCTGCTGCTGCTGTGACGTCTGCGGCTGCAACGATTGCTGCTGTTGCTGCTGCAGCTGTTGCTGACTTTGGCTGTGTGGAGCGGTTTGTGGTTCGTAAGTTTCGGAGGCGATGGGAACGGGGGCCACTGTCTGGCCGACCACCTGGGGGGCAGTGCTCGGTGCGCCATAGTAGGACAGTTGCAAGGGTGCACGTCCAGCTGTTGCGCCAGCGCCATTTAGGAAGCCCGTCACGCCGGTCTGCATCAGCGGCGAATTGCTAGCAATATACTGAACAGGAGCACTCACTGGCGGCGAGGGCGTGGCGCCATACAGCAGCCGTTTAGGACTTACGGTCTGCGGTTTGGCAACAGGGGGTAGCGTCAGTAGTTGGTTACTATAGGCAGCCAATTGCTGCTGCTGTTGTTGTTGCTGCTGCTGCTGCTGCTGCTGTTGTTGATAGAGAACCAGTTGATGCTGTTGCTGTTGTTGCAGTTGGGCGAACTGCGCAGCCGCTGCTGCATTGGCATTGGACGTATTGACGAGATTGGCATCGAGCTGTGGCAATAGCTGCTGCGTTAGGATCAGTTGCTGCTGCTGATAAATGTTTGCCGTTGGATGTTGCTGCTGCTGCTGCTGCTGTTGTTGCTGTTGCTGACGCCCCACCAGCACGTGTTGAGGTAGATACTCTGTGGTGGGTAACGTCGTGCAGGCTGCGACAGGTTGTAGCAGATGGCCCGTAACACCACCAGCCGCTCCTCTCGTCTTTAGTGGCACCTGCACCACCTGCCGTATGGGCGTCGTCTGCAGTGAACGGCTGGCCGAGGAGCAGATGGATGCGGTGAGACTGGCGGATTCCCAGTGTTGCACCAGTGCATTCAGTCGTGCCTCCTCCAAGGCAATTTCCGTTTCGCTAGCTGAATCGTAGTCGGGACCCTGGAGAGTATTAAATGTAAGTTTATGCCCATTCGGAATATAATTAATGTGCACAGCACTCACCTCGTCGATCTTCTTGTCCAGCATGCGGAAGAAGTTTTGTTGGCTTGATGATATTTCTCTGTAAGGTGCAGGCAGTTTTAGTTTGATTGAGTTAGAGGGGGCGTTGGGGGATGCCCAGCAGCAGCGCATAAGTGGGTACTTACTGGCTCTGTAGCAGTGATAGATTCTTGGCACGCAGCAGTGACACGGCCACGTCTTCCTCGGTGTCCTGTATGTCCTTATTGCTTTGCTCCTCGCTCTCGTCATGCTTCTCGCGCTCACGTTGCTGTGCCTTCTCTGCATCCTCAATGTGGCCTTCGTCCTCGTCCGTCTCGGCATCTGAATCGGCTGTGGGGTAACAAAAGGGAACACAGTGTATAACATATGTACATATGTGTATCCAGCTAGGCAGCAAGTTTGGCAAGCGACTTGCAAACTTGGCTAATAAAATGCTGTAAGTGTCCTGAGCAGTTGAGTTGTGTGCCATGAAATGTCATGGAGAATGCTCGTTCGGCAAGGCAAGAAGTGTCCTTGCCGACTCCGTGGCCAAAGTAGAACAACAATTTACGCACTGAGATAAGTGTTTGTCGTAAATAAAGCACATTTCGTATATTTCGTTGGAATTTAAGATGTACTCTATAGATATTGTATGCATAGCATGCTTGTAGCACATAGAGACAATGAAATAGTCTGTGCTGAGTGGCAAATTAATATAAATTAGTAAGGGTTTATTCTTAATCCGAAGCACCGTGTGTAATTAAGCTCTTTACAATACTTTGAACAGCATTTTAACATCTAAATACAGCAAATTGGCAGAAATTCGTTCGAGTTCAATTGTAAACACTGAAATAACTGTTTCAGTGCGAACTAGTTCGATCGAGCGGTCGTTCGTTCAGCTGAGTTCGATAGATCGATTAATGTACGCAAACTATCGGCAACAATTCAGTGTGTTTTAAATAAAAGAATATTTCTTTTTAAAGTAATATTTTAATTTTAAATAAAAGAATATTTCTTTTTAATGTAATACTTAATTTCCATGTGAGTTAGACTTGACTTCTTTTCAACTCGGGATTCTACTCAGACTTTGTTGAGCCTTTTGAAGCAGCATTTAGTTGAATATCGAACGAGTGATGCATAATTAATGCCAATTTTGTACTTGCAACAAAATATGAATGAAAAACTTTATAATTAATCTAGCCAAAAACTGAAATGAAGAGAGAGGCTGACAAAGCTGAGGCCAAACAGAATTTGGGTCGTTGTGTGGCACAATGGCGCCTTTGTGTATGCTACACTTTTGTTAACCCGTTTTGAACGCAGCCCAAAACACACACAAACACACACACACACACACAGAGCGACATACATATACAGTCTACATAAAAAATAAAGGCAAAGGCCCCAGGGGAACCACACCCACTCGACTGGTACGCCTACTGCAACAACAAGTTGCCTTTTAGCAGTTAATTACACACACAAGAGCAAATGCCAAAGGATCTCGTGTAAATGCCAAAACTTTTGAATGTAGGCAACACTTTATATATTATTTTCTTTTATTTTAAATGTGCACACACACATGCATACTACATGTGTGTATATGTGTGTGTATGCAGGTTACAGACTCAGCTCTTTAGTTAGCGAGTGCATGGCTTAAGCTCTGCTGCTAGCATATTAATCAATGATGTCCTCATTGTGAAAACAGGTGGCTTATACACACACACACACACACAGACACACACACTATGGAGAGACACACACTGCAGGCAAATTGATGTCGTCATGCGTGTAAGCTTTTGTTATACTAAGTCTGTGCGTCTGTGTGTGTGTGTGTGTGTGTATTTGTATACTATATGCACGTGTGTATGTGCGTGTGACTGTGGCCAAGGCAAATGAAGACATACAGACAGACACACATACACACGCACATATATACAGTTGCGACTCCTTTGCTTACCATGTCCTCCTTTCTTGCCATTTGCTTTGCTCTTCGATTTTCTGGGATATAAATGTATTTTGCTTTGTCCACAGCCCATTTTCTGACTGTGCTGCTGCTGTTGACGGCGACGCTGACTCTGACGTTGGCGTTGTGAGTTGTTTTTGTATGTTTTTTAATTTTTTATTAATTTGTTGCTCGACACGTTCTGCGTCGTCTGCTGACGACCTGTGAGTGTCTCGCGCGCTCTCTCACAGTTTCTCACTGTCTCTCTCTCAATTTTATTTACGTTTTTGTCACACGTCTCTGCTCCGTGTGTGTGTGTGTTTTCTTCTTGTGTTTTTATTCAATTTTCACTAATTTAACTATGTGTGTAAATTTAATTTATTTGATCACACTTTATTGCTGTTGTTGTTGTTTACTTTTCGAAATCGCTTTTAATGCGACAACAGCAGCAACAACAACCATAACAACAACAACAACAACAACTGAGCGAATGGAACATTCCGCATTAGCCACTTGTTCGAGAATTTCATACTGTCGACATCTCCACGCTGTCGACGCCAACGTCGCAGTCGCTGTCGCTGTCTTCGGTGACGCAGACGTTGTGCGTAAAATCAGCCCACCCCCACGCCCACCGGGGGCCACTTCCACTTCCAGTTCAAGCCGAACGCAGAAAAACTTTTAAATGTAGCGGAAATTAACTTTTTGCCTTGGGAACGAACGGTAAAGTAACAGCGGCAGCGACAGCGACTGCGACAGCCACCCACTGTATCCACTCAGTGGATTCCACTGTACCCACCGTGTGTCCAACCACTTGTTTCACTCAGCGATAAATTCAATTTGCAGCGTCAATTTGTAAACATGCAGAGGGCACAGGACACACTGGCATGCCCGTAAAAGGGTTTGGCCAGGGCTGCAGTAAAACGCTCTGCTCTACTTGTTACAGTTGTTGCTGCTGCTGTTGTTGTTGTTGCTGTCGACGAGGGACGCGTGCGTTTTACAGCTTTCAACACTCGCGTTTGTTGCTGTGATTTTGTTGTTGTTGCTAATTTAAACAAATAACAATAATAAGCACAACAAATAATGCAACAAAAACACTCGAGTTTTATTCAATTATTCTCACATAGCTGAGCGCAGCAGCGCAGTCAGCGCCAGCGCCAGTCTCTTGTTCGTTCACAGTGATGCTTATAATAGACACACACACTCACACGCACACACACACACACACATGCGAACAGTCGATTGGAGCAGGCAGCGAGGCGCCAAACAGTCGTGCAGAGAGCGCGAGCGAGCTCCAGCGCTGCCGCCGCTCTCTTCAATGCTCTCTTCGCTGTCGCCGCTACTGCTGCTGCTGCTGCCTCTACTTGCTCCTGTATGCGTGTATGTATGTATGTTTGTGTGTTTGAGTGCGCGCTGCGTGCGAAATTGATTTTTCTATTTATAAAAAAAAACCAAAATATATCTGTATTTTCGTTTGTTGCGCGGCGTTTCTTTTTTATCGAATATTATTTTTGTTTCTGCTGCCAAAAACATAATTTATGTTTTATTTATGATTTTCACGTATCCCATTGGCATCTTTTATTTGGCCATTTCGACGGTTTTCACGGTTTTCCTGTGCGCGTTCGCTTTTCTTCTTTTCTTTGCTATAGAAACTTGTTTGATTTATACGCAGCACCACTTGGGCACACACTCGGCCTCGGCCAGCAGCAGCGCGTATTCACACTCACACTCACACACACACATACACATATTGGGAATCAGATTCAGATTCAGATTTTGATACAGATTGTTTCCGTATCACTGGTGCGGCAGTTGAATCTCATTTCGCTTTTGCCGTACTACATTTAGCGCTTACTTTTATTTACAAATTTGATCTAAGACTAAAGGAACTTTTGCGCATTAGTTTTCATTGAATATTTACACTCGGTTCTTTCATTTTTATGGATTTTCTGCGGAAAACTCGCCGAAAAAACTTTTTTTGGCTGCGACGCGTCGCCTCTCTATGGAATCTTGTATGCTGAAATTTATGTTGCCTGACACTCCTCTTTGTGTCACACACACACAGAGCACACACACACACACTCGCTCTCACTGTCGGCGCGGCACGGCGAGTCGCGTCGCGTCGAGAGAGCGGTTGACAACTGAGCGGAGCGCAGCTTATCCACATACCAACGCACACAGCATGTGAAAGCATAGCAACAGCTTTTATGCTCTCGCTTGGAGCACACACACTGGCAAAGGGGTGGGTTTTCGGCACTGCCTCTCAACTGAGCATAAGCTTTTTTCGTTTGTCGTGAGGGGGTGGGGGTTGCTTTTGCCGAAAGCTCGGAGTGCTTGTGAAGTTGCCCCAGTTGCCACACTTGGTGTTTTTTGGTGTTTTTGTGTTTTTCTCTTTTGTTAAATTGAATTTAATATAAATTTAATAAAAACTAAATTGAGTAACAAATTTAGACTCTTACTCTATCAAATATACACACTTGCAGACTTATTAATGTTATATAATATAAGATTAAACATCCTGGTCCTGTTGAAAAGTTTACTTTCAATACAACAGCGACCAGGCTCTTTTGAACTATACATAATATAATATAACTTTACATCTTAAGAACCTAATTCAATACGATGTCTGCCTTTCTGTCTTACTTATAACTATAAGATTCAACATCCTGGCCCTGTTGAAAGGTTTACTTTCAATAACACAGCGACCAGGCTCTTATTACCTATATTTAATATAATATAAGATTAAACACACACTATATTACACTACTAACTAATTCCATATTAACTAATTTGTTTTATTTTCAATCTTTGGTGCCTTGCAACTTCTAAAAGTGTCCACCGTGACCAAAGCTCATGCAAAACGCGCCCTTTTACATTTGAAAAAGCTTTTGGGTAGAAAGTTTTAGCTTTAGAAAGTTTTTCCATGTGGTTGGCAACACTTTAGTCGCCAAGCTTTCCTTAGCTTATTTTACAACCACTTTTTTACTAGAGCTTTTTCCGAAACTATTCCCAATGACTGCTAGAAAGAATTCCACGCCTTGTCATGTTCAGCCTCATTAGATGCCGCGTCCAGGGGAACGTTCTACTTCCTTTGCCAACTACCCCTAACATTCGGCAATAAACTCGCCCTGCTTTGGGTCATATCGTCAGGGGCCATTATGCGAGTTTGCCATGTGAATTTATTGCATAATAATGAAGTGAGAAACGTTACAAATCAAAACACTCGACAGCATCGAGATAAACTTTTATATTCCCTCATCTTTCTTTTTTATCATTATAATATTTTGTTCTTTTTGGGGCAGAAACATTCGTAATTCTTGTGCATTTGTCAGCCGCAACGGAATCGAAACGTTTGCGCGTTTATTGCCACGAACGTGTGTCGTGCATCCTCCATGGGGTTGCACACATTACGGGGGGCGGGGGGCGGATGCTCTAAATGGTGGGAAAGGAAATATGAAATTGATGGCAACGAAACTATATCAACATATTGATCTTATTGAGGGATTACAAGTTGAAGAAGACTATAGAATCGATAGTATAGATACATAGATAGACCAGCAACATGGAATCTTATTTACAGCTGAAACTATTTGATATAATTTACAAATATTTTTATAATTATATAATTTAATTATAATTTTTTATATATGTAGAATTACAAAAGAATAAATATTTTAAAATTCCATTTATTTATCTATTTAAGGAAATTATGTAGATTTTAACGGAGCTTGACATATGGTTAAAAGTTAAAACTTTTGGTTTACAGGAATTTAACTATTACAGTTATAAAATCATTAATTATGTCAAAATTTTTAGAATATTTTGGATTAATAATATTCATCGGAAACTAGAGATGTTTCCTAAGCAAATCAAGTTTTTTTTCCTGATTTTCGATATCACTTCCCACTGCCATTATTTCCGATTGTAACTTTTCCGACACCCTTTTCCTTTTTTTTTGATGATGCATAATGTAACTCTCTGAACTGATATAGTAAATTTATTTGAAAATCGATCTGGGTATTTATTCGCTTAATAAAAATTATTTCTATATTTTTTATTAATTATATCTATAAATATGTCAACATTTGATTATATTTTATTTCGGATGATAATATCTATTAGAAACTATAGATGTTTCCTAAGCAGATCAAGTACCGTTCTGATTTTGTAGCTTTTCTGACTGGGGTTTCCTTTCTTTTTGATGCTGCTTATTAGAACTCTCTGAACTAATATAGTAAATTCATTTGAAAATCTATCTGGGTATATTTATACCCATTTCCTATAATATTTCCTTCAACCGCAGCAGTTAGCTTGCTATGGCTAACACTCTGTAAGCCCCGCGATATCGACAAATCCATTGTGAATTGGGCTCAGGGTATGCCAAAGGGTTCCGCCGGAGTTAGGATGGGTTCTGTGGGGCTGTTGATGGTGGCAACATATGTTTCTGTCACATTGTTTACGTGCAACAGTTTGGAGTTGACAGACAAAGCGGACATGCCACACAATTGGCCATGGCAATGCGGAGCATTTAGGCAAATTTTCGCAGTGCTTTGAAATTGAAAACAATTTACATAATTTTCAACGATTTCCCGTTGTAACAGCTCATACCGCTTCCATCTGCAGCTGTTGGTTGATTGGCGTTCGATGTTTTGTCAGCGTTTTGTACAAATCTCAGCAAACTCGTATTGCGGCTATCATGAATGTGGGCGTGCACACCCATACACCCATACACCCATACACCCTACACCCATACAGCCGTCCGTGTGTCCGCCACGTGACCACACGCGTTGCGTTGAATTTAACACGCGCGATGTGCCGGCCCCAGGGACAAGGACGACGGTTGGGTGAACCAGGATCAGGAGCTGACTCCGAGCTGCAATGCAAATGCCTTTAAGGGAGAGGCAACAAAATATTGTTTAAACTTTTTCCTTTTTGGTGTCATCAATGGGAACGCGTGCAGCCAATAAGTCTGCGAGTCCTGGAGTCCTGAAGTCCTGAAGTCCTTCATCACTTCCGCTTCAGTTCAGCTCCGTGATTTTGCACAAATAATGTTTTGATTGCGTGGCAGCGTGACGTGTAATTATTATCGCCAACATGGGCGTGGCACTGATGCTGCGAAAAATTGCAAAGCAATTAAAATGATTTGCCGACTTTAAGTAAACAGTAAGGGAACACCAGCTACCAGCTCATAAATTACTTTAATTAAAACCGCACGAAGGAAAAGTTTTTTCCGGGAAAACTTGCTTAAGGACACTCGCTGCAAAATCACAAATTAAAAATTGCTGCCGTTCCGGGAGAGAGGCGAGAATATTATGCAAATTATGCAAGACAAGCTCAAGCTGAAGAATCCTTTTTGAGCTGAAAATTTCATTAAAAACAGCGTCGAAAAAAAAGTAAGAAGAAATCTTTAATAAAAAATGTGTAGAAAACTTTCTTGTCTGCCGGACAATTGACAGGCCAAAAGGAAAAGCGAGCGAAATTATATGAAATGGTGAAACAAGAAATTAAAACAAGCAATAATATGAAAATATTAAGACAACGGGACAGAGGGAATATTTAAATATCAGCTCAAGCTGCTTTTCATATCACAATTTTCTCACTTCTTTCTACGTTTCATCTTTGTCATTTCTGGTAATTTTAATGCGTTTCTTTTTGGTCCACCCACCCACTGCCCGCCCACTGCGAGTCCAGGCAAACTGTTTTGCATAATTATATTCATTGAAAACTTATTTCCTTCAGAGTTTTTCCAAGCAAGAAATATTAAAAAAAAGAAAGAAAGCAGAGGAAAAATCCGAGTGGCAAAGTGAATTGAGTTACAGTTATCTTTTATGCCATTGATGGGGCAAGTGGGCACAGTTTTTGACATTTAATTGCTAGGCCTTGCCTTCCACTCTCCACTCCCATGCTATACCATATACTTGCCACAGAGCTCTGGCCAAATCTTCCTCAGATTGTCCTCTGTCCAGTTGAGTTGCTCCAGCTGCTCGCAGAACTCGTTTCATCAATGCTGAAGATGTTGCCTCTTACTGTGGCAAGCTGAGGCAAGTTGCGATGGGAGAAGCAGCGAAAAAATGTAACATGATTTAATGACATGAATTATTTATGAGTTTCCTGTCAATCAAAAACCACGTCAAAGCATTTTGATGGCGATGTCAACGCGCCAGTGCACAAAACACACAATGAAATCGCACAGTTCCCGGAAAATACTTGAGAAATATAAAATTAAATAAACTACAATATACAATACATACAATATATATGCAATACAATATATATATATGTATATAGTGATCGTTGCTTTCCAGCGAAGTGGGTTAAGGAGTTGTGTGCCTACTCAACATCAAGTCCTTTTACTTCACTCTGCAAAGAAATTTATATTAATAATAATATAATTTATATAATATAATAATAATTAATAAACATAAAAAACATGGGCTTATCTATAAATTTTGTATAATAGATTGCAAATTTATATTTATCGAAATATTGTTTTTAACAGAATATAATTTAAAACAAAAAAGGAATTAACGCAAAATATTCCAAGTTAAATATGAATATAAATTTAATGTAAAAATATGTTTATATTAATTACACTTTTTATATAATAAAATATGGATTTTTTTTAGCAACTATAAAGTTAGTTATTACTGTAAAAAATAATAACTTTTTATATCAATCCAAACAGATGATGGTCTGTTGAAACTGCTCTTGTATATTTTCCAGAGCACTGTTAAAAAAACAATACATATTTTAGTTTTTTTTCGTTTAGAATTGAGTTAATAGTAGAATATGTAAACTCTGCTTTATAGTGGCTTAAAAAAATTTAACTTAAATTAAGATTTATTCTCTAATTGTGGTTATATGGAAAAAGTCTTAAAACCAAGTTTAATATATTGAATTTGAAATTTGAAAAGTGGAGCTAACTATGATTGATTGATTGATTGACTTCTCATTAACATAATTTCAAAATAAATAATTAAATATTACATTTGGTTGCTAACTATCAGAAGTTTGCATCTTAAACCTAGTTTATTACCTAAAGTTTATGTCTTGTATTCTGTTACCAATTGAAGTATGCTTTAAATGGAAATGCAATATTTTCATTTATGTTTTTAACAGTGTCTTTTGTGGCAATTGCCCCAGATGAGTCGAATGTATACTATACTAAATGATATGCTAATTCAGCAGCTTTTTAATCAAGGCCCCAGAGCCAAAGTCAATGCCAAAGCCAACACAACAGTGGAAAGCCGCAGCCGAAAGGAAAACCATTTGCATTTTGTTTACATTTTTCGCATTGTTTTTTCTTGTGCTTACGCTCTGCTCTGCTCCTTCGATTGTTGCGCTTCAATGAAATCAATCATGTAATTTATGTTAGGATAATACTACGAAGGCCTCCCTTACTCTTGCGAATGGACTGTGGAGAAATAAATATTTAACAATAATTGATTTAAAAGGCGCATGCAAATTTTATAAACAGTATGTGAGGAGGTTTGTCTCTAGGCTTTCTTTTCTTAAGCAGCTTGTCCTGGCACGTGGGTAAAGCAACGACTGCTGGCCTGGTGCTGAGGAGGGTCTGGGGGCGCACTTGAGTGTCTTTTTTTCTTTTCAATTTCCTTGGCCGCTAAGCAAACAAACTGAAGTTGCCACGGACGTAGGACGTAGCGTAAAATTATATAAAATATCCTTTAAAAAGCTTGGCCCGGCACTGGCTTGCCTTCATATATGCAAATGTCGTTCATCTGCTTAGCGTAAAAGTTGTTTTCTTACTTATTTCAGCTACAAGGATCGCAGGCACTCCCACTCCCACTCACACTCTTACTCCCACTCCTACTCCTCCATCGCATTTGCATGCCTTTGTCTGAAGTTGACCTCGCTGCTGCTGCTGCTGCTGCGTCAGGTGTTGCGCCCAGGATACTAATGCTCTCAGTGTTAACGCTCTTAATGGCATAGACAAGCTGCCTTTGACTGCATAATGGAGTTGCCTCAGCTCAGCTGTCCACCTGCCCCCTGTCCTCGTGTCCGCCTGTCAGCTGCATTCATTCACCTGTTCTCTAATGTTAATGACATCTCCTGGGCCGGCGCATCAGACCCATTTTGGTGCCGTGGTCCGTAGAAAAAACTAGCTCAACTGCTGCCAAGTGGCGGAGTCTGTGAGTCTTTCACTGTGAAAAAGGGGTAGATGAATTAGCATTACTTCCGACTGATCACAATCTGTGCATACTAATTGGCTTCGTGGGTTTCATTCATGGCAATCATTGAGTAGCCTGTAGCCTGCAGCCAAACTTGGCATTGCCTCAATGATGCTGCTGTGATTTTTTCCAGCCTGTCTAGACATCTTCGCATATAAGGCAAACGTTTGCCTCGCTCTCTCTCTGTGTCTCCTTGGGATCTGTGTTCTTATGAAACAGCAGAAAACACCAATCATCCACATCATTGTCAACACGCCATCGTTGTCGTCAGTCCATAAACGGACGCACCTTTTGCCTTATAGGGACACACGGCTCTGTGGTCTGTCATAACTCTCTGGTAGGCGTCTCGTTCCTCAGCCATGGTATGGTGTGCACTATGCTCTTTCTCCAGACTCCAGCTCTCGGTCTGTGATCATTCTCATTGCCAATTGTCCTAAAAAGGCGCAGACGCCGCAGCTTCATGACGCGCGCTGGGAATAACTGACGTGGTTTATTGTCGTCATACTTTCGCTTGAGACACAGTCTCTCAGTCCATAGCAGCAGCTGTTGCCCATTCTCCTCTGCACAGTTCTCAGTACGAGTTCTCAGTTCTCGCTGATTCTCAAGTGTCAAGCGTCAATTGCCGTTGAGCTTTATTGCTTTGGCAGCAATTAAATGGATTTCGTTTTGGGGCTTGGCCAATGCATTTGATTTGATTTTGATTTTGATTTTGATTTTGATTTCGATTTAATTTGATTTGATTCGAGTTCAGTTACAATTTTGATTGGCTGTCATCGTTGTCATTGATTGCAGAATTGAATTATCAAATTGGAGCGTATGGCTTCTGGCATTTCTAAGCATAATTGCTGACGGCTCTAAAAGGAAAGGTTTATGTGTATAGTTTTATATGGATTTTACGGACTAGAGCAGTTATCAGCTCAGTTAATTGTTGAATTAAGCAAGTGTATGAACTTCTCTGTAAAGCTAGTTGTATTTATTATTCATTTATTTATAATAGTTAGAGGTAATTAAAATTAGAACTAATTTAATTCTAAAGCACTGGCTGCAGAGGCCTTCGACTTGTTAGGTTCCGGAATTTACATACCTAGTTGTATTTTTTCGCTCTATTATCAATATGAACTCTTATAATATTTGTTTATTTATTGGCAGGCACAATAGTTCACTTGCAATAGTTCAATAGTTCTCTACGATAGCTTGTTCCGATTTTAACTGCTGAACCAGTTCTCAATAAACTCATATCACATCTATCGTGGATGGCCTCCTTAAGTTTTATTTAATATTTATTATTTATTTAAAATACTAAATTAAAAAAATAATTCTTAATATAAAGAACGAAAAATCGACAAAACAAATTTAGAAAAAACCAATATACCATCTTGTATTCAATAATTATAACCTTGCTAATATTTTCGTTTTGTTTTAAAGTCCATTAGAATATATTTAGCTTGCAACAGGTCACATACATATATAAATATATTCAGGCCTGTTCCCATTTACGAATTCTTTCAATCGATTTACTTTTTGAAAAAAATGGGGTTCCAAATTTCAATTCATCGTTTTAGATTAGCTTCGTATTTGGTCCATTTCGAAATAGATTAGCTTCGTGTGTAAGTACAATTAAAATTTTCGTTTCTTGAAAACGATATATCGAATTTAGGAAGCCCATTTATTTCAAAACGTAAATCGATTGAACGAATTCGAAATTGATTTATAACAAAAATACTGCGAAATATTAGAGTTATTATTTTGACAATATTCAATACTAAATTCTTCCTATAACCCAATTAGAGGAGGTATTTATAGAGCTACATCCAGTTTACATTTAGTATTCGCTTCAAATTGAAATAATGTAAATTAAGTGAATACATTTTAAAAATTTTAAACAACTTGTTATGTATTAAAATTATACCAATTTTTAGTTTGTACTTCGCCACATATTAAATACCTAGTCCCCTTTGGTCAGCTCAGCTCAAGTTTCAAGTTCTATTATTAGGCAAATTTGAGAATCTTCATTTGCTTTAGCTGCAATTTGGCTAAGTAAGTTTTTATTGCTGCTGCTTTCCCTTCTGCTTTTGGCATTCTTGCATAACTCAAAGAGAAAAATTCATCAGCGCAATATGCGCAACACATACACGAAAAAAAAGAAAACGAAATGAAAAGAAATAAAATAGAAAAGTGGCAGCAAGGAAAATTGTCATAAAGGTGCAACTGACAACAGCAGCAGCAGCAGCTAGAGGAAAAACGTGAAAAGCGAGAGGAGGCGGGGGCACAAGAGCGACTCGTAAATTTCAATTTATATGCAGAATGAACAGTGAGTGAGAAAAGCACACACACACACACACTCACAGAGGGAAAACTATATAAAGAAGAGTGCACATACATACACACAGATGTATGTACAGATGTGTGTGTGTGCTTAGCTGTATGCAAGCGAAAAGTGTCAACGTGATGTTTGCACGAATTTTCCAAGATTTTTCCTTCTTTTTTTTAGGTGGAAAACGCAATTTCATTAGACAAATTGAAAAAAATAAGTGCAAGCAGCAACAATAAACATAGAGCAGCAACTACATAAACATATGTATATAGAATGTGTGTATATGTATAATGTATGTGTGTGTGTGTGTGTACATAAGGCAGATGGACGCCATGTTGTGCTGGAACTGTGGATATTTCTTAGCTCGTTTGCCATTCGTTGCGTTTATGTTTGTTTGCTGATGCGCATACGAGTAGGAGACACTGTTACCCTCGCCACTGCCCTCCCCCCAGTCCCCCTCTGCACACAGTGTACCCTCAGGGCCTGCACTGCCGAGGATGCTGCGCGCGCGTTGAAAATAGGCGGAGACTTGACGACCAAACACGGCGCCTTGAACAAGTAAAACGAAAAACAAAAAAGAAAACAGACAACGAAAAAATCAACAACAAAAAGCTAAAAAAAAATATGCTGCAAGCGACTACCGTTAGCTGGCACTGTGGCCGTCGCTGCCTTATCAGCAGTCGAGCCTCGGCTGAATTCGTATCGTCGTCGCTGATTGGAAGCGCTCGGCGTTCAGCCTCGTTTTTGGGGCGGAGCAAAAGCTCAGCGCACAGTGGCGTCGTCTGCCTGCGCCTGCTGGGGGCAGTTTCTCTCAGCAGTATATACATATTATATTTTAACATTTCTTTTCATTTATTTTTCATCTTTTACATGACGCCTTCATTCCGTGCGGCTGTTATCATGCCCACAAATCCCTCGGTGACCTCACGTGCCACAGGTATTATATCCTCGGGCGGCAATAGGAAACCCTTTTCGCCCTTATCACGCAACTCTATGGTATACGGCACTGTTATATTCTTCACACCATACGCCCATTCCTTGCCCGAACCGGATACAGCATCTAAAATATAATGATATTACTTCCTATACCATTTAGTATTACGATCGGTACTCACATAGCGTTGTGGCACTGGAACCGTATGTAAAGACGGTGCCATAGCGTCTGATCAGCGCATCGGAGAAACCCTTAGCCACGCCCATCATTTGCGGATAATGCTCGGGAAATTCGTCAGCCGTGTGACCCCACGGCGAGAGCACATATTGCCCATAGGAATGCAGCGAGATGTAGATCTTGATGCTACCCTCCGGTATGGATTCGTTTATGTACTTGGTCAGTTGGGCAATTTCCGGATCTGATTGTGCCGATGGTCCAGCATAGGTCTCCGAACAGGGATCAGCGGAGGCGCCAATCACTAGAATGATAATGGGAGAAGTTATAGGAAGTTAAGAAAAGTGGAGAATAGCAAATCTTGATAAAAGATTAGCCACTTGTACTGTAGTATATTTTAAATGTTAAATTTAAAATACAATTGAACTAAATTGAACTTAAATAATAAAAGAATATTTAAAATAAAGTTATAAATAGCAAACCTGCCGTTAAACATTTTAATAAAATTGATATTGAATTTAAAATTGAAAACTTAGTAAAACGTAAGTAGAATAACACACATACATATGTATATCTTTACAATTTCAACTGAAACTGAATTAAATTTGAATTATTTTTCAATAATTAAACCTCTTTATGCCGATTTTTAATGATCTGCCAGTCGTTATAACTGATATCTATTGTGAGCTTTCTTACGCGATATTAATATCGATTCTTATTAGCCGTTACACATCTCTAGTTGCTCTGCCAGTTTAACGATATCTAACTATCGATATTAACGCATTTTAATCGATATTATTGCTCAGTTATTAATCGATATATGATAATCGATAAGGCTTGTACTCGATATTATCTTATTGTAGTGTAATCGATATTATTGCTCAGTAATAAATCGATATACGATTATCGCTTACTCGATATTAATATCGTTTCTGATTAGCCGTTTCGCATCTCTAGCTACTCTGCCAGTTTAACGATATCTGACTATCGATATTACGCATTTTATTCTAATCGATACAATTGATCAGTTACTAATCGATATATGATAATCGATAAGGCTTGCACTCGATATTATCGTATTGTAATGTAATCGATATTATTGCTCAGTTATAAGTCGATATACTATAATCGATTAAGCTTGTACTCACTCATCCAGCGATAGTCAAAGTTGCGATTTAAATCAGTGCCAATGCAAGTGCCCGTTGGATCCGAGGGTAGTCGAGACTTGCGCCACAGTCGTGCCTAGCAGGTAAACAGTATTATTAGGTAATTAGTTAATTAATTGATTAACGGCTCTAAATGATTGTGTGGAAATTACAGAAGTTGATAAGTTGATTAGTTGAAATTGCATATCGTAAACGTGCCACTCACTGTCGGCGCGTCTCTAATCGAGTGGCAATCTAATCTTAGTCGGAATACTATTCACTCTACACTTACCACCTCGTGTGAGTGTGCAAATCCGTCCGTATTGAGCACGGGTATGATGTACCAGTCCACATTGTGAGCTATGTCCCGGACAGCGGGATTGCGTGGCACGAGCAGCTCATCGATGAAGTAGGTGATGGTGGCTGAGGTGATCCACTCACGCGCATGAATGTTCGACTCAATGAACACGGCCTTGTTGCCCGGCTTGTAGGAGATCTTGATGCCGCGTATGGGACGACCCTCGTAGGAGTTGCCAATGGTGAAGGGTGTCACTACGTCGGGATATCGTGCCTCAATCACATCCAGCCAGGCATAGATCTCGGCCAGCGTGTGGTATTGCGTCCACTCCATATACCCCGTGCGTTGTCTCGGACGCTGTGCATCAATCACTTGCTGCACATTGTCGATCTTCACGCTGTAGTTGAAGTTGTGTAGGGTAAGGAGTTGCTCAAAGGCCTGCTGATATTCTGGTGGCAGCATAATGTCCGAGGAGTCACCCAGATGACGTGCCTCTCGCCAGCTGCTGAGCTGCAGAGGAGTAGCGTTTCAGTTGTGTGTATTTCTGGTGAGGATTGGCTTACCTTTAGTGTCTGCTCATGTGCCGAGAGCAGCTGGAATTGCTGCTTATCAGCTATGTGCACCTTGTACAGCTTGTAGTCGTCATAGCGCACTAAGTCCACTGCCTGGGCTAATCCCAGCCAGGCCAAGAGCAGCAATAGCTTGAGCTGCATACTGTTCCACTTGAGAGCTGACTGTGGACTGTGGAATAGTGTTAAGCTAATTAGTGATTAGGCCAAGTTATCGTCAGCAAGTAGACTCTATCTATACACTGCGAAAAATAATAGTTAGGTATGTGCTTGTAGCAGTCACAATAGCTCACGAGCACATATCGATAACCAGCTCCGGCACATCAATCGAACGAGTTCACTCTCTCTCAAGAAGAAGAAGAATGACGCGCAATGCGAGCGATCTTCTATACTTATTACTAATGATCTTGCTCATTATGTTAAAGTAAAATTCAATTTAAATTAAGTGTGAATTAAATAAAGCCATATTCCGTATCTAATTCCACATACTTGACTCTCTTCAGTGTATGAATACTTATCTACAACCAGTGCTGCCATTTTAGCAATTTAGTTGCTAGATCTGGCAACTTTTAAAATTATTTGCAACTTTTATTTTGAAAATGCTATTAGCCACAAATATAGCAATTTTTTGTTTTTTCTTTAGCAATTTTAGCAACTTTGTTAAAAAACTAGGAATTTTCAATTTTGTCGAAACATTTTTGCTTTTATTCACTTATTTTTGCAATAGATTGCAAACCACCACGCCACCTCAAAAAATCTGAAGATAACATTTTAAGTATTCTTTAATTGAGTGTTTATGTAATTGCTTACGATATGAAATCATGTTCCTTTTTAATTTACAGTTTCTTCCTAATTACATACAAATATTTGTTAAAAACGAAAATTTTAATGATTTAGCAATTTTCACAAAATATTTAGCAATTTTTACCCCCAAATCTATCTATTTTTCCTCTGGAGATTCTGGCAGCACTGTCTACAACCCAGTGAATATCTATGCCAATTGAGTGGTGTTTTTTTAGTGCGTCTTATCAGACCCAGTTGGAACTTTTTACTATGCATGTCCAACTGTCTGGTGTGTGTCAGCTGGAAGTACGCTTTGTTGCGACTCTTCAAGTTGTCTGGCCAAGCCCCTCCTGGCACTTAGGCTGTCTCTCAACTTTTGCACATAAATTTTGTGCAACGGCTGTCCCAGTCTCAGCCCCAGTACCAGCCCCAGTCCCAGCCCCTTGCCAGTCCGTCCACATTTCCATTTCCATTTCCATTGTAGGTCACTGCATAATGAAGTTACCGCCCCGAAGCACATAAATTTAGCGCTCACAGCGCCAAAGATTTGAGCCTTCAGAGTTTTTGGACTTGTCGCTGGCATTAGTGCGAAATATTCTTTAGGCCTTTCTTTTTTTATGCGCTGTCCTCGAGTTCCTCGAGCTGTCCTGTGGCGAGTGCTTAAAGGACTTGAGACACTCCTGGTCCTGGTCATATTTCGTGCGGGTATTACTCTCCGTCAGGCAGGACTTGTAGTTTGTGTTGCGTTGTCATTGTCACTGCATGAGGTGTGTGTGTGTGTGCCCACGTGTGTCTCTGCCTGGTGTGGGGCATATATTTTAAGATCTATGGCAACTGGCAACTGGCAACTGGGAGTTATAGCTGTGAGTGGCAGGTTGATTCTGAACGAAGGTAATAGTAAGGGTACAGTTTTGTATGCACCGATTGTAAGACCTTAAACAAGATTATTGCTGATATACTATATGTATCGTAGAAGTATATTATTTATTGGATTTTCTGTTTTAATTACTTAAGAACCTCGTTACGAAGCGTCACAGAAATTCTAAAGGGATTCTGTAGATAAGGGCACTCGGTTCTTTTACCTTATCAAACTTTTAGCTAGTTATATATTCTCAGTGAAGACAAGAAAAGTCTTGATTTCTAAACATTTACTAGACACTAAAGCTAAGGGAAAGACTACCGCAAGGTTGAGGATGTAGTAAGCCACAGCCCTGGGAGGGTACTCGAGCTCTTGCGAGATATTAGGCTGATGTTGAAGCTCTAGGTTTAGCAGGTGGCGCAATAGATCTCTTAAGGTCTAGGTACTGCTATTCAATAATAATAATACATAAAATATAAGTAGAAAGCGTTGTATTACGAAATGCTTAATAGATCTAAGTCCTTTTTAATTATAAGTAATATATGTAAATAATTTCTTATTTTTATTCTTTCCTCTTTTGTATTCAAAACCATACCTATTATTATTATTATTTTGTTTACCAATTCATCGCCTTTCAAGTAGGCTCTACAATATTTGTATTTAAATTTAATGTATGTAAGTGCGTCAGCATTTTTTGTACAGTGTGAAACCAATATCAATAGAATAGCAAAAATTTCATACTCAAACTAAATCGTATAATTATATCACAACTAAATATATTTCCAAGTTAATTCTTACGTGGGAGCATGAGTTTCTTAAAATTGTATCCCGTACTCGTGCTGGTCTGCTGGAGCGTGCTGCTGAAGGTGGAGCTGTCAGTGGAGGAGCCACGTGCCGTGCAGGATGAGAGGAGCCTGAAGATGCTGTTCTCCAATGCTTTCATGGCCTTTCTGCTGGCCAACATCTATTCGCTGCTTGTGGTGATTGGCTGCATGTGGAAGTTGTTGCTCCGCAAGTGCAATTACCAGAGATTCCAATTCATAGGTTGGCTTTTGATTGTGCCCTATGTGCTGCACTTCACGTGGAGCTATGGGAGCAAGGCTTGTGCTTTAGTTGACTCCATGACGACAGAGGTGGTGCTGCTCACTGTGAATTATGGTGGGGTATTCTTCAAGCTCATAATGTTGCTGGGTCTGCAGCTGTTCGCCATGGAGGAGGTGATGTGGCTGCTCTTCACCGAAGTCGTCTCCACGGGTGCTGTAAAGGATATGCGTGTAGCTGGCTTTCAGTTTTAAGCAAGAGGATTATTTGATTATCTGGCTAATTGCTGGCAAGGCAGCGACTCGCACCAATAAATTCTGGCACATTAATTTCCTTATCAGCGCCCAAAAGCCAGCAAGCCAGCAAGCCGGATTAAAGCAACACGAACAAAACTTCCAACAAACTTTCAACACCTTTCGATGGGGGAGGAGGGAAAACTTTGTAGGCAAAAGAAAAGTCGCGTTGCGCGTGCGATAAGCCAGCCAACGCTAGCATTTTTAATTGGCCATAAGAACTCTTTAAGTCGGAACTTGTTAGCCGGATGCTAGCCTTTAAGATGTCATAAATATCACGGACAGGCATTTCCGGCTTGCCGACATTTTTTCGCATTTCGTTAATTGTGAAGAAAAGAAAAGAAAAGAAAAGGAGGAACCATAAATCTGTACCTGGCCAAAAGGAGAAATTGTCAATGCCGGAACGTGGCTCTATTTCGCCTTTTTTATTTCACATGTTGTGGATTTAATTAGCCTGAATATGTCTCTCGACAACTCTCGACACAAAATGGCAACTTTGCATGCCATGCGATGAATGTACACAAGGATAAGCCCAAGTCAAGGAAACCTAGGAAGGAAGTTGCATGTTTGCCTCAAGTTCAATTTGCTACTTTGGCAACATTTCGGATGTACACATGGCAAGAATGTCAAGGCTTTGCCTACATATGAAATATGGCCAAGAGTTTACAGCGTATCCGTTACGTTTATAATTTCTCAACATTTTTCAACATTTTTTGTATGCCTATAATTATTAATAATAAAGTAATGAACCCCTCGAAATATTATATACAATTTGTACTGTAATACAATGACTTTAACTATAGGTTTAGTTGCAGCACAATTGGTTAATTGGCTGAGCAAGGGCAGGGCCCCAGTTTCCCTATCAACTAGCATACTAGTAGTAGAGTATAGTATAGTATAGTAGTATATACTAGTAGTAGTATAAAGTCTGTCTGTCTGTCTGATGCGTGCTCTGCGCCCATTGATCATAAATGTATTCTGGCTATTATCTTGATAATTACAGTCTGCCTAGTCTAAGCTTCTTGTTAATTAGGGCCAGCTACTAGTACGAACTGTTGCTGTTTTTTTTTTTATTACTATTGTTGTAGTTGCAACAAAATGTTCAATGCGTTGACTGCGGAACAAACACGCCCTCTATGCATGAATTAGGTAAAGGTAGTAGTATGAATTAGGTAGGCAAGTGGCGTTTGACTATAAGTTAGTGAGATATACAGTTGGATATGGAAAGAGTGGGTAAAGAAACAGTTAGAGACAGTTAGCCGCAGTTATGCACAGTTCAATTTGGTTAAAGCGCCACCTGTTGCCGCTGAGCTGTAGCTTCATATGTAAGCTTCTATGAATTGAACACCTCTTCTGGCATAGAGTTTAGCTGAGCTCTCTGTTAGTCTGCCTAAACCACTTGACTGCTTTGATCTATCCAATATCTCCATTTCAATGCTAGTTAGTTAGATATATAGTTGGATATGGAAAGAGTGAAGAACGACAGTTACCAGATCAATTTGGCTAAAGCGCCACCTGTTGCCGCTGAGCAGTAGCTTCATTTCTAATTGCCCAATATATGAATATGGTTGTATGAATTGAACACCTCTTAAGGCATAGAGTTTAGCTGAGCTCTCTGTTGGTCTGTCTAAACCACTTGACTGCTTTGATCTATTCTACATCTCAATTTCAATGCAATAACTTCAAATTTTCAGCTTCTGCTTGTAAGAAAAGCACTTCAAAAAAGCGCAAATGCTTTGCTGCTGCCTTTGCCAAGAGGCTGAACAGCTGCCGCAGCTTGTTTGTAATTCTCACATGCACAACCATCCACACCCACTGCTATAAGCTGACTGCGAAAGGTGGGTGTGTGTGTGTGTAACCACTCCTGCGGCACACACACACACATTTAACTGACAGAGCAAAAACAAATTTGAAATGTAGAAAAAATAAAGCGAAAATGTTTTAACGCTTCGACGCATAATGACAACAAACAAATCGCTTCATTTAACAAATAATAGCTGCCAGCAGCGACGCTAAAGAACAAACAACAACAACAGCAAAATAAAAAAACAAAGAGTGAAAACAAATTTACGCCACAAAGAATTCTCGAAACTGAAAAAATAATCGCTTATTGAACACGTCGCCTTGCCCAGGTGTATAGTATATATTGTGTATAGCAAACAAAGACACACGACCTGGTGCCACGCCCACCAAGTGCCACTTGTTGAGGGCGAGAGTGTGTGCGTGTGTGTAAGAGTGTGGATCATAGAAGCGTGCATACTGCTTGGCAATTAGCAATGAAGCTACAGCTCAGCGGCAACAGGTGGCGCTTTCATTCAATCTGGCGTGAATGCTCGAATCAAACAGTAGATGACTTTCTACGGGTAGTTTAATATTATTAGTAGTTTCTTTAGCACATATTGAACTCTAGGTAATTATATGAAAGCTTTAGGCCCTTAGCAGCTTGGCATTATCATGAGCATTCTCATAGAACCAACTGCTCTAAGCAAGTGGAGAGAATTGGCTTGTTAGCTGCTCAGCCATCGCCTTAAGGAAGTTAAAGCGCTCGATAAATATAGATAAGTTTAATTTAGATTTTTTTTGTTATTTTTTTATACATTTACATATATTTGTTAATTATATATTTTGCAGAAATTTTGTATTCATTTATTATTTGACGTATTAGATTTTTATCTTAATAAGCATAGTCTGCCATTCAATTTTCTGTTAATACCTCATAGAAAAATATACCAAAAATTTACTTTTCTTTTGGCAATAAATATTATTAAAAAATCAGCAATAAGTACATTAATTTCACACAATATTTTGTACATTTGAACTATATTACAACCTGTATATAGTGTTTATAATTATATTTATATACTTGCTTCATATTCTTACTAATGCTTGTGGCTCATTCACTCTATTCTCCCCTCTATCATCACCTTAGACCAACTTGTAATACATTATACTATATTAACCAACTGACTGCTTTAGCTGCCCCTCCCACTGCCCCTCTCCCCCTCCTTCTACATGCAAATAAAGTCGGTGGTTCGTACCCAACTCAACGAAACGACATGTATGTTAAGCCTGCACCTATGCCCATGCCACCGTGGGCGTTGTCTCAGCCTAATCCGCTTTTAAGGCAAAGTAACGAGAAGAATGCAAAATAAAAAATTAACAAAATAAAAACAGGAAATCACAAGTCAAGTTGATGAACTGTCTCTCTGTCAACATTGTCTGCTTTGAAACTGAAATCGTCCAGACAACACACACACACACACACACACACACAAGAGGCATGGCACCTGCAAAACTTTGCAGACACATTTACCATTTAGCCCCAAAAAATACTCAATCCCGAATCTGGAATCCGGAATATGGAATACGGCATTTGCGAATGTTATAGTATATATTTTGTGCCTTTTAGCAGCTGCTGGCCTTGTTTTTTTTTACAGACGAGTTAGAGATTTACGCATTTATTTTGCATTTTTTACCACACAAAACATGCGCGCAGATTTAACCAAAAAAAAAGTGTATAAAAAATGAAAGACTAAAGTAAAAGAAAGAGTCGAAAAGCGACAAGTTGTGAGTTGGTTAGAAAGATTTCTCGTTTGCCTCTCGATTTGCCTGCGTTGACATGACAAAAGCGCAGATCTGCATACATTTGCATGTCATTGGCCAATGGACAGAGGACAGAGGACAGACAGACTGAGAGACTGTGAGACAGTTAAGAGTCAAGGCATCATCAGGCAAGGACATGGCAATCCCCTTAAGACATGCCGTTTGCCCACATTAACAATATGTTAAGTTCCAACTTGCAACCTGCCACTCCCACTCCCCATTCTCCTCCTCCTCGAGTCGAACGAGTTAATCGCTTAATATTGTGCCAGCCTGGTATCATTTGTCAGTTGTCAAGGGGATTACAGCGTATACGAACTGAACTGAGGCATAATTGTAATTTGTTTGAATTTACTGCAGAGTCAGCAATTGACAGAGTGGCTAAAAGCCTAAAACACCACTTCAAATACCCAAATTTATAGCCCAGCTATTAGTGACTAAGTGAAATTGCTTTTGGCCAGGCTAATGTCCACTACTATCGATGACCACCACCGCCCCACTCCCCACTCCCCATCGAAAAAGGTAGCTAATAAAATATCAAAAGCACCCTGGAGGCAAATATTTACTTAAAAATTGAAACACTTTGCCCACTGCTCAACCCCCTTACACTCGCTGGCTCTCCAAATATTTGCTCAAACTGCGTAAGTGCGTGAAAGGGTTGCCGTAAAAAACCTTAAAAAAAATATCACATTTAATGGTCTGGGGGTCTTTGATGTTTCGCCTGAGCTGTGGGTGTTGACTTGCGTTAACAGTTTGCACATAGTAGTACCACATCTATCTATGTATCTAGCCGACTCTATCAATAAAATGCCAATTCAATTTCAAGCTATTTACGGCATTTTATTGGCAGCTAAATTGTTTTTATAGGCGCTTTCTTCTTTAAGATAAAACGCACGATTCTACGGCACTTTAATTTCTTTATTTTCTCAGTCCCTTTTTACTAACTATTTGCTGTTTTATCTGATTGTTCTTCTAGCTTCCTCTTGTTATTGTTGGCAATTGCCAGACCATAAAAATTAACAATTAACAAAACGCTTGCGAATGGACAAACGTCAAATCGCGGCTTATAAAAAACCCCGTGAAACAAATCTAAATAAAAAATTGAGCCGTTTGTAATGTAGAGTATAGGCTAAGTAAAACGACTGCGGAATGCTCTTTTGAAAGTAAAGCTGATTAGGATTTGTGTATTACTTAATCTAGGTACTAGTATTCTTGGCAACTTTATTGTTATAGAAAGTTCCCATAAAGAATCTAGACCTCTTTATAATGGAGAATTTTTTGGATCAATAGGGATTAGTCTTGGTACAAAAGATCTTCTGATACCAGTATTCCTATTGTGGAATTCCCGAAAATATTTATATATTTTATTTATTTAAACTAGTAAAGATATAGAATAAATTGAGGTTGCCAAATAAAATGTAAAAAAAATGGTCAAATTTGGTGGCTTATGGAAACTTTGCCAGAGTGTTTCTGTATAATATTAGTTAGTATTATATAAAAACTAATAAAAAATATACATAAAACTAATATAGATTTGTGTGAACTTCAGTTATTTGTCTCATAAAATTAAATATTTTATTTTATATAAAACAAATTTTATTTATTTTTATTTGTATATATTTTCTCTATTAAAGTAGAGTTTAATAAATTATTGAAAATAATTAAAAAATTTTGCTATGTAACAATTTAGATTAAATTTTGTGCTCCATAAACTTTAATTAATTTTTATAAATTTTTTAAACATTCCATTCCCATTCCCTTTTGTTTTTTAAACTGTTTAAAAGTTATTATAATTTTTTTAATTTCAACATGATTTTCATTACAAACTGCTCAATTTTTTCTTCTTTTAAACCCATGCCCTTCGATTAGCAGCGAATTGTGTGGTTACCAAACGCTTGACAAGGTCGTTATTACCCTCTTAGCATATATTCCACTGTGCATACACAGCATAATTATGAGCCGGAGTGGACTGGCAGCGGGCCAAAGAGCCATCGCATTGGACAGCAGGAACAAAAGGGTTATGAATGTGAAATTGTCATGCAAGAATTAGCCATGTTTTATGTTATGGCCACGTAACGAGTATTTCGTTACATTCTGTTGCTTTTTTCTGCTTGTAATTCTTACTTTTTTTAATATTTTTTTTATTTCTTTGCTGTGGCCAGTCGTCACGTCAGTTGACCTAGGCAAGGGCCGTGGTTCCTTCTGTTTTTTATGGCTCTTTGGTATGGCGGCAATTATTTGTTTGCTAAATGTTTGCTGACGCTCAGGAAACGTAAACATTTAGTGTAGTTAGGAAATATTTGTGTGGCTCTTTAAGAAGCCAGTATCACGTTGAATGGGGGTTGGGGTCTTTGCTCATATGCATTCATAACTAACACCATGTAAATGCATTTTAATGTGCGCAAAAATCCAATTTAAATTCAGAGCGTTTCGCCCACTCTCTGGTTCTGCTCGCAGCATGCAATCACAAAATTAGTTGACGACGAGATAAGAATTTTAGTGCAGAGAAGTGCAGAGCAGCAAAAAAAGAAAGAAGATCACATAATGCGTATAAATCAACGAAAGAGACGCTGCAAACAAATTCCAAATAAGTCCTGTGAGCGACGTGGAAAATTCATTTGACAAAATGCACAAAAAAGCAATTTCCCAACTGCAGACAAATTGAAATACGACTACATAGCATTTCGGGCGGGCAGTAGGGGGCGTGCCATTGCAGTGACAGTTGGGTAAATAAATATATATATACTTGTGCTTGCAGATGTACATAATCTATGCTGGAGCGTACATAAAGTGGAGCCAGACTACGCCCAGTATAACGCAGAGACGAAGATGCAGCCACCACCTAAAAGTATGCTACGAAAATAGTCGAAGCTGCTGCCGTATGTGAGAGCTCCTACATTTATGTGTGTGCGTGTGTGTGTGTGTGTGCGTCTATTTGAAAGCTTTTTGCTGCCTGTAAGTGTGTGTGTGTGTGTGTGTAGTGTGCGCTTTGCCATTCGCGCGTTGAAAATAGGAGGAGCTCCAATGCAAAAACTTTTCATGCGCAGATGCCAATATAAACAAGATTGAAAATAAATATAAAACAAAATATTTAAAAAATACACAAGAATCACATAGAAAAGAGCGATAAAAGTGTAAAATAATATGAAAATAATTTCTTAAAAGTATTTCATTTATATAACAAATATATAGTACTAAAATAAAATACAATACTGACACAATTATGTTCAAAAGAAATTAGTTAAAATGTCAATATTTATACAAACATCTTTTTTATTAATAAAATAGAAATAAAATATTTAAAATATTTACTATCATAAGAAAATGTATCAATTTATGTATTTTGAAAGATTTTTTAATATCATTTCACTATAAATATTTTTTTTTAAATATTTTAAGCAAGGCGGTAAGAGTAAGAGGTTATAATAATGTTCTTCAGTCAAGGTATGCAATTTTTCAATTACAAAAAAAATATTTAAGCTTGTGAAAAAATTATTTGAAGGCTTTCAAACTTCTCCATATCTTATTTATATTTTAAAAAAATTTTTACTGTTTTTGTACAATTAATAATTACATTAACTGGAATTAAAATTGCATGAAGAGAATATTTCACAGCTTCAAAAAATGGCTCTAATTTCTGTAAAATTATTATTGTATACTAAATTTCTTTCTAGCATTTTAAACCCACTTCCTGCATAGAGAGCTTACTAAACTTTGGCTTTAAATTATTTTAATATATTTTAAAGGCACGCAGAGGAAGGAATCCATGTTCAACATGTTTGTGCAACCCTTTTTTCAGTCTAAGCATTTTTTCTCAGTTTTTCAACTAATGCGAAAAAGGCGGAGTTGTAACAATTCTGTTTTGTTTTTTGTCGATTTTTTTGCTATTGGGAAAATCCACAGCAGATGTTGCCCTATGTTGACTGTGCTGTCTGTTGGCTGAAGTAGGCGTTGTCCGTCGCCGTCGGCTGGGAGCACGCTGTGATACGTATCTCTAACTATTAGTACAGCAGTCAGAGCATTTCTGGGATCCATTGGTCACAACAGGCCGTTTAGCGCCATTAAACAATTCCCGCTGGCTCAGCGGCATTCACGCGTGCGCAAAACGAGTTCCAGTCAGAGATTGAAGTTGTACTTGGAGTTGAAGTTGCAGTTGCAGCTGTAGTTGATGTTGAAGTTGTGGAGCTATAGCACCCCAACACAATCAGTCGATTGTCACAGATATTTGTCATGTTTCTCAAGCGACTTTCCCTGCTGTTCTTGGGCAACATATCGACATGGTTTGCGTTCCTCTGTAACTACAACGTTGTAAAAATGTCAATTGCATTTTCTGGCCAGTGTCTGCCCAGTGGCAAGCATGTATCGATCGGATTTCATGTAATTACATTGTTCTCTGATTCATAATTAATTTGCTCCACTCCCTGTCCCCCATCCCCCCACTAGCTGGAGGCTGCAGCAAATCGAACATTGATAGTTTCTGAGTGATGATTTAATGAGGCAAACGTGGCATGTTGTGAATGAAATCAATTTTGTGAATGTGCAGCATGACTGACTGCAAAAAAAATATAAATACAAAACAAACTCAATGCCATGTTGTTGATGAAAACATCTTGGGTATGGCTTTGGCATTGCTGCACACTGGGTGCAACAAGAGAATCCCTAGCTCTTGCCACTGGGTGTCGTAATGAGGCCCCATGAATCGAAGCAATGTTGATTGAGCTTCTCCTATGCAACAGCAGTGCTCTTCCTGTCTGTTTAATTAAACAGTTCATATAGGATGAGTTTTATAGTCAAGACTATGACAAGTAGGCTATATTTGTAGTGTCAGATGTGCCTTAAAAGGTTTTGCAGAAGGCTCAAATTTATGCCTATATTAATGGTATTTTTTCCATGTAGAAATATGATATTTCAGCCAAGTAATTTTAATAATTTCAGGCACAGTTAAGTTGAGTTTACATAGAGTAATAATAGGTATGAAATTTAATAAACTTTAATATAAAATTAATTTATATTTTAAGGCGTTTTTTAAAACGATTTTTATGTGATACAAATCTGAGAAAAATATTCTAAAATTTCATTATAAAACAACAAATATTTTGTCATTAATTTATTGTGTTATAATATTTTGTGAAAATCTATTAATGTTTTACCATATTCAGATAAATTTAATAATGATGAAATGATGCCAAGTTGTTAATATAACGAAGGAGTCTTAAATGAACCCATTTAATATTAATTTATTTATTTATAATGGTTGGAAATAATTTAGCTCTAGCTGCAAAGGTCTTCGGCATGATAGGAACCCATTTAATAATAGAAAGGGAAGAAATAGAACTTGGTATTGGTAGTATTCTATAGAACTTATTATATTCATATAATAAAAGTTATATTTGAGGCTCCCTTTAAAAAAAAAAATATGAGCTATATTTTAAATGAATCAAATTTTGATTCAAGACTAAAATAATTAAATGTTTTCGGTAAAAAGTATAATAAATAAAGCTTTGGACGCCGAGCCCGCTAAACTCAATTTGGGTAAAAAAAAATATATATTCTTTATTTGAAATGCATAGAATCTTCTTTTAAAATCTATACCAGTATTTTGTGGAATTTAATAACTATTTAACTTATTTAATATTCAATTTAGAATCTATTTAAAAGTACATCAAGTTATTGCTCAAAAAATCTCCCTAATACTTATTCTACTTCCTCATACTCACTCATACTCATACATACTGCCTGCTCCAATGACTTGTGATTGGCAAATTAAAGCGTATCAGAAATCCACACCTCAACATGTTTATCATATCAAATAGAAATGAGAGAAGTAAAGACCCAATCCTTCTCAGAGAGCTGTCAAAATCCCGTGGTGAAAATTAATTAAAAACATCAACAGAATCGCGTTGAGATTGAGCTGTGTGTGTGTGTGTGGAATTAGTGTAGATAATTTCGGAATGTATTGCATTTGTACACGGGTTGTTGTTGCTGCTACTGTGGGTGGTTTGGTTGGGTGTCTGTCACACCTTGTGATGGTTTGATAAACGACACTGTGGTTCTGGTAGTCGAACCGCAATTCATTCATGGTTCACGAACTCTGAACAGGCTCTAATCAGCAACCCTTTTACGCTGTGTGCGAAGTTTTATACTTTTATTTTCGGGGGGTTTTTTTGATATGCAGATTCGAGACAAGGTCCTCTCGCTGGCTGATGATGACGACAATGAGGATGACGATGAGGATGATGATGTCACTGTGTGGTTGACAAAACGCTTGACTGATTACACTTGTAGCTGTTTTTTTTTTGCCTGTCCTGTTTGGGTGCGTGGCTCAATATGCTGAAGGATTTTAAATTGTTGACTCGCTGCTCCTGTGCCAGTACTACTACTAGATTGAGCCCTTGTGATAAATTTGGTTTATTGAAAGGCGCCAGTGCGTGAAATGATGTGTGTCAATTGCATGAATGCCCCTATTCCAGCGTGAGAGTTTTACGGATTTAGTTTTTGCTGGGAGCGGAGTTGACAGCGATTATGCAAATCACCCAAGAACTGCATTAATTTGTTGTGGTCTTTGAACTCAAACCTATAGACTCTTAAGCTTGACGTCTTATTTGAGATGAGTATGAGTTTTGCACTGCAAATTTAGTTAGAGTTAGTTGTAGATAACTCGATTTAGATAGTGATTAATCGTAGTGATTGATAAACACTTAGTATGAGTTATTAGAGGTCGTTTATCTGTTGTTATCCTCTAGGCAAAATTGGCATCTTAATGGCAAGAATGGAGCGTTGTCCACTTATAGAAGGAATCGTAGGATAAGTTAAGGAGTTGCTCTATGAATTTCTATGGTTTATATACCATTGTATTTCAATCAAATCTTTATCTATATTAATAAAAAAGGAATCTTATTCTATGTATATAAATTAAATTTAATATAACTCACGGGGTAACTGTAGATGAAGGAGTCCCAGTGGCCAACTCTTAGCAATTCTCAAGTTTCCTTTGATCTCATTCCACTTTATTCACACATCCACCTATAGAAGGAATCGTAGGATTAGTTAAGGAGTTGCTCTATGAAGTTCTATGGCTTATATACCAATGTTTTCCAATCAAATCTTTATCTATATTAATAAAAAAAGGAATCTTATTCTTAATATATTATATATATATTAAATTTAGTATAACTCACGGAGTAACTAGAGTTGAAGTAGTCCCAGTGGCCGACTCTTAGCACTTCTCAAGTCTCCTTCTATCTACCTTCAATTTATTCTCATATTCTCTCTAACATATTTCAAGCTTAAGTTCAAAATTAATCTCTCATCTCACTCCACTCTATTCCCATATTCTCCCAAACATATTTTAATCTCAAGTTCAAATTTAATAAATGGAAACTAGCGTGCAACATATGTCATCCCCCTCTACTATCCCCCTCAGCTCATTAGTGTTAACACAATGTCAAATGATTTTAATTGTTTCCCCTTGGTGTTGTAGGCGTTGATACGTCACCTCCATCCCTTCATCCAGAAATCGAACTACTCGTAATTTATTGTTGTTGTTTGTCGTGTGCCGACACGTCCGACCGCAAATTGCTTAACAAATTGTTGAAATTGTTTAAAATTGCACCCGATGAGGGTTGACTTGCCTCATTGCACTTCCCCCACCTTCCCCCCCTCCCCTGGCTGATAAACTGTCAATTGTTTGACCATTGGCCCAAGGGGTGCATCATAATGTGACCACTGGGCAGTGACCAACACAGTTGAGGGGAATCGAAACTCATTAAAATAATTGATACGCTTGTCTACAGCAAATTAATTGATCATTGCCAATTGTGCACAATTTGATTTTATGGCCTTAGCTCTCCATTAATTAGTTAATAGATTTTTTCACATTTTCCACAATTCATGCAATATGCACGATGTAATGTACTATAATGTTTAACGTTTTTATGGCCCTCGTAAAAGGAGTCGTAAATTTCTTGATAAATCAGCTCTATTAATTTTATGTTTTGTATAAATCACGGCCTTTGGTTATACTACTTGTGGGTAATTGGTTCTGCTGGAATGTATTTTTAAAGAATGATACTTTTCTTCAACTATTAA
The DNA here is from genome assembly GCA_035045005.1 of Liodrosophila aerea. Lineage (NCBI taxonomy): Eukaryota > Metazoa > Arthropoda > Insecta > Diptera > Drosophilidae > Liodrosophila > Liodrosophila aerea. The sequence continues at coordinate 1,643,178 of JAWNNL010000641.1, read as the reverse complement.
AGTTAAAAATCGCATATAAGTAACTTCAAATCAATATAAATATCAAATGGTTTCTGTCTATGCTTATGATTTACCTTATTACCAAGCATATAGTAATGTCACAAACCTATCGCGAGAACAGTTCTGATCATAAGTAAACAATGCAGAACGAGCGAACGTAAGCGGGAACAGTTAGTTTTCATTTGCAATTGTACCGGCGTGAACAGTTTGCCTGGCATTGCCCTTGCTATTACCCAAATACTGCAGTGAGCGAGCGAGAACAGTTCTGCAGGCAAAACAATAGTATCCTAACGGTTAAGAGTTCTCTAGCGGAGAACAGCTCCAGCAACGGGATCAGTTGTGTGCCAATAAGAAACGAAAATACTGCTGCTGAGAACAGTTCTGATCAAAAGAGAACATAGTGCAGCGAGAGCGCGTAAGCGGGAACAGTTAGTGTTTCCTTTGTTCGCTTGCAACTGCGTGGTTTTTTTTTAGCTCTTTTTTTCTTGTGTTGAAAATATGTGAAAAGTGTGAAAATTAAATGGATAATTATAATTCAGCAGATAGTAAAATGCCATATTAACAATATATGTTGAAGGCAAGCTGAAATTTGCTGTTTTCTAAGCGCAACAGCGTTTTTTCGCTAACATAACGGTTGTTGACGCCGCGTGCCTTGTGAAAGAGTAGCGCTAGTCGAGTGTGCACGGCATAATAGCAAAATAATTAAAAATAAAAAGTTATTTTTTGTTATTTTTTTAAAAGTGCGTGTAATTAAAGTGCATATTATTACATATAATTAATATGTAATATTAATATAATAAAATATTTAATAACATAACGGTTTTTGTCGCCGCGTGCCTTGTGAAAGAGTAGCGCTAGTCGAGTGTGCTCGACATAAAAGCAAAACAATTGAAAATAATAAAATTTTTTGTTGTTTTTTAATGTGTGTGTAAGAAAAGTGCATAATTTTACATATAATTAATATTTAATATTAATATAATAAAATTTTAAATGTGTACGCAAATAATGCAGACAATTCAAGGTTAGTATTTATTTGGTTTCAAGTACAATATTCGTTTAAATAATTTATTTATTATGTTGAGTATTAATGATGAATGTTTTATATTGTGGTGTGTGTGCAAACCTGGCAATCCCTTTGGTACATTATCGTAGTACAGGCACCAGGCATTGTAAAAGACTTATTTGATAAACGTATTCTCCGCTATTTATGGGTTTGTTTAAAGAGTTATAAAACAGGAATGACTAGGAATAGTACATCAAGGTTTTAGCTGCGAATTCCAATAAGTGATTCATAAATTTGGAGCAGTAATGGACAGACGATTGAACTTCACATTCGAACACTACATTTAGATTTGCTATTAACTGTGAGTGAGTGGGCAATCGAGCAATCTATGTATGTACATACATATGTATGTATATCTGATACATCTTAACAAGAGTATGTGTGTGTGTATGTCTAACTGTAATTCTGTGAAATTTAGAGCATGGCAAATGACAGTTTTATATCGGCTCCAGTCAGTCGCTCGCTGGGCTATAAAACTTTTTGCTGCTTTGCTTTTTAATCTTCAGCGATTTCTTTGCTTATCAGTTGCGAATAATTGCTGCCAGAGCAAATTAACAGCGCAAGAGAAAAGCAGCGAAACATAGGAAGAGCGGGAGAGTGGGGAAGTGGGAGACAAAATGGCGCTGCCAAAGACAGTGAGTGGGAGTCAGAGCAGCAGTGAGTGGGTGGGTGGGGGGTGGGGGAGGTTAAGATGCGCTCAAGTGCTGAGATAAAAGCACTTGAGCTGAGTTAATGGTTTAGCAGCACAGTTGGGGGCTGACTTAAGACGCCATTTTTATAACAATTGTCACTGACTCTGACTGCAGATAGAGTGTGAGTGTGTGTGTGTGTGTGTGAGTGTATGTGTGTGTGTGTGTTTCTGTTGCTGATATTGTGCTCATGTTTCCAAGTGTGCGTGGCGAATGCTTTAATGGCAACGTCGCGACACTTGAGTGCAGCCAAGTGGAGGGTGGAGAGTGGAGAGTGGAGACTGTAGACATTGAGTGTCGACCAGCAGCATAAGCAGGCAGTGAGGCAGTGAGGCATACGCTGCTGCAATCTGAAGTCGTCTTTGATTTGATTGCTCGCATTTGCTAATGAAATCACGTAGCTACAGCCACGCCCACCTATATACATGTATAGCAATACAACTTATTTGAATTTTAATTGCATTACAGATTGCCCTATGTTTAATGTATATATGCATATATTTTATTTGGAATCTTGTATCCGCTCCAACATCAATCATAATCGATCAGAGTTGCGAGATTTGCTGTGTGTGAGCGTAATACAAATCCTAGTCTGATGATAAATGCGTTTCTAAATGCATTCTAATGTCATGTTGCTGATGGGTTTTCACACCTCCCACACCCCCCCTGGCGCTGTTCGTGATGTGTGTGCCCAAAAAGCGCCAAAAAGCGAGCTCTGCTTTTTATTTTTTACCACATTTCTTACGCATATCAAATGATATGTCATATTTGTGTGTGGGAGTGTGTGTGTGTGGCTGCTGCTCAGCCTTTGTCTGCCTTGAGAGCACTCAGCAGCAGCAACTACAATAACAACAAAGCGACAGCAGAATTATTTGCATTTTCAACTTTTGTTGATGACATTTTTCATGAAAATTTTAATGTATTTTCCACACTTTTTTCTTGCTTCAGCTTAGATACCTGTACCTGTGTTCACATTTGGGATATTAATATATGCAGAGAGCCTGGCTTTTAACACCAGTCGCCAGTAGGGGGAGGGGGAGGGGGTGGGGCCGCTGGCCCGTTTGTCACTCAGCCGCAAAAGTTTTTCATATGTTGGGATGCGTTTGTCGTAATGAAAAGTTGTGAAAAGCTGGCAACACACACCTCACACATTTTCAATATTCATGTGCACACACACACACACACACACACACGCCTCAGTGCTATGTAAATTGTGTGTGGTGTGTGTGGAAGTTTTTTTAACATTTGTATGAATATAATTTAGAATAAATTTGAAAATTGTGCGACGTGAAGTTGGCTGCACAACAAATACATTAAAATTCCATTAAAACGACGTGAGTACAGCGAGTACTTAGCTACAGTGCGTTTCATAATCATAAGACACTTAAATATAACTTATATTTGGTGATTAAACCTTTCTAAAAACCTTGTTTCATTATCATACATAAGATGAAACATTTTATTAAATTTTTTTTATATTTAGTATATTGTTCTAGACTTTTGAGAAGTTCTACCAATCGGTTTGGCAAGAATCCTATTAATTTTATTTTAATAAATTCTAAAGTGTCTTATGATTATGAAACGCACTGTAGAAGCTCTAGCCAATGGGCAGCTAAGTGCAATTGCTATTAAAATCTTGAGTTGAATTCAACTTGGTTTTATTTCTGCTAGGAATACCCTCAACGGTTTGTCGTCCCTTGGTCCTTGTCACAATTATTGTATAAATTAACGTCACAAACAAATGTTACAAAAGTCGCCAATGAAGTGGAATGATGCGCTGTCGCTGTTCCTTTCCCCTCTCTCTGATTCTCTACTTCTCTCTATCTCTATAGTAGTACCCACCCCATTTCTCACAGCACATTTGCTGCCTTCGCCCCTTCCACTCTGCTCGTCCGCTTAACCGCAAATGTGCCTAATTTTTCGTTGTTATCCTTTGTGCTCTGTCTTCTAATAATGCGTAAAATTTAATGCGCCTCTCTGAGATTTCTCAAATCGCGACAAGTGATTTTGAGATTTACGACTGGCGAGAGTTCGCTCTCTCTCTTTGTCTCGTCCTCTCGGCTTTTTGTTGTGCTAATGTGGCGTTTTTATGGCTTGAAGCAAATTTGATTTATTGCCAAAACTTACTTGTAAAGTTGTAAAAACTTTGACTTCATCACATAATTGATGCGATTTGCGGTTCATAAAGTGCAATTGTCTGTAAACCTGTGCTGTGTTCACTAGTGTAGCGTACACCCCAGGCAAATGCTTTAAACATATGCGGGCATTTCTTGCTCCTCTCTTAGGAACGTTTGTCTTTTTAGTGTTTGGGCAAGTTCTTAGTGCAAGGGTACATAAATTATGTACTAATATTTATGCAAGCATTCTTTTTGAGTAAGTAAGCGACAATTTATTAAAAATTAGTCAAATAAACAGTGGATTAAATAGTAGTCTTTGATTTGTTGTAGAGTATTTTGCATGAAGCATTATTATGTTTACTTATTATTAATATATTATATAGATGTTTACTTATAACTAATATACTAAGTAGATGTTTGCCTATTATAAATGTAAGGAATTATATTTAATAGTAATATTTAATAACGTCCCGAAGGATGATATAAGGTAATTAAGCAAACAACTTTAGTTTCAACTTTAATTTCAACTTAATTACGATTTTTGACGACTGCTGCTTTATATTCTCTCTTTTCGACTATGTTTCTGCTTCGGCGTTCTTTTCTTCTTCCCATTTCTGCGTTGCCAGATGGATCAAAACACATCATCTTACATAAATATATTTTATATAGATACTAATAAATTGAAAGTGAAAATATTTGAAGGTAGCAAGCGCCACACATCTACTCCCATTGACACCAGCCCACGCGCTGCTTAGAAGAACAAAAAGTAATTACATTAAATGGCATTCGATACACTCCACTTACGTTTACTTTTTTCGTCACTTCTCTTGCAGTGAATGCACACATGCATACATACATACATAGGCATTGCAGGCTGTATGTCTATGAGAGCAGAAAATGTTTTGATGACAAACTGTTAATTGCTCTCTCAGCATACAGTTCAGTCCTCTCAGACTTCATCTCTCATCTTTATCTTCATCACTTCCTAAGCTGCAGCTATGATGTATGTATGTCTGTATGCAAGTTTAAGTGCAAATTATGAATGTATGTACATATGTATGTACCTTGCACACTCTCAGCATAAAGCTAGCCCAGCAGACTCCTCTCTGGCTCTGCCAGTGACTCTGCCTAAGCAGCAGCTGCAGCTACGCGTATGTATGTGTGTGTGCATGCAAAGCTAAGTGCTAATGATGTATAGTACTTATGAATGTATGTACATATGTATGTAAAGGAAATAATTATAGGTTGTCTGTTTTCTACTACTAAAAAACCATAAGCCAAATATTTTACATCGAATTGCTGACAAAGCTCATATCTTTCCCCTTTGTACCGACGACTGATTGAATCATAAATACTAACTAAAAACATTTCTCACAGCTTTCTTACAAATAGAACAGATTGTTAAATTGCAAAGAGAAACTAATCTTATAGGTAAATAGTTAAATACTCATTCTCATGGCAGACAATCAGACAGTCTCTGGACTACAGTTGAAATCGCCCTCATTAGGTGACCCAAAGTGTCTCAAAACTATGCAATTTACATGCACAGAAGGCCGCGTACGTTAAGTGCCAGAGATACGAGCAGAACGAACCCACGACTGTTGCCCATAAAACCAATAGACCATGCAGGATAGCCCGATAGTGATGGGGGGTGAGGGGGAGCAGCACATGAACTCACATAAAAGCTAAAGGTAAGCGAATTATGTTGTTGCTGGCGACTAGACTGAGCAGATCGTTGCCGGCAGATACATAAAATTTGAATGCGTTTTGCATACATTAACCCACTGTAGGCACAGTGGTTGTTGGTGAGTGTGTGTGAGTGTGAGTGTGTGGCAACTGTAGCTATCGTTTGGTCAAGCGAAAATACCTTTATTAAATTTTATGATTATTGACTGCAATTGAGCTGCGCCTCCGCCTCCCTGGGAATGTGTCGTTGCCAGCTGAAATTGACGCCTGAAGACGAGTCAGTTACAATTTGTGTTGGTAATTCAATTTACGTTTTTGAAATTTTAATTAACTTGCCAACGGGTTTCTCTGGGTGTCTGTGGCACACGCAGGGTTGCCACAGTGTGCCTAAGTGGTGCCAAAAGTGGTGTTTGTTTTTGCAATTGGTGGAATGATGTTTTTTATTGCTTCTAATTTTATAGTGATTATTTTAAAGAAATTTGCTTAAAAGATTCAGGTTTTGAATCAATGTTTTGTGGTTTTCTATGCACTATTTTTCTCTATTTTAACTTATATATTTGAAGTGAAAATATCGAAGAAATACAGTAAGAAAATACATAGGTTTTCTTTTAGGAGTTTGCTTCCTTTTTCTTCTGTTTTGGTTCTTTTTTTTTATTATTTTATATTTTTGAATTGAAAATATTTCATATAAAATATCTGAATTGATAATATCGAAGAACTACAATCAGAAAATACGTATGTAGGTTTTCTTTTATGTTTTGTTGTTTTTATGCACTATTTTTCTCTATTTTAAATTATATATTTGAGTTGAAAATTTCAAAGAAATACAGTAAGAAAAAATGTAAGTTTTCTTTTATGACTTTGGTTCTTTTTCTTCTATTTTGGTTCCTTTTTTCTATGTACAAGTGGCAACTGGTTCTACACTCTTACCCCAAGCTCAGTCATTGTCACTCTATGCTCTGTTTGTATATCAATTACCAGACGCCTAATGTGCCACAAATTGAAAGCCATTTAGATTTTATGTGTATGCTGGGGTTCTGGTTTTAAAAAGGTTTCTGGACCACGTACTCCCTACTTCTAATCTAGATGGCACACATCAATCAGTCTGAGGTAGCGATCTGTTGCCTCTCATTAGAGATGCGCTGTGGCGCTTTAGTTCTAAACAGATACAGATACATTTGGCCAGATACATACTTATCTCTGCGCTGTGGACAGCTGCTACCTTTTGTGGGCCATTGGAAAATTAATTACAGCTGGCCGTGTGGGCGTCTGGGCGTCGGTGGGCGTGGCGCGTACGCGTCGCTGGTCAAATTGTAGACGAAAATACCAACTAAATAACATTTTGGATGCCTAACTTAAAAGTTGAGCCCCACCCCTTCCCTTCCTTGTCTTGTTTTTTTTGGCTGCTTCGTTATGCAAATCTGTCAGAAAGCAAAACACAAAAAATAAGACAAAGCGAGCTTAAATGAAAATGTTGTCTATATAGAATACTCGTACTATATAGTGTGTATATGCAAATGGTATATAAAGAAATGCCAAAGACAAATACAAATACAAACACAAATAGTCCACAGTCCACAACAATTTAGAGCCACAATTGCAGGACAAAAGGGAAAACGGAAAACGCCAAATGGAAATTGGGAAATTGCGAGATGCGACGCTTTTCTGTCTTCTTCTTATGCCGCGGAATAAATAATAAACGTAAACGAATTAAAAACGCTGCCCAACGAACTGAAGCGAACTGAGAGGAGGTGACAGAGTAGAGGGTGGTGTGGGAGAGGGGGAGGGGGGGAGGGGGAACCTAAGACAGTTTGGTAGACAGCCCCGTTGTCATTTCAATATTGAAGAGGCCATCAGAGTTCTTGCACTGTGCTCTGCTTGTGTTTGCTTAGCCCAGACAAAGTTTCAGCGATTTTCAATTAGTTTTAATTGAAATACGCATTGATTGTGTTTTGTTTTCGGTAAGCAACAACTACTCTGTTTGATTTACGGCTGTAATTAAAGTTTTGTGGAGTCGAAAAAATAGAAAAATAATAGAGAAGAGGAAATTATTATAAGGTAAAAAGTCAGTAAAATAAACGTATATACTGTAATCTGTGTGTATCCTCAATCTAGACTGACTTTTATTCGCAGTTCCGACTCTGAACCAGTATCGGTCTGCATGTTCATTCTTTTTCACAATTGGTTCTTATGAGCTATTTCTTATATCGATGTTTCGATTAACATTAAAACATAAGTAAAAGTAACTTAACAACTATTTACAATTTATATTGCTACAATACTATTGAGATAAAATACTAAAATATGCTGATCAGTTTTTGCATTTGACCGCACAGTACCTTGCAGATAACTTGTCTATAGTTATGTATTTACACATTACGGTCTATTCCTCAGCTACCGCCTAACCTAGCCTAACCTAGGCTCTGTTACGTCTCCTTCTTCAGACCTTTTATAGCCATTTTAGTGAATATAAATAGTATAATACATATCAGTAAAAATATACTTCTAAGTAATTGATCACATAAATAATTTAATCAAAATGATATGTTCTGGTGTTTTTGTAGGAGGCAGCAGGAAATCTTCTCTGATAAATAAAACACTTTTTTTGTCTCACTGTTCACCTTTAGTTATACGAGTATATTGTCTTTTGTGGGTTTGCTTTGAATGTTCTTGAGGGTGACAAATGTATGTAATTTTCACAATATGAATATAATGGTAGGGGTATGGATGTATGAAATTTGGAAACTAAAACTTGATTGTCCGAATGTACAATTTGAAGTGAAAGTGAAAAATGGAAAGTTCTCGACTCTAGCCCAAGAGGACAAGAGAGAGAACATGGAGAGAGCCTAGACCACGACTCAGAAACTACAGCTCAGCTTAGTTAGTGGTGATAGCCGATAGTTTCTGCGTCATTTACATATTTAGACTGACTGGTCTAAACACTAGTATTTACAGATCTCCCACATTTAATATAGAATATACTTTGACCATGACTCAATTCCTCTCCATTTCAAATATGTCAACAACAATTGTAATTTATGCAATATTTTTGCTGCAGCTTGAGCCCTTTTTTTATTGCTGCAACCTAATGAAGTTATTCCCATGCAAAACGCAGCGAGAATATTTGGCAATGCGAATAACTATCGACGGCACTGTTTGGGGCAAGGACAACTCGAAGCATATCGAAAAGTGCCCTTTCGACTTGCATTAGAAGAACATTTTATTCAATTGTGGCGAAGGAAAAACAAATAAAATTTATTTTTTATTTTTATATTTATTTCACTTTTTCTTTGTTTTTTTTTTTCGTCCTGTATCCTTTGGCCACTTTGAGCACATAAAATAAAATCAAATGATGCGTTGAAAGCAAACGGAGTAGCGCAGCCCCGCAGCTACTTTCTCTGCAAGGGATTGCGATTGGCATTATGCTGAAGAGGGCAACGGGGGAGGGGGCGGGGTTGGTCATGTGTGGTTGGTCGAATGGCAAGGATGACTGGTCGATGGGTGGGGGAGGGGGAGGGGGAAGTTTTTGGTTCAATAGACAACACAAGAAGCCAGAAGGCAGTGGAGGCAGAGGCAGAGGCAGAGGCACTTGGCAAGTGGCTCGTTGTGGATGCTGGATGCTGCTGACTGACCATTTGATGATGATTTTTGCGTCACCGTTGGTCAAAATCATTTCGAGCGCAAGCAACTGGAAATTGTATAAAAATAATGAAAGGAACAAAAAGAAAAAGGGAGATAGTAGAGAGTAGAGAGAAAAAAAAAACGCACAACGCACAACTTGAAATAAATGGTCAAAAGAAATAAACAGTCCCATAAAGAATAATCATTCAGAATTCTGTTGAATTATGCATGAGGCGCAGGAACAGGGCCGCGCATCCCCGAGTAGCAACTGGACGCCAGCTCATCGCGGGGGGGCAGAGCTCACATATGCGAAAAATCTACACAAGCTTCGTTTTTGGTTCGGCTATATGTGTGTGTGTGTGTGTGTATTTTTCTTATTTTTTTTGGCCATGGAATGGAGTGGCATCATTTTGCTCTTTATTATCTGTTTGCTTAGTTGTGTGTGCTGGATTTTTATCAGGCTTCTAAGCAGTTAGTTGGGAGTCGCCATCACCCGTGGTGCCACACTGCCACAGCCACAGTAGCTGCCACTGCCACTGCCACTTGCCAAAAGTCACCAGCGTTCGCATAATTTGCGATAAAGCTTTTCGCCAAATGAAATTCAAGTGGTTACACATTTGCCGTGGTCTTTTCCCACACCCAGTCCCAAATCTGAACCAAGTATCTGCCGTTTTTGGTCGCTCATTTTTCTTCTTCTTCTGCCTCTTGCCCCTTCCACATGCCACTTGCCACTGGCCACTGGTCATTTTCATTTCCACATTATGCGGCATCTCATTATCTTTGTTTGTTTGCGCTGTGTATTTATTGCCATTCTGCCATTCTGTTGTTCTCTTTAAGAAGGTAAAACTCGACGTAGCACTACTTTAACATTTCGTCTATGCCGAACCGATCTTATGCAATGCAATGGCCAGTATCATCACACATTTTCTCATGTCTGAGCGACTACTTATGTTATACCCTATACTGTAATCGGCAATTTATATATGCGCCTTATCAGATCAGCAACCTCGACTGCGACTTATGCCTGCCACTGCATCTATTGCATCAGATTGAAATCTTTTTCACAGCTCCAGCAAAGTTGCTAAGCACCGAATAAACAACTTGTCTATCAATATTATATATAATAACACGCGTGCTAATTATAGATGACTTTTATTACCTATAATCTATAATTTAATCTACTGATATAAGAATATTAATTTTACCCTGATCGTTTTTCAGATTACTCAGACAACTGTATATAAATATATAATTTATAAAAAACTTGAGGTAAATCAGGAAAATGTTATTCCCAATGTATTTTTGCGAATTAAATGTATAAATATATAACTTATATTTATATTAAAAAAAAACTTGAGGTAGATATATTTGTATTTTTGGAAAATGGAATTCCCAATGTATTTTTCCAAATGAAATATATAAATATATAATATTTATTATATTTTTTAATATAATATATATATTTATATTAAAAAAACCTTGAGATACATTAAAGTATTTCTTGGAAAATGAAATTCCCAATGTATTTTTCCGAATGATCATTCCAATCAAATGTGGAAATTCTCCCTGAATGAATATAGTATCGAATCGACAAACAGAAAATATCTGTATATAATGAAGGTAATGGAAAGGGGGAAGTTTATAAATGCTCTTTCTAATATTATGTACAACATATTAGAATATTTATTTCATCCTTCAACACTTTTAGATTATGTAGTGTTGTATTAGTATTAGTATTAGTATTATAGATTAGATTTAAATTAGATTAGATTTTCCGTCTACTTAAGAAATTTTCAAGATTTCATTTTGCAAACTAAGAAAAGGCTCTTCCAAAGTTGATTGCACCCGACTGTTAGCTACCTTCCTTAAGCACTTTTAGAATACTTATGTACAGTAGTGCTATGCAGTTTGCACGATTTGTCTTTCAACACTCCTTATATCACAAAATATAAATATTTCTTCAACATTATTTTGCTATCTTCAAACACTTCTAACTGCCTTACGGTGTTTGTCTCAATAGTAAATTGAAATAATTATAATATTCTGTCAACATTTGTTTACAATTAATCAGAATCGTGTGATCGGCGGCAGTAATGCTGAGCGAATGCCTTTTGTGGCGATACTTATTGATCTGGTTGAGTGAAATTCGCTGGGGGGTCCCATGCGAATGGCTTGGCCTGATAATGCCCCAAGTTCCATTTATGGGAAAAGAAAAACAAATATAGTATTCAACGGAATCTGTTATTGTTTACGCAATTAAAAAACCATTGCGTCTAACTAAAATGCGTCAATGAACGCATTTTCCAATTAAAATGATAAGAACAACAACAATGTGGCGATAAGAGCTGGACAGGAGCTGGTAAATATGTGAAGGAAAACATTCGTGAGGCACTGTAGAACAAGGTGACAAACGGATTGAGACAGAACTGGACACGACGAGTCGTTTCTGAGACAGCAAGCGACAAGGCAGAAATACATGCTGCTTATACCCTGTAATAATGGGCAATTTATAAAGGGAAGGTTGACTAGTTGATAAAATTAGACTGTTATTTGTAGAGCATTAACTCATAATATATTGCCATAAATTAGAAAAATGCTAGCTAATTATTAGAAATTAGATTTAAACAGTGTAACCAAAAAATGTAATGAATTCAATTAAAATTTCAATAAATATTACTCAAAAATAATTGAAAAATGTTGTATGAATTTTAATGAGAGCAACAGCTCATTTTATCTACTTTCACATTGTTATGCTACTCTATTACTTAAGTCTTATATTTTATATACATCATCACACTATCACAGGGTATCTGTCTGTCGATCACATTCCACTAGGTCACTGCTACATATTTGATTATTTTTAAAGGGGAGGTTGACTGACTAGTTGATAAAATTAGACTTTTATTTATAATTTATTGAGTATATATAGACAAAAACTATCATGGATTCATTGGCATATAGAATAGTATTAGATAATTGTTAGGTATTGTACATAATACAGAATTTTCTAAATATATAGATAAGGAAAAGAGTTCAACTAATATACTGTGATATGGTACTTTGATACACATTGATATGGTACAATGATTACTTTAATATTGTAGTTTATTATTGCAAGTATTATATTTTATATATATCAATACAATCAATTTATAGGGTATCTGTCTGTCGATCACATTCCACTAGGTCACTGCTACATATTTGTTTATTTTTGTTTGCTGCTGCTACTGAATACAGTATCAAATTATCTGCTGCGGTTGGGCAATGGAACCTTCCGCGAGCATCGGCTTAAAACTGCAACCTACGCAGTTATCAGCATCAGCTGTGTGTCCATGTGTGTGTGTGTTTACATTTTTGCATACTACGTGTAGATGATTGATACTGGTTTTTCGAAGCTTTTATTAGATGTGCTTGTAACGTGAACACTCATAATTCTACTGGCATTCAATCAATTCAGACGTGAATCGAAGAACACGAGAAGTGAGAATCGATCGAGCTCGATCTCTGGTGTAAAGTGTCTCAATTATTAAAGCAAAAATAAATAACTAACTTCGCATTCGGGTGCATTAAACTATAGTACAAATAAATAAGGAATTTCTGGAAATTCTTATAAATAAATAAGCAACTTTTTACATATATTTAAAATGGCGCAAAGTGCATGTGGATCTATTAGTGGTAAGCCAGACTTCAATTGAGAATATATTTGAATTTCTTTATATAATATTTACATAAATTTCGGATCCAGCAGCTGCCGATACAGTGGAACCATGTTGCAGCAAGGAACAGTGTCGCACAGTGGCCAAAGCGAAAGTTTTTCCCGATAAAATTTACAAATCCGTACAGGCCAAAGGCGAGGATGTGACGGGCATGACCTGTGAGTGCGGTGTCTTTGGAGCCATTGCCTGCGGCGATTATCCCACATCGGTAAGGAAATTCGAATTGAGAAAGCTGTAGTCGGACGTAGCCGACGGTGAAATGTCAGTGCTTGGGTGAAATAGCAAAGTGAGACATATAGAATGACTTGATTAAAAATAGCCTTTAGATCGAAGCGTGCGTTGATAAGAAACTTAAAAAATTAGTAAAGAATTTAGCAAATTTATATAATTTACAAAGACTATTATTATTTATAATTAATTGTATTATTGTTAGTACAATATATACATATTTTAGTGCTTGAAAATTAGAGCTAAATTATCGAAATAGTACTAGGAATATCTTAGTCTAAAATCCAGAGCAATACCTTTTAAACGACTCTTGTGAACTTTGATGTATAGAACGTATGATATATCGTTATATCATATTAATTATACCTTTTGAAAGTAGGTATAAATTGGCATAAATAATTAGAGGATAATAATAGCAATACACCCATTCAATATAGTTGAACCAGTTGTGATTATCTAATGTGATTAGTTTTGTAATGGCTTATACTAAATGCCCGTTTATAGAATGTTTTATTTGTTCTACAAATTTATACAAACGTTTAAAAATAACGTTTAAAAAAAGGGCTTATTAAAGTTTACGTAGTTTAGATGTAGTTTAGTGAGATGAAAACACATTCTAGTGTTGTTTAAAATTAGTTGCAACGACTTGTGTAATTGATTGACAAGTTAGGTAGACATATAGTAAACATATATTCCTACATACTTTACTTTAAATTGATAAGTATATACATCATATACAAACTGTATATTCAAATTTATAGTATATACCATAAGCCAACGGAAAATGTCTCTGATCTTGACCGTGTTCAATCAATCAGTCAATCGCTCAATCGTTCACCTTCCTCTGCGGTTAGCCGTTAGTAACTAAGCCCCACTGCCAATAAACAGTTAGAGAGCTCTCGTAATCCATAGCTGAAACTCGATGCAATCACGTGAAGTAGGTCATTAAATAACTGTTAACGTGCCTTCGCCTGGGGCTATGGCCAGCGCCTATCGATGACGTCAATGAGTGCCACATGCTGCGCTTGCTATCAGCTCGCTGCGGTTGTAATCAGTTGTTGCAGTATTGATGTCGCCGCTGAGGCTGAAATGGAAAATAACAGCAAAATATTATGTGAGAGTGTGTGAGAGTGGTGTGTGTGTGTGTGTGTGTGTGTAATACGATCAACCCCTTATCGGTCGTCAGCTTGTGTCAGCTGTTGCCATAAAGGTCGGCAATCGCATTGGCAAACGTGTGCGACTGATAATGCCGCCAAAAGATTTGTACACTGAGAAAAATGTGAAGAGATTAAAACAGAGAAATGAGAATAGTTATGTGAGAATTCCTTCTACAACTTGGACTATCCATTAAGACTCCATTTAGTATTATGCACTGAGAAAAATGAGATGAAATTAAAACAGAAAAATTAGAAAAGTTATATTAGAATTCATTCTACAACTTGGTCTATCCACTATGACTCCATTCAGTATTAGCAAGTCTGACATCTAGTTACTACTAGTTTGATTCTCGCAGTGTACCCTAATTTACTTCATTCATAATTGCAGCTAGACATAGCACAAATGGTCTGCCTGGGACTAGTGGCACTGCAGCATCGTGGCCAGGAGTCGGCTGGCATTGTGACCAGCCTGGGCAAGAGCTCCAAGAACTTTGCCGTGCACAAGGGCATGGGCATGATCAATAATATCTTCAACGACGAGGCCATACGCAAGCTCAAGGGCAACCTGGGCATTGGCCACACCCGCTACTCCACTTCGGCCGCCTCCGAGGCGGTCAATTGCCAGCCCTTTGTGGTCCACACAGCGCATGGGGCACTGGCCATTGCCCACAATGGGGAGCTGGTCAACTGTGAGTCACTGCGTCGTGAGGTGCTGGAGCGTGGTGTGGGTCTGTCCACGTACAGTGACAGTGAACTGATTGCCCAGTCGTTGTGCTGCGCCCCGGATGATGTGTCGGAGCACGATGGACCCAATTGGCCGGCACGTATACGCCACTTTATGACACTGGCGCCGCTCTCCTACTCGCTGGTGGTGATGCACAAGGACAAGATCTACGCAGTGCGCGATTCCTATGGCAATCGTCCACTGTGCCTGGGCAAGATTGTGGCCTACGATGCGGGCCATGCGAATATTGAGGATCAGCTGGCCGAGGGTTGGGTGGTGAGCAGCGAGAGCTGTGGCTTCCTCTCCATTGGCGCCCGTTATGTGCGTGAGGTGGAGCCGGGTGAGATTGTGGAGCTCTCTCGCAATGGCTATCGCACCGTGGACATTGTGGAGCGACCCGACTACAAGCGCATGGCCTTCTGCATCTTTGAGTATGTGTACTTTGCTCGCAGCGACTCCATGTTCGAGGGTCAGATGGTCTACTCGGCCCGTCTCCAGTGCGGACGACAGCTGGCCCGCGAATCCTCCCTAGACGCCGATCTGGTCAGCTCTGTGCCGGAGTCGGGCACCGCAGCAGCACATGGCTATGCCCGCGAGTCGGGTCTACCCTTTGGCGAGGTCCTCTGCAAGAATCGCTATGTGGGACGCACCTTCATACAGCCCTCGAATCGTTTGCGCCAACTGGGCGTGGCCAAGAAGTTCGGCGCACTCGCACAGAATGTGGAGGGCAAGCGCATAGTCCTCGTCGATGACTCCATTGTGCGCGGCAATACAATTGGCCCGATTATCAAGCTGCTCCGGGATGCTGGCGCCACCGAGGTGCACATACGCATTGCCAGTCCGCCGTTGCAGTATCCCTGCTACATGGGCATCAATATACCCACACGTGAGGAGCTCATAGCCAACAAGCTGAATGCCACCCAGCTGGCGAATCACGTGGGCGCCGACAGTCTGGCCTACTTGAGTGTGGACGGACTGGTCAAGGCGGTGCAGATGAACAAGACGCATGTCAATCCCACCAAATCCGGCTACTGCACGGCCTGCCTAACGGGCGAGTATCCGGGCGGACTGCCCGAGGAGCTCAGCTGGTAGACAGACTCCTCTGTGGCGTTTCTCTTGTCTTAGTTTAAGCACCTAGCATCTAGTTCTCATCAACAACAAACCCGACATTATTAAACATATTTTGCAGTTCAAATGGAGGGCAGTTTTATTCAATATGGATTGCTTAGTATAAGTAGTATAACTTAGTATAACTAAGCGATTCTCAATACGATTTAAACATGCGATAAAGCATACAACTGCTCCCCTCGATAGCAGCTCTTGCACTGCTTGGAAGAATAACGAATAATTACAGAAGTAGCAATGGACTCACTCCACTCACTTTTACTCTGTTTGTGACTTTGTCACTCACAGTGATCACACACATAAGTACACACATACATATGTATAGAAGCATAGGCACTGCAGGCTGTATGTCTATGAGAGCAGCAAACGATTCGATGATGAGAAACTCTCCCACACTCTAGCTCTGGCGCTCTCTCAACATAAAGCTAGTCCAACTGACTCCTCTCCGACTCAGTCTCTAACACAGCTGCAGCTGTGCGTATGTATGTATGTATGCAAAGCTAAGTGCCAATTATGTATGTATGTAGCTTGCACTCTCTCAGCATAAAGCTAGCCAAGCTGCCTGCTCTCTGGCTCAGCGTTTGTATGTATGTATGTATGTATGGGTTTATGTGTATTGGTGGCAAATTTGTTTATTTATATAATATTGATATCACAATGGACCACTAGGTCTGTGTGAGGGACACGATCCCATCCGGCTCTACCTAACCTAACCTAATATTGATATTGTAGAATAACAAAAATAATAATAGCACTGGCTAATAGTGCCTTCAATGGCGGCAAATGAATTGAATAATTATAAAATCTATAATCTATAATATAGATTATGCTTGTTTTCTATTTTGTTATGAAATAACATGTCAAAAATATTTCAAAACAAAAACCATTTTCTGGGCAACTCTGACTGATTCCATTGCTCGCTAAGCTCAGTTGATTTTGTAATTGAAGGGGAGATAGGAACTCATGTATGAGCCTTATGTATAAGGCAAAAACAATTTCCTAAATTCCCTACTTTTATCGAGACTTTCAGTCTTGATTGAGTTGATTTTTGTCTTGCAGTAAAGCTGCTGTCAGTGAGTACTTTTAGACTAACCTAAAACTATTCACCTGGTATACTGTAGAATCATGCTTTACTTTATACTTTAATGAGTATTTATTCATTATTGTTTATTCAATTATTTCGAGTTATCACAAATAACAACAAAACAACATCTACATTTTGTCTTCCCTCACGGGAAATAAAATACTTTTATTACCACAACTACAGCGCTGTAAAGTATGCAACACATTCTAAATGCAAATGCAAATTGATACAATTATGAGGGGGGAGGGGTAGGGGTAGGAGTGGTGTGAGTGTGAGTGTGTGCCTGTGTGTCACATGATTATTTCGAAAACTGTCTAATGCCATAACTTGAATTCATTTCAATTTATATTTCGAAACTTTGTTTGCCAAATGCCGGAATGGTTGTGTGAGTAGACTATAGCCGCATATCATACAATATGGTAATCGTGTTTACTTTTTTTCTTCTCTCTGTCTTGCCTCTTTCCGGTTCGTTCGCCATTCGCTTGTCTCACTCGTTCTATGCTTTTTTTCCCCGTTAGTCGGAGGGCGTTGCAGTGTCTAAAGCGAGGCGTTTAGGGCGTTTAATCCTGCGGAAGATGTCCTTGCGGTTATATGGGGTTTTTTTATGAAGCGCAGGATACTGAAGTCAACAATGTCATCATTATTCTTGAATATTGTGTTGTATTTTCGCAAACAATTTCGCTAAGCTGCGACGTTATGTCGAGTGGGGCGAGGCGACTGTACCACGCAAGGGAGTTGAGGCTGGAGTAGGGCTTAGGGGTTGGGCGTGGGGTTGGCCTGTCGTCGTTGGGGAAGTGCGGCTTGGCGCTCTGGTAATGACATGAAGAAGAAAATAATATGCGCTGTCATTGTAACTCGCTTGATTAATTCTTATGTAGGGTGTCTGCAGAGACCACAGTACTTTTGCTATGAATTTGATTACGGTTTATCGAAATGTGATGGTATTACAAATAAATGAAATATAAAGTTAATTTTGCTGTATTTTGATGCAAGTTTATATTAAGGAAAAGCTAGTGAATAAGAATACTATATAACATAATAGACATATAGATTAGTATAGATTATAAAAATTATTTTAAAATATTGAACGTTATTATGACATATATTGTAACATATTTTATTATAAATTCGTAAATAACTATGAATAAAAAATCGTTAATATAATAATAGTAATTTTCAGTTACCTATATTAAGCTTAGATAAATATTTAAATTGAAATTCAAAGTAAATTAAATTTATTAAAAATCTATAACATATTAATCGAAATTTTCAGGTTTTATTTTACCTTAGTTAAGTTTATAAAAATATATATTTAAATATATATTAATTTTATATTTTTCAAAATATATGCGATATTGAATATATGTATGTATAAGTATAATGAAATACATTTTATTTTTATTTTATTTTATTTATTTCTATAATATCAACTAAGTGCAGTTGATATAAAAATTTAAATTAAACTAAAATTAAAATTAAATTTTTAAATTAAAATATTAAAAATATGAATGAAATCCTAAAATGGAAATCATTTCTGCACACTTAAAATAATTTATATAATTTTAAAAAAATTGTACAATTCTTTAAAGTTTATTAAAATATTTTAGTTATTTCAGTTGATAGAAAATATTTACTTTATTTACTTTAACGTATACCCTAAGTCAGTGTAGCGTATCCCCTCAGTCAGTGTAACCTCTTGTCCGATGAAGTATCTACGTTCTCATTTTGTTGGTAGCACATAGTACAAGTGGCTACAAAAGGAAATGACGCTGGCAACATTGAAAACAGACGCTGGCACTTCTCTGACACAATCGCCGTTTGCCGCTACAAGGATATGAAAGCCAGAAGGAAGCCGAGGAATAAAAAAGGAAACCGTTGCTTGCTTATGTGCGCCGTCGATCACACAAACACACACACACACACACACACACACACACACATAGACTGAGTGGGCGGTGACAACTAAGCAGAGCCATATTGCCACAGTGCCTTGCCAATGTCCTCCCTTCCTCCCCCTCCACCCATTGCAAAACATGCTTTAAATTTTTTAATAACGCCGGGCTACACGAGCGCTGACACCCGCATCCGTAGTCAGATCCGGCTACTGTTTCTATGCCAGGCGTTGCCAGCTTGCCACACACCTTACCCTCCACCTCCTCCTCCCCCTTTGGTCCCACACACTTGGCCGTTGTCGTCATTTGCACAGAAGTTATGTAAATTAATGTTTACTTAAGTTCCCCATGTTATTTCTTTGCGTATTTTTATTTTTTCGCCTTGCACTTTCTCCACTTCAAAAACAAAGGCAGACAGAGGACAGAGCTGAGGGTAGAGGCTGGGATAAGGGCTAATGGCTTGAAGGTTAGCAAAATTATATGCATATAGAAAAAATTGCAATAAATTTGCCAGAGTTCTGCAATTTAATAAAAAGCATTCAGCGGTCAAGGGGAGGGGCAGGGACCTATCAAATGTCTAAGTAAATATTTGTTAGAATTATGGCCAAGACATGCAAATGTTATATCTACTTCTAGCTTATTGAAGTCATCAAATTAACGCTAAATTTAATTTAAAGATGTCTCTTGCTACACACCTGCCACTTGAGGCATGCAACAAGTCAACAAAAGTCAGCTTACAGTCAGTCAGTCTGTCTTCTGTCCTGTGTCCTTTTTGGCAAAACACGCAAACGTGTCTGGCATGCTAAACAACAAATCAAATGTGATTTTCTGGCCAATAAACTCGTTTATTTTGGCCCCAAACGTATGCGGTATGTTAAATGGCTGTACAACTTTGCCAGGACATACGTACATACAGGACATCCTTTCAGTTCATTAGCAAATCAAACTTCCGTCTTTGGCCTCAAGTTATTCCGAAAAGGAAAGGTCCTTCCTTACTACATGGCCTGGACTCTTGGCTAGGACTCTTGGCATTTGCATGCCTAAGACCCCTCCTCCTTTGACCCAGGGTAAAAGACATTCTTGTTGTTCTTTGCTGGTAATTTGATTTAAAGGCTTTGCTTGACCACAAACTGGAGCAGGGGAAGCGCTTTGCCACGGGCTGAGTGATATTATGCTATTATTGGTTTAAGTTTATGTATTTGATTCGATTGGGTTAATAGTAAATAAATTTAACAGTCGAGTGAGGGTAAATAATATGGTTAAAATATAGTTGGCATAATTTAATAATGAAAATTTATATAATATTTGTTATTAATACATTTTGAAAATGAGGAAAATATTGTCAAAATAATGTATATAATTTAAGAAAAATTTATAGTAAGATAATTTCAGAATTGTATATAATATAATAATTTAATAATGAAAATTTATATAATATTTATTCTTCATACATTTTCATCATTAGGAAAATATTGCCAAAATAATGTATATAATTTAAGAAAAATTTGTAGTAATATAAATTCTGAATTCTATGTCATATCATTATTCAAAAAATGATAAAAACCTTGAATAAAATTTAAAGCTATTTATAGAACAAATTTACGTACTATTTACTATATAAAAATAAATAATAAAAATATAAAAAAATAATTAGCATAAATTTATAATATAATTTTAGCTATTGTATTTATTTAAAATATTATTTAGAAAATGTTGTCAAAGTAAATGCATTTAATTTAATACTTCAATATATGAAAAGCCACAATTCATAAAATGATAAAAATATTACATGAAATTCCAAAGAATTTATTTAATAAGTCTACAAAATCTTATAAAAAAAATACTTTTACTTCATAATTCAATAGAAATTAGTTAGTTTATTTAGAAAACAATTTAAAGATGATATCGCAGCTGCAGCTAATTTATTCTGATGCTTTCCCTACTTAACTTGCAACATTTGCAGCTAAATAAAATGTTTGTGCATTAATAAATAATTAGGTTTTAATCAAAAAGCACAAACACTAATGTGTAAATTATGAGCTGCTATGATTTATGGCATTTTTAATGTAAAACGTTGTACGGCCATTTGATAAACTTGTCGTGTATAATGAGTTGATATCACATTAAGCAGTTCAGCCATATAATTTATATCCATATCATTTATATTAGCTTGCGGGGCTTTGCATTGATTACGGCTTGTAATTAAAATAATATAATTAAAATAGTAAATAATCCAGCAGCTGACGAACCAAAAAAAAGAATGAAAAATTCACGAAAAAAGAAAAATACAAATAAAACGAAAAACTTAACCAACGGGAAATTGCAATTTACAGCGAACACAACAACCACGTGAAAATCGTGTACGAACAGCAACAACAAAATACGAAAAAAAGGAAAACTGCACAAACAATTTTCAGTTGAGCGACCATGTAGAAATTTGCAATGGGGCCCAGACAGCTACGACTGCGACTGCGACGGCGACGGCGACTCCGACTGCGGATGTTGTACTTGTACATTTTGTTATTGTTCAAAAAATACACAGCAAAAAAATGATTGAAAAATACTTCATATACTTTATAAAAAATATAAAATATGTAACTAAAATTAATTTTAAATAAAGTAAAAAATAATAAATAATAAATTGGAGAAGCTCTTTTGTTGAAGCAAATCCAAGTGGCTGTTTTTGATACACTTTCGCTTTTCATTTTAATTAAATATTAATAAAAATGCTTTAATAGCGTACCTTATCTTAATTTGAAGAGACTGAAGGAAAGCATATTTGGTATAAATTGTCGGGTTATAGCTTGAAAAGGTTTAACAATAATGGATATTAGCTTAACATCCTCATAGGTGTGCTTATGAAATGAGGTGCAGTGTATATTATATGTATTTAAAAATATAAGTTATTAAACAGAAAATATAGTATATAGTCTGGAATGCTTAGAAACGTCTGAAATGGTTTCGCTATAGCCACTAAAAAATTTGATAGGTTTTTGCAGTTCTAAGCGTTCTAGAAAGTTTATAATATGAATCTTTTTTATACTATATAGTAAACCTCGCTCTGAATTGACTTAAAGTTTTAGGGAAAATGCGTAATTCAAAAAGACATTATTATGCCTAATTTTATTATAATTGAAACATTTTCCCCATACTATGTATAAGTATGTCTCTTAATGAATCAAAATGTTAGATACCCATTGTAAATATTTCTATAATATATTTTTCTTCTGATTATGAAAATGTAGTTGTAACATTGGCGAATTTAGTTCTATTAATAGTAAATTAATCTGCAATTTTATTTTATTTTCGTTAAGTCTGCCATTTTATAACAATTCTGCCCCTTTTCTCTCAGTGTGGCAGCAACAAGAACACACTACACAACACGCAATGGGAAGCACAACAGATGCAGCCAACCTCTGAGTTCTGTGTAGCTGAAAAAATAACAATCAAATGTCAGCGTATGCCCAATGCCAGGCCCAGTTTCAGCTGGAGATCAAGCTACAGCTACAGCTACAGCTGCAGCTCCAGCTCCCGCTCCAGCTCCATCTGCAGTTAACACGCTTTGTCACACATGTGTTAATGGTGGGCCGGAAGTAAGGCGCCCTCAAAATGGCGACGAGTGAGAGCTGAGTATGAGTATGAGTACGAGTGTATTCATACTCACACTCACTCTCCTATTCGTATTCTTTGATTGTTGTTGCATGACACTTGTAGCTGAGATTTGCTCTGTCGGTCGGTCGGTGCACGCTTTAATTATTATTATTATCTTTCGCCGCAATTGGCCAATGCGGCGGGAAAATCACTCAGTGGCACGCGATGTCAAATGGAAGCATGTAGCACTCGACTCCCGCCTGCCACAGCTTCTCGTGAGTAGAGGGAGGGGGAGGGGTAGGGAAGGCGTTGCATTCTTTTGTGCACACAATGTTCATGCATATTTATCAAGTCGACGCGCTTTTGTATTTTTGTGTGCTGGTGCACAGTAACTAACTTTATGTATTATGCACTCAATTTCCTGACTGCCCACTCCACGCCCCCTTCCCCTCCCACTACCTCACCCACTCTTCCAGCTGGCTTTTACCTGGGGCAGCGTCGTTGCTCTGCGTGCTAACAGCACAACAAAAATTAAATTATTTTAGTTCATAATTTTATATTATAAAATTCAACTTCGCAGAGGGAGGGAAGAGAGAGGAAGCGGGGCGGAAAAGTTATATGGAAACTTTACTGAGTTTTCTATGGCGTTGGAGCAGGTGATTGGGTGGTGCGGTGGTTGCCCTGCGGCTGTCGTTGTCGTCTCGTTGTGCTCGCAAATGCAATTTCAAAATTTTAGAAAATATTTAGAAAATTAACGCAAAGTTGTGGAAATTTTGTGCCTGGCATTAGTTTATTTTATTCCATCTGAAAACATTATGCTAATTCTGCGCTGGCTGAGAGTAAATTAAGAGTCATTTGATGTGCGTTACTTTGCCGCAAATTATGAGTTGAATTCGATAAAATATTCCATTAAAGTAACTGAAGTGTAATATTTAGTGAAGACTAGGAGAATTGCTGCATTTGTATAGAGACAGTATAAAATATTCTAGAATCAATTTTCATTTATTTATTTTATTTAAGGCATAAGTTCATTTTGTCTTCTTTCAACTTGATTTAAGTATACATCTTATACGATTTATTTACAATATAAAACAAAATTCTATTCATATAAAAATAAATACGTAAAACAGAAAAAGTTTATATTTATATATATATTTTCTATGGATATAAGAATAAAAAGTCTTGACATGTATTCGAATCTATAACTTTGAAATTCAGTTGAAGAAGTAGAGATACTTTTCGAGCTTGTTTGGCTTCTCTACGTTTCTTTACTCTCTCTTGTCTCTCTTGTTTTAAAACAATCCCAACTACTTTTAAGCTATATAAAATATGCAAAATAAAATGGCATTTATATAGGAAAATAACAATATTCTCTTCCTCTTTTATAAGCCGATATATGAGGTCTGTTAAATTTGCATGTGATACCTAGTATGACAATAAAAATATTTTTCTATTTCGATTTGTGTACTTATAAAAGAAATGTTATGAATTTCCATGTTTTAAATATTTAAATATTATTTTAAAATTTATTTTAGATGCTTAAATCATTTTAAAATGATAATAAAATTCTTATAAAGTTAAAACATCTTCAAAAAAGTATATAAAAATAAAATAAAAAAGTCTCCCTCTGTAACAACCGCCATTAGCATAGTCACATCCGCCCCCGCAGAGTAGCTAATGCAGACTGAATCCACTAAACTCCCCAGGAACTCCAGCAGGCAGCAGTTATATAGCTCCCAGCACGCATGTCCTTTATGTGTGGGGTCGTTTGGGTTTGTGGCTTCACTAAGGCAGCGCCATCTGTTGGCGAGCCAGGTGTTTGTAGTGTGTTTGGAGTCTTGGGAGTTGTTGCTGTATGAATTTGAAACTGTTGTTGTTGTTGTTGTTGCTGCTGCATGTTAAATTATACACACAAAATACAAACGTAGCCAAGAGAGAGAAATCACGTAACTGTCAAATATCTCATCATATCTCATTTTATGTTGATCGACTGTGGGAAAAGTTGTCAAGAGCCGCGGAATAAACACTGTTTGTTGTTAAACTGAAACAGATCTTGGCTGGCAGATAATGCCGCGAATTCACACATGTCTGGGTAGATTATAATGTGAGCCGGCATTATAGTATTTGTCGGCAGACTGTGGAGACTGAGGGACTGAGAGACTGTTGCTGCTGCTGTGGGTGCGTTTGCCAACAATATTGTTATTATTATTTTATCTTTTCTTCATTTTGGGAGTCACATACAACATTCTCAGTCTCAGTCACGTCGGTTAGTGAGTGTGTGTGTGTGTGTCAGTTTGAATGATGATCCATAGGCACTTGCATTCAGTGCAAGAAGAGAGTAGATTCTTTGTTAGTTTTTCGAGTTTTATTTAGTGAATTCGCTGCTGATTAGCACAGGTGTCAGCTATCTGGTTATCTGGGTGACTTTCGCCAGCAGTTGGGAAAATGTTTGCATGTCTTGGGGATTAGCACAAATCGCATTTCTAATTGGACAACTTTGCTTATCGCATTCCCATTCCCATTGCCATTCCCATTGCCATTCTTTCATGAAACTCTCCGTGTTGCTACAGCTCTATCCATTAGCGGGCCATTGCAATGGAATGCATGGCACGCTGCGCTGCACAGAGTGGAGTGGAGCGTATCATAACCGGATCGGAGCGTGAACTAAAGCCCAAAATGCAGTTCAGCTCCTCGCCGGGTTCACTGGAGCGCAACGCCTTGGGCACCGACGCGGCGGGACAGCAGCAGCCACGGTATTATTAATGGACGCCTGGACAGCAGCGTTCCAGTGCCAAAGCTAAGAGAAAGATCTCTTAACGCTGATAGCCACGGTCAAGTTCACGACGTTGACGTCGACGTCGACGTCGCAGTCGGCGCTGCCGTCATTAGCATGTAATGCGGCCACCAAATTGAAAATGTAACGGATCGCCCAGTGTGTGTCTGACGACCCCTGATCAAGGGGCAACGGTTACGGCTCCTGCGATAAGCATCTGAGCCAAAAGGACCCCTAAATAGTTTATTGATATGCCACTGCCACTATAAAGGACGCGCGAGCACCTGCCTCTGCCTGAACTCTGACTGTTGCATGATATAATTAAAGAGCCAGCTCCCATGACTGGCAACACTGTGTTACTGCTGCTGCTATTACTCTGCCTACTCCTCTGCTTCTACTGCTTCTTGTTCTCGATCACCTTGAAAGTAAAAGTCGTCTCGATGCATTTTATGTTAATCGTTGAGCGAGCAAAAACCACTTGGCGCACTAAAAAGCATTAAATTAAAACAAACAAATAAATGAATAATAAGCCAAGCAGCGAGCGCCAACAATTTGCATACACACACACACACACACTCACACTTACAACCATGCAAGCAGAGAGCGCTCTCTGAGAGTAACAGCTGATCGGACTGTTGGCGCTCAGTTATGCTTAGCTAATATGCAAAATGTAAATTGGCTCGATGTTCGATGAGAACTTGCTCGAAGTTCGAACAGATTTATGTTGAGGGCGAAAAGGTGAGGAATTTGTTGTTGATCACAGTAAGGAAAATAAAGAAAATGTAAACAAAGCAGGTGGCACTGAGAGCGAACATAATAATATAGAATAATAATAATAATAATCATATTTGAATGGAATAATAATAATAATATTGGAATAGAATAATATTTGAATAGAACAATAATATTTGAATAGAATAATAATATTTGAATAGAATATTGGAATAGAATAATAAAATATTATTATTATCATCAAATGAATAGAATACTAATAATAATATTTGAATAGAATAATAATAATAATATTGGAATAGAATAATAGTAATAATATTTGAATAGAATAATAACAGTATTTTAATAGAATAATGATAATATTTGAATAGAATAATAATTGAAATATTTGAACAGAATAATAATAAGAATATTTGCAAAATAATATTTGAATAGAATAATAATATAATAATAATATCATTTGAATAGAATATTAGTAATAATATTTGAATAGAATAATAGTAATAATATTTGAATAGAATAATAATAATAATATTTGAATAGAATAATAAAATATTATTATTATCATCAAATGAATAAAATAATAATAATAATATTTAAATAGATTAATAATAATAATATTGGAATAGAATAATAATAATATTTCAATAAAATAATAATAATAATATTTGAATAGAATAATAGTAAAAATATTTTAATAAAATAGTATTTGAATAGAATAATAATATTTGAATAGAATAATAATATTTGAATAGAATAATAATATTAGTATCTGAATTATTTATAGAATTTAATGTATAATAAAATTTGTTTAATAATTTTTAGAATTCATTTGAATTTATTTGAATAATTTATAGAACTGAATATAATAGCATTTGTTTAAATAGGATCAGCAGTTGCAGTCCACTATATTTGATGTTTAAAATATGTGCATTATGAGTATATCTTTTATATATTTAGTGGATATAATATACCGTTTTTCTAACCAGCAAAAACTCTCTACCAACAGCAACAACAATCGTCACAGCAATCGCTGTTATCGTTACACTTTTTATGCAGAGTAATGAGGCAATTGCTTGTTTGTTTCTGTAATTAAACGACGCTCGTTGGACTCTAGTAGTAGCAAATGCATAAACTTTGCATTTTATTCAACATTTATTGAAACTTGTTTCGCCTTCGCGTCTTTGGCGCACTATTCAAATTTTCAAATATTCTCAAAAGCTCAAAGCGAGACAGAGTTGAAAATCGCCTTAAAGAGCAGAGACACAGCTGAGCCCCAGCGCACACTGGAAGCACACACACAGCTCACTCTCTGTGTATGCGAGTGTGTGTGTGTGCTGGTGTGTGTGAGCTGTCTCTTGTTGTGTCTCTGTCTGGCTGTCTGTTAAAATGGGCGTGTTCTGCGCTCAGCGTCGTCGGCGTATGGCAATGCGCAGTCGCTGCGCTCTGAGAGTGGGCGTTGCCAGTTCGACGCAGTCGCATTGTGCAGGTGACTGGAAGGAGCGAGATGGGGCGATGCGAGTGGCGTGCACGCGAGCGAGATGCACATAAACAAAATGGCTGCTGTCATTAGCCAACGGCCGCTAGATGGCGCCAGTGCCGGCATTTGAGTTTCAGCTGCTGCTGCAGCTGTGCGAGTGTTTTGGCCACACATTCGCCAACTGTAAACTGTTTGGCGCGCTTGCTAAGCGATTTGGGTTAGGAGTGTCGTCCTCGGTGCTCGCCACGGAATTGCTACGGCTACAGCGGGAGTATTCCCGCCCCCTCCCCCTTCGAAGGGACCTTGCTTGTAGGCGCGCATTTCCGTGCCGTGCTCCGACAGTTGAACAATTTTTCACTCGAGCACAAAATGCCGCCTTGCCGATTTTCACGCTACGCTGACTGCACTGCACTACAAGGGGCTGCAGTGGGCGGGGCAGTGTATTGACCAAAGTGCATTTTGTTAGACCGTGGCATCAGGATGTTCAGCTGCTGCTGCTACACTTACCACACTTTATTCTCTACTTCACTTTTTGTTGGGGTCGTCTGCTCAATAATTTCAACATTGTTGCCATAATGAAAGCTTTGCTCTTCATTTAAAGGCGACTCCAACTCCGACTCCATCGCCGTCTCCGACTCCGACTCCAATTCCGTTTGCCGTTCCGTTCCGCTGGCAGTGCAAGGTCCTTTTTCGCACAGTGTGTGTCCGAGCGACGACGCTGTAAAACATGCTTCCTCTTCTTCTGCTTCTTCTTCTCTCTGCCGGCGTCGCAGTTGGCGTAATAAAATTTGCATAATTTTAAAAGTGTGTGTGTTTGTGTGTGTCTCGACTGTCTCGCATATCCTTGCGCTGGCATATCCTTACGCATTGTCTGCCGATTGCTGCACACACAAAAACAAATGAGTCTCACGACGAGACGACGGACGAGGGACGAGGGACGAGGGACGACAGACGAGAGACGGGAGACTAAACTGCAGCAAACTTTTAAAGCCGCTGCATAGTAGGAGAGGGGAGGGGGGAAGGGGTGGCTGACAGGGGGGAGGAGCACCCCAATTACTCTGCTTAGCTCCCAGCCAAGTTGTATTGCTCCATGGCTGTGTATTTTCGCGTGTCTCCTTGGACAAATAACAACAATGAGCTAACTGACGAGCTCCACTTTCATTTCTTAATTCCAGCTAATAAATAATAACGGAGAATTATTATGGCTACAAACGAAATTAATTCGACTTAATAGAAAAACACGCACGAACTAATGTCAATGTCTGCGTTTGCCTTCAGCAGCAGGCGTAGGCATGCGCCAGTCGAGTGTGCCAAGTAGATACTATAGAAATTAAAATAAATTAATGAGTTATATAAAATATAATGTAAATATAGCAAATAAAACAAAAATAAATAAATAAAAAGAAAAACAAAATAAAATTAAATATAATAAATATATATGCATAAAATAGAAATGAATATAACAAATAAAATAATTATAATATAATAAAATATAGAAATAAATATAATAAATAAAATAATTATAATATATTAAAAAATATAAATAAATATAATAAATAAAATTCTAATAAAATAAAATTGAATATAATAAATATATATGCATAAATAGAAATGAATAGAACAAATAAAATAATTATAATATAATAAAAAAGCAGATAAATACTAATACATATACATAAATAATATGATAAAATATATATAAAATAGAATATAATAAGTAAATACATATGCATAAAATAGAGATAAATTTAATAAATAAAATTTAAAAAAATAATCTAGAACTGAAACTCAGTGCTGAGCCACTACATTTTCTCGCAGCATACAGAGAGCAGGTGCTGCAGTCGAGTGTGCTGCTGCAGCAAGCTGTTGTTACTGCTATTAAAATCTAAATTAAATAAAGTTAAACATTTTAATTATTCAAACATTGCTAAATTCCTTTCAAAATTCTTACAGAATAAGTAAGAACATTTTTTTAATGCTAGACTTAAATAAAATATGAATTGTGTATTTTATTTTCAAAACAGTATGGAATGTTAAAAAAAATTCTATATTTAGAAGAATTCTTTAAATTAACATTAATTATATTTATTTTCTGTTAACTAAAAGGAGTTAAAACAGTAATTAAGACTTAAATTTAACTAAAAAGTATATGTATTAAAATGAAATTTAATGAGCAATGCCTAAACAGTTTTTATGAATTTCCAGTTTTTAGTTCTCCAACATTTCTCTCAGTGTAACTGTTAACTATGAACCTATCATGCTGTGCTACGTATCGTATGTCTCATGATTCGCAGTACTCAACGCGCAACCCACTTCTAATAGGGTGCTCATTAAGCACGCTTATTGGGGCCATCAAAATGATTCAGGACAAACTATAAAAGTCAACCCCTTTGACTGACTCCCTCCCTTCCCTCCACCCCCTGCTCCAGTCTCATAAAAATGCGTCAAAGTTTGCTTCGTTTGCTTTAATGTGCTGCTAAAGTTTTGGCTTATATTCTGTTTGCTGTTGTTGTTGTTGTTGTTGTTATCAAACATTAAATCAAAGGACAAAGATAACAACAACAGGAGGAAGAACAACAATTACGAAAGGCTTTAGCTGGTGAATAAGAATATAAAAAATGAATGAATCGCTCGCTATACATATCTCTCTATAGCCAAGAGGCAAAAGGAAGAGGGGAGTGCGAGGGGGCAACAGTGAAATTTACAATGTCGCCGGTTTCCGTTCTGCGAGTGGAGTAAAGAGGGGCGAGAGGGGGGTCAGGGGTGCAACGGAATTGAGGACGCCACTGTAGTATAGGGGGGGCGGCAGTTGTAGAGGGGGCGTGCCGTTACGTTGCGTTTTCGTTGTGCGTTTGGTTACACTTTTTGTTGTGGCAATAAAATACATCATAACGGTATCATAAGCGGGCGAACAAAGCGAAAGGCGATACACACACAAAACAAAACAAAACAAAAAAAAAAAACATAAATGAAATAACAAAAAAGGCAACGAAAATCTGTGAAAAAAAATCCATTTGCAGGGCGGCAAGAGAGAAAAAATATTCAAATTTTTGTTACGATGCGCAAAAACAACAACAACAACAATAGCAACAACAACAGCAACAACAACAATGGGCAAAAACAATGCCTAAAAAGAAACAACAGAAACAGAGACGCGCTATTATGACAACAACAACAACAATAACAACAACAACAACACAGTAACAACAATGGCGGCCACAGGAAATAGTCACACACACACACACTCACACACTATACACACACGAGTTGTGCATGAAAGGGTTTTACGTACCGTTAGTTGTGTGTGTCTCTTGTGTCCTGTCGCCTGTCGCCTGTGTTGTGTCCTTGTTGCCGTGTGTGTCCTGTCTGTCTGTCTGTCTACTCTGTGTTCGTCCCTCGTCCTCTCTGTCGCATGTCCTGTGCGTGCTGCAGCAAATAAAATATTAAAATTGGTTCAATGAATTTCAATAACAACAACAAACACGAAATCAAAACTAAATTTCGCTTTATTGATAACGAAACACAAGGTAACGGTGGGTGGAGGGGCAGAAGGGGGGTTGAAAGAACATAAAGGGGGGCCTATTCTTTTTTACACTCCTTTGTTGTTGTTGTTGTTGTAGCGTGTTGTGCGTTGTGTGTGTGTGTGTGTGTGTGTGTGCTGTTTTGTGGTTATGTATACTCCTGTTCGTCTGCCCCACAACGTGAATTATGTGAATGTTTGACGTGATTGTGTGTGCCACACACACAGTGGCGGTGTGTAAGTGTTCTTTGAAAGGGGGAAGACAAAGGGTTGAGTAATTTGACAATAATAATAAGAAGATTATAGGGCAGTTAATTACTGTAGCTGATGCATAAATTTCTGTGTTTTATTTTACTTTATTTTATAGTGTTAAAGAATGTGATTACTACTGAAATATGTATGCAGATATCAGATAAATGTGCACAATGATAAAATATTTAATTTAATGTTGGCAATTATTACATTCTCCTTAAAAAAATGTTATGGGGTATTCTGTAATTAACTGACAATAGAGCAAATTGAAGTTTCCGTTTTTAAGAACTAAGAACTATCTCTATCTGAATAAGAGCAACAAAAAGAATAGAGCAATTATCGGAAAGAGTCAGTGGATACACTGGATTAATGAAGGAATTATTTAATATATTATCAATTATTAAATTAAGTAGGTTAAGGCTAGCTCACTTAGGTAACTACTTCCTAGACAGTCTAGAGATAAGAGCTCTTCAACCAGGGAAAATCATCGCATTTCTGCGCTCGATCGAACTGGCGGAAGAGCTGTAACTTAGTTTAGGCAGAGAGCACAATGGATCTTCGAGGTCGCAGTGTTAAAACAGATATCTGATAATAATAATAAATAATAATATTAAATTAAATAATAATTAAATAATATACTATGAATTAAAGATCTTTTGCACATAAAAAAAATTATAATTAAATTTCATATTGAGTATATATTTTAATTAATTTAAAAACCATTCCTTAAAAATGTAATGTTCACAATAAAATTAACTCTATAATTATATCTTTTATTAACTAAATTTGAATTCCTTGTGTTCTTGTTACTAGTTCTGGTATGCATACTCAAAATATTTAACTACGTTTGCAATATGAAGCTTAAAAATATTTAATAAATATTTTAATAGTAATATTGAATGATATATTTTAATAATATATTTATATTTTTTTAACGATATATTCATATTATTATTATTTTTTAAGCTGCTTTTTTAACCAAAAATAATACTGAAATATTTTAAACTATACATACTAGTTCAATCCCCATTCAGGCTATAGTCTATGACGCTGCACTGACCATGTATGTATGTATTACACACACACACACACACACACACAACTGCACGCTTATGAATATACATATGTAGATACAAATCTGCACAAACTGTTTGCATATGTGTGTGTGTGCGTGTGTGTGAGAGTGAGTGTGTTTCAGTCTGTATTGCCGTCAATCTTAACCCTGCTGCAGTCGTGCGTGTTGAGCGCTGCCATTTGTTCTCTGTCCCCCCTCCCCCCGCTTACACCCATCCCCCTCCCCACACTCCTGTGGCACTCTGGTGGCATCAATCGACTGATTTGCATGTTGTGCCATTTTATAGAATTGTGCAGTAGTATACGAGTATATTTTTTTTTTTGGTAAATCGATAAAGTGCGTTTGCGATTTGCATGCGTTACTAATGAAGCGAAAATCTTGCAATCGATGGCAAGGTAAAAGGCATGGAGTGAAGATACTATAGTAGAGATATACATATGTATACAGTATGGATACGCATGGGGTTTTTTGCTATTTGGCGACAGTGTCCAAAACAAACACACTGATAGACACACTCGCACACACACACACACTCGCACACTCGCACACACACTGACGGAAAATACCTACAGCCAGTGGAGCTGGAGGTGGAGGTGGAGGTGGCACAGCAGCAACATGACAGGCAGACGAACGTGCGGCATTTGCTGAGGGTTGAAAGCACACACACACACACACACACGCATACACGCACATACCAACGCAGCGACAAATAACAAACAACACACACAAACTGTTGAGGGGGGGTGGGGGGAGAGGGGGAGTCAGCTATGGGGGAATGTCGCGCGTATTTGCATGGTAAGGTGCTCTCTCTGTGTCCCCAAACTCCCGCTACCCCACTCCCCCCTCTACGGCCTGCTGCTGCTTCTTCTTCTTACATAGTATTTGAGTTTATTGTATGCGTGAATATTCAAATGCCTTGTGTGTGTGTGTGTGTGTGTTTGGGGGTTGCCACAGCAACAGGAAATAGACGCATGCGTATAGCTCTGCCCTTAACCATTTTTATATGTATGTGAAAGTATGTGTGTGTGTGAGTGTGTGCGTGTGTATGACTGTGTGTGTGTGTGTGTGTGTCTGTACAGCCCATTGGGGAGCTGTGCACGTTTGGCCCTGCGAAACAAAGCAACGCCAAATAATAAATAATTGCTAGTTGGCATTGAGGTGCAGGCAACAACAACAAGAGGAAGAAGAAGAAGAAGAAGAAGCAGAACAACAACAACAATAGAATGTGAACTCTATTTCCCACTCTATACTCTCTTTCGTTTAATGTTCCTCATTTTACTTGTTCCATTTCCTTAATTAAAGCTGATTGATATTTGAATATCGATTAATCTGTATCGATTAATCAGCTC
Source organism: Liodrosophila aerea (assembly GCA_035045005.1). Taxonomy (NCBI): domain Eukaryota; kingdom Metazoa; phylum Arthropoda; class Insecta; order Diptera; family Drosophilidae; genus Liodrosophila; species Liodrosophila aerea. Next base: position 1,609,304 of record JAWNNL010000641.1, on the reverse strand, counting down.
GTATGCAAATTACAGCACAGTTATCGATTGGCAGCAGCTTTAAGGCAGTCAGCGGCATTAAGAGAGTGTAATAGTATAAGTGAACTGTTCTCACATCCATTCACTCTTGTACACTCACACAGCTGCACTTCTACCACGAGCTATGAGTGCCTATGGCTGCTTTAAAACCAAAACTCAACACAGTTTGCACTCTCTCTCTCCTTATTTCTGCCCCTACTTTCTCCTTGTCATTCGAAATGGCGTGTCGTGTCTAACAGACAGCAGTTGATGAGTGGGTGGATGGGGGGTAGGGAGCGCTCTTAAGCCCGAGGTAACGTGTTAGAGTCACAGTTGCCATTTGTTAATGAATAAATGTATCTAGACTTAATTATACACAAATTTTATAAAAGAAATTATAGTAAAAACATCAATAAAAAATAAAATAAATTAAAAAAGAAACTACATAATTTAGGTCTAAATTTTTTCTATATTTTTCCATGTAGATTAACTATTAACTATTTTGTTCTTCAGGGATATAATATTTATTATTGTTGTACTATATATTAATATAACAGAAAAATAAATGATTATATTTATAACAATAATAATAATAATTAGAATTAACATAATTAGAATTAACATAATTATAATATAAAATAGAAATATATAAAATAATATTTAAAATAAAACTACTAAAATTCTAGCAAAAAATGCATATCAAATAATTATAGGTAAATTATTAATGATTATTACAATAATAATAAAAATTCCTAAATAAAAACCACTAAAATTCCAAGCATAAAATGTTCATTAAATGGTTCTTAACATAGTCCATAAAAAAGAACCACTTTCTTGAAAGAAAACACCACTGCAACAACACAAACAACACCACTGCAAAAGCACACCACTTTTGACACAATTTTGCCCACTGTGCCTACCGTGGTTAGGGCGCTAGTTGCAACCTGTCTACATAAATACTGTCTGCGATAAGGCCTTTGTTTTTGTCATAAATCTCATTTTATGATGAATTGATAGCAGAGTGACAGAGGGGAGGGAGCGGGGCAGAATGCAGTCAGACACAAATTGGATACACACACACACACACATGTGTATAGAACTGTAACTGTGTGTAGCTTGACTGTGATAGGGATGTTTGTGCATTGGCTGACAGACAGCAGCAGCGTTTGCTGATTTGTGGTTAGAAACAGGTTGAAATAACGCTAAATTATTGCATTTTACTGAGAGAGAGAGAATGAGAGAGGGACTGACAGTAAGAGTGAGATGGCTGTCATAGATTGTTATAGATATTTATGCATATATATTACAATATATAGTATGTATGTATGTAGTATCAGCCTAGTACAATCTAGCTTGAACTCTGTAGTGAAACTGATTTCGTTTGCAGAGCTTACATTTTATATTTTAAAAAGTTATGTATATATATTTATAATAATTTTTATTAATATTTCATATTATTGCGTATTATTATTGCGTATTAATATTTTTATTTTTGTATATTTTTTATATAATTTTATTTTAGTCAAAGTTCTGCGTTTAAACTGTTATAGATATTTTTGCACATTTATATGTATACTACTATCAGCAGTGTTTAATCTAGCTTGAACTTTGCATTCAAAATGTTTTAATTATTTTTATTAATATTTTATATTATTGTTTATTACTTCATTTTTATTATTTTTAATTTTTATATTTTTTTAATGTTTTTATTTTAGTCAATTCTGTCATATTTATGAATATATATTCGGATACGAGTTTAATAAGTTTTTTATTTTCAAAAATAATAAATGTATTTATTATAATTTATATTAATATCCTTTATTATTGTTTATTATTTCATATTAATATTTTTAATTTTTATATTTTTTTATATATTTTTTGTATATTTTTATTTTAGTCAAACTCTGCCTTATCAGCAGCAATTGCTTTATCAAATCTCTTGCTGCTGGTAATAAATATATTTATTAGTAATCTTATTAATATTTTGTATTATTATTTATTATTTCATATTATTATTTTTAATTTTTATATTTTTTTATACATTTTTTTATATTTCTTTATTTTAGTCAAACTCTGCCTTATCAGCAGCAATTGCTTTATCAACTCTCTCGTTGCTGCTGCTGCTTCTTGTCACTCTACAAAATGGCGCACAAATCACATATTGTAGCTAAAACAGTCTCCTAGTCTCCTAGTCTCCTACTCTTCTACTCCCCTAGTCTCCTAGTCTCCATCTCCATCTTCATCTGAGTCAACGTCAGTGAAAGTTATGCAGAGCATCCACACAGGATAATGTCTGCCTGTTTGTCCAACTGTCCCCGCCCAAGGCGTCTGCTGCCATGTTTGTCTGTCTCTCTATATCTCAGTGTGTGAGTCTCTCCTCATCTCAGTCTCTCTCTCAGTCGCTCAGTCTCTTCTCTATGTCTCAGTCTCAGTCTCATTCTGTCTATGTGCATGCGTTTGCACCTCATTTGCATAAACGCTCTGGCAGCGGCATCGCCAAACTTTTGCCCACATTGCACAAAAGAAGGCGGCAGAAAAAAGCAGAAAAACCAAAAAGAAAAACTTTGCTCCTTGGCCAAGGGGAGGGGGGGTGAAGCTGGCAACGAGTCGAGTGAAAAATTCGCAAACTTGGTAACCAAGTTAGCGCGTTATTTTAACATTTTCCGCTTTGCTGCTGCTTCGCTTCCTCTCTTCTCCTCCTTTCGCTTATTTACCCATTCACTCTTTCGCTCAGTGCATGTTCTGGGACACTGTTCAAGGACCTGGGTACAAATCACAGCCACTGGGAAATTATGATCGATGTGGCAACAGCCGTTATAGTCGCACTCGTAGTCGTAGCGGTGCTTTGTCAGGAAATTTGTTAAGTTTTGCGATTGCATTTCCCCTCTCCCCCTCCGCATGATAAGTGAGCGAGCGAAAAACTTGCCACTGGATAAGCCTTGACTCTGCTTATCGTGACGGTAACTGATAAGAGAGCAAATGTGAATGATGTCAAGTTTTAAAAGGATTGTTTAGTGTACTAGGGGAGACTTGGCATAAACAATTGGCACAATTATTTATTTAATAATATTTAATTTTAATATTTAATGTAATTTATTTGATTAATAAACAAATTTTGATTGCAAATAATAATAACAAATACCCTTAACAATTAAATCCATTTGTGTGGCTTAGGAAGACACAGCCTGAGGAGTGAGAACAGTTCTCACAGTGAGAATAGTGCTGAGCATGAGAACAGCGCTGAAACTGGGATTAGCTTTAGCAATGAGAACAGCTTTGATAGTGAGAACAGCTTTGAGAGTCAGTACAACTTTGAGAGTGAGAATAGTATAGAGAATTAGAACAGTTTTAAGAGTGAGAAGAGCTTTGAGAGTACGATTAGCTGTGACAGTGAGAACAGCTTTGGTAGTCAGAACAACTGTGAGAACAACTCTTTGAGAGCTAGAATAGGGCTCAGAATAAGAACAGTTTTAGGAGTGGGAACAGCTTTGAGAGTACAATCTGTGGCAGTTTTGCAAACAGAGAACAGTTTTGTCTAGTCTTCTCAATAAGCACACTTAGCAGGAGCGCCATTAAAGTCACTTAAATGGAGAGTGAGAACAGCTGTGAGTGTTAGAACTATTTTAACAGTGAGAACAGCTTTGAATAATGTTGAATATGAGAACAGTTTGCAGAGTGCGATTAGCTGTGACTGTGAGAACAGCCTCGACAGTGAGAAAAGTATTTCCTTATCTTTTAATAGGCACACTTTAACAGGAGCATAATCAAAGTCATATTGCATGTTGAGAACAGTTGCGAAAGCGGGAACAGCTTCAGCTGATGTATGCATATAAATCGAGTCTAATCAAAACTGCTCTGTCATTCAATAACTACAACTATTAATTAAACTATCTTTTAACAAATAACTGACAGTTGAATGCAAATTAGAATCGATAAGCCAACTCTTCACTTAAGCACAATTTTCATTTCTGCTACGTCCACTGCTTCCACTCTGATTAAGTCTTTAGCTATGGCATTGCCATTCAATGCTCTCAGCAAAAGTCAAGCTAGTCTCCCGCTCTCCCGCACCCCTCTCTCTCTCACAACATGGCTGCCCTAAGCATTACATGCAAATTGCCTAAGGTCAAGAGCGAATGCAGCATTTGCTCTGCTCAGCTGCTGGGCTGTCTCTGCCTGTGTGTGTGTGTGTGTGTGTGTGTGTGTGTGTGTAAAGTGCATAAAAAGTTTCAATATCAGTGGGTCACATGCTCGTCTGCATCACTGATGAGCCAGAGCCAGAGCCAGAGCCAGAGCCAAAGAGACGAGCCTCCTCCGAATGGCAATGCCAAAGGCAATGGCAATGCCGCTGCCTCTCTCTCTCCTGGCTCTGTCGATGATATTAACAACAAATTATGGCCCGCTCATAAAATCGCACAATAAACAAAAGCACAAATGCTGTGCGTGTGTGTGCGAGTGTGTGTTTGCAAAAAAGAAGAAGAAGAAGTAACAAATGAGTCGAGAAAAAAGTAAATTTGCTGTAATAAAAACTTTTTCGTGATCTACCTCAATGCGGCAGCTGAAGGAGATGTGTGTGTGTGTGTGTGTGGCGTCTGCGAATGAAATGGAAAGTGGAGCGTAATGCAATGACACACACACACACACACATACATATATATGTAAAGGCTCCTCTGTGAGTGTGAGTGTGAGTGTGTGTGGGGTTACTGTACGCTGAGGGCATAAAAAATCAGCTCTCGTGTAATAATCATAAATTAGTTTATGAGTCGTCGTCAACGTCGTCGTCGTCGTCGTCGCGTGCGCGTAACCTTGCCCTTCCACACACACACACACACACCCATACACACACACATGGGCAGTGAGATGCAGCCACACACACACACACACACGCACAGCTGTAACATTTATTTGTCTGTGTATCGAGTCAGTTTTATACTTTTTTTTAACGGCTGCTGGATGCATAAAAATGGCAGGGAAACAAAATTTGAAATTCTGTGAGCACGCCCGTGTGTATGTCGAAGTGGAAAATGTATTCGAAAACAAATTTTGAATTACAAATCGACGACAGCGTCGTTTGCCGACTGCGGACTGCCGACTGTGCTGTCAGATGACGTCATCGAAAGGATGCAGCGCCGGCAGAGACCGAGCAGCAGCAGCAGCAGCGACAGCGACAGCAACAAAATTTCGCACGAGTTTTGCATTTGAATTACGAGCAACGAGTGCCGCTAGACGAAGCGTCTCAGTGTGTGTGTGTGAGTGTGAGTGAGTGTGTGTGTGTGTGTGTGTGTGTGTGGGGAACAGCTGACTGCTGTTGTTGTTGACCTTGCCTAGCGTCTACTTCTGACTTAACTCAAGATCTAGCTGTGCTTTAATTAATGCTATTAACTATCAACAATTTCTTTTCTTTTGCAGACTACAGTCAGTGCGCAGACGCTGCTAAAGACAAAAGACAAAATGGCCGCGTCATTGATAAGGGTAAGCGTATTCCTGACTTTTATGACACTATATTGATGTACATATTTATTTACATATTTATTTGAATTTAAATTTGCAATATTTATTAAGAATTAACAGCATAATAATGGTAGGGGTATTCCTCGTTTATGATGTATTGATTTATTTACATATTTATTCAAAATTGATATTTATTAAAAATTAACAGCATAATAATGGTAGGGGTATTCCAGACTCTTGTGATATATGTATTATTGTATGAATTTATATATTTATGTAAAATTTACATTTATTATTACAATTATTAATACAAAATTATAGGGATATTCTAATAATGTTAAGGGTATTCCCGATATACATTTGTATGATATACATTTGTATTATTACATGTATTTATTATATTTATACAAAATTTACATGCCTATAATCGCAAAATTATCAGCACTATAAGTAAAAAATTTAGAAATGAGAGCTCTACTCACTCCATGCTAAAATTTTCTTATTTATTATGACAAATATCTATATTTTAGATATTATAAACACTTCTCTTTTTGTTTAAATTTGATTTACTTTAGATTTTAATTTAGATAGTTAATTTTCACATTCTATTTAAATTTTTCTTGCCCTGGCCAATATTTTTCAATTAGCCAGCAGCGTTGCCCATAAGCAAAAGTCTCCTTAAAGTTGCCAGACTTTAATTTTGCTCTTATTTCTTTTCTTGCGGCTGTGACTTCCTCTATATCGACCCACGCTAAATACACACACACACACACATATACACACGCTAACACACACTGGTAGCACCCACTTTCATCATCATTGCCAGGATTCTAGTTAGCATTCGGTACGGCGTTCAGAACGCGACGCGCGTCTGGAATACAAATGAGGATCGCTTTCGTTGACGTTGCTCTTGTTGCTGTTGTTACTGTTGTTGTTGTTGTTGCTTTTTGTGGTAAGGGCAGCATCCGCCATTGACAGTTGCACACACACACACACACAAGTATACGTATACTATATAAATATATACTAGGTATGTGTGTGTGTGTGTACATAGCGCATGTTTAGCCTGTGCAGGACACAATATGGGACTCGATTCTCTGCTTCTTCTTTCTTTTTTTGCCCAATTGGTATTTGTTTTTGTTTGCAGTTTTCTTTTTCGTCAGTTTGCTGGTTGCGGCTGCCATGTGGAGTGTATTGGTCGGCATTGCCAGGGCTGAGGGGGAGCAGTGATAATACATATGCGATATACATACATACTGCTGTGGAAAGAAAGTTTGAAGCTCAGACTATTTATGTAAATTTAAACGTATTATTTCAGTATTTAATTTAATTTTGTATGTTTTATATAATTATATAATTAGCTAATGTGTTTATTAAGTAATTTTACATATTCCCTTTAGTTATTTTCGTAACAACAAGCCAAATTTATTTAAGCGTTATTCATTTCCTTTATAAGGCATGCTAAGTTAACAGAACTGCATTAACAGAAGCACTCTATGCATTCAGCCTAGGCTCTGTTCAATTAACATAGCAATGTTAACAGTTGAATTGCATTTAACAGTGCAGCGTCGTTTACAGCGCAGTTTACACCGTCGAACAACAGAAGCATAACAGCTCACCTTGAGCTAATACTAATATAAGCATATGTATACATAGATAGAGCATTAACAGAGACTCGCATCGCAGTCAGCCTAGGCTTAGTTGAGTTAACATAACAATGCTAACACATTGCATTTAACAGAGCAGCGCTGTTTACAGCATCAAACAACAGAAACGTAACAGCTTGCCTTGAGCTAATACTAGTACCAGCATAGATAGAGGCATTAACAGAGACACGCATTGCATTAAGCCTAGCTTCTGTTAAATTAACATAGCTATGCTATCAGATGAAATGCATTTAACAGCGCAGCGCCGTTTACAGCGCAGTTTACAGCATTTAGCAGCAGAAACATAACAGCTTGCCTTAAGATGGTAGTAAATAGTTCATTTATGTTGAAAAATATTAATGAGAGATATTTTGTAACATTTTAAAAATTATATCTATAGTTTAATTTAAATATTTATGAATTTAGTTTACAGAAAATATAATTTAAAATAATGTTTATGCATTATTTTTGACTGCAAAATTTGCCATAATTTTTATACATTTTTATTTTGTTCTGTTTAACATTTCTTTAGTCATTTTGCCATAGTCACACACACACACACACACACACACACACACATACTTGACACAATGGGCCACTCGCTGGTCACTCTTTGGCCACACACACACACACACACATGCTGTTGTTGTTGTGGACAGTGAATTCGCCTCTTGATTTGCTCTGTTTGACAAGCTGAAAAAATGTGCTGTTTGCTTTTCGTGGCTGCTGGACAGGAGCAAGAGCAAAAGCTAGATAGACAGCCAGACAGTTGGGTGAGTTGCAAAGGGGAGGGAAGGGAGAGGTTACAAATAGAGGCTGTAGTAGTGCAGTAGTAGTTATAGAGGGAGTGGAGTGTTGTTGTAGCCTACTTGTATTTACAAATGCCCCCCTTCACCCACTTCCCACTCCCCACTCCCCACTCGACAAAGGCAACGTCTAATGAGCCGCGTGGAGAGCGTTGACAGTTGCTTGATAAGCGTAAAACCGTAACGAATGCCAATGCCAAAGCCAATGCCTAACCAGAACATGGCCAGAGACCCCGTAAGGATAATTAAACGTGAGCCCGAGCCAAACAGTCGAAGCGTATTAATCATTTAATTTACTCCTTTCACGGCGGACTGAATGCTCGAGGCACTTGTCTGTGAGCGCATTAACACCGTAGACTCTGCCGTAGCAGACAGACGGACAGAGAGACGGAAGGACGGAAGGACGCAGAGCAGACAATCCTTTTCACGTGTTCTGGCAACCCTTTCGTGTCTTTGGCAGTTTAATTCGTTTCACGCAGAGAGAGAGAATTTCCGCGTGCGTGGCCTCCCCCCTCCCCCTCCCACCTTGTGGAAAGTTCTCTGTTGTTGCTTCATTAAAATAAATTTAAATAAACTACGCGGAGTTGTTGTAATTATGAAAATAATATAAACTGCCAAAAAGTTTTTGCTTAAGTTGCAGAAAACTTGTAGCACAGGCAGAGCAGAGGCTCTTCAAGGTCGTTGAGGTCGTTGGGGTCGGGTAGTCGGGAAGTCGGTCAAATTATTTCGACATTTGTGCAAAATGTTTGCATTAGAAGTCAATTAATTAATTAGTATAATTTCAACATTTGCGCTGAGCAGAGTAAAGTATAGGGTATGCAGCCCTGTCGCACATGAAGAGAGAGCAACCCTCGTTACGCCTAAAATGCTGCAATACAAAATCGATGACAAATTGCGGACACGTTACGCATAGTTGAGCCCAAGACGACTGCTAAATACGCTGACAAAGACAAAGGGGAAGGAAGAAGGGAACAAGAGGAACAACAACCAGCCACCCTGACACAATGTACAATGGCAAAGTCAGGGCAAACAACGTGGATATATCAATGGGCAAATTAAAATAACAACCTAATCATCGTTTTAAGACCGCGAGAAAAGCCGACAGCATGAGGGGAGGCTGACTGGCAATGCCTATCGTCCTGGCAAGGCTGCTAAATGAAACGGCAAGGCCTTTTGTCAACGCCACCCACCCCTCCTACCCGGCACAGTGGAACATCCCTTTTTGGTATTCTTTCCTTTTTTCTTTTGGCAGTTTTATGTTCCGGCGTTTGTTCCGCCTTCTGTTCCTGTTTCGCTAAACAATTGCCCAAAGTGTTGGAAGTCAAACGCAAGTGCTGTCACCCACCGACCCGCCACTAATGCGTCCGCTCAGCTCTCGAGATGCAGCAGCGGCATCACCAGGAGAGACATCGAATTGCTCCCTTGTGACAGGCCAATATAATGCGCCACGGGGCAACTGGCAGTCGGTAGTTCGCTTGGGCGATTGCACAACAGATTGCTGCGCTCATATCAAGTTGCAGTTGTACACACACACACACACACGCACACTCGCTCACACACACACACTCAGTCTGTATCTCTCTGGCTTACCGATACGATATGATGGATCGCCTTAAATACCTTTAAATTAAAACGAGGCACTGCGAAATGAGTTGAGGGAAATGTGCTCTGCCATTTGCCCATTTTGGGGTTGGAGTTCAGCTCATCCCCCCTCAACTCCCACTCTACACCACCCACATTTCGCCTTCTCCTTTTAAATGCGTTTTAATTGAACGCAGCGTGACGCTTTCCCTTCGTAGATTCATTCCAATTCTTACCAATGAGAAGGCAGAAATGGAATGTATCTACTGCATGAGCATTGGCAGCATGTCTGGAATTCGTCTGAAATTCGTTTCAGTTTCCATTTGCCAATAAAGTGAGGCTTACTTGAATTAAGGCTTAAATTAAACTCTTAATATTAAAATGAGTTTTATTTGCAGCGTCGTAAGAGTCGATTGAAAAGGCAGTGGGTTTTGTGATAAATGCTGAATATTTATTTATTTATAACTAACTAAGGTGAGAATAGTTTAAAAACTAAGCTAATTGTTGGGTATAGCGCTTTATATCTACATTGAATCATCCTGAATATATATATGTTTTTTAATGATACAAAGAAGTATTATTTATTATTATTATTATTATTATCAGAGATATGTTTTAACACTGCGACCTCGAAGATCTATTGTGCTCTCTGCCTAAACTAAGTTACAGCTCTTCCGCCAGTTCGATCGAGCGCAGAAATGCGATGATTTTCCCTGATTGAAGAGCTCTTATCTCTGGACTGTCTAGGAAGTAGTTACCTAAGTGAGCTAGCCTCAACCTACTGACTGCCGGGCATGTTCCTAGTATGTGCGCTGACGTTTCGTCTTCTTCGAGACAGAGTCTGCAGACTGTATCGTCAACAAAGAAGAAGTAACAGTAGGGTCAAAATACTATGGTATGATCGTCGCCTTGTCTACATCTTCAGGCTAACTTGAAGGGGATTTCAGAGACTAGTGTCGTTGAATAAGTAGGAGCACTATCTTCAGCTGAGCTATTACCTATGAGAAGCTGGTATTCCCTTCAGTAAAAAGATAAGCTAAAATATTCATAAATAAATATAAATATTATTCCTTGAATTGGCATAATTTCAATGTTAATTAAACTATCCCAAAGTATGACTGTGGTAAATATTATTATTGGATTATTATGTGTGGATATTCTGAATTAGCAATAAGCTAAAATAAATATAAATATTATTCTTTGACCTGGCATAATTTGCTTGTCAATTAATCTATCTCAAAGCGTGTCTGTAAGATATATATTAGATCATAAAGTTAGCACAATTTATACATTTTTGAAGAATTATTGTGTGTGGATATTCTACATTTTCAATAAGCATAGATCTTCAGCTAACTATTTACACAATTTAATGTTCCATTCTCTTTTTATACCAACTGAGAATAGAGTCTTAAAGAGTTAGGTTAGGACACAGTTGTGTCATAACGCTATCAGAGTTTCGCTTCTAAATTCGTCTACAGATAGAACTAATCTTTGAAATACTGCACTATTATTATAGTTCAAAAGTATACAAATGTAAAATAAGAATAATACTAATTGAAATTGTCATTTCTCAGTCTTGTAAACCCCATAACCCTATCAAATTCATGCCACGCAATAGTTGGCTTACTTTCAGTTTTATAAACTCAATAGACCCCTTAAAAACTTTCTCTCTCTAAAACTGAAATAGCTTCAAGTTGTCTTACCCATATTTTTACATAGCTAAAAACTAACTAAACTTCTAGTTGAGTTAAACTATGCGAGTGAACTTTAATCATATAGAAAGAGCACTCATAAAGTACTCAACGACAGACAACTCTATGGTTTATGAGGGGCTGTCTGGTTGACTGCCTGGAATCGAAGCAATTTTTTTGACACTAATCAGATTAGTATCGGCAACGCGAGGGCATACACACACACAGACATACATATATAATGCGCGATGCACATGCGAGCCAGACGCATCAAATTGCAACGGTGTCTATGTGCAACACACACTCCCACACACCCACCACAAACCACCCACGAGTCAAGCAGAACAACTAGCATATAGTACGTGGTATGAAATGGACGTTGAAACTGGGTTTGGGACTGAGACTGGGAGTGGAACTGTCGCTCAGTCTGGGGTATTGAATGACTGCCTGACTGACTGTTTGACAGACACTGATGTTGATGAATATCAAGTGAATCCTTTTGTGACATCAAAAAAGAAAGAACGATGTAAGCGCGGAGGGGGAAGGGGGGAGGGGGAGGGGAGCAGGCCTCCCGCTGGGTAGCTTTAAAGCCTTGTGGCAGCGAAAGTGACAGCGACATTGCCATCGCCATCGCCATCGGGTCTGGCCATCGCGGACTTACTTAGCCCACAAAATGCTCAGATTGAAAAACGCAAAAGTTGAGATATGTGCCCAGGCCAGATTGATTGCGACTGATAGCGTGGGCAAGTGTATAAAAAAAGAGAAAACTAGAGACAAAGACAAGCAAGAGGAGGGTGGAGAGTAAGGAGTGGAAGTGACAGAGTTCGGGAGGGTGCGAGAGGTTGAGGTTAGGCATAGCAATAGCAGTAGATGGCAGATAAGACAGCACTGAAATAGACAGCGGCAAGGACATGGAAAATTATGAAAGTGTTGGCGTAGAACAAATCGAATTAGACATTGTGGAAAGTTGATGCCAGGGCCAGCAGCAGCAGCAACAAAAAACGAGGCCAGCTTAGTGGTTTGAGTAGCACTTGGAGAAGGAGGTGGAGTCAGGGACTACTGGGGTCCAGCTCTGTCTGCCATTAGTGCGTGTGATTTCCATTTCATTTCGCTTCGTGACAGTTGGCAACTCCAGCAGATTAAAGGCATTTCCCATCCAGCACGCAATTCGCCTGAATTATTGTTGTCAGCAACCAGCCAGGACAGACGGACAGACAGGCAGGACAGACAGACAGACAGGCAGGACAGCAGCGGGCCAGTGAAGCCTCGCGACATGCGTCGATGATACGCAAATGCAAACAAACAGAGAGTTCACAGAGTGAGTATGAAGGGAAGACCGAGCGAACGGGTGTAAGGCATATGCATATAAAAGGAGCAACCAACCAGTCGTAGTGCCACACCATACCCATCTCCATCTCCATTTCCCTCTCCATTGGCCCTCATTTCCCATGCTGAGTGCGTGTGTCACTTGCAAAATCAGCTGTGAAAATTTTGAAAATTTTCCACGAGGATTTTCGCGACTTTTTGCGTATTTTGCATCAATTTTTATCAGTTGGCATCACAGTACCAAGTGGGGAGGGGGGAGGTGGAAGGGCAATCACATTAATGGCAAAGCGACTATACGTAAGTGGCAAAAACGCGACAAATGCCAAGCATCAGGCATCACGAGAGTGCAGAGAGTGAGGCTGAGGCTGAGAGAGTGATGGATACTCTCTCTGTTTGGCCATAAGCAAACAGTTCACACTCTTTTGTTTTTTGTTTTGTACGCAAATACGCTTAATTTAAGACAATGCCATGGGGCTTAGTTTAATGCCGTTGCAAGGCTTAGACGCATTCATTAGACAGGTACGAGTATACATACATACATATAGAGAAAGAGGTTTACATAAGGTGGCAAAAAGCAACAGAGGAAGAATATTCGATTGAAGCAGTTAAGTAAGCAGTGCACTATAAGGATAAGGATCTCAGTCAAAATTAAGGCAGATATTGCAGACATAAGAGAGGTATAGAATCAGTTTTATGAATGTGAAGATTCTCAGGTCAAGTTGTAGCTGAATTGGTTTCCCTAAGTGGCATATTCAACAGCTCTTGACATTTATATAAACTAAGTACATAGTACAGTGCGTTTCATAATCATAAGACACTTAAATATAACTTATATTTGGTGATTAAACCTTTCTAAAATTCTGTTTTCATTATCATAAATAAGATGAAACATTTTATTGCATTTTTTTTATATTTAGTATATTGTTCTAAACTTTTGAGAACCTCTACCAATCGGTTTGGCAAGAATCCTATTAATTCTATTTTAATAAATTCTAAAGTGCCTTATGATTATGAAACGCACTGTATATCATATCGCTACTTTACTGCAATAGGTTTATAACTTAAAATTTGGAAATCTTGCGTTTAATATGTAGAATTATGTTTTAAAGAATAATAAATATTGCATCCCAATTTCATCCTTCTATTCCCCATAATAGCTGCCTGAGAAGTGATTATGTAGTACAACCTTAGTGTAAGCTCAGTGTAAGTGCAAAATTTTAAACGCTTTTATTTCTAAAGAGCTAAAGTGGTAGAATATTTTTCTTATCTTGAGATATTTGAATTTATTATGTTGTTAATTATACTATATATTTTGTTACAATTAACTACTTCATATCAATTAGTTAACAATATTTAAAGCGACTTTCTTTTAGTATGATTATTTGGTTATCAATGTTTAAATGTTGATGTTTATGTTTGATTCAAAACAATATATTCGATATGACATATATGATATCAATCCCGATAGTGATATTTAGTAATGCGCTAACACATATAGTATTTAGTAAAATTGAGAGTTTTTGCAGAATCTCAATATGTATAAAGAATGGTATACTTACTTGTTTCTGCTAGCATGAAACTAATATCAACACTAGATTAACCCAAATAAGGCCAATCATTGCGCTCTAATGAACCAAAACTCGCTCGACACACGCACCAGTCTCCACCCATGCTCAGTATACTATGTACTACTACATCATACATATAACTCGAGCCATAATATTTTGGGCAACGCCTTACGGTACGGTACGTCGGCATGGGTTAACCCTTTTTTTCCGGCTTACCAGTACGGCAGTTTGTTTTATGAACATTTGCGTGTGAAAGTGCCGATATTTGGGTGACTCTGACGCTGACGCTGACTCTGACTCTGATGTGAAAGATGTCGCCAGCCTCTCGGCCGTGCTCTCGTCTCGCCTTTAATCACGTGGAAAGGCGCGAAAAGCGGCGCTTAGTGTTTGCCAAAAGCTTCAGCGCGTGCGAGAGAACCTGATGAGAAGGGTTGCTGAAGGGAAACTGTATAGTATGCCATGGGATGCTTATCATTAATCATTAATAATGAAAACGACGGCGTTAAATCTTACCGATGTGCCATGCCAAATGCTGGTATTTCATTCATACGCCAAAAAGGGGTTGATCCTTGGTAGTTGCTCGCTCTCATAGAATGTGAAGTACCTGTTAATGGGCACTCGGCAAGTGGTGTGTGTGCGAGTGTGTGTGTGCGAGTGTGTAATTTGACCCGGGGCTATAAGTTACGCAATTGTGTGCACTTCAAAAAGCGCAAATTGCACAACAGCGCCACCTATGGCCATACACTTGCGATAAGTGCGAGTGTGTGTGTGTGTGTGTGTGTGTGTGAATTTCCATTGTCGGCTGCGTGTCAAAGTAGAGTTGTTTACGCGTTTCCCCTGTCAATATTGAGTCGCTTTCCAACTGGCTTTTGACGTCGGCTTTCTACGCTTTCAATTCGAAAGTCCTGCGGGATTCACTGTCTACCTTCCCCCTCCTCCTCCTCCTCCTCTTTCTGCTGCTCCATTCCTGACATATTTGATGCGCATAAATGAGACTTAATGTGTTTTTCACGCAGTCTGAAAAAAAAAGAAAGAAAAGTGAGAAAAACTCAACGGAAAAATGTCCAATGGGCATGTGAAAATTTGTGCCCGAAAATTACATATCAAAGCTGGACCTGTTAACGTGTCCAGAATGCCGGGTGAGAGTGCTGGAGCCGTAGCTTGGCGTCAAATTCAATTTAGCATTTTTAAGTGCGTTCTGCCTTTGATCAGTGACAATCGAATTTGCAGCAATAAAATGTGCGAGAGAACGTAACGAGGAGAACGAGGAATGTACTGTCCCATTCGTGGCCTGTCCTCTCGACCAGACCCATAGTAAAACTGATTACGCTTGCCGTTTGATCAACAACAGTTACGGCAACAGCTACACTGCGAAAAAAATGACGTAAAGTAACACACTGTAGAAAATGTAGGTGGATTTAAGTGTGGACTGGCATAAAATGATATGGCGATAAGGCTCCTTACAGGCAGTATATGCGAAATTCAAACCCTCTCTCCAGAAAGTGTGTAAAACCATATATTGAAGATACAAACTTGAGATATATAGTTGACAGAAAGCTAATGCTTCCCTCTGTTTATGCTGAAAATTTTAGTCAAATTGGATAGTAAACGCCGGAGATATTGGATAATCAATATAAACTGGAGTTTGTTATAGAAATTTTGAAATGGTGGTGTCAAGAGAATTATATTTTAAAGCAAAGAAGTGAAGGCATATTTTGAAGCTGTACTCTGAATGAAACTTATCTTAACTACGACTTAAAGGTATTATTAACATTTTATTTATTAAACACAGAGGATAAACTTTTAGATGAATTCAATGAATTACCAATCTAGATTCTAGAACATGAAGCCGATATCATTTCAGAACAATACATTAGAATTCAGGGAATGAAAACTGGGGGCATCTTTTTAATAATTTCTAAAATTTGTGGAAATACTTAATTTTCGCTAAGTTTACATTTCCATCATAACATTCATCTACAGCATCCAAAAAAATATCATACATTTAGTCTTATTCATCAAATATGAAATTACTATTTGTAATTGTCTTTTTTGCCCAGTGTAGACCTACAGCAATTGCGAGCAGTTAATCGAGTGTCCTCTGCTATTCATTCATAAATATTCAATGCAGTATCGAGCGCAAGAATCCTCTCAATTCAACTCAAACTTCTGCGCTCATAATTACGAGAATTCACTATACTATAGCCGGCAGGCACAACGAATAGCATCATGTGAATATGATTCGTATTCGAATTCGTATTCGTATTCGCAGTCGTGTATACTGCTAATACTCGTACGGATTGTGGAGGACTTTTGTCAACATGAAGCGCCACACGGCTCATTGGCTGCCTTTGGCCGCGGGCTAAGAATCGAGCACAGATGCTGACGATGGCAAACCGAAAGTGGCGGTAATTTGGCAACTACTCCTTGGCCACATGGTCACTGGCATGGGCTTAGAGTGGAGTGTACTGAGGTTACTTTGCGCTTGCCTGCATCTTTGGCAAGGCACAATTGCTGCCTCTCCAATCATGCTACTACTACTACTACTACATAGTGTGGCAATTACAAGGAGTGTCCTCGATTGGCACTGTTCTGCCTTGAGGCTATCCATACATGAATGCTATGCAAGTTGTGCTGCTTAACTCAAGAGCAGCAGCAGCTTCATTATACCCTTTACAATTGAGGGCATGGGCCTACTGTCACATGGCCTGACAGATGACAGTGGATTAATCCCATATAGATGTAAGCCAACTAATCCTGTTGCTGCATATCTGCTAAATGGCTAGAAGAAATTCTTTGCTCTTGATTTAGTTTTATTATTTAATCTAAATATACCAGAATTGATTGAAGTAGGTGAGATTGTTCTGAAATGTTTATAGAATATACTTTAGAGTAATATTTTAGTAAGAAAAGTAAGTGAACTTTGAAAGAAGACATAAAGAAACTGTAAACTTCAGCCTACAGTTATGAAATTAAATCAACTCTCAAATTAAATAAAAATATATAAAATACATAATTAAAATCAAATGAAAATAAAATATAAATAGAGTTAAAGTAATATATATATTTCAAATAAAAAAGAATTCTACATTGTCTTTGAAATAGAAATTAGACAAAAGGGTGCTTGCAACAAAGAGCAAAATATTATGAAAATATGAAAGATAATTTCAAAAAGAAAAGTGTGCTTAAATTGAAAATAAAATGAAAAAATACAATAAAGAAATCCATTTTATAATATACTAAAATATAAAAGAAAAGTTGCAATAGCAAAGTTTTTAATCAAATTAAAACTTCAATGAAAATTAATATTAAAAATAAAATTCAAATTCTACAGATAAGAAGTTGAGTTTGCTTTGAATGAATATTTTTTCTACAATACATAAAACATAAAGGCATATCCACAGTTAGTGTGTTTCCAATTCGTTCTGCTATAAATACTGTAGTAGTTTTTTGCATTTAATATCGTTTTTTGCGACAGATGTTTGGCTACAAGAACGAGCCATTGTCAGCACTAGGTCTACAATATTTTGGCTATTTGCTTTCACGTGCATAATTATATTGCAATTATTTATTAAGTACACTGGAATAGTGATCGATCACAGGGTGAGGGTGTGCCTAACTGTGAGGGGGTGTGGACTGTGGGATATTTGCCCACGCATATGGTTTGCTGCGAGTTTCGGGTTTCGGGTGTATCGTTAACGTTATTTTTCGGTATAGGGCGATAGCTTATGAATTTCTCATTAGCTGCCAGGCACCACCTACGCGACATGTCCTGGCTGTCTGTCTGTGTGTGAGTCCTGCTGTCCGGTTTGTGCCAAAAAGTGTCGCGTGCATGAGCTGATTTTAATGAAAATTCCATCTGGAATAGTTGAGTTGAGTTGAGCAGAGTTTGAGGCCGTGACACAGCGGATAGGAAATCTGGCAACTCAGCGTATTAACTTGCGATTAACTTTGCTCCCCGGTCAAGTAACCCCTTGCTCGATAGAGAACCCTTTGCTATCAACTCAACTCGGTTTTGTCAGCTTGTGAAATTGGCAAATTCGATTGGCAAAATCGTTTAGTGACTCTCGCTGACTCTGACGGACTTTCTAATAACTGGCAACACTGTGGTGCTGAGAGAGTTCGAAATCCCGCCCAGTATGTGGAATCCTTTTGTCGCATGCCGTACGCCTGTCACAATATCCTTTGGGCGACTGTCAATTCGTACTCTTTTCTTTTTTTTTCTGTCTTTCTGCGCCGAAATTGAGTAGCGTGGCCTGCCCTCACGCATGACATGGAGTCAGAGGAGGAGGTGGAGGTGGAGGAGGAAGAGGAGGCCAGGACATGACCAAACGGATTGCAGTCGCTGTGACTGCGACTGCGACTGCGACTGTCGTTAATCCTGTGCCCGGCCAGTGGCACGCCTGAGCGCATTGCCAAAAGTGCACAGCGAGTCCTGCGTAAGGATGACTGCGACCAAAGGCAGATGTCACAATCGAAATTGAATTAAAGCGCAAAGTAAGATTGATTGTCTGCAGTTCGCTGAGGTTATTGCGTGCCCAGGATAAGCGACACACACAACTACAGCGGAATATCCTTTATCCTCCCCCCACCCCCTACTATTCTTATGCGGGTTTTAAAGACATCCTTGAGCCAAGACGGCTGCTGATTAACATGAGCCAAGCCAATTCAGGCAAATTGAATGGCAGCAGCTATCGGTAGCAGCATCTACTAAAAGGAGCCCAGACCAAATTGTATTACTCCCAGTAAAAAGTAGTTTTGTATGAGCGAGAGAGCGAGCTAAAGAGAGGGAGAAGAAAGGAAGAGAAGAGAGAGCCAGAGCTCTGGCGTCTGTAAATCGACAGCAAATTTGGTTTAATCAGCAGCGCGTACATAAATAGGCTGCGAATTCCCCAGAGAAATTGAAATGCTGCTAAAACAAATGTACGCAGAGAGAGAGGAGGGAGAAAGGAAGGAGAAAGAGGAGAAAGAGAGACACAGTCAGCAGGAGAAATGGAGATACAGACAGTCTGAGCTGAAGCGCCTAAATTAGACTCTGACTCTGACTCTGACTCAGTTTCAGCTGCTGTAATTGCACTAATATATTTTTATTGCCATGTTACCTCCGCCCCCTACGCCCACTGCCCACTGCCACACCCCCTAATCCTGGCTAGACTTGTGTCTTGGGTCAAACGGAAGTAACTAAATCATCTTTGACGATTGCCTCCCCCCACCCATCCCACTAGCCTGCCTCGTGCTGTGTCTCTTAATAAACATAATTGTGCAAACGGAAACTGCCATGAGATATCCTGACTCCACCCCCACCCCCCTCCCACCTCAGTCACTCTCTGCCTTTGCTTTGCACTTTTGCATATTCATTTGGGAATACGCAGAGCAGCAGTCGGAGGAGGGTGCTCGACCCACCCACCCGCTGGCAACTTATGACAGGCCATAACCATTTAGCAGGGGCAGCACAGAGGAGGAGGAGGAGGAGGAAACGGAGGCACAATGATCATAATGGTGTACAACAATTTCGAAACAATTGATTGCGCTACAAATGCCCCGTTTATTAGTTGGTCTCGGTGTCGGTGTCGGTGTCGGTATCAGTGGTCACTTGGCTGCTGCTGCTGCTTCTAGGGTTACTCCAAGCACTTCCGCCAGGTCGTGTGCCTTGCCACGTGGTAATCATAATTAATGGCCACTGATACTACTGCTGCTTACTATTACTATTTGGCTCCTGTGCCTTCTTCCCAGCTCTGGGAATTACTTGTAGTAGGGAGTGGGAGAGTTGAGTCCTAGAGTCCTCGTCCTCGTCTGCTGTTATCTGTGAGAGATTCCGTCGAACGCTTTCTGTCAGCACGAGTTATCAGCTAGCCGTGGCAAAATGCACAATTGAAAGAAATTGCTTAGATTAATATTAATCACAATCTAAGCACTTGAATTAACTGCAAAGCTGCGCTGATACAGACTCTGCAGTTCGACTGAAGTCAAATTGCTGATATATGAGTGGCATTTTATTTATTTTGCAGCGGATACAGAGAAAAAATTATATAGTTTTAAAATCAAGTTTGAGCGGTGTGGAACTTAAGACCTACCATATGTGACCTATCATATATGACCTACCAGATATCATGCTCCAAATATTGAGATAATTTTCGTCTAGATTATTCTTAAATAGAGTGAACTCTAGAGTGATTCAGAAATAGTCTAAAAATAACTTTGACTACAAAATTTGAAATCAAGATGTTTTTGTTCTTGAGAAGAGAAAGAAACGTTACTTATATTGACGCTTGTGTTTTCGCTAATAAAAAATAATATTACAAACAATAATAATATAGAAAATTAATAGCCAATACAAATTAAAAAACTTTCGACTTAAAATTATAAGATGATTAACTTAAGACTGATATAACGCGAGTAGGAAGTAGGAGCGGTAGTAGGAAGAGAGTAGGAAGAGACAGCGAACACACAACCTTACTGAGGACCAGTCGAAAAAGAGCTCAGTGCGCTTAGGCGTGCTTATGTATGTTCGGTGTAGTACGCTCGACCGTAGCTCTGACAGCGAACACACAACCACACTGAGCAGCAGTAGGAAGAGAGCGCATTGCGCTTATACGTGCGTATGTATGTTCGCTGTAGTGAACTCAACCGTATGTCTGATATTTACGACTGATAAACTGTTCTTCTCTGTATTAGATTTTTGGACTGATGCTGATACTGGATATTCTTGAATCAATAACAAAATGCTCTTTCTTTTCTGTCAGTGCACAACTTGCTACGAATCCTTTGCCCAAGGTCTGTTGCAATTGTTTTTGAGGTTATGTGTTGTGGCTTTGCTGCTTGTTTACAGTGTACAGTCCACCGTCCGTCCATCCATCAATCAATGCGTGTGTCAAGTTGCAGGGAATGTCAGCGACAAATGTTGCCAATGGTTGCTCAATGCCAAACAACAAAGTTGAGGACCTTTGCAGTTACTCTGTGTATTGGTAAGATACACGTACATAAAGTATCTTATAGATAGGCCGATATACATACTGTGTACATACAGTGAACAGCGGCTATAAAGATTACCAACAGCAATAGAGAGGCCACGTTGCAAGCGAGTTGAGCTCATTATGGGGCAGGCCAACACTTAGCGCCAGGCAGAGAGCC
This sequence comes from Liodrosophila aerea, assembly GCA_035045005.1. Taxonomy (NCBI): domain Eukaryota; kingdom Metazoa; phylum Arthropoda; class Insecta; order Diptera; family Drosophilidae; genus Liodrosophila; species Liodrosophila aerea. Next base: position 1,588,110 of record JAWNNL010000641.1, on the reverse strand, counting down.
AGAGCCGTTGCCTTGCCTTGCCTTGTGGCAACGATTGCATCTGTGGCACTGCTGGAGGAGTCGCTGGGTCGCTATGCCTTTGGTTATTTGGCAACTGGAACTGACTCTGTGCACGCTTTTTTTTCGGGTCCTGCTGCTGAGCTGCAATCGCGATTTGACTTTGTAAGTCGTCGGCTTTAATTATGCCCGCGTGGTGTTAATGAGATCTTTAGGAGTTTGCCGTCTGCACGGCTGCCTGCCTCTGTTGTGGCTCAATCTTGGCATGGGCTGACTGCATTCTAAGTGGCGCAAAAGTTTGCGTGATTTAAAGGGCTTCATTAAGTTCGTGAATTCGACTAAATCACGCGCTCTAGAGCTTGGCGCATGTCTTGACACCCCAACCAGAGTCAGAGCCAGAGCCAGTCCAAGTTTAAGCATTATATGGGTAGACGATAAGGTCAAGCATTGCCTGCCATGCATTCCAGCAACTTGCAACTTGCAACAAGCCAACTTGCAACAGCAACGGCGACAGCGACAGCGACTGTGCTGCTACGCACTTCCGATCTTGGCCAACACGCCATGGCCAAGGCAGAAATTCCACTGCTTCTGCTGCTGCTTCTGCTTCTTCTTGGCCATTTGACAGCTGACGATTTATGTGACTGGCCGTCTGCACCTTTTGCCCGGATGAGGACGAAGCCAGAGTGAGGCCCAAGGCAGACGAACAGCCCAACAGCCCAGTGATGCGACTGCCTGTCTGCCTGAATATGACAAAAGGCGATAAGATCTATGAGTTGCCTTGTTAACTGAGCTGAGCTGAGCTGACTCCGCTGTCTGTCCGTCCGTCTGTCTGACTTTGATTCGTGTGTTTCGTATTGTTTCATCAAAAACTTCACCGTTATGCTCATTAAATTTGCAACAACTCCACACCCAACTCCATTGTTTGCAATCAAAGGTGATCCAACAAAAAAGAAGAAGCAAAACAAGAACATTTCTTTTAAACAAGCGCTTCCGGCGTTCTGCGAAAAATGCGCTACCTAAAAAAATGTATAAAGTATATATTTATATGTATGTAGTATAAACGATAGCAGGAAAAGCAGCGAGCACCAAAAAAAAGTCGAGCGTAGTGGTAGGAAGTTGTGTCAATCAATAGCTTGGATGTGGGCTATGCGTGCTGCATGTTAATGTGTCCAGCATGCGAGTGCTCTGGGGTACGCTGGAGTACACCACTAGACTCAAGCAGATCGATATTGAGCTCCGAGAGTTGCCAGAATTCCTGGACAATGTCACGCGCTTAGGTGCGCGCTAGGGCTGCACTGAAAGAAACCTAAAGTTAGAATGACAGACTGTAGCTGTAATTTGTTTAAATTTTAGAATATGTTGAAGTAAAAAATCCTTTAAATTGCCTAAATTTAACTTTTAATTATATCAAATTGAAATATTCTTTTATTTATATTTGCAATTTTAATTAAATGTAATTTAATATCAACTAATTGCAGGTCGGCATAGTTATTAAAAGATTTATTTAAAGCAATAAGTTAAAGTGATAAATAGTAGAATCTGGGCAGATTTTATTAAGATTATAAGTAACTGCTATGATAACGGTACATATATTTATATTACTGCTACTACTTAAACTTCATATTTTAATATTTTCTATATATTATATATATATATATTTTCTCTTATATCATTATTTAGATAATTTAAACACCTTAACCTTATGATCAATTTTTACCCATTACTGTTGCTAGAGTCTTCTTCCACCAGTACGATAGTCCTCAACAAGTCTGTATTGCTTTGCCAGGACTGAGATATAAGAACTGTTGTCAGACTCCAAGATAGTATTTTCCTAGTCCTTGTTGTTCCTAGTATTATATGATCTTGAAGTCTCGACCCGTAACCTAATACTAGACTGCTTCAGCAACGTCGATAATAGTAACTTGAGCAGTAAACTTAAGTTATATTCTAGCTTATGTTAAACAAAATATTCCTTTATTCAGTCTGACTCATCCATTAGGCCTTTTTTAGTTCCCGAAAGACTATATTTTCTCAGTGTATGTGCAGCTGGTACGGGTGTATATAGTAGTAGCATGTGGGGCATATGCCCTGTTTAGTCCTGTCTGTTGATTTTATGTGCACGCCTGGAATTTGTAAATTTAAAATGCTTCACATGCCAATGGGTATACCCACTCCCCTCGCCCACTCACTCACACTCACTACATGTGTGTGTGTGTGCTCAACTTTGACCTGCTTAAGAGCTAAGCAGGCTATCAGACTAACGTTTAGAGTTGGAGTTGGATTTGGGGCTGCTGTCGATTACTTGTTTACCAGCGCCAAACAATTTAACTACTTTGGCGTCGTCCGACTTTGATTGCTATCGCCGACAATCGGGCAAATCAACTGTTTATTTGTCAAATACGCATTACACGCAGCCAAAATGCCGAGAGCACTAGCCCAACAACAATAAAACCTTGAGACCTAAGTGGAGATAGTGAGAGGAGGGACTGTGGGGGGAGAGTAAACACGCGTCCTTTGAGTCAACACAGAGACAAATAGCTGACGCTGCACATATGTATGTATACATACCCCAGCAGCAGAGGGGCTGGCTCTTGATATCTTAGGCGTTACACTAAATAAAAAACTGACCCCAGGCCGACTTAGAGCTCACAGTTCCACAAATGTCCAGCTTTTGTTTGACCCATGCTCTCGCTGTATAAACAATTTTCACTTTTTTTCCCCATTCGAGACGAGGGGTCTTGAGCCACACAATTCCTTGGGGTAGCGCATTTGTGCTGCACTTATGTCAACCTAATGAAGATAACAGCATAATTTGCCAAGTTTCCCCCCCTCTACTCCTCCTCCACCCTATATATGAAATCAAAGTTCAGGGCGCGTATTGGAAATTGATGGCGAATTGCTTTGCCATTTGGTTGGGCTAGTTTTACGAGTATATGTGTAGTATATGTGACCATCTTGTGATTTGTCTTTGGGTCTCTCTATTGATGGCGGAAATCTGTTAGGTGTTAAATGGTGCTCCAATCGAGACAGTTTCCCCACGGCAGTAACTTAGGGGGCTCAATTTGTGGGGATGTGGGCATCGAGAGCTTTGTCAATTGATATTGCTGCCGCTAAGAGATCCGATTGATACGGCAATTGAGTAGAGTATAGAGTATATGGAAGTAAGTTCTGAATAAGAAAAGAAATTGAAGATAATTAAAATGAAGTAAGAGAGAAATTGTCAAATAAAATATTAAAAATATTCTCCTTGTTGCTAGACCTCGATTGATTGGGACTGGGGACTAAACTATGTATTAGAAGTTTTTAACAGGGAATTAAATGGAATAGTCTCATTTGCTTCTAACATGATATAGAAACCTTTACTTTCAGAATCTATAGTACTAAATGTTGGCTACTTGAATAGTTTCTCTTTCAAAAAGAAGGAGTTTAGCGCTCTATAGCTATAGTTCTTTTCATGGAGTTTGAGGGGCATCTATTACTTAATAAGTAAACTTGTTTAAATCTTGGCAAATATAACTCGAAGAACTGTTTAACAAATCATATTTTTTCTAGTATATTGATCAGTATTAAAATGGAATTTTACTTAAGTCTCAACAGAATAAATTGGAACAGTTTACTAAGATTTTTCCTAGTAAATTGATCTTTATTAAAATTAAATTTCATGCTTCAATAAATACTATAAATTGGAGATATTCATTACGATTTTTCCAAATAAATTGATCAGTAATAAATGGGGATTTTCATTTCACTGTCAGTGGAACAGTTAACTAAGAGTTATCCTAGTAAATTAATCTGTTTTAATATTGAATTTCATCACAAAAACTATAAATTGGAAAAGTTAAATAAGTTTGTTGCTAATTAATTGATCTGTTTTAAAATGGAATTTCATTTCACTATCAATTCCATAAATTAGAAGCTTTAAGTAAGATTCTTGGAAAACCTTGGAAAACTTAACTAAGATTCATTCTACAAAATTAATCTGTATGAAAATGGAATTTAATTTCACTATCAATACTATAACTTGGAAAACTAAACTAAGATTCTTTCTACCAAATTAATCTGTATGAAAATGGAATTCATTTCATAGAACTCGGTTTTAAATTTAACGAAATTACCAGGCAATAGCTTTGCATTGTTCTTGATGTTTGGCTCTTAACTGAATTTCATTCATAGTTTGTTTTGTGTGGCTTGTAGCATGTAACTGTATTTGCAACATGATGAGGCATGCCACTACCTCAGCAGCAGGTATCCATTGTTCGTTCGTTCGTTCGGGTCTTATTCATAGCATTCACATGCCAGCAGATACATAAGCAAATTTCTGCTGACAAAACACAAAACCTCGAGGAATCGAAGTAAAATTGTTGGCAATATTGTAGGTTGTTGTTGCTGCTGCTGCTGTTGTTGTTGTTGCTGATGGCATCTTGGTTGTTGTTGAGCCAATTTACTGACAATTTCGAGGCACTCTGCTCAATCTAGTTGATGCTACATACTGTATATACTGACGGAGCACAGAGCCATTGCTCATGCCTCATGCCCCATGCCGCACAGTCTGTGCTGCGTGCCCCACCCACGGCACATGTTGACGCCTTTGTTAGCTGAAATTTAATGAAGTTGGTTTAATTGAAGTATGGCTGTTAGTCTCCCCCCCATTCCTCCTCTTGTCTTTGTCTCCGCCTCCTTCTCCCTTCTCTGTTGACTGTTTAATTTTACAAATTTGCTACGCAGACAAGAGAGTGTAAAGCATTCTGCATCCTTTAAAGGCTGGCTGGTGCCTGGTACCTGTGTCTGTTACCTGTATATTGTTGTATCTGTCCTTTGCCGTTAAGTGTGACAGTAACCATACGACACACATATACAACGCACATAGTTGCACGTTTCCATTCTCTGTCATTTGTTGCATGCCACAGTGCGCTGCAGAATTATTTTTTCCACAAAGCCACAGACGAGCCCAGCACTGACCTGGCTGGCCATCCATCAGTTTCACTTAATATTGACGCCAAATATGCCAACAATGCTGACGAAACGATACGAATAGGAGGAGTAGGAGTAGGAGTAGGAGCTGGAGCTGGAGCTGGAGCCCTGCATCCATTGCAGCAGATTTCTGCGAGACGAGCAAAACATTTGCTGTGACATTCATTAATTATTTTATATGGAATTCTACGCATTGCCACGTAGCAGCCTGGCGACATGGACACAGGAGGCACAGCATGTCTAGCCATGGAACAGTTGCAACTGGCTCAGTTCTCGGTTCTCGGCTCTTAGTGCATTGGCCATATCAATTAGAGCAGACGTGGCTCTTGCCATTGATAAACCAAATAATACTATACTACATAAAGAAGAGGAGACTTGTGTCTGGGGCCACAAAATTAACTTGGTCATCTTGTGGCACTTGAGCTGGAGTTGGCGTTGGAGTCTCTGCTGTCTCGGCTGCGCCACTCTCGTTTTGTCTTCGTTTCTGTAGTGGCTAAGCAAACAGCTCAAACAAACGTGGCTACCACCGACGAGCCATGAGCCCAGCGATCTTCTCCAGAAGTGTAGTGTCTCTGTCTCCGTCTCCGGCGAGTCACTAAATAAGCACTTTGCATCTTCGGGAGTCGGGAGCCAGTCAGCCAGTCAGCATTGAGTCATCAACCGGAGGCTGCAATCAAATGCACTCCATATACATACATGCAGGCAAATATGTATATACATACACTGGGAGAAAAACTGGAGTACTAAAATTAAGCTTGAGTGGATAAGACTGATATGATATGACTATATCATTCGACTTTGTCGACTATTTTCAAATTAAGATAAAATTGGATATAAATATACACATACACTGAGAAGAAAACGGAGTTCTAAAATGAAGCTTTAAGGTCATAAATTTATGATCATATAATGCTCAAAATATTGAGATTTTTTCGGTGTGGACTATTTTTATATTTAGACAAAATCGGAAATAAATATATACATACACTGAGAAGAAAATGGAGTACCAAAATGAAGCTTGAGTGGACTTGAGACTTTTTAGCTGTCGAATATTCTTAAATTGAGATAAAATGGAGATAATTTTGAGTTAAAAATATGCTTAGAACAAGCCTAAATATCTAAAATCAAGACCAATATATTCTTATGAAGATAAATACCATGCTTTCTTCCTTCCAAAAATGAAACACAGCTGTATATTTCATCACAAACTGTTTCTGATTTAAAAGAATATCCTGTTTGAAGTCAAAATATTATTAGTATTGTGTTTTCGGCAAAATAAAAAGAATAAAAAAAAGAATAATAATATAGAAAATAAATAGATAAACAAGAAGATTTGATAGAAATGAATTTTTTTGTATGTTTGTTGTATATTTTTGAGCTTATTTACTCTCAATTTAAGCTTATAGAACGTTTAATTCAAGACGTACTCAATCTCAACCTTTGAGTTCTTGAAAAAAAAACCTTATCAACTGAAAACAAGAATTTTGTTCTTAAAGAAAAACAAGATCTAATGAACTTTTTCTTCTCTGTACATATTTAAATTTTCGACCTACTTCTGTCACCGTAAATCTTCATTCCAACACCAAACCTCTCGTTCTTGTTTCTCCCAGTGTACTTATTATATATATTTATATTATATGGAGGAACTGTAGTGGCTGGCTGCATCACTTTGACTGCAGACGAAAGGCGTGTAACAAATATTAACAATGAAAATAATAACACTAGAGAGTTGGTGAATGAACTGCGAGAGAGATCAATGCTGAGCATGAGCTTGCAGTTATTGTTATTGGCGTCGATCGAACGCTTAAGCGCTGGCTAAGTAAACACGTGTTAATGAGTGCCAATGGCGACTACATCGACATATACATATATAGTACACTAGCCAACATGGTGGGTGGGCCCACGCATACGCAGGCAAATTGATAAACGCCATTGGCAACTGAAGCGACGAGGAAGAGAAGAAGAGACTCCCTTGCTGCTCCACTTCATCAGCCTGCCCCCTCCCCTCTCCCCGCTCCCCTCTCTTGTGTGAGTGTAGCCAACGAAGCATGAGTGGTGGCAAGAGTGGAGTGGAGCAAGCGAACTGTCGACATGGTTGCCACAGTTATGAAACATGTCGCAAAAGATTCCAGCGCTCGAACAGGTAATTGGATTGACACTTTTGGGTCTGATGGCGTGCTCAGCCTTGTTGCAGACTTGATGAGGCAGGCCTCGCTGCCACAATGGTGGTTGTTGCCCCCAACTGTTGCCACCAATGATTGCGTTAGTTGCTGATGAGTTGGGGTTGCCCGCGGCCCAATCTCAATCTCAGCCGAAGAATTTAACTTGAGCAGCTGGAGTGTGAGTTCTGGGATTTAGTTTTTGAAGTTTTGGCTGCGAAATAATTGTTGCAGTGTTTTCTAATTTGAGCGAATGTCAAAAGTTGACAGCGAACTGTTTGCACAGTGCACACGACTAGCTCCTTCCCCTCCCCTCCTGCCCGTGAGCCTAAGGGTTGCAGAGAGTGGTGAGTGCACTTGGCATTCTCTCGAATGTAGTGTGATTATTTTTTAATTTCCCACTAAATATTTACTTAGTCTTAGTTGCACTGTGACATGCCACGCGTCTGCCACAGCTGCACAGTGGGCGTGGCTGCGCAGTTTCTGTGTGAAATATTTGCTGCGTGACAGCGCAAACATTGAAAGGATTTGCAAAAACAACTACAGCCAATTGGCAATGATGAGACGTATATATATTTGCAGAGAGTGTGAGAGGGGGCTTAGGGGGGAGGGGGCATGGCAGTTGTCCAAGGCAATTTGTCCATTTGTGTCGCCTCGGACGACGCGTTTGCATTTGCCACAGCGCCAAGTGGAGTGTCAAAATTTATGGCGATAACTGTCGATAGTCGATTGTTGCCACATGCTTGCGCTCAATGTTGCTCAACGGGCGCCCTGCTGCTGCTGCTGCTGCTACTGCTACTGCTGCCAGTTACTTACGTAAGCAGCAACAACAGCAGCAGCAGCAGCAACAGCAACGGCAACATTGTAAGCAAATCGATGCATAGTCAATGATTATATACCCTAACTAAGCTATTACAACTATTACTTAACTGAAGTAAAATAGTTGATGTAAGTAATGATATCATTAATCACACTGCATGTGATTAGTAGCAGTACTTTTAGTGTTAGTGTATTGTTTTCAACACGAGATTAAGTTGCAATCACTTTCTTCATATTCCACTGATTCTTATTCTCTTTCAATAATGCAATAGATATCAGTCACAACCGAAGACAAAGTCAGTCAGTATGATCAGCGCCCAGCTAGTGTGTTCTCTGTTTGTGCCAGCAGCAGTCATACACACACATGCATACAGCTTAGACACACACACACACATACTCAAAGGTTAAACGAATATTCTACTGTGACTTCCCCTCCTACACCCTCCTAATTCACTACCTATCAGAGCCAATTGTCAACCGAATATCTCCGATGTTTATCATACAGTTATGCTGAGTTTTACAGAGGGACAGACAGACAGACATGGCTATATCGACTCATCTGCTTGTCCTGATCAAGAATATACAATATAGAATATATAATATATATGTATGTATATACTTTGTGGGGTCTACTATGCTTTCTTCCTCCTATTACACACAAATGTCGAGTGCACAATCTTATTAGACCCTTCTGTCCTCTTGTAAAGTATAGGGTTTAAAAAATGTATCAAAAATCTAAATCTAAAATCAAACTTGATATACATGCACTATAGGAAAACCCAAGCTCCAAATATGATGCATTTAGCTCTTATAGTAAGCGAAAACTATAGATCTGCCTATATAGCTATTTATATAAATATATATTTATCTATACTCTATAGACGTTCAATCAGAAAGTGTTTCAAAGAAAGACAGGATTTCAATTCCAAGCTAAAGTATATCGAAATAATTTAGATAAATTATACAGATCTATTACTCTAAATATCTTAAGATCTATAACTGAAACTAATCCTGGAATTCAACGGCTCTATCTATACAATTTTAATGCATCTTCTGCCAAGTGTTACACATTTTGGCATGCAACTAAAATACCCTTTAGCAGAGAGTATTACAGCAATTGAGTGTTGCTGTCAGGCAGTATTACCCGATCCCCGCTAGACGGACGCCAGCCATACTAAATGCAACTGAGGTAGAGACTAAGACTAAGACAGAGCCAGAGTCAGAGCCAGCGACTGAGACTGAGACTGAGACAGAGACTAAGATGGAGACAGAGACGACGAGGTAGACCAAGTGCAGGCCAGGCCCAGTCGACACTAGTCAGACAGCCATAGTAGAGATAAATGCAGCAGCCGTGGGTTGTAGCTGCTGCTGCTGCTGCTGCTGTGAGAAATGAAGGTCAAGCTGTTGTTGTTGCCGTTGTTGCTGTTGCTGCCGTTTGACATTTCATATAAAACTTGTACAAATCGCAGGCAATAGTCGAGCCAAAACGTCGGCGTCGTGTGTGTGTGTGTTGCGACTTATCTAATGAGAAAATATTTTAAACGTTTTACACGCTTCCTTTGCAAATTTTCGCAAAGCGTTTGACATTGAACGTGACATTGTTGTTGTTGCTGCTGCTGCTGTTGCTGTTGTGCCTCAGCTGCAACGATTATGAGATTTATATAGTCTTGGCTACATAACTATATAGCTGCATTCCATTAGCCACTCGCGACATTTGCCATTAGCTCTGTTAAGTAGTCAGTGGATCAGCTGTGGATGTAGAATGTAATAAGAGTGAAGAGCGGTGGAGAGAAAGGGTTATAGTGGGAAGGGGAGAGAGAGCAGAAAAGGGCGGACTTAGTAGTAGTATTGAAAATATTAAAAGATACTAAAGACAAGAGGCAATAATGGACAGAGGGACAGGGAGTAGAAAGAAGAGATAAGAGCAGAAAAGAAATTGATATGAAATAGTAACACTTGTGCTTCCAATAAATATAATAATAAATATATAATAAATAGAATAATAGATAAAAAATAGATATATATAAATTATAAATAAATGAAAAACTCTAAATAAATTCTATATTATACAGTAATAAATATAAATAAATAGAATAATAAATTTAAATTAAATATAAATAAATTATAAAAAAAAATGAATTTCTATAAATAAATTGTATACTATATATCAATAAATATATAATAAATATAATACAAAATATATAATAAATAAATTATAAGTAAATTATTAATAAATTCTTTACGATAAGATAAATTCATTTTATTTTATTTACCTTTTTTTATATTTTTCATGCGTAAGTGCAGTCCACGATCTGTAACTATACATAATAGTTTAGTACCATTCCCATTACCATTTCTGTTACTCTTTCAATTAATAGCTAAACGCTTAATAGCCCAAAAGTCAGCTCGACACTTGACCGTAGTATTTCTTTGTCGCTCCTGCTGGGCAAATTAGACAAGACATTGGCCCAGTGGCACTCAATCACTGGGGGCATTGAGAGGTCAAGATTCAGCGCCAGCTCCAGCTCCAGTTCCAGCTAATCAGGCAGCTGTTGGCTGGCCATAAATAAATCACAGCCAACATCCATTCGGCGGTGGGGGTGGGGGTATACACCCCACTCATAATGCTGGTGGGGAGGAGTAAGGACTATTCGATATGCGGAGTGGAGCAAAAATGCCAAGCTCTAACATACCGAAAATTACGTCTTTCATTAAGTTTGGTCAAAGGTCATTAATTATTTTGAACTTTGGCTCTGGCTGTGGTCAAGGAGAGCAGCGCAGCGCAGGCTGTGCCTAATGAGCATAAGATACGGATGCGATTGAGCATAAGCCAGTGCATGAATACATTTTGACTCACTGTGGTACTGCGTACAACAGATGGATTAATGTTAGTTTTGCTCTCTTAATTACCGTACGCGCCCGTGCGATAAACCTTATCACTGTCCGCCTCACGCCCCCTCACTGTCGCCTGCCCTCATTGATTTATAGTGCGCTATATGTTATTTATATCTAACGTGGGCCTTGTAATCGAGCAGGCGCTCACTGTTCGCAGCCACTGTGTATGGCTTGTCGTTGTTGTTTGTTGTTCGCGCCCCGGGGGCGGCTTAGTCAACAACACAGAGAAAACCAGTTAGAAGTCAGTTGTTTCCCCTGTTATTTATAGCTAATTAATATTACTTATAAATGCAATTCTATAATTTAGAATATATAGCCTATTGCATTCTAAATAAAAACTAACAAACCCAACTGCAACTACAACAGTCACGCTGCACAGAATTGAGAAAAAATAACAATAATAATAATGTTTAATAAATATCAGAAATATCTTCCTGTTTAATCACACGATAAATCATCTTTTGTGCTTTTGCCATTGCTGTTTATTGTTTGTGCTGTGAAAACAAGTTCCACATTCAATGCAAAAAGCTATGTATAAAGTGCAATGTGAAAGCGAGGCGGGCCGTAGAGAGCTCCTCGATGCGCTTCTCACAAATTGCCAAGTAATAAATGAGGATATTATATACAGTCTGTTTCATATTCATAAGACACTCTTGAATTATAACTTTGACGGCTTATATCTGGTGATTAAAGGTTTCTAAAGCCGAAATTTTTTTACAATAACATCGGGTATACATCTGAGCTTTGAATTCACCGTTAGAATTTTGCGTTTTTCCATTGAACTATTTTTCACATGAATTTTTTTACTGAAAGCACGTTTTTATGCGCCTTTTTGGTGTTTCGTTATTATAAGACACCCATCATTTAAACAAGAACCGTTTGGTGGAGAATTTTTTTAACATTTTTTTTATATTCAGTATATTTTTCTCGATTTTTGAGAACCTTTCCCAAAAGGTTTCGCATGAACCCTTTTTTTTTTTTTAATTCCGGTTCAAATACACTCCATTCTGTCTTAAGGCCATAACTTCTCTCGCAGTGCCGATATCGATGTCTAATTAAGAGTTTTATACGTAATAATGACGATTAAAATAAAAAAAGGTCCTAAGGACGAAAAAATAGGATATCTGGGTGCGATAAGCGCATTTTAAGCTGTAAGGCGTCCAATTCTACGGCCAGTTGCGCGCAGTTGGAGGCTTCTTTCGGCTATTTGGCATCCAAAACCATTATTTGGAGAGCCATAACAAAGTGTCAACACTTAATCCGAACCAATAATGCAAAAAAATCCCAATCTTGATGACCGACACAAGGATATAAACACTGATTTTGCAAGCAGAACTTTGCACTAAAATGGTCAAATGCATGTATTTTATCGAATTTTATTTTTTTGAATAAAATTGAGAAAATAAAATGAATATCCATCAAAACCATCCATATTAAACATTTCTCATCTGGATAAATGATTGAAACAACAACAACAAATTAATTTCACAAAAAAAATTAAATTCGAAAAATTTCGTACATTTGACCATTTTAGTGCAAAGTTCTGCTTGCAAAATCAGTGTTTATATCCTTGTGTCGGTCATCAAGATTGGGATTTTTTTGCATTATTGGTTCGGATTAAGTGTTGACACTTTGTTATGGCTCTCCAAATAATGGTTTTGGATGCCAAATAGCCGAAAGAAGCCTCCAACTGCGCGCAACTGGCCGTAGAATTGGACGCCTTACAGCTTAAAATGCGCTTATCGCACCCAGATATCCTATTTTTTCGTCCTTAGGACCTTTTTTTATTTTAATCGTCATTATTACGTATAAAACTCTTAATTAGACATCGATATCGGCACTGCGAGAGAAGTTATGGCCTTAAGACAGAATGGAGTGTATTTGAACCGGAATTAAAAAAAAAAAAAAGGGTTCATGCGAAACCTTTTGGGAAAGGTTCTCAAAAATCGAGAAAAATATACTGAATATAAAAAAAATGTTAAAAAAATTCTCCACCAAACGGTTCTTGTTTAAATGATGGGTGTCTTATAATAACGAAACACCAAAAAGGCGCATAAAAACGTGCTTTCAGTAAAAAAATTCATGTGAAAAATAGTTCAATGGAAAAACGCAAAATTCTAACGGTGAATTCAAAGCTCAGATGTATACCCGATGTTATTGTAAAAAAATTTCGGCTTTAGAAACCTTTAATCACCAGATATAAGCCGTCAAAGTTATAATTCAAGAGTGTCTTATGAATATGAAACAGACTGTATATAAAAAATTCAGTTTAGTTGCAAAAGATATTTATAAAATTTAATAATATTTTCGGTATATTTTAAATGATTTTTTAAAGCACAAAATATGTTATAAATAATATTTTAAATAATATTTAAATCATTCAAATTAAGCATTACATTTAAAATATGCGTATAATTCAAATATTATTTAAAATAGTTTACTTCAATTTTGTATAATAAATATGAATTAGATATATCAAAGAATTTAGTTTTAATCTCAATATAAATTGGATAAAATTGGATAAATTATTTAGGAGATTTTTAAATATTTTTAAATTACTAAATATTTTATAAATAACTCTTCTTAATAACATTCTTTCATTCCCAAAATAAATTGGTTTATATTAACAAATTATTTAGAATATTTTCCTATGATATTCTAATTCCACTGAAATTATATCTTTTCTTTCACATACCAACGTATTCAAAAAATATTTTAATATAAAGTGAAATATTGTTAAATTAATTAAAAAAGTTGAGAAAATTCTTATGCAGTTTGGCTTACAGTTTGTTTAGCTTTTAGACCTGTATTTAATTTACTTTATTTATTAATTTATCTCATAGTTGCTTTAGCTTTTAGGTGTGTAATATATATATATTATTTATATTTTTATTCTACAGTTTGTTTAGCTTTTTATAGCATTTATTTTGTATATATTTTCTGTATTTTTTATATTTATTTACTTTATACATTTTTGCATTAAACAAATGCCCACTAAAAGCGCATATACTTGGGCAAGTTGAGCTGACTAAGCAAATAGGGAATTATTTTGTTGTCGATGGCATAATTAATTGATTACCCCTACACAGTTTTTGTTTCAAGATTTATTTTTTATTGCATTGAGAAGCGGAATTGAATTGAGCCTGGGAGTGGGAGTGCGAGTGGGAATGGGAATGGGAGCTGAGCCCTTGTGTAAGCCGTAACAACTAATATATAGATTCACTTGGCACTTGGCAAACAAAAGCGCAGTTGGCTAATTAAACGAAAGCTCTCTGCTTAAACATTGATTGTGCATTAAACTGCAGGCCAAACAAACAAACGAACAGACTGACAGACAGACAAGCAAATGTATACACTGGCAACAATTGCGGGTGAATTGTGGGTGAATTAGGCACAAGTGCAAATATTTGAAAGCCAACAATGACGACAATTGTGAGTATTGTGAGTTGAGAGTAAAAATGTAACAGATTGCGCTGAGCAACACCTACTGCCAGGAGGGCAAGGGACTGGGAGGAGTTTCCAATGCTGCGATGCTGGCTGGAGTCAACCCTCGAGGCGAAAGTTTCGCACAGGAAGTAACTAATTTGAGCAACCCTTGTGGCAAACACCTCACAAACAGTGGAAGGTAGTGGAAGAAGAAGAAGAACAAAGAGTCGAGAACAGAAATTGAAGTTGACATGTGTATCCTTTTCATTAACTCGCGACGCTCGGCTGTTGCTGCTGCTGCTGCTGCTGTTGCTGCTGCTGCTGCTCTGCCTCTTGCCCATGCAATTTCCAAAAATTCAAAACCGAAAAACTCAAAATTGAGTTGTATGGCAGTCAGTGTATGAGTGGGAGGCTGTCAGCTCGAGCTGGCAAACTGACGCGCACTGACAGCTCTGGCTAACCCACCCCCACCCCTACTCACCGCTTTAAAGTATCTAAAGGGGAACTGGGGGTTGACTCACGCAGTATTTGCTATTTGACGACCGCAAATTTGATTGCATTTCATGGTTTAGTGGCGCGTAGGCACAACAAAATCCAAAGGGAGTGGGGAGGGGTAGCTAGAGCCCACCACCGTGGCACAATTTATTAAAACATAATTCAAATATTTCCATTCGGCCACTTCGTTCGGTGTTGTATTTGAAAATTTGATTTAAGCGCTTTAAATTGGATTATGCTCTAGGCAAATTTCTTTGACCAAAGCCACATAATTGCAACATTGTGTGTGCGGGTGTAGAGTATGAGTGTATGTGTGTTGTGTGACACCATAATGACAGACCTCGTCTAGGGCTGAGCTGAAAAAAAGAGGCGACACTCATAATGACACTTAGTATGCGGCATGCAACGTGGCAGCAGCTCAGTCACGAGCCCAGGGCGGCCATCAACGCCATCGTCGACACTCGCCGCATGCATTTAATTGCCAAAATAAAAACACACGGGCTAAACCACACACACACACACACACACAAAAAAAAAACAAAATATAGAACCACTGAGCAGAGCGCATATGGGACGCCAAGTACAGTGGGACAAACCGAGCAGTGGGCGAACCAAATGCATGTGACATGCCAGAGCATATAGCGGGCGTAGAGGGGTGAGGGGGTAAGGGCTGCCCGCGTATACACTCGACTCAATGAGGCGTCAAAGTAGCTCGCTCTCGCCAAAAAGTTGTAAAATTTTACTTGGCCTCTCGCACACAGGTGTGCCATAAACGTAGAGGGGGAGGGATAGGGAAACTCCTGAGTGAGTTGGGGTGCCACACACATGTGCGCTTAATTGCATGTGCCTTGGGGTTGGCACGCCAAGAAATGAAAACCCAAAAGCAAACACGAATCAACTACACTCCATGACCCCCCGCCCCACGACGCGTCTCAACTCGACTCATAAAAGCCAGCCGCAGAAATCAATAAAGCCAAGGTGCCACCTGCAGCAGGGTGTATGTGGTGGGGAGGGAGAGGGGAGGGGCGTCTAAACTTTAGAATGTACTTATTTCAGCCACAACACGCATTATGGCCACATATCATAGACGCCAGCCAGCCAGCCAGCCATAGACGTGCCGCATTTGATGAAACCCAAAGTCACAATTGTAAGCCACCTCCCTCCCCCCTTCCCTTGCAACACGCTCAATTAACAATTGCGCTGTTTGTGCGATTTAATCGAGCAATCAATAGCGTTTGTCATTTACTTGTCAAAGGCAATTTTCATTGAAACAAAGCGCCTAATTATACATTAGATACTTGCATTAGATACGACTACTCTATAGATAGATAGCTAGCTAGTTAGATGGATGGATACCACTGCTCCTAAGATTGGCGACTGCTTGGCGAGGCATTTTTTGACAGCTTCTGTCAGTTGACAATTGCCAATTGGGAATGTCTAGAGAGAGAAATGCGGAGAGAGCGTGAGGTGGCAGAGCGGCAGTTAAGCTGAGAGAGCGGCTCGCAGAATGTAGACTGTAGATTGTAGAAATGATTCGTTGCAAACACGTGCGCAGTCGTAATTAAAGGCAGCTACAGTCGGTAGCAACTGAGAGTTGAGTAAAAAGGAAATTTTATAATGAGTAAATTGTTAATAATAAATTGTTAGTAAATTACCATAATGAGTAATTGTTAAAGGCTGGCAACTCTATCGATAAATAGCCTATCGAAACACATTTTTACACATTTTTAAACATTTCTCTCTAGCACTGTAAATGAAACACTTTGTAGCGACATTTTATATAAATAAAATGATGTGTTATAGGACACAAATTTGTATTCTCGAATTCTCTTTAGTTATGATATGAAGTTCAGGTATGATCTATCGATAAATAACATATCGAAACACATTTATTCACATTTTTGAACACTTTTCTGTAGCATTGTACATAAAATACTTTGTAGTGACATTTTGTATAAATAAAATGATGTATTATAAAATCTGTATTCTCGAATTCTCTTTAGTTATGATATGAAGTTCTGGTATGATCTTCCTATGCTACTACTGCTATCGATAAATAACCTATCGAAACACATTTTTACACATTTTTAAATATTTTTCTGTAGCACTGTAAATAAAACACTTTCTAGTGATATTTTAAATTAATAAAATGGTGTATTAAAATATGCCCGAATGCTCTTTAGTTAAGATATGATATTCTGGCAAGACCTTCCTATGCTACTACTTTCTATGCATGGTTCAAGCAGTAGATCTACTCGTAAAGAGCAACTTTTTGATAAAAATAGTAGTACAAATTCTATACAAGAATGTATATGAGAATGATACATTTACTAGATTTGTCTCTATATGCTTTAAACTCACTTGCATAAACTAAACCCCTATAAACTATACCCCTTTATAGAAAGGGGAATATAGATTCTCCATAAATCGCAGCATTTACACTGCAGTATTAACTTCTAGCTAAAATCAGCAAGTAACTAAATAACCCTACCTGCTCCTGCCACTCCTTATCAAGCCAAGGATAATGTGTATGCGTTGGCAGCTGTTAAGACAAAAGGATTTTCACTTTCAGCACTTTAAAGCGATTGTAGCAGCAGAGTTGCCAGAGCGCCAATAAACGCAATTTTTATGACTGCCGCTGACTGCGTTAATTTTTACAGGATACTCGTACAGCAGTTGCGTGACCAAAGGACTCGCTAATGAAGACATTGGCAGTGCAGGGCACAAAAGGGTTAGGAATGTCCTGTAAAGAGTGAGGGGGATTGGGTCTCATTCGGGTTAAATGAAGTCGAACTGGTGCACGAAATGAATTGACGGCGTTTGTTTTGGGCTTAGCGGCATCTTCGACGAGCCCATAAATTGCCAAAGGACTAAGGCGCTGGATTCTTCTGGCTATAGCTAAGGCTAAGGCTCATTTGGTTGAGGGCTTCCCAAGTGCCATATTTCTTAAGGCAGTTAAGAGAAGGAGTGGGTGGGGGGAGGGGGAGTGAGCTCTTGCACACAATTGTTTTAATTTCGCTTATTGTGCTCGAGTCGCTTTAATATTTTAGGATTTGCCAAGCCAAGTTTTTTTCGACACATTCGCCGAGAAGTCGACTGTCGCTGTTGCCGACATTTATTACGCATATCCTTTGCCTCCCCCCACCCGCTCTCTGCTCTCTCTCTCTCTATTAATGTTTAAGTGGCAGAGCGTCCCCTAGGCTGACAGTGCCAGCATCCACACACACACTCGCACACTCGCACACTATTCGCATTTGGCTTTTGTTGCTGTTTTTGATTTGCCTGAAAGCCTCCACGCAGGATTCAGGACTCAGCCTACGAGCAGCCAGGCGAGCTCATATTTTGTATGGCAATGCGTCCCGGAATTCCCTTTTGCGTACGTGATCAAATCAACTTGAAAGGATAATATTTGCCGCCTTCATGCTGTTGTTGTGCTCACTGTTGCTTGCCAGCCTCCCATTCCTCTCCTCCCCCTCCTCTCCCCTCCCCCATCAGTAGTACAATATCCGCATCTATATCTGAGGCTGAGGCTGAGTCTGAGTCTGTATGTGCCTGCCTGATTGGCCTGGCTGCAAAGGGCTTAAAGCTGCAATTTATTTACGAATTTATTCATATTCACACTTGCAAATGAGTAGTAGTAGTAGGAAAAGGGCTGCACACACACGACCTAAAGTGAGCCTGAGAATCGCAGAGAGCGGCGCACTTGCAAATGCCAAAATCAAAGGCAAACAGATGGTCACATAAACAGGCTTGGGAGACTCACTGATCTGAGGACAGATGGAAATCTGTTTTATCGTGCGAGCACTCCTGATTTGAATGGGTACAGAAATGCACTTTAAAGAAGAGTATTACCTGTAGGGATATTCAAATAAAATATAATAATTTGTTATATATTTTTTTTGGTTTGTAAATATTTCCACATAATAAAATAAAATATAAAATTAAATAAAAATAAAATAAATAAAATATAATAATTAGTCATATTTTGCTGTTTGTAAATTTTTATAAATATTTCTATATATTAAAATAACTATTATAGTATATTATCTTGGTTTAGTTTTATGGTATTTATGCCTATGAGTTATTTGTCAAAAAGTAAAGCAAGTCGCGAGGTAGTTATTATTAAGAATCATTTTAATAAGTAGTAGATTCTCAAAAATACCAGGCAAACTGTGAATCCTCCACATGTCCTAGGCATAATGATTTCTTAAAGAATTTACTTTGCCGAACGTCATGAAATTTTCAGCTCAATTTTATAGAGTACTTATGCTTACATGAGTTAAATATATATGCTTCTATCTGTAAATT
The DNA here is from genome assembly GCA_035045005.1 of Liodrosophila aerea. Taxonomy (NCBI): domain Eukaryota; kingdom Metazoa; phylum Arthropoda; class Insecta; order Diptera; family Drosophilidae; genus Liodrosophila; species Liodrosophila aerea. The sequence goes on along the minus strand of JAWNNL010000641.1, from coordinate 1,569,040 downwards.
TTGCAGCAGATATTGGAAAGTTTATCAAATAATATTTATTCATAAATAATATATAGAGTTTAGCTGCATTTCTTAAAACTAAATTAACTATAGTAAAGACTAAATTTGGTGTCTGTTAAACTGTTTGGAAGTAGAAGTAGACAACAGTAGATTTTGATTATGTGATTGAATGAGTGTATTTAATTTGAGACTCCGCTTGATACATAGTTTATAATAAAGAGGCACACTCTGGACTTTAGTAACGAAATGTCTTATATTATATTTCAAATTATAGCTAGTCGTTAACATTAAACTGAACATTAACTGTAGACTGCTTGGCCCATTACTGTGCCTGATTGAAGTGGAGCCAAGTGCATGGGTCTCTAGTCTTATCGCACGCCTGAACACTATTCCAGTTGACCTCCGGGCACATGTCGCACTAATCCGCCAGGACAATATTGAAAAGTAATAACCCACAAAAACAACACACACACACACACTCACACACACTTTAGTGTAAGGGTAGACATGAGTGACAAGGGTGCAACAGGGGCAAGGGGGCAACCGCAAGTTGCAAAAACATGCGAGCATCTTTTGCAGCCAGAACGCAACGGTTTTAAATCCTTTTAATACACGACAGGCGTAAGGATAAAAAAGAGAGGAAAAAACGCACGAATTGATATCGAAAGCAGAAGAAAAATTGGGCATAAAATGCGGCAGGGAAGCAAGGCAGCAAATAAGATCACGTAGCTATGGTTCAGGATGAGGATGAGGACAGACTCAGACCATGGTGTAGGCGCAAAGAGAATGAAGCAAGTGAAGCATAGCGAGACAGACACACTGTGATGTACTGTGTGTACGAGTGTGTGTGTGTGTGTGTGTGTATGACTCTGCCCAGCGGCAAACTAGCGCTGTCTGCCTTATTGGGGGCAACGAGGTGGGACAGCACAGTGCCTGCCGTAGCTATGCGCACAGCCAGCGTGTATAAGTCAATTTTGACCGCGGGCTATTGCGTTAGCTGATGAGCTGCGCTACTAGGCGGAAGAGGAGGGGGCAGAATAAGAGGAAGAGGAAGCAGCAGCAGAGACGCTGCCAATCGCACTGCAGTTATATTGATTTGCTGTGAGCCAAATCGCCAGGGAATGCCAACTGTAAAGCAGTTTAAAAAAACTTTAAGTTTTATGTGCAACTGTTGCAAAAAACAGCAATAGAAACGGAAAATGGAAAAGGCAGGAGCGGAGCAGAGGGTCGTGGGCCATAAGGGGTTGCCAGTTGATCATGATAAATCAATGCGTGCAAAACGCACACGTACGCTAAGAGCAGTTTTTAGCAGAGGCGGAAGCAGAGAGGCTACCACTACACACACACACACGCACACCACTCTCACACACACACACACACACATAAAAAGCGAGCGTGCCGAAACGTGACGCAATTTACTGCCAGAACTTGACTTAAGTTCTAGCCGGCAGAGTCGCAGTGTTTCACCCTCGAGCAACACCCTCTGGAGGCAGCATAGGAATCGTTCGTCCGGGTTCTTTTTTCGCCTTTGGACGCTCGTCTTTTTTAAGAATAACAGTTACAGTTATTTTTTTAAGGTTTAGCTTAAGCTTTTGTGTAAATAAACGACCGCAGTCGTGCCACCACCAACAACAACGACGACGACGATGACGACGACGACGACGACGCCTTCAACTTGGCCTAGGAGTGAGGGGAGTGGGACTGGGAGTGGGACTGTGACTGGGTCTGGGTCTCGTTTCGGGCAATTCATTCATTCAATTTAAGCGACACCCCCTTATTGAGGCACAAGCATTCAGCAATTTATATTCAACTATATGTGCCACACACTCGCACACACTCGCACACACACACACCCATAGTTATCTACATAGAGTACTCTCTCCGCTCGGATTGCCTTTTTTAAAGTTGACTCGCGCTTTTCAAGTGCGCTTTTCACTAGAGTTGGCCAGTGTTGCACGTGCAACGTGCCACAATTGCGGCCACGTGTGTTTTGATTTGCAGCAAACGCTAATGCCCTAGCTGGAGCAGCAGGAGCTGGCTTTAGTGTGGCACAATTGCCCGCCGGGCACATGATGCAGCATTAAATTGCCGCATTGTGTCTCTGTCTCGGGCGGAATGGAATATTGCCTTTTTACTTCTCCTCTTTTTATTATTTGATTAGCTTAGCGCAGTGAGCAAAGTCCTGCGGCGACGTGTGGCCGCCAGGATTTGATGAACGTCTGCTTGATCTGCCCTGGCGCACACTTGATTAGTAGCCCTTATTCATCGCCCAATCCCAATCCCAATCCCAATCCTTAGCTGCCTTTTCAGCTTAGCGCTGTCAAAATATTTTCAGTAATAAATTCGGTTTTTTAGCATTTGCCACAAGTGGCCACAAGTCGGTAGTTAGCAATAAAAAAACTGCAGCAGGAGCTCAAATCAAATGGTAAAATATAGAAATAAATCTACGTTGGTCACGACACTGAGTAAACGTTGCAAAAGTAGGAGTAAATTTTAAACTAAAACTAGACTAATTTATTGATGATGATAAATTATCAGATATAGAGAAAACATAACTTAAATGTAGCCTGTAATTTTCGAATATTATTAGTTATTTATTAGTGGAATAAAGTAGAGTTTAAATGGTATAAAAAATGATAATACATGTACTTATATCTACTCGATGTTGAGAAGATTGTATGAAGAACTTTAACTACTTTTGCTAAATTTTTACATCTAAAACTTTCTTAGACTTTTCAATTTAATTAAAATTTATAATATTGCTAAGTATTAAGTATAACTTAATATTCCTTTGCCTACTGCCTTAGTTAACCTGTTAGTTAAATGAATTAAAATAATTCATCATTCTGCATACATTCTTACAATCCACTCTCCTCTCTAATCTCCCTTGTGTGGAACTAGCTCTTACTCCACCTTCAAGTTTATCCACTGTTTCTTTTTTAGAATTTCCTTATATATCACTCTCCAATCTCCTCAATTTCCTTTGCTTTGTGGATCTAGCTCATATGGCTCTGTGGAAATCTTTTCATGTTTCTCCTTAAGTCTTTCCATTCGTTAAAATAAAATAAAATGAGTTTATTCATTCAAATTCCATACATATTATGATTTAGAGCAAAGATTCAAATAGTTACCGTATAAATAAAAAATAATAAAATAATTACACAGTTTCACTTTCCAATCTTCTGATTTCCCAGCGTTCTATGGATCCAGTTCATACGTCTCTGTGGATATCTCCTCGTGTTCCTCATGCAGGCAACTCTATGTTCTGCTCGTTGAAGTTCTGCAAAGTTAAAGAAAACAGCTCATTAATTCATATGCAGCAATCAAAATAGTTACTGCATAAATAAATATATTAATTAAGTGAATAAATAACTATATTAAAGTCAACTTGATCACACTTAATAAAACGCACGAAATGATTTCCTATGCCCACACTCAGCTAACCCCAAGTGATTTGGCCCAGTCAAAAGAATAACATTTGTCAAGTCGAGGTTCATTGACCCAGAGAGTCAAATGGCAACTTGAGCAACTAACAGCAACAACAACAACTGGCAACTGGCGAGTGGCAACACCCACGGCATTCAAATTGAGCAACATTGGATTATTTTAAGCGCCATTTAATCAACGCTTGCAGCTCAGCTTTGTATTTAATTTGTCTTCGAATTAGAATTTTAAATGATTTTCATTTCCATGTGTGTGTGTGTGTGTGTGTGTCTGAGTTTTGTTTTGCATATTCACAGTTAGCAGCAGCGGCAGCAGCAGTAACCGCAGCCAGAGCGACGCGACTGTGACGTCAGCAGCATAATATCCAAGGCATATGCACGTTAATTATATGCCATGTACCAGAGTACGCTTGCCATTAAGTAATGCCATGAAATTATTAATTTTTGTCTGCAAGCTGTCTGGGTCAGTCGTCTGCTGCTGCTGCTGCGCTGCGACTGCGCTGCCGCTGCCTGAGCATAATTTAATTTCTGATGCACGAGAGAGAGAGCAAATTGAAATTCAAATTTCTCGCTCTCTGGCAAAAAGTGTGTGTGTGGAAAATGAAAATTTAAATGCGCGCCACACATTCTGCAGTCGCTATGGCTGTTGCTGTCGACCGGCCACTTAAACTATTCATTTATACAAATTAATTCAATTATGCGTATTACGTACGCGTCTGTAAAGCGCAGTCGCTGCCATCTCTTTGCACCCCCCAACCCCCCCGCACACCCCTCCTCCTCTTCCTCTTCTACTCGCAGTGGCGCCTTTACAATTTCTGCTCGCGTACGAAATTTCACTTGTAAGTTAATTGTTCAAGTTCAAGTTCAACGTAACATAATAATGCCATACACACACACACACACCAACACACACACACCAACACACTCACGTTGAGTCAGTTACACATAGTAGATTTACATAAACACATACTTACACAACAGACTGTTGCATTTGCAAGAAGAAGAAGCAGAAGCAGCAGAGGCAGAAAAATAACAAGGAAAATTATAATAAATTTGGGGTGTTCACGATGTGTTGTATCGTTGCAAAAGTGCAAGTTTGTAACTCACTCCAACAACAATTTGTATGGAATGTGACTTGCAACGCGAACAAGACCCCGACCCTTGACCATGAAAATCGTTGCATCGTTGCAAAATTTCTAAGTGTTGGAAACGGCAAAAATACTCCAAATTTTTTGGTATTTTTGGTGTATTTTGGTGCTAAATAGCATAATCAAAACAAAAACAGCTATTGCAAATGCACAGGAATGTAGAGATAGGAAATTTTAATATTATTATAATTGTTATTATTATTTGAATATTTTACAGAAACCAACTGAGCAAATTTTTTAAAAAACGCCAGCAGAATTAGTTTGAGATCGAGGAGAGACGCCAGCAGAATGAGTTTGAGTTGAAGAAAATGAAACTCTAACTAAAATACGGAAAAAAATGAATAAAAAATTATCAATTTTATTTAAGAGTGTTTCTTATGAAAAAATTATATAGACAGCCTCTTGCTTTCAAATAATTTGACTTCCTTCCCGCCAATATCGTCCCAAATTTCGTGCAATGCAGCATGGTTATCTGCAATAATTTATTGCAAATCTACGTAAATTATCACATAATGCATTTCCACATACATACCGTCTACTATTAAACTACTTTCACTAATTGCTTGAAGTGCTCGCCATTCTAAAATTGACGATTTCACACTTAAAAGGCATAATTTCTAATCAAATTACTTTCATAATAAAAAACGCTCGTTCAAGTAAGTTTGCAACACTCGTCTTCAAAATGGGGTGCTCACGACAGCAGTGTTGCAAACTTGCACTTTTGCAACGATACAACACTTCGTGAACACCCTAATTATTATTCCTTTTTACGTTTGATTTTTATGCAGATTTTTGTTAAGGCGTTTCGTTTGCGTTTTTCGCCTTCGCTTTGCGGCTTGTTGTTGCTGTTGTTGCTGCTGTTGCTGTTAGCTGCTTTGACTACAGTTGTTCCCAGGCGGCATTTGGCAGTTGCCTCTATTGAGTTACAGTTGCGCTGAAGGCCTGCAATTTGTTTGTTTATGTTTATGCCTGCATTTGTTGTTGTTGTTGTTGTTCTTCTTCTTCTTACTGTTGTTGCTGTTGTGTGTTATTGTTATACTTGTTGAGCAGAGAGTGCGTCTTATTGAATTAAGTTGCTGCTGTGTGATTTATGAGCTGATGTCAGATGTCTTTGGCCTATTGCCAAAACCCAGTTGTCACTTGTGAATATTTAAATACAAATTAAATGAAATTAAATGAAAAAGAACCACTTTCATTATAAAAACACCACTTTTTGCACATTTCGTCACTTGTGGCAACTGTGCTGTCAATTGCTGATTGATTATGCTGCGTAATTTCGTTCTATTCAATTGTTGCAGTGGGTGTCATAGCAAGCAGCTTTAACTTCCATTCAACTTCAAGTTTATTTTGTGGATTGGATTATGCTACGCCATTTCCTTCGCTTCGTTTTGCTTGGCTTAGAATTTGCGGTGGCTGTCATAGCAAGCAGCTTTAACTTGCTTAGAGAAGTTCATTTTATATTAATTATAGCAAGCAGCTTTGATTTGTGGAGTGTATTTGATTAGATTATGCATAGCAAGTAGCTTTGATATGGAAACAGTGCAGCCTGTGATCAACTGTAGCAATTACATATGTCGATTATATTATTATTTAGAATTATTATTCTAGTTTTTAGAATTATTATTAAATTATTTAGAATTATTATTATTATTGAGAATTATTATTACTATTATTATTGAGAATTATTATTACTGTTTAGAATTATAATTATTATTTCGAATTATTATTATTATTATTATTATTTAGAATCATTCTTATTATTACTATTATTATTATTATTATTATTATTATTATTATTATTATTATTATTATTATTTACAATTATTATTATTATTTAGAATTATTATTAATATTTAGAAGTATTATTATTATTATTTAGAATTATTATTATTATTAATTATTATTATTATTAATATTATTTTTATGTTACTGCAATTTAGCTTATTTATTAACAAAGTTATTTATAAAAGAAATCTGTAGCAAGTGTAACTTTAAAATTAACTCAAGTTAAATGTGGCACTTCCTGTCCTGTAACCATTCGACAAGTTGACCACCCGATTGCAACTGCAACTGCAATATTCCCGCAGGCTGCTGCCAGGCAATTTGAAAAGCGAAATGACGACGACAACGACAACTTGCAACGTGCAACGTGCAACCTGCAACCTGTAACAGCAACTGGCAACTGGCAACTGGCAACGTTGTAGGCCATTTGATTAACAAATGGGCAAACGCAAACGAAATTGATCGAAATTCATCGAAAGGAATACAAAGACTTGGGATGAGCGCAGAATGTGGAACGGAGACGATGGCCAAGTAAATTATGGCCAACAAGTTTTTGGCCGGCGGGCAACAATTTTGTCGCTGTGGCCAACTATGAGTTTGCATAGTACGAGTATCTATACTCGATGGCAGATACTACTAGTACTAGTATCTATCTATTCAGATAGAATCGCCATGGCCAGGAGGCAGCAGAGTTGCTCCACGTTGTCGCCAACGAGAACGAGAAGAGATTGCAGCAATTAACGCTAATTAAATGCGCTTCAGTTTATGTTTCATGTGGCGATATTTCAGTTGTCTGGCGCGATAATTAAATCGCTCGGCATTTGCATAACAAATTTGCCACGCGAAAATGTAGCAACTCCACTGCCAATTGCCATTGCCTCGTATTGGGTTCAAGTCCAAGTCCGAACTGTTTTGATGATTCTGCAAAACTATTTGTTTATCTGCGGAGAGGAGAGAGTTTAGATTGTGTGTGTGTGGGGGAGATTTTCACTTTCACTTGGCCAGTCGAGTTTGGCTCGAGGCGAAACTTTGTTGGCGCTGGCGCAACATCCTTTGCATACGGAAACAGCAGCAGCAGCAGCACAACGACCGACACATTGTCCTCGATTCCAGCAAAACTCTTTGGCCTGGGCTGCCAACCTGACCGAAATTCCAAATGGCGCGACCGGCAGCTGGGTGTGTGTTGATGACGTCGACGGCGACGCCGCTTGCATTTCAAAGATGGATTTTAATATTCTGCATGTGTGGAAAGGTCGCTGGCCGAGTCGAACCTCCACGCCTGTCATCCTTCTCCCCAGTTGTTGCTCGTTTTTTAGACGTCACCTTGATGCTGCTGCTGCCTGGCCATGACCATGAATATACATACTATACATATACATATACATATATAAATGTTTATATGCGACATGGCGTGTGCTTTAGCCCAGTTTACATTCACATCCTGAATGGTCGTCCTGGCCATAAAATGCCAGAAGAAACGAGCTATGCACAACACATTTTACAACACATTCTTTAAGCACTGGTCAACACTGGCCAGGGATTATGCTACTCAATTTGTAGCTGTCATTGTTGTGGTTGTTAAATTTTGATTTGGAAATATGGAAATGTGGCCACAGTACACAGGACATGGACAGGACACACACACAATAAGAATCAGACCAAGCGGAAAAAGCACAAAATTAAACTTAAACGCTACAGGATGCACGACTGGAGGAGGTCCGACAGCTAGAAGCAAGAGTCCTGCACAAAGGAACAAAGGACAATGGTCAGTGCGAGACAATGCCAGAGTTAATATATGAAGATATAATAACTTCCGGTAATTTCAGTTTTATGAGAGCGCTCTCTAGATGTCATGATGTCAAGCTTTGTTGAGCCTCGACTTGGTGCATATATCAGCGTTGTGGCAGGGGCGAGTGGCGAGTGGGTGTGGCACTTAGAGCATAGGCAAATGAATTGCGTAGCGTTTACTTTTTTTATATTCTTGGGTTTGAAAAGCGTGAAAAATTTGTGAAAATGCGAACTGCACATGTCAGAAAAAGGGCAGCATATTGGTAGGGGTGGAGAGGGGAGGGAGACGAGGCCAGGTCGATGCTGCTGCTGCTGTCAGTGGCAAGTCAACAGCCAAGATACTGGGCACAGTTTTTGCTTAATTCTGTTCTGCTCAGTTCAGTTCTGTTTTGTTTTGTAGAGCTTCTTCTTCAGCTTCAGTGTGGCTCGAAGCTAAGAAGCAATAAACCTAAAGGGAAATGTAATAAACGAGAAAATCTTGTACGTGACCAACCGCACCAGGGGTGCACAGCACAGGCTCCGTCTTCGGCTTGGGGTTGGACTCGCATTGGATTGGGATTGGGATTGACTTGGGCGGCGGCAAATGGACTTTTACTGAGGCGTAGGAAACGAAATGTAAGGCAAAGGAAAAACAACGATAGCGGAAGCATTTTAAAGCGTAAAACGAAAAAGAAGCGAAATTCAAAAAAATTATATACATTTCGATGTGTGTGTGTGTGTGTGAGCATTCCTAATCGATAACGTGTGTGTGTGTGTGTGGGTACAAAGTCACTACTTAGGCACAATTTGGCTGGGTTATGGCAATGGCACTCCAGAGACCAAGCCAGCATCGATTTCAGTGAAGCGTTTCTGCCAAAATTCTACGAATGAATTCTGGGCGTTAAAATAAAAAACAAAGCAAAAAGCTGGTAGCATCCACATCGCTGATAACTGCAAGCAGACATTGCTTAGTTCCAGTTGCAGCGAGTCTTACGTGGAAATCAAGCAAGCCATATGGCCAAGAGGCAGGCCAAGACACAGCCACAGAGCCAGAGTCAGGCCAACTGACCACGAGACGTTTGAGCCTTAACTGTGATTTCTTTTTAATGGCGTGACACTAGACAACAACAACAGGCACAACAACAACAACAACATGCTGCAGAACAAGGCTTAATTACTCAGTCGGAAATCGGGCATCAACGGGCCACAACGATCGCAGTGGAACACCCAGGCAGGATCAGGCAGACAGTTGTGTGTGTCTTCTGATGCGGCAACTGAGATTTGCATTTGTAGCATTTTCCCCCCAGCGGGTTGGCTAACAGTTAAAAGCCATTGCAAGGCATTAAATGACCATAAAAATTGTAGCTGGGCTTTGGCTAAATTGTCATAAGGCGATTTGTACAATCGCGGCCATTAAACTGAAGCGCATTGTTAATAAAGCGTAAAGGAAAAAGTAAAAAAACGCGAACGAAACGGAGAAGAAGAAAAAAAATGTAAAACCTCCCGGAAAAACAGTTGCACAGTGCGACAATTTTAATTTAATGATGCGGACTTAGTCCTTGTAATGGCCGCGTGTCCGCAGTCAGCTACAACCTCCCCCCCTCCCCCCACTCGACCACTCTTCCCCCTACGTTTGTTAAATTAACAGCCGCGTTTGTCATTGGACGCTAGCAATCGAAAGCAGGCAGCAGCAGCGAAATCCGAATGAAAATAAAAATAATAAAAATAAAAAAACAGCAGCAGCAGCAGAAACAAATAAAAGCATATGGAACAAACAACAACAACAATTGCAAATTAATTTAAATGATTTTTATGATGTCATTGCGCAACTGAGCCAAGGATTCCCTCTGCCTAGACAACAATAAAAAAAAGCTTCAAATAAATATATATTACACACTTTCAACTACTACAGCTGTAGCTGTATTTTCTTCGCCTTTATTTTTTCGGCATTTTTCAAGCTGCTCTTTAGCTTCAAGTTTTAGCGGCTGCTGCTGCTGCTGCTGCAGTAGCTACGAGCAGTAACGAAATTCACGGTAGGAGATAAAAATGTAGCAAATCGAAGCGACGATCAACAACCCGAGGTGCCTAAGAGGACCAGCCTCAAAAATGCTCCTAAGCCAAAGCAAAGAGAACTGCAGAGCGTAACGGAGCCATGCCAGCCAATTGGATACACTGCCAGCAGCAAGAAAGGCTTTATTACCACTCAAATGAGACTGTCAATACTCTATAGAAGTGCAACATTTATTAAATGATATTGTTTAACCTACTGACTTGTGTTTATTTATTATAAGAGTACGTTAATATTTATAGCAATAAAAGCCAATAAAATTGTATTATTATCGTACGAAATTGAATGGAATTACTTATACTAAATACTTGTTTTATAATAAACTTATTTTTTGCTAGTTCGCAAATATATTTAAAAATTTTAAACAAAGTCAAATAAAATATTTATGATATTTTAATAATAATTATTTTTTTTAACAATTAAAATCAATTATTATATATTCCACAACTAAATTATTTCTGATAAAATAAACATAAATTCAAGAACTTTTTTTAATACCTGAAGGTGTTTTAATTAAATTTAACTGAATTTAATTTTATTTGTTTATTTATTTTAGTTATTAATATTATTTGTTTATTTATTATTTGTTTATTTATAATAGTTATATATAATTTAAATTAGCACTAACTTATTTCTAAAGCGCTAGCTGCAAAGGTCTTCGGCTTGATTAAAATTGATATTACTTTTATCATTATTATAATTTAATTTCAATATTTATTTTCATTACATTTTTTTAAATATTTTTTTTTTTTTTTACAAAATTTCTATTGTTAATTTTCGTATAATATTAAGTAATTTATATCAACAGCTAGTCAAAGAATTCCAGCCTAAGGCAAATATAAAAAATGTATAAATTTATTTAAGTAATAAAAGTTAATAAATGGTTAACTAATGAATTATACAGAATTAATAATTACTTTTACATTTATTAAAATAGACAACTATTAATATAATTAGTCTACTATTTAATTCGAAATATATCAGTATTCTCTTAGTTTCAATACTAAACAATTTAATTCTATTGAGCATTTTTATTTTATGTACTATATTTATCACTAATAGTATATAGTATTTAAATATACATTTATATATTTTTCACTGTAAAGTTACAAATATAGTGCCCAATTTAATATACCCTTAGTTAGTTTGGCATTGGCTGCCTGGCTCTGGGGTCTGGCAAGCAGCGAAACTGAGACAAATGTGATAACCACGCCGCGATATACGAGAAGAGTAGTATAGTACATTGAGGCAGAGAACCAGAAGACACGACTGCACAACGATGACGACAACAGCAGCAGCAGACACTGAGGATGGAGGATGGAGCAGGTGGTGGTGGTGTTGGGGGGATGGTGGCAGATCCTTTCATGCACGGCAACTGAGAATTTATTGTCGATTTGGTGAGGTGTATCGACAACGCAACTGCTACTGGGCACACTGAGCAGTGTATCCAGAGAGAGGGGAGAGAAGGGGGAGGGAGGGAGTGTGGCAAAGTTAAGAATGAAGAGGGAATGAGGTATGGGCATGGGCGCTTCTTGGCTATCGGGTAGCGTAAATCTGCATCCGAAAAAAAGCGCTTGTGCTGAGGTTTTAATTTGTACGCCGCGACTGATGCCGCTGCTGCTGCTGTTGCTGCAGTTGTTGTTGCTGCTGCTGCTGCTCCTGCGCATATTGTGGCTGAAGGTGATGAAGTTACTGGGGCTCGACTCTGGCATTGCCCTCTTCCTGGCCTGCGCACACAAGTTTGTTGATGTGCGCACTGATAAGCGGGTCGGGCCAAGCTGCGGCTGTGGCAAGTGCCGCAGACTCCGACTCCGACTCCGACTTCGACTTGCAACTGCAACTGCAACTCGAGACGGAGCTGGTGTGGTGTGGTGTGGCTACCTTGGCTATTGGCCTGCCGGCTGCTTGGCATGATAAAGCCTCCAAAAGTGTGGATTATTTCATTTTGCAACGTTTTGTTGCCGCTTGCCACTTGCCTCCTGCTGCTGCTGCTACTGCCGCCGCCGCTGTTGTTGCTGTTGTTTGGCGGGTAATGAATAAATTTGCGCAATTTGTTAAGTGAATTCCTTTGTAGCGCGATTTTTTAACGAATTCGTTCCGAGTCTTGGCCTCTATCCAGTGGCGCTTTCCTTCTGCTGACCAAGGGGCGGTGGAGGAAGGAGGGGTGTGTGCGGCAACTACTTAGAATGCAGCACAACAAATGTTTAGCGATCTTAGAGTGGACTTCTGTGGAAAGAAATTGTATGAGCTTACTTAGATCACTGCTTGAGAAGTGCTTAAGGGGTATATTGGGTTTGTATAAGCCACTGTGAAATGTCAAAGTCTATATAGAGTCAAGTCAATAGGGTATAAAGGGTTTGTATAAGCCACTGTGAAATATAAAAGCCTATGTCGAGTCAAGTCAATAAGGTATATAAGGTTTGTAAATGCCACTGCGAAATGTAATAGTCTATGTAGAGTCAAGTCAATAGGATATACATATAGGGTATGTATGTCTATATAGAGTCAAGTCAATAGTCTGACTACAAAGGAAAGAAAGATAGTTAGAATAAAATGATCAAAACTACATAAATAAAGACGATGGCAAAAGAGTATAGAGTTATTGGTTAAACTGATCTTCCTACTGTCAGTGGCGTACGACTGTAGCCTTGCTAACTGATTTTACACCCAATCCATAGTCGGTTATTGACTTCATTGATAAAACGCTAAGTACAGAATGAACTACTGTATGTAGCGTACGACTGTAGCCTAGAGATTCATACAGACAGGCAGTTTAGTAGAGATAGAGACGGCAAGCAGACAGATTGATCGACAGATACTTTCTTCAACCACATTGTCGAAGTTAATAAGACTGAATAATAGTTAACGCAACTGCTGTAGGCGGCGTACGACTGTAGCCTGTCCCAAATCGAGAGATTCATACAGACAGACTGATGGACTTAATTCATCCTTCTGATACTCTCCACTACCTATAACACAGCTGTAAAATGTATAGAATTAATAGACCCCACTCAACATTTCAAGTACAAGCTATGATTAAAAGTTAATATATGTAATTAGTTAATGTATAAAGTAATACAAATAAGGCCTTATTTCTCAAGTCCAGGCAGGCGAACTCAACACACTCCTAGCACACATGCTAGGTGTATACCCACCACACATATGCATGTCTAAGTTGTATAATCAGCTCGTAGCTACTCAGGAATCAAACCCTTGTTGGCATTTGCCATAAAATCTTGGCACATCCGGCACGAGCAGGCAGCACAACGGGGAGTAGTGAAATGGTAAGGGGAAAGCGGGAAAAGGGTTGCATTGAAATGTTGTTGGTTCTTCCTGCAACAATTTCCGCTTTGGGTGCAGCAAAGTCGAACAAATTCAAATTAGAAAATCCCAACATAAATATCTATGCATGTGCATAGTTCGCTCGCTCAACAATAGATGTCGCTGGCTGTGATTGCTGCAACGATACGATTATGCCATGCCGAGTATCACTCAAACGGAAGGGTTGCAAAATGCACCCCAGAGTGACTGACTGTCTCTCTCTGTGTGTGTGTGTGTGTGTGTGATTTTTGTTGGAATTCAAAAGATTTACAAATACTTGTGCACTCTTTTGGCTGTTGCACTTGGGCCACTGTGTGTGTGTGCACTGTCTTTAAGTGCAACCCCTGGCAGCATCTACTACTATCTACCTCTGGCTCCTGGCTCCTTCTCCTTGCCACTGTTTGAGAGCCCGCTGAACCAATAAAAATGTACGTTCAAGTCATTTTTAAAGCAGATACTTGTCGTCAGCAGAAAATGCTTACCTCTTCACTTCGACTTCACTTCAGTTCGCAGTTCAGCTGCGGCCCATCGCTTGTTATCCTTTCCTTCCTTACATTTTACAGCACCCCAGCGTCTTGTCTCAGCCAAATGTGCTCCAAATGTTTGTTTTGTTGTGTTCTTCTTGTGTTCTTCTTCAGTGTATTTGTCTTTTGCTGCTGCTGTTCTTTTTACATTGCTCGATTTTTGTTTATTTCGCTGACGAGGCAGAGAGGACCAGAGTAGAACTCGAGAACGCCATGAAATTGTCAATACAAACGTGGGAGTTGGAGTGCAGAGAAAGTGGGCATAAAACACACACACGCACACACACACAGACGCACCCACATTACGAGCACTGTGCGCTGCTTCTTCTTCTGCTTTTTCTCCTTTTTTATGGCGAGAACCTCAGCGCACCACTCGAGCAAGGGTTAACAATGGCGCTGCGTCCAGCTTCCTCCACTGCTCCACTCCTGCCCCTCATCCACTTCACCCACCAATTGCCGCTGTCATATGCAAAAATCAAGAGGAAAGTGGAAATGGAAGTAGAGAGTGTGGCGTGTGGAGTGTGGAGAGGAGAGTGGAGAGTGAAGAAGCAATGCCAACAACCAACTGGCAGCAACACTTTTGATAACATTTTATTACAACGTACTCGTAGGTGTGATTTTTATGGTTTTTGCTATGCTCAACGATTTTTTTTATGTCTGCCCGTTCATATCAGCGTGGCACTCCCCCTTCTCTCTTCTACACGCTATCTATGCTGATTGCGTTAAGGTGGAGGGTGGAGGTGGGGGAGACTGAGGTTAAGGTAAGGATTTCCACAGTTAAATGGGTTGATTGTGGCGGGTGGATGGGTAAGGCAGACCCTTTTGATAACAAAAACACGTTGATTAGAAAAAAATAAAGTGAGTGCAAGTGGCCCGAGTGGCTTAAAGGTCAGTTGAGCTTAAAGCTGGCAGTCTTATATATAGATATCTAATGGAATAGCAGTTATTTATAATTGTAATGGGGAAATATTAGGTTTGTATGCGGTTAGTAAGAGACTTTGGCAATAGGAATATTGAAAGCATATTTTCAGCTGTTATTCAAGTATAATTTTCTACTCTACTCATAAAAGAAGTTACAGTTTGTAAGCAGATACCTAGATGTATCTGTGTCTTACATACGAAAGTCTTGCAAATTTTACAAAGGAAAATCTTACAAATCAAACTGTGCTCTTAATATTCAAACTGAATTTATTCTAAATTTTATTGTCCTTTATTAAAAAATATAATTTAGACCAAAATAAACTGTGCTCTTCATGTATTGAAAATAAAGTTTTTCCTAATTTTATTGTTTATTATGAAAGAATGGAATTATAAAATATTATATAAATATAACAGATCTTCTCTATTCATTTGGCTCAAATTAGATATTGGTTGGATGTTCGATCGAGCCTTTTCCTGAATAAATCGAGTAAATTGAGTGAAATGAGCTCGTTGCAGCTCTATGTCTATCGAAAGATGCTCTTTATGACGTGCATGGTATAGATTGGTGTTGAAGGGGAGAGTGATAGCTGTATACATTATTTATCATTAATACTATATGTGAGAAATGCTGCATAAATAAATTTTAAAAAAATATGTTAAGAGTACATAATATTAATTTTATCAATCTAAAAAGTGCAGGTCAACTGCTATTTCACAGAACACAGCTGTACTATGTACTATATGTACATGTATATGTACATGTATGTATATGAATGCATACTTTTTATGTGCTTAATGCAACTGGTAATTTGTCTGGTGTTGCTGGCCTGCGCCACATTTACTAATTAACTGAACAATCAGACAATAAATCACTGGCAGCTCGGCTCCCATGTCAACTGCCGAGTAGTTTCACGCCAACTGTATTACAGTATATACTTTTTGCCATTGTACAAAATATTAATATCAATATGAATTTACCACCTGGACTGTTTGTTTATTAATTTTATATAGTGTTTGTTTTTTATTGTTGTCTGTGAAGCAAGACAGACACAAGTCGGGCAGGCGCCTTGAATTATTCATGTGCCTAATACTCGCACCTATAAAAAAGAGTGAAATAAATTATAGGAGGCAGAGGGAGAGATTGACTGCAATAACAACAGCAACAACAACTAATTATTTATTATTATGCACCAGATTTAGCGCATAAAAAAGGCGTTTGACCAATACACCAAAGCCCAGCCCCTGGCTCAGCCTCTCTGCGGTGGTGCGGTGGTGCGGCGGCTCCTTGTCAGCTCTCTAGTTTAGTGGGTCAAGAAATCCAGTTTATTAACATTCAAATTAATACATACAAATGACGCGTCGCGTCGCTGTTGATGCCGCATAATAATTAGGTGTTGCTGCTGCTGCTGCCGCTGCTGCTGTGGCCAAGGACCTAAACAGTAGCATTAGCATAAAATTAGAATTTGTAATTGCGGCGGCGCAACAGGCTGACTGGGCAGGACTCCCCTCGCTCGCTGGGCTTAATTAAAATGCAGTCCACAGTGGCAGCGACGGCGACTGAGGCAGTGACAGCGACAGCGGCGCCTGCGCAAAAGGACAACGCGCTGTCAGCTTTTGAATTATTCAAATGGCAATGCGCAGCCTTTTGCCTTTTTGGCGTGTTGACTCTCTGATTATGCGCATAATTTCTTCAATTTGTTTTCTCTATATCGCAGATATACCCTTTATTGTGACTGTGACTGTGCGGGGTTAGCCACACATAATTAAGCCATAACAATTAGGCTAGGAGGCAGAGAGATACACACACCACACTCACACACACACACACACACACCAGGTGTATCGGGGCGGGCAAATCGAATCTAGTGCTTCCACTGCCGCTGCTGATTCGATTTCCATGCAATTTTCAATGAAAAGCTAAGGGAAATGCCAGCCATAAACTACGCCGCCAGGTAAAAGGGTGAACGCCGTGGCAAATGTTGTGCAAGTGGAACTAAGCTCAAGCGCTTGTCGCACGTTGCCATTTGCATGTGTAAAGTCATAAATAACGAGAGAGAACATAACACTAAGAGCGCACAAAGATACAAAATACTGACGCACACACACACACACACACACAGCATAGCGGATATGCCAGAGCGCTATCGAGATGAGCTGTATGACAGCAGCCCCAAAATGCATGAGCTACTATATGCGAGGGGCGAACTGAGAGTGGGAGTGGCAGTGAGAGGGGGGAGAGAACTTTTGTTTTCGGGCCACATATCGCAGTCTCTGGCCCAAGCTTATCAAATGCAAAATAAAAATGAAAATGAATATAAAAAAGAATTTATTTCGTTTAGGAACTTTGCTCGCGGGTTATGCAAAAATTTGTGCAAGGGCTCGAAAAGGTAGAGATCTGGCAACTGGCAACTGGCAACTGCCAACCGGCAACTGGGAGTAAAGTGGAGCATAAATAAAAATAAGTAACGAGCGCCACACAAATTGATAAAACACTGCAAAGAAATTGCCGCACAGCCAGCGCAATCATAACACACACACACAGAGAGAGAGCCACTGATAGCGAACGAGTGGCTAAGATAAAGCGAAAGAGTGTGAGAAATTATTGAACAAAAAGAAAGCAAAAGGAAAAGCAAAAGCGTACGGCACAAAAATGTTTGAAATTCAATTTGATAAGCATGAAGAAAAGCAAATACTGACAGAGCAGTTAAATCTACACCAGCTAAATGTATACACTAACTATAGCAGGAGATACTTGTTAACTAAATGCACTATAAATATACACGCTGAGAAAAAATGCAGTACTTTAATACGGCAAATGAGAAATTTAGTAAGAAATACTAAATAACTAAAAGTGCTATAAATATCCATAATGAAAGGTCAAAAGTTCAATAAGCCAGGCAAATTGCTTTCTTAAAATTTATTGAAAATTCTAAAATAAAATGGAATTAATTTTGGCACTATTTTTATATAGAATGAACTTTTTTTTTATTTTTATGAGTGTATAAGTCTTAATAATTTATTATTTACAACAAGTGGACAGAGGTCTGCATACATAAACTACTAAATTTGGGCAGGAGAGGCCTTCAACTGCAATAAACTAATGTTATAGTTAGTTGTATAATCCATCTAGAATCTATCTATCTAGATCTAGAAAGGATTTAAATAATTTTCAAAAATATTAAAATTTATATATAAACAGCAGAAATTTCAATAAAAATTTAGGTACAATATGTATAATATTTTGCATACATAGAAACAAAATTCTTTTTATTTATTTTAGCTGCAAATTGTGAATTGTAAAATAAAAATATTTATGTGTAAATTGCTTGATATTTTTCAGTTATTCTTTATAAAATTTTAAACAATTATTCATGTATAAAAATCGAAGTGTTTTCAGCGCTTCCACAATTGGTACAAAAAGCTCCATTTCCAGTCTAAATATTATAGAATTTCCGAGGCAGAATGATCTCACAATAAAACAGAATTCTTGTACAGTAGGTGTCAAAAATTGCGGTGTTCGGAATACTTTAACTTTTTTCCACAGTATACAATTTAAACATAATTTTCAGTCAAGTTAATTATAGTTTTTACTTTAGGCTTCTTGCTATTTTCTATTCTATTCGAGTACATGACAAAAGTAACTTGCCTTATCAAACAGCAACTGCCTAGTGCTAATAAGTTATACTCCCTAATACTCCTCTCAATTCCACTCAAATATATGTTTTTCCTCAGAGAAAAATACATTTAAAATGTGTGTACAGTCTGTGTCAAAAGTAGCTTTTCTCTCGCCATATTTTCGTGTAGTTAAGCCGAATACCCGTATGTGCAGGGCATATGAGCTAAACCCTTTTTTGCATACAAGCACAAAACACGGCAACAAGAGTAGCAAATGGCAAAAATTTGTAACTGCCCCCGGTGCAAAAAATATAAAAAAAAGAAAAGAAAAAAATTGAAAAGTAAAACTGAAAATAGAATTGGAAAATAGAAAAACTGGCTACAATGCATCGACAGCGGCGGCAACAAAATAAATTAAATTTTCTAAACGATTGTGTGCGACAGGGCAAAGCACCTAAGGCTACCCAGCACCCGGTACTACTACTCCCGGTACAGCCCCTAAGAAGAAGAAGAAGAAGCAGAAGCTGAAGCAGTAGTTAGAGACACACACACACACCACACACACAGGTTCACAATGGGATTTGCATATACGCGAATGAATGTCTGACAGACCACCAAGTGTTGAGGAAATGAGCTCGAAGATTTTTCTCCTTTTTCGCTTTTCACTTTTTGCGCTCACGTCTCGAATTACGCAATAATAGGACTTCGGGGTTTTCCAAGGAGTCGTAGCAGGCGAAATTGTGTTTTGCATAAATTAAAAATTAGCAAGGCGAACGCGAACCCTCTCTCTGGCACCCAAATCTGAATCTATCCAACTCATTCAGTCAAAGGTTGAGGCATTTATGCATAAATTAAGGATCAATACAGTGCCTACTCTTACATTTGCATCACAAAGGACGACGCAAGGAGTTTGCAAAAAGACGCGAGTTGAGCTGAGCTGAGTTCGAGTTCCTCCTGTAATAATAATAGGTCATCCATTAGGGAAAGGAGCAAATTTTCTGCTGCTGTTGACGGCGACAGGCAAAACACAGCGGACACAGAGCAACCCTTAAGACATGCCACATAGTAGTACTATAGATTAATGTAGCACTCTACGACCCCGATGCGGATCTCGGGTCTCAACTCGATCTGTGCGAGTCGCCTTTGATGTCACATTGCGTTATTTATTACGGGGCAGCATTTGATTTGCATGAGAATGAAGAAAATTGATATTTGGTCTCTCTGTTGTCTCTGCAGCGTCTTCTTTCCGCAGCCCTTCCTCTGGCTTAGGGGCGCACGTGTTGCCTCAAGGGTGTGTGTGCGAGTGTGCGTGTGTGGCAAGGGTTGTCAGATCACACATTGTGAAAATTATGCAGATCGAGGCAACCTTTTTTTCGCGCACACGAAAGGAAGTTGAGGATGAGTATTCAAATGGGTTGACGCGTCTTCTTCTTACTGCGTTCTCGGTTATCCTCTAGGGGGTTGCTTGAGGTAATTTGCCTACGTGGCAGATAGAGCGAGGGGCATCTCGTCTTCGGCCTCTAATGGGATGACATCTGTGTGCGCAAAGGGTTTTTGCATACTATTTAATTTTCCCAAGCAAGGGTTAGCCCCGCTTGGATTTTTCTTTCCCATGGAAATGCGCTAAGCACAAAAGACAATATTGATCGCATATTGAAGATGCAATCAACTATGTAAAATGAATTTCATTTACCCCTCTCCGGGTATCTTTTGCATGCAAAAATTTAAATCATTGCCAAATCCCAAATTTGAATTTGCCAAAAAGGAAGAAGTAAGCATTGATCGAGGTTTACCCCATTGACAGATAGATAGGGCAACTGATCATCATTATCTCTGTGATGATGATGTTGATGATAATTGTAAACATTTTGCAGCATCTTCAGAAATATTTGGCAAACAGTTTGTAACGTACTTTTACTCGAAAGATTCTCACGCTTTGCGCAAAAGTTTGCACAGAAAGAAAGGGTTGCAACCCCTTCGAAAAGTCCTCTCCGACTCCTCCCACTCCTCCGCACGGGCAAGTGTGTTGCGTGCAAAGTCAAATAAAGCAACAAAGGCAAATAATAATTTAAAAGGTTTTGTTGACGTTTCGAACTGTTGTTGACTTTGCCGCGCGCGAACCAAACAGAAATACTACAACAGAAATCAAACAGTCAACAGCAGCAACAACAAGAACAACAGCAACAACAACGGAACTCCAACTGCAAGTGGCTGAGGCTGAGTCTCTCAGTCCCTCAGAGTCTCTCTCTGTCTCTGTCTCTGGCAGTCACCCGCAACCACCAACGAACCACCAAAGCAAATAATGCCAGAGACAGCAACAGCATTGATGCTTGCTCCGGCACAAGTAGCTGTTGCTGCTACACTGCAAGAAATTAGACAAATAAAATTGCAATTAAAATTATTATGTATGCTAATATCAAAGATATATATGAAATGTTCTGAAATAAGCCAATCGAACTTATTTTAAGCATAACTTATATAAAGAAATATAAATTCTTATTATTAATATGAAAAATATATATGAAATGTTCTGAAATAAGTCAATCGATCGTATTTTAAGCATAACTTATATTAGGATATATAAATTCTTAATATTAAAATGAAAAATATATATGAAATGTTTTAAAATAAGTGAATCGATCGTATTTTAAGCATAACTTATATTAAGAAATATGAATTCGTAATATTAGCTTCAAAAGTTAATAGAACTTAGTTTGCTTTAAAAGTTCTAAAGTAAGTCAATCGATCCTATTTTAAGCAAACAAGATATATAAATTCTTAATATTAACATGAAAGATATATTGGAAATGTTTTAAAATAAGTCAATCGATCTTATTTAAAGTATAACTTATATTAGGATATATAAATTCTTAAAATTAATATGAAAGATTTACTGGAAATGTTCTGAAATAAGCCAATCGCACTTATTTTAAGCATAACATATATTAAGAAATATGAATTCGTAATATTAGCTTCAAAAGTTAATAGAATTTAGTTTGCTTTAAAAGTTCTAAAATAAGTTAACCGATTTTATTTTAAGCAAGCAAGATATATGTATAAATTCTTAATATTAATATAAAAGATATATTGGAAATGTTACAAAATAAGTCAATCGATTTTCAAGTAAAACTTATATTAAGAAATTTAAATGCTTATTATTACCCTCAAAATTTATTAGAATTTAGTTGGCTTTAACTTTACTGTCGATAGCAGCAGCAGAGACGTCGCAGAGTGCCAGTAGAATCTCACTTACAAACCAAAGCCAAGCTAATACAAATGTATGAGCTGACGAAAATGAACTGTTTAAAAGGAGAGCGTCGATTGCACGCTCTATTTCTCACTACCTTTGTATTCTCTGCGAGAGCCGCTCAAGAACAAAAGGAAGCACAGACACAGACACAGACAGACACACGCATACAAGCACAGAGCTGAAGAGACTATGCTAAATACGCGCTCTCCCACAATCGGTCAGTCGCTCTCCCAGCTACTGCTGTGGGTGTATCATTGTGTGCGTGTATGTGTGCTTACTTGAGCATCACTTACGCATTAGTTCGTTCCCTCAGCAGCAGCAGAGACGTCGCGACGACGGCAGAAGTTTACATAGATGCTGCATAGCTTTTACTAACAGACACACACACACACATACACATACATATAAACTCAATGCGCAAGCCTCTCTTCGACTCAACATGATAGCCATTACTAAACTCTAACTCAGTTAATTCCAACTCAATTCTACAGCAACTCGTTTCTCTCAGTGTAGCACACAGTGTAGCTACTGCTGCTCTTCAGTCAACTCCTGTGCTTCATTATGATTATTTGTGGTTAAATTTTGTGGCGCTTTTAGACTCGAATAATGATTTGATACGGAAAGGATTAAAATTAAGCACAAACTTTGTCCGCCTGTCAGCGCCAACAGGGGGTGGAGGGGGGAGGGAGGGGGAGGAGTGAGCGCCAAGTTACGCATTTGTTGATTAACTTTTTATTTGATTTATTAGCGCAAACAAAATGCAAAATGCTTAACACGCCGCGTATTTCCGTTCGGGTCATGAACTCGCACACACTCGCACACACACACACACACACACGCAGTGACTGAGTCACAGTGACTGTGACAGCCAGAGTCACAGTCTTAGTCGAAGTGAGGCTGCCTCTGACCAAGTGCTTAGCGTGTTAAGAGTCGCGTAGTAGTTTAACGACGACGACGTGTTGTTGGCACACGCAGATTTGTATCTGTCAGATGCAGATACGGAGTATCTACAAGGCACATACCTAAGGCACACTAAATGCTGTGCGGGTGTTTTGCTGAGTAAACTGAGCATTTGTAGATATAACATGTAAATTATATTAAACTATATAAAAGGCTCTCTTTATGTAAACTAGAAAAGTATCTTTTACATTATTATTTGTATCTAAAGATATAAAATTTAAATTATATTAAACTATATAAGAGGCTATCTATATTTAAACCATAACAGTATCTTTTACATTGCTATTTGTATCTAAAGATATAGAATTTAAATTATATTAAACTGTTTAAAAGGCTCTCTTTATGTTAACTATAAAAGTATCTTTTACTTTATGATTTGTATCTAAAGATATAAAATGTAATTTATCTTAAACTATATAAAAGGCACGCTATATTTAAACCATAAAAGTATCTTTCACATTACTATTTGTATCTAAAGATAAAAGGCTCTCTTTATATAAACCATAACAGTATCTTTTACATTGCTATCCCTATTGATGTTTGTATCTAGCACAGCTCAAGTCTATTAGCCATCAATTGCTGCCAGTCTCTCTGCTCCTACCTGCTCCTCCCCCCCCCCTCTCTCAGGTGGGTGTCTTACGCACAGAGCTAGGTGTAAATCATGATCATGTCAATCAAGAGGGCAACCGCAACAGCCCAACCTTTTGGCGCACACCTCGACTTGAAATTCACTTTTCATTCACAAGAACGAAAAACTGTTGCAATTGTCGCGCCTACTTAAAAGACGCAGTCAGACAGACAGAGGGACAGTGGGACAGACAGTCAAATGCCGCAGTTTAAATAAAGCCTGGCTTAATGATATCCGTTGGCAAGGCTCGTCGACTCGTCGACTTGGCTCGTGGGCTGCGAGACTCGGATCTTTGTGAATGAAAGACAGACGATGCGTCGTCTTGTAATGATGCTGCTCAGGGGCATGCCCCGGGATGAGAGACAGCAAAAAAGCAAGCAAGGAGATCTCACTAGACTACAGCTCATTCATGAAGCTCGCCCAAGAGCTGGAGCTGGAGTTGGAGTTGGAGTTGAGTTTTTGCAGCCGTAATCAGTCCACGCAATAAAATTGTTTGGTCTGGCCGGGTTCTTTTTTTATTGGCATTGTCAATTGTTGTAGTTGTTGCTGTTGCTTTGAAGTTTCTTACGTTTTTTTTGACAGTTTTCGAGGTGTGTTTTTGCCGACTCTTGGCAAAGATCTTGTCGTCGTCGTCTTGCCGACATCGTCGCTTTTCCTGCGTGGCAGTCAGTCAAGAGTCAAGAGACTCTGTCGAAGTCGAAGTCTGAGTTTGAGTCTCAGTCTCAGTCTGAGTCTCAGTTTCAGTTTTGAGTCTCAGTCTCAATCAGAGACCGTGCCTCAAAAGATGTCAATTAAATTAATTATTGCTTTTTGAATTCATTTAGTTTCTTTCGCCTCGTTTAATGCAATGCAAAACTGTTGCAGCCAACAAAACAAAAAACAAAATAAAGGTCGCTGTCTTAGCCAACACCTAGAGCAGAGTATTGTCGCTATTGTTTCTTTTTTCGTTACCAAGTTTCGGCTAGAGAAAAGTATGTCAAGCATTTGATACCCGCGTAATTCTTGGCTTAATTAATCGCCAGCCGTTGACATGTGGCTGGTTCCAGTAGAGCAAAGCCAAAGCCGAAGCCAGTGCCGAATTCAGTGAGGGTTGATAACGAAACCAGCAAGGGAAATACACAACTTTGGTCTAGACGACTAAGAGATACGCTACAAATGTTGTAAAGAATTGAATGAATATGTAGACAAACTGTAGTTTAATATAATATATTGAAGGTAATATCAAGAGGGTAAACTCATGTAGTTATCTAACAACAGTCAGTACTATACTTGGCCAAGACGACTAAGACATACGCTACACATATTGTAAATATTGTAAAGAATTGAATGAATATAGATAAACCATACTTTAATATAATAAATTAATATAAATTAAAGGGAATATCAAGAGGTAAACTCATGTAGTTATCTAACAACATTCAGACCTTTCAGTCCTACACTTGGCAATCTCATGGGGTATATTTAGCTTTAGTATTTAATGAATATATATAAAGTATACTTTTAATATACAAGAGCTACATTTTATTACTGAGAATACCGAAAGGTAATCCCATAAAGTTGTCTATCAACAGTCAAGCCTTTCAACTCTCCACTTGACAACCGCATGGTGTATCTTTAGGCTTCGACTACAGTGTCAGCTTACATCTACTTCCAGCTATACCCTCTCAGTAAGTGTGTGCTCGTTCCCTCAGCAGGAACTAGACCTAACAAGCCATAGGTACACCGACGATAGCCTGGCCAGAGAAGTGACTCCACCGCAGAGTGACACATTTTCCGGGCCTGTAGGCGCGATATGCGCATAATTAATGAGCCTTTTTATGGTTTATTGAACCGCAACACACAGCAACGGGAACTGGCTGGAGAGAACTTGGCAGTTGCTACCGATGATAAGCTAGAGCCACCAGCAGCGGGTTGCGCTTGGCTAACTACAGGCAGAGGGACAGACGGACGGACGGACGGACAGATGCACTTGACTTGGGAATTTATGTAGAGACTTCTTTATGTTTATGAGAAGGGAATGTTCCTAGTTTTGGCAGTTAGTTGGGCCTAAGTGACGCCAAACAAAGCTGCACTAATTGCTTAATGTGACTTCCGTTCCGTCTTAACCCCACCCTGCTCGCCTGTCACTGATTTACGCACGGCAGTCATAACTTCTATGAGCCATTAAAATTAATAATTTGAATGATTATCAAGGAATTTTTATCAGCATCTGAAATGAACTTAATGAGAGACGCAGCGACAGTTACCCTTTGAATTGGGAATTTTAATTTCAAGTGTCTACTGAAATTAATTTCGGCACACAACAAACCGCAACCCTTAACCCTATAGCACACACCCTGTATGCCCAATGGGTGGGCGTGTTCTAGCTGATAGCGTCAATTGTTGTTGCTGCTGCTGCTGTTGTTACTGTTGTTGCTGTTGTTGCTCATCATCATCATTTTATTTCATTTTATTTTTCCATAAATAAACTGCGTTGATTGTCGTCTGCCTGCCGCCCCACCCCACCCCTCGGTTAACCCTCTCCCGCCCTGGGTTATGGCCAGCCCCTTGAGTGCTTTTAAGCTGATGTCGTTGCGTTGATAAAACTGCAGACGCAACTCAAACATGGCCATGATTTTGGCATCTGGAACTGGGGTCTGGGGTCTCGATCTCGATGCTTGGGTCTGCTCCTGGTACCAGTTACAGTTACTGCCTCAGAATCCATCCGTACAGACAGCGTTTACGGTTACGCTTCGTATCTTTCAAATTGTTGCCAGTTCCTGCCTTTATACTCTTTGGGCGTGGGGGCGTGGCAGTCGCATGTGTGCTTAACAGACCGTTTGCCATTTTTGCATACACACACACACACACACACACTCGCACACACACACGTTCATACATTTAATTGACTGTGGACATGCTGGCTGTGGTGTGTTTATGGGTGCTAGAAGTGTATGTGGGGCGGGGGCGGGGACGGGGGCGTAGGGGTTGCTCTGGCATTTGGGTTCAACGCTGTGATTCCTGAGGTTTCTCTGTGGTTAAGTTTAAATACTCGACAGCCATCAACAGCGCATAAAACATTTAACAATATTATTAAGTATAGTGCACAATCGAGTGAGTGTTCACCAGCAGTGTGTGAATGAGAGTGTGATTATGAGTGTGAGTATGAATGGGAGTGTGAATGGGAGTGTGTGTCAAATGCCAGAAATATCCATTGCATATCTAGCGGCGTCTGCTGACCAGTACAGTGAGTGAATCTGGAGACAAATTCAAGTTATCTTTTAAGGAATGATTGTCTAGATGTTACAATTTGTATCTTATACTATTAAATGGGCTTAAAAATATGAAGTAAAGAATATTTTGAACAAAATATTATTGGCCAGAACTGCTACAACTTAACTACTTGTATCTATTCTCTGTTAGGACATGAATAAGCCATGCAGATACCCATTAAACAATTTTATTTTAAGCAAAATAGAAAGAGCACAATAAAGACATTATTTTACCAATAAGTACGGAAAAAGGTATATACATATATTCAGTTATATTTTATCAGAATTTATTTATATTTTATCATTTAGGTATGATACCAAAGCTAATAATAATATATATAAAATATCACTGGCATTCAGGTCTTCATATTATTCATATTCATACTATAAATAATATTTACTTACAAATTTGTTTGCTTAATTTACAATCCTTTATGTATAGATACATTTTTCTATACTATGCTATACTCAAAATGTTTAAATTTAATTTCTTTCAGTTTAATTTTTTGTTTCTTATTTTTCAAAATATTTCATCCTTCATCTGTGGTCAGTTCTCGCTTATAATTTAAATCACAATTTGTTTAGTGAGTGTATCAAAATGTGTGTAATGACGCATTCAAATGCCACCACTCCCCCCACTCCTCCTCCACTCCACCCACATCAAAGCCTACCGCAAAGGATGCCCAGCGCCAGACAGAAATTCCCCGGGTTCAAGTGAGTCCAACGCAATTGCCTTACGCACGTACGACGCGGCGCAGTCATCATCCTGACAGACTGATTATATATATAGAATAGAGAGTATATAAGTATATATTTAATTTCATGTTATATCTTTTTTGGGCTGTGACAAGACCTTTGGCAACACGTAATAATGGAAACACCAACGCATTCTCTTTTTATGAATCTCCAAGCCAGGCCAAGTCATTCATCCATCCATCCATCCACACATCACATCAGAGCATATTGCATTTTGCTTATAATCTCTGGCTGGTTGGGGGGAACGAATTGTATTGAGTGCCGCTAAAAATGTGGAAAATACATACCTATATATATTGTATATATATATAAGTGAGGCATATAGTGGAGGCAGTGGCAAAGTCAACGCTCCTTCTGTGGCAGCACGCACGTTTTTCATTCAAACGGACTGCGTCTTTCGCTGCTTCTCTCTCCCCATTCTCCTTCTTCTGCTTCTCTTTCTCTGCTTTTTTTTTATATTTTACTCGTACGTATCAGCGCTCATCGTTGACAACAGCGCACGAATGAATGGCCCATGCCCAAGCCCAAAACCCAAATCCAAAGTCAAAGCCATAGGCTGAGGCAGTCGCTATAGCCAGTCACTTGGACATGGAGCAGTAGCTGGCATGGCGAGGGAGCACACATATGTACAGCCGCTAAGCAAACCGTTGATCACGTTTGGCGCAGGCTTCCGGTTAATGTGAGACGACGAGCCCAGCCATAGGAGCACAGCAGGGTTGAGGTTTAGCTATAGGTATAGCAATAGCTATAGTTGTATAGTTGTTGTCGTTATCACTCACTGCCTTTGGACATACAACTGATGACTGCTGACTGAGGACTGGGGACTGGCGACTGGGGACAGACAACGCCCGCGCACGTTGATGGATCGCAACGCACGCGCGTCGTCTCAGTGCCAAGTGTAAGATACAAAAAAAAAATCTGAAAAAAAAAACTGAAAACGTTTCCAACTTTGTACTTGGACTTTGCTTTGGCTCTACGTGTTTGGCAACTGTGCGACGATCCTCAATTTATTTATTGTATTTTTTCTAGCGAGGGAAGTCATAAATTATGTAAGAATCCCCCTCCCAACTCCCTCCCCCTCCCCCCTCGCTGCAATTGAAGAAGATCTTTTATGAGCTGTTGCTCTCTCTCTAGAGATACTTGTAATTGCAGCTGCAAGGGTCAGCTCGTAAATGTGTTCTATCTGTTTTTTATACTATATACTAGTACTTTTCAGCATGTTTACGACTTGTGTCTACATGAACTCGAGCCGCAGATACAAATGTATCTACTAGGCATTTACGCGAGTTTCGCCAGCTGATAAGCCGGGGCGCGCTGCAAATATGCAAAATAGACAACTCTCTGACGACTTTAAGGCCTGATAAGACACAAATACTACGAGTACAACAAACAAAAGAACACGAAAATAATAGAAAAGAAAAACGAAAAACAAAAAAACATTTAACAAGTTGCAAAGAGGGCGAAGGCAAAGGCGAAGGCGACTGTCAAACAACTTAAAGTCTCATTTATCATGTTGTACACACACACACACTCCCTCTCTCCATGTGTGTGTGTGTAAACTTTAAACAAAATCTGCCAAAATACTCGAGTGAAAATTCATAATTTTTGCATAATATTTGGCTGAGAGTGTAGAGAGTGGGAGGCGCCACAAATGAGACGCTGCGAGTCAAGACATGACCTACAGCAAAACAGATCAACAAGTGGCACACACACACACACACACAAGCATAAAAAATGAATTCCAGACGATGAGAAATCCATAAGTCAATTTTCAAAAATTATGCAAAATTATTTAAATTGTGCGACGACATTGGAGCCAAAATAAAAATAATAATATGAAAACTCAACTCAGAGCAGAAGACACTCACTCTCTCTCTCTGTCACCCCTCCCCCCGCTCTCTCTCACTTTCGTTTGATGCTCTCTGCATGCAAATGCGAAACGGAAATGGCAAACAAACCATAATGTGACGACAACGTCACTCTGCCGGCGTCGCTGCCAGCGTCAGCGCATAAGCAACAACTTCCGCTGCCGACGTCGACGTCAGCGGCAGCGTCAGCGTCATTTATGCCAAAATGAAGTTCTGCTTACTGTTGTTGTTGCTGCTGCTGCTGCTGCTGCTGCCGCTGCCTGGTGAGCAGACAAAATCGTATGCAAATCAGTCGCCGCTCTGTGGCAGGCAAAAGTTCAGCGTACGCTTAACTTTTAGCCAACAAAACTGGGCATGCCCCACCTACCTACCACCACATTTGCCCCTTTCACACACACACACACACACACAGACAGTGCGCATGAGCGCCAACATTGTCTGCCTCATTTGCGCCAATTTTTTTTTACATAAAAATCGGAGTGCAAAATAATACAAAAAAGAAGAAGCAGAAAAAGTTGACGCCTCAGCGAGAAGCGTTCCCCCAGCCCCCCCCTGCTCCCAGGCACAGCCCCCGACTGGCTCCGTTCGTGCCACATTTACATTTTTTACTGCTGTTGAACTTATTTTCGCATTTTGTTGCTTACACTCTCCCACACTCACTCTCTCTCTCTCTCTCTCTCTCTGTTTGTTTGTTTGTTTCTTTCCTTCATTTTTTTTACATCGATTTTGCATAATTTTTCAAGGTCGTCAGTCGACGGCGGGTGTTGCATACATTAGCATGTTGTCGACGTTGCAAGGCGCCCGCTGCGCGCTGCTCGCTGCTTGCTGCTCGCTGCCTGCTGCCAGTTGACGGTTTGTGCAACCTGTGCCTCGTCGACTCACTGTGTCCCACTGTCCGCAGTAAAAGTTGTTGCCACAGTTTAGCATAGTTGGCATATTAAGCAAATGTTATGTTCGGTCTGCTCAGTTGATTTGCTGCCTGACCCCTCCTCCCCACTCCCCACTCCCATCAACCCACTGCAGGTCTACGGCTTGTCTGATTCAGCTGTCTATGGCTAGTGGAGTGTTCTACGGATCAAATTAGTATTGATTGCTCAAGAACTTTAACTAATATTATAAGTTTATTTTGTAAAAAATATAGAATTGTTTTTTTAAATAATTATTTGGAATTTATTGATTTATTTTTATTGATTATTTATTTTAATTTCAATTCGATAATGTATCTATGATTCCAATTTTATATTTCCATACTTGTTTGTACTTTTATTATTCTATACTATGCATATATTGCACTTGAATATATTCTAGAATATAGATCATTTAAGTTAATCAAGTCAGAATCTGCCACACCAGATGTCACGTTTATTTTTAAATCACATTGTGGAAACTCGTGTAGCTGTACTTTAAGGTACTTTACCATATCAATTTCACCAGGAAACTAAATTAGAAAATTAAATAAAAATAATCATAAATAAATAAATAAAGTAAATAAATAAAAACACATTCTGATAAAGTTAATCAAATAATAAATACAATAAAATGAATAAAATATTAATAAAAGTGATTAAAATAATCAAATAATAAATACAATAATATGAATAAAATATAAATAAAAGTGATTAAATTAATCAAATAATAATTAATATAATATTTGTAGATTATTAATAAAAGTGATAAAATTAATCAAATAATAATTATTTTAATATTAATTAAATATTAATAAGTTATTTACAATACTGAAAAATGTATACGCGTTATTTTGTTAGATTTTTAATAGCCCAAAAAAAGAGTTTAATTACAGTTTACTTATAGGGAATAGGGAAAAATAAAAAAAATATTGTTAAATAGAAAATCTAGACTTTTACTTCAACTGCACTACTATTTTAAGTATATCTAACTCTATTATCCAGTAACTAGCTTAAACTACAACCAGCTGCTATAGATTTTAAACCAAGCTCTACTCAGTTAAAGTAATTCATGTCTATGTATTTGTTTTACACATCTGCAGTATATCTATCTATGTATCTGATCTGTAGTATCTGTTATCTTAACCTTATCGAATCGCTGTCAAAATATTTAATATTTATAGCTTTTATTTATCAGTGTACACATGTTTCCCTCCGCTTACAGCCATGATAAAGATCTATTGAACTTTTGGCTTAAAAATGTCGTCAAATATTCGGAATTTTTCTATAATTTTTCTCACACAATTTCAATATAATTTTTTTAATATTATTTTGGAATTGATTTGTACAAGTTTAAGCCGCTGTTCTTAGGCCGCTAGACAAGTGGTGCAGTGGCGCAGTGGTGCAGTGGTGCCCGTGGTGGTGCTGCTCTGGCTGCATTTCGAAAACCACTTTGATCGCCAGGTGCGCATTGAAGTTGTTCTGGTTCTCCTTGTTGCTAGTTTCAGTTACAGTTGTTGTTGCTCTCAGTCTGTCCGTCCGTCCGTCCGTCTGTCCATCTGTCTGGCTGCCTGCGCATTTGAGGCAAAAGTGAAATATGTTTTGGAACCTTGTTAAATGTCACCAATCGGAATGCGACCTGAAATTGATAAATCGCCCAAAATGTGCGTATGCATGGAGGCGCCTTCTCAAGATCGCCAGCTAATTTGCGATAACACGCCGTCAATTTGTGGGCCTTGAGATTGAACTAAACTCAAACTCAGTTCAAATTCAGCTCAAACTGTATTCAAACTGTACTCAAAGTGTGGCAACTGGTTCGACCAGTTAATTGAATGCTCATAAGCTCAAGAGCTAAGTGCAATTTCTCTGCCATGACAAAATGTTATTAATTGTGCCGAGGACAATGGAGAGCCTTAGTCTCCAATCGCGTGATTTCTCTGCACCACAAAGTGCTAATAATTGCCCGCCAATATGGCCCTCTCTAAACAGCAGACAATGGGACAAGTCAGATGATTATCGGGCAGACAGTGAAACCGAGACACACACACGGCTTGACCAAAAGGACGAGGAGAACTGAACTGAACCCGGCTCTACGTCTGCTGATTGCCCGGCAGCGTAACAAAACAATTTGTGTACCTTTTATTTATACGCATGTGTGTGTGTGTGTGTGTGTGTGTGTGTGAGGTGTCTGTATCAGCCTGTACTAACCCCTGGCCAGACTATAGTACGTTTTCTTCTTTACTTTTTTGGGGCAACACTCGCCTCTGTCAGCGTTCAACTGAGCGCGTAAATGCCATAAAAATTGTTGCAGCCACGGTAATTAGTTGTTGTCCTGCCGAACGTTGCCACAGTAGTGTGTAGTGTGTGGCTGCAACCTGGTGGCAAGGTGTTTCTCGCTCAAAGGCCCATGGGCTATGCTTGTGCCAGTCATGCAGCGATCGCGGTTGTAATTCATTAACGCTTCGTTGGCTCGCTGACATGCCAAAGAAAGTATTCCAACTTCTTCTTCTTCTTTATATCGTACATATATCAGCTTGCTCTTATCAAGGGTGCAACATGAGCAGCCAACGGCAGCAGCAGCAGCTGCTAACTGCAATTGGTGGCAGGTTCAATTCGCAGGCGGAGCAGTTAGAACTACTTAGAATACTTTGCAGCCTGAGCTAAGGTTACTAAAATGTTGGCAATGATTCTCAAGATTAGACAGGTTGATTACTATATATCGATAGTTATTTATTATGCATATCATTTCTATTTGCCAAGTCACATTTTCTTTGATATTAGTGGCGGCAATAAGTTGATAGAATTCCTCAAGAGTTTTGGGCAACAGTTCATATATGTAGAATAAAGGAAGAAATCATATAGAAAGAAAGGAAGAAATCATTGATATATATTTAATATTATGTATGCGTAATTCTTTAAATATATGTTAAATATTTAAATAAAGTATTGGCTGCTAATTTGTATATAGATTTGTATTGATATCTTATTTAGCAATATCTGTATTTATTATTTTATTTCTGTATTTATTAAATTACAAATATCTACATATAGTGAGTGATTTAAAATTCTAGTATTTATTACAATTTGCAATATTATATATATATTTATATTGATATCTTATTTAGCAATTTTTGAATTTTTAATTTTAATTAAACTATTAATATTGATTATTATTAATATAAAATTCTTTTATTTTTTCCTGTTTTCTGATATTTAATTGTTTTTTTTAATTTTACAAATTTTATATCTGTATTTCACTCACAGAAATTTCTTTTAATAATGTGATGTTATATTGAATAATCTGTATTATATTTGGAAGTTAACTTGATATTGTTTTATCTACTCGTTAAATATATTTGATCATCAAATGGAAATGAAAATTCTTATAAATTTTAATATACCTTCTCTACCCTTCTCTACTTTAGATTTATTTTATTTTATTTATTTATTTAACATTATATAAATTTATTTTATATTATTAAAATACTCAATAATTTACCTATTAATAAATTCATTTAATATTATTAAAATACCCATTAATATACCCATTAATATTTTATATACAACAGTTTAATATTAGTATAGACTAATGATGGTTGTAGCTGTAGCTGTGGCTCTTCCCAAACATGAGACCAATCAAACTGTGAAAGCTGAAGAGATCTCTAGGGCAGGCAGTTGTTGCTGTTGCTGCTGTTGTTGTTGCTGCTGTTGTTTACTAAAATTCCAATGAAAATCGAAAATGCCTGCCACAATGCGAGTACGAGACTCGAAATTGTCGTGTTAGACTTTCAGGCATTTGGTATGTGCAGCGCCAAAGATTTCATGCTATTTATGAAGAGCAAACAGACACACAGTGGAGAACACAGTTGAGAACTGTGAAGAGCTGAGGCCAGGGCGTGCAAACAGTAATAAAAACATGACGACAACAACAGCAACAGCAGCAGCAACAACTGCAACAACAACAACAACAACAACATTGATGTACAGCAATTTAAACAGACCCAAACAGAGAGGAGAACCAAACGTGGCCAGAGCTGCGACGACATAAAAGGTCAACAATTACTTGGCTGTCTGTCTGTCTGTCTGTCCATCTGTCTGTGTGTCTGTGTGTCTGCCTGACGTACTGACGAATTGTTTGGACTGTCTAAACTTTGGCTACCAAAGAGTCTAGTTCGAAAGACATGGACAGCATGGACGACGTGGACGCAGGCAGACGTTGACGACAAACAAGGCCCAAACAATTGTCAACGCTCTCGACGAGCGTTTAGAGCAAATTGTGGGCAATGTTGTAAGTCGCACAAGGCACAAACCAAGTACCCAATACCCAATACCAATAGCCATCCATTCACAGTACCCGGACACAGGCAACTCTGGCTATTGCCAGGCACGCACATGTAAACATCAATAAATCAATTAGGCAAGCATTGCCAATGCAAGCAAGTGAATGGAGTTGAGCTGGAGGGAGTATACGGTGGGGTGGGGAGGGGGGAAGAGGAGCTGCTGCTGGTTAGCTTTAGCTGCTGCTGCTGAGGAATTCAGCGCCAATCGCCGTCAACAAAAGTGTGACAATATTTCCATGAAATTGTTCATTAACCGCTTGGCACACATTGCACAATGCATCTTTCCCAGTCTCATACCCATACCCAACCGATACCCATACCCTTTGCCATTCCCCAGCCATTTTCCATTTACATTCTCCTGCAGCTAACAACAATTTTTCTGGCAACTGGACAGCTGGTCGCACACTAATTGCTTGCGCCAATAACTGCTCCAGCTCAGCCTCACTGCCTCACTGCATCCCAGCGCCATCCTCGTTATATTTCTTCGGAAGCTGCATACCTCACGTTTGCCCGACAATTCAACGGAAGTTTCTTTACCCTCACATCTCATCGCATCTCATCTCTTCCCCTGCCTCCTCCTCATCTGAGGTGTGAAGATTAGTGCGCCCCCTCATCCCCTCCCACCAAAAGTGATGGATCGCTAATAGCCATTGTCCACGCATTGATACACTTCCAAGTGCACTTGGCCAGCAGAAGAAGAAGTAGAAGAATTCTTGGAATTCTTGGAAGAAAAAACGCGGGATTAGTTTATGCCACACAACTGTGAAATGCCTGCAGCATGTTGCAGACTGTGTGGCGGTAAAGAGACTTGACAGTTGGGCATGGGATGTATGGGTTGAGCAGAAAGCTTGAAAATCAAAAAGACTTTTCAAAGAGAGCTAAAGAGAACGTGTAGGAGAATGCAGATGGTTGTTTAGAGTTTGTTAGTTACTTATTTATTTTATTTATTAATTTATTTAGATCTTTTTAGCTATACTTTTTTGTACAAGTCATAAATGTGCGTGAATAATGAATGTTTTTTATGGTAAACCTTAAACGCCTAGTGCATTATTTGTGAACAGATGATATTTTTCTTTATTATTTTACTTATTTATCTAAACATTTTTCCTAATAATTTTTTCATTTAATATACTTGTATTTGTCATCTGTTTTAGTAGACATTTAATAAAATACATAAATAAAATAAATAAATTAATAAAATAAATAAAATAACTAAAATAAATAAAATAAATCAAATACATAAAATAAGAAAAATAAATAAAATAAATAATATAAATAAAATACATAAAATAAATAAAATAAAATAAATAAATAAACTAAAATAAAATAATAGAAGTACTTCTACTTATAGCTTTAAGTGTCAATCACATAAATATAAATATATTATAGATCAATTTGCGATCTTTTTTTCCTTTCCTTGAATTTATTATTATCATTATCTGTGTCTTTGTTCTGGTCTTTCCTTGGCTTAATTTCCCTATTTCTAATACTTTTTCTTTTCTTCTCTTTATCCTCTTAGCTTAATTTCCAATCTCCCCTTTCTATATCTCATTTTATCTTTCATTTTATCATATAAAAATATGTTTATCTACCACCTTTACCCTATCTGCACTTCAACTCCTTCTGCTCTGATTGAACAGTAGTCGTCAATTGTAATCTTCAATATTTCACGCCTATTTCTGTCTAATTTCTCTGCGATTCTCACCTACTCATAAACTCTACCCAAAGTGTTCGATAGTAGCCAAAGTCTTGACATTATAGTACTCTACTCAAATCAGAGCACAAAATGACAGGCGTAAAAATTATAACAAAACTTCTGGGTTTACTTTGGGTTAGGGCAAGTGGGGAGGGAGTGCGATGTGATGGAGGGGGGAGGTGGGGGCGACAGCCATGTTCATTTTGCCAACATTTTCAACCAATCAAGCGGGCCAAAATCAGACAGAACACGCCAGGCCATGGCAACACAACTGTGGCAGCAACAGCAACAACAACATGTGTTGCACATACTGTGCGCTCGTACTACGCGTTGTATTCCCATATGCCCCAGGGCTGTTGCTGCTGTTGCCAGAGCCGCTGACATGTGGTAACGCGGTTTTGGTTTTGGTTGCAGCGCGGTCTTGTAATGCGTATTCAATGTTCCGGGACAGATTGGCAGACGACAGACAGAGAGACAGGCTGACGGGGCGAGTCCTCCTGCTGACCCCCAGACGCAGCAGGACACACGCGTTGCCATTGCTCGTTGTGTGTTGTGTTGTGTAGTAGCATTTTCCACATTATGCGGCATTCGCTATGTGGCATGTAGCCTTTGATTGAGTTTCAGTTTCGAGTTTGAGTTGAGTTTAAGTTTCTGCTTTGCCCGCCAGCTTTCCATGAAGCGTTTTTGACATTTCCTTTCCCCACCACCACCACATCCAACACACTCTCCTTCCTTTTTTTTGCATTTTGATTTTTCTCCGCTTTTTTCTACATAGTACATATACCCTGTCGCTGTCACTGGCAACTTTGAAGCGTGTTAAAATGTTTGATTTTGTCCGAATGTCATTTACAGCTGTTTCTGTGTGTTGACTTCCAAACTTGCTTGATGGATGTTGTTTTCCACTCTTGCAACTTGTAACTTATTGAACGAGGAATTTTCTAAGAAAATGCACACTTGAGTAGCGCATTGAGAGAGGCGCAGCTGTAAGCTACGGAGTTGTTCTATAACTCTTTGGAAATCTATTGCAAAGTGCAGTGTTAGAGTTGATTACAAATAATTTAATCTTATATATATACAAAATTTATTACATATTTAATACAATAAATATAATTATAATTAATGTAGATTTATTAATATTTTGATAACAATTTCTATTACTATTTATTACTGAGAGTAAACAAATACGTACCTAATTATATTGAAAGCTGATGCCCTCTAAGCTAGCCATCCCATACTTATAGTTTTGATTGGAATTAGTAATATTAATATTAAATAGTTATATAAATGAAATATTTTAATATCTACCTAGGGAGCAATGGGTTTAATAATATAAATCTAAATTTAAATGAAATAAAGGAAATATGGAAAAAGGGTATTATAACTATGTTTTAACTGGCCTTAAACTCATGTAACATTCTGACTTTTATATATAGCCGAAAGTCCTGGTACCCTAGTACCTAGTACTCAATTAATCTCTCCCTCTATTTTAGTTTATTAAGCAAACTAATATTAATATTTTTTTATTATTGTTTAATTAACAAACTTGGCTCTGGCTCCTTTTATTTTGCCTACTCCCGCTCATTCTTTTCCTTCGCCTACCTCTATCAATCACCAACTCTATTCTCTATTCTGCAGATGCTTTGTGATTCTGTTTTGCATGTTTCAGCGTGTCCTTTTGAAGTGTTTGCGCTAATGTTCGCTGCACCCCCTGCCCTCTGCCCCTGCCCCTTTCTTCGTCCACTGCTACTGTTCAGTGGAACATTTTCTGTCTGTCTGCACTTTTATTGGCTAACCATGGTTCGGCTTTGGGTGTTGTCTAGCGTTAATTTACGACGAGGCCTTGTTGGTCATGCATCCTGCACTCAATGCACCCAATGCAATGCCAGATGCGAGGCTCAACGATAGCATGGATTAAGGGGTCCTTAACAAATGCAAGGATCACACACGCACACACACACACTCATATAGATGCAGTGCGAGGCGTCTGAGTGCCACCTGATGTTTGTGGTCGATAACGATTTATGACACCAACAACAACACTCTGACAGACGTCTACTGTTGCTGCTGCTGTTGTTGTCAGTTTGACATTGCGCCTGTCGCTGTTATCCGTGACATTTCCAGCACAATGGGAAAGGATGTGCTAGCGCGGCTTAGATGCTTATCGAGGGAGGGAAACATTGAGGCAATAAACAGAGTAACAGAGTAACGGAGAGACACAGACAGAACGGAACGGAAGTCTATGGCTTAGCCATGTTTCAGGCCTTGACTTTGGGTTAGCCAAAGGTTGAGGCTGAAGGTTAAGCAGGTGCATCTTAAAGTTGCACTCAGTCACCCAGAACTAGTCGGGGGCATTCCATAGCTATATACTATACTATCTCCACTCGTATATAACAAAACCACTATCTGGTCTTATCTTTAGTTTAGCTGACAATCGCATGGAAAATTAATATAATTATACTTTTTTTTTCTTCTCTTTTTCAGAACGAGTTTTACCCGTTTCTCAGCTGTTCTAACTTCCATTGGGGGCAGCAGCAAAAAAAGGTAAGTAAAGAATCAACATTATATTATATAGTAAACAAAACCCAAACGCGTTTTAACTAAGCTGATTTATAATGGAAAACATGAAAAGCTATATATATATATATATATATATATATATATATAGCGGCAAGTCGGGGAATTTTTAGCGCTTGGAAAATCACAAATATTTTTAGCGGCTTAATTAAAAAGCATAAATTACACTGGCCAACATATTAGGCTGACATTTTTCCACCCAGTATTGCCATCATTTTTTCCACATTTTCCAACAGTATTTTCCCTCTGGTTTTATGTCTCAATTTTTGCCGAGCAGCAGGTGCAAAAACCAGACTTAACCCGAAACCCAACTCTAACCCTTTTTTCGGGTACTACAATTTGCCACGCTGCCAATGTTTTGACCCCGCCCTCTCCACCCCCTGCCCTCTGCCCTCCTGGCACTATAATTAACAGCTGTTGGCCGGGCTGGGTCGAAAGGGGGAGGCGACACAGGTTGGCGTATAGAATTTCGAGTGGATTCTGCTCATTTTTTCGTTGTTCTCGCTTCTCTCTTCGCTTCTCGACTGCAGCGTAAAATTATGCAAATTTCTTTGTTGCTTTGCGTGTCAATAAACAATTTTTGACCTACATAATTATGCCAAATGCCGTGCCACAAACACAAAAAAATGTATAGAAAAAATCTCTAAGGAAGCCAGCAAGTGGCATAATTATTTAAATTATGAAGGACGTCGCTACTCAAAGGGACGAGGACAACGATGACGCGTGTTGCTCGAGTGCCTCGAGTGTTGCCCGAAATGCAAAATGCAAATCGACTTAGTTCCGGCACAGCTTCTAGACATTATCGACGGGATAATCCAGACTCTGTTCTAATTTGCATAATTATTGGTCACCTAGAGGAGGGAGTCGTCTGGTTCGACGACTCTTTACCCCTTGGCTATGGCGGCGTCTAATGATCCGTTTGATCGCCTGATCAGTGTTCTAAGTCTCTCCCATCTCCGATCCCAGGACCAAGACTAAATTTATGTTGCAAGCTAACATGCGTGCAACAGCTAATGCCTGTAGCATGCCCCTTTCCCAGCGGCAGACAAAGGGATTCAGATTCAGATACTTTCCTGCACTTGGCTTTCTAGCCAGATTTAGTGTGTGTGTGTGTGTGTACCTTTCTCCCGGCTGGACACTTTTTTATCCATTATGTTTTCCTCTATTCGTGTAGAGAGAGGAATTGTCAATAAATTTAATGCTCGACGCGGCATTTTAATCGCAGTTTGAATTTGAGTTTGGGTCCCAAATGAGTGGTGTCGGGGTCCATCGATAAAGTCTTCATTGATTTGTGACCTCTAATAATAGCGTTTAGCTGTTGACCTTTTTCTCCTACGGTTGGTCTTTGGTCTGGTATGCCTCTCAGCGTGTTGAAAGAAAGAAACTTCTAAGGGATGCCACCGACAACAAGCTGCTACAACTGCCGAACACAACTGCAACAGACAGATCCCAACAGATCTTAGTTAATTATGTATTTGGGTCTCCCCTCGCCCCCCTCCACTCAACACTCACCATTCTCCACTCTCCTAGGGCAGGTGTGGCTTCGTTGTAACTACTTACTAGTATGTGTAGTCGTTCTATCAATTAGCAAGCTGCGGTTTAGCTACTCGCTGCAAGTCGAGCTGACTCAGCAAGTGAATCATTCCCCTGAGTGCAAAATTCAACCAACTACTAGTAGTATCAATAGACATTTTGATAAATGAGCCAAGATGCGATGTCTGTGTGTGTGTGTTTTTGTTTTATTTGTTATAGCTCTGGTTGTAGTTGTTGTTGTTGTTGTTGGTCAACACAACAAACAGGCAGAGGTATAGTCGAAAGCATCTGAAAATTCCACAATCAAATCAAATTGGCCGCCAGCTATGGGCCAAGCAAATAGAGAAAAAACCTAAACACGCAGTTAGAAATAGCTGCTAAATATCAACAGCGAAATGCTCTGGGAAATTGCGATAAATTAAATGAAAATAAGGGAAAAAATACTATCAAAAAATAATACAAAATATAAAGATTTAAAGTCAAATATTAAATTTAAATTAATATTTTACTAAATAATAGAAAACTATTACGTATCTTTCATTTTGAAATAAGTAAAAGAATACAGAATTAGAGATTTTATTTTATATAATTTAAAATGCTATTTAGTAATATTTATATGCAATTTATTTTAAATTTCTTTTAGAATTTATTTAATATTTATTTTGAATTTATAGAGAAGTAGATGAACGAGTAGCAGTAGCAATAAAAATCGAATGGAAAACTGTAAAATGTATATGATTTTCATGTTATAATATATTCAAAGTATTTTATATAATTTATATGTTTTATATATTTTATAAATTTGACCAATTTTTAACTCTTTTTATAAATTTTAAATATTTAAATATTTTTATTTTA
Organism: Liodrosophila aerea; assembly: GCA_035045005.1. Lineage (NCBI taxonomy): Eukaryota > Metazoa > Arthropoda > Insecta > Diptera > Drosophilidae > Liodrosophila > Liodrosophila aerea. The sequence goes on along the minus strand of JAWNNL010000641.1, from coordinate 1,527,832 downwards.
TATCAAACAAGAACTCTACATTTATGTCTACACTCAAAGGTATTATCTGTTATCTGTAGCTTCTGTGTCACTCTTTCAATGTTGCCTCATTTTAGCTACAATTTCATGTGGTCTTTCTCAACCTTCCCACAAAACCTATATACCCCATTTAAGCTACATGTTGAACATTCGAAACGCTTTGTTTCTTTTCTTTACTTCTTTTTTTTGGCACTAGTCAGCTGGTCTGATCAAAGTGCTCTGTCCATTTGGGAGTTAACTCGGGTTTTGTAGTTAATGATAGGTCGGTCCGTAGATGCCGCTTGACTGCTTGGCTTGTTTGCTAATCAAAGATCGTAGCTTCTACAAAACAGTTAGTTGGCTGAGCGTTTAGTTTTGAGTACCGTAAAGTATTTGTTCAAGTTTCAACTACAAGACTGAAGATGGTCTGAGCATTTTGTGCTTTTCTTTTTGGGGTCTCTGGCGATCTATTAGTGAACTGACTTAACTACTCCCTATATATTACTGTTTGCATCTCCGTCTTGACGTCATCGCCATCTTTTTTGTTTGGCTGATATCTGCGCGAAATCAAATGCCATCGACGTCGTCGTCAAGCACCAAACTTTCGATCGAATTTTATGTATTTATTTCAAGCCAAAAACAACAACGAAATAAAATAAACAAAAATAAATAAACGACGCAAAAACAAAAGCCAAGCCAAGCCAGACCAGACAACGGCCAGCGGCAACGCATCAGCAGCAACAACAACGATAACAACAACAACAACAACTTGACTGGAAACCTGAAATGTCTCAACACTTGGACCCCCACTGAACAACGACCAGCAGCAGCAGCAGCAGCAGCAGCAGCGACAACAGCACAGCTAACGATCGCCCCGATCGAAGCGTGCAATCGTCTTACACACACACACACACATCGGCACACACACTTACACACACACAGACAATCAGTCGGGGCGCGTTTCTAGCCGCACCAAAGTAAAGGTCTACCGGTGGACATAAATTTAGCTGTAATGCGACAGGTGTATTTTTTATCTATGGAACGGCATAAAACGAGCGACGCGTCGTCATCGAGACTGAAAACCAGCCGCAGCCGCAGTCACAGTCGCTGCCAGCGTCAACGTCAACGTCAGCAGAGGTATCAGCTTCAGCTGCGCATGTGCATTGCATTCAAACTTTGAAATGAAATATAAAAGCTGCTGCTGCTGCTGTTGTTGTTGCTTCAGCAATTTCAATGTTATGCATAAACTGAAATAAATTCTTGATTTCAACTTTTGACAGGCGCCGCCAGTGGCTGGCTGAACGCTGCTTCAGGTGCGAACAGGTGACAGGCAGGCTGCCTCTGTGACAGCGCAGTTTCATCATAAACAACGTTCGCATGATACGATTGCCATAGACTTCGCTTCAAATAGTCTTCCGTAGTGATTAAACTACAATTGACCGCTGTGAAGGATAAGCAATCAGTCAGGAAGGCTACAGTCGATTGCAGCGAAAGAGTACTGCAGAGAGACTTGGGTAAATAAACTCCTCCTTATACTATACATTCTTATACATTCTTTAATAACATGACAAATTTAGAATTAAACATTAACGGCAAACAATAAACAATAAGTAACAATAAACAATGAATTCAACTGAAACTGTTGTAGTATTAGCTCTCCCACATTCACAAGTAGATACGCAATAGATCGGTCGAGGCGAATCCACGCATACATACCGGGCATTTTTTGGGGCAATTGGGGCAATTGGTTCTTTCTATATTACGGATACACTCCGTACAAAAGACATGGCCACAGGGAATTGCGATGGGCTCACGTCCATGTGCCGCCTCCATGCAAATAGGACAATTGTAGGCTGCATCCTGATTCATCACTCCTCGTCTAGGGTTAGGTGGAGTAGTAGTAGTAGTCAAATCAATAAACTCTGTGGCCAAACTTAAGCTAAAGCTGCGATTTGCAATTTGAATGGCTCTCCTTCGCCGAATTGGTAGCACTTTGACACGCAAACTGTGCTCTCTGGAACGATAATGGTCCATTGCAAGAGCCAAGAGTCCAACGTCTGATCTACTATATTTGCTGTGCTATTATGTTCTATATTATTCTATTTTTATTATTTTAATTTTTCAAGAAAGAACGTACTATAACGTTGAAAATCTAAATGTAAATGCTGTGATAGTTCTATCGTATGTAGCTGAGAAGCTGAGCTGAGCAGCCTACTAACATCTACATTTCATTTATTAAACATTATAGAGTGGCATCAAGCCGAAAATGTGAAAAATGTAACTTATTTTGTATTTATGGTATTTGAATTGAAATACTACGCGTGTGATTACACACACTAACAAATACTAAAACATACTAACAGTCGCAAAGCCACATGCCGCTTTCTCCAACTCTCCCCTACCCTATGCTTAACACAGAAAATGTCTATCTCCGTTAATTATTTTCCGATTGGACTGAAAATTGCACGAAATATTCAAAGCATTATAGACTTTATGCATGCAGAATCTTAAGTCAGTGACTCTAAAACGTTGGCAGCTAAGTGAATTTGACTGTGAGGAGGAGGAAATATCTAAAGTTGGAAGTAGAGTTAATTTGCATAGGCAATATATGAACCTATCTCTAATAATCTGCGGGATTGAGGTGTTCAGACAGAGAGACGGCCGGATAGTCAGACCTATATCGACATAGTTCGTCATTCTGTTCAAGAATATATACACTTTATAGGGTCTATCATGCTGCCCTCTACTAAAAGTAAGTAGCAGAAGGAGTAAAGAAAATTCCCCCTTATCATCCGTTTATATTTGAACATGTGCGATTTACGCGCTGACAATAATTAACAATAAACAATAAACAATGAATTCAACTGAAACTGTTTTAATATTAGCTCTCCCACATTCACAAGTAGATACGCAATAGATCGGTCGAGGCGAATCCACGCATACATACCGGGCAATTTTTGGGGTTATTGATTCTTTCTATATTACGGATACACTCCGTACAAAAGACATGGCCACAGGGAATCGCGATGGGCTCACGCCCATGTGCAACCTCCATGCAGATAGGACAATTGTAGGCTGCATCCTGATTCATCACTCGTCGTCTAGGGTTAGGTGTAGTAGTAGTAGTAGTAGTAGTAGTAGTGGTAGTAGTAGTAGTAGTAGTAGTAGTAGGAGTAGTAGTTGTAGTAGTAGTAGTTTCATTAAGAAATGCCAATCTTATAGTTGTGTTATAGCTGCGACGGGTTCTCCTCCCTTCAGCCCTTCGCTGACGTTCTAGCGCTTTAGCACGCAAACTGTGCTCTCTGGAACGATAATGGTCCATTGCAAGAGCCAAGAATCCAACGTCTGATCTACTATATTTGCTGTGCTTTTATGTTCTTTATTATTCTATTTTTATTATTTTAATTTTTCAAGACGGACATTACGTACTATAACGTTGAAAATCTAAATGTAAATGCTGTGATAGTTCTATCGTATGTAGCTGAGAAGCTGAGCTGAGCAGCCTACTAACATCTACATTTCATTTATTAAACATTATAGACTGGCATCAAGCCTAAAATTTGAAAAATTTAATTTATTTTGTATTTATGGTATTTGAATTGAAATACTACGCGTGTGATTACACACACTAACAAATACTAAAACATACCAACAAGCGCAAAGCCACATCCCGCTTTCTCCAATTCTCCCCCTACCCTATGCTTAACACAGAAAATGTCTATCTCTGTTAATTATTTTCCGATTGGACTGAAAATTGCACGAAATATTCTAAGCATTATAGACTTTACTCATGCAGAATCTTAAGTCAGTGACTCTAAAACGTTGGCAGCTAAGTGAATTTGACTGTGAGGAGGAGGATATATCTAAAGTTGGAAGTAAAATTGATTTGCATAGGCAATACATGAGCCTAGCTCTAATAATCTGCGGGATTGAGACAGAGAGACGGTCGAATAGTCAGGCCTATATCTACTTAGTTCGTCGTTCTGTTCAAGAATATATACACTTTATAGCGTATATCAGGCTGCCCTCTACTAAAAGTAAGTAGCAGAAGGAGTAAAGCAAATCCCCCCTTATCATCCGTTTATATTTGAACATGTGCGATTTACACGCTGACAATAATTAACCATAGCAAACATAAAAAGATGAATAGAAAAAACAACAACAGCAACAACGCCCCGGCTACTTGGCAGTAGTATTGTAACAGTTCGTGCTGCCACAGTAGCCAAGCCGCCACATCGATGACATATGTGCAACCACCAACCACACACCACATGTGACTCAGTGTGTGTGTGAGTGTGTGTATTGAGAGAGAAAAAACCCAAAAGTAAACACACACAATTTGCGATTTTTATTTGCAATCAATCATAAAATAAACTGCCTGTCTGTACGAGTGTCCCAGTCCCAGTCCCAGTCCCAGTCCCAGTGTCAGGATGTCCAGGATATCCAACAAAAATCGAACAAAAGGGGCGCGCGTGAAAATGCGGCTAAGGCGTGGAAGTGCGGATTACCGCAGTTCGCAGCATGTGATCGATCGCCTGGCCAGGCACAGAAGGAGACGCAGAAGCAGAAGCAGGAGGCAGGGCCATAGATGCCGCATGTGACACGTTTAGCTGCTTAGCACAACGTTGGCGGCACAGGAAGTGTGGGTTGTAGCACAGTCGAAAAAACAGGAAAAAAACACACAAAAGGAGAAGAAGCAGACGGTAGAGTATCGGCTGCCATTGGACATGCAAATGCGGCTTAATTAACTTGTTGCACGTCGCCTCAGTTCGCGACGAGGACAACAGCGACAACCAAGCGACACGCATGCGCAGTCTCCGAGTCTCCGGGTCCCGGGTCTCGGGTTCATTCCCTCGCCAAAGCAACAAAATCAGCGCCAAATTGAAGCAGGCCGCACAAGGTGGCAGCTACTGCAATGCTCCAGCTAATTTCCTATAGATGCTCTGCCACTGCCACTGCCACTGCCACTCTGCCTCATTTACATTTGGCGCCAGGCAATGCCCAATGCCATGGCTGAGAATGCTGCTCTGCCTCGTTTCGTTTTGGCGATTTTTTTCTTTTTAATTAATTCGATATCACAGTAGCATTTTTTATTTCGGCTACTGGTCTTTACTTTCAGCTACCGAGGGATGCCATTTGCATTTGGACAGACAGACAGAGGGACGGACAAAGGGACAGTCTGACTGTCTCATCGATACGAATTTCATTCAGAAATAATTTTTATGTCCAAATGTTGTGAGTTGATGGCGGTTCGACTGCTGCCTTTTCTTTTATTTTTTCTGTTGTTATTTTTTTGGCCTTATCCTTTTGAACTTCATTTGCATAAACGGCATGAAATAAAATCAACAGTTGCAGAATCAACAGACAGGCAGACAAATGGACATATGGACTGCGGACTGCGGACATGGGACAATCGTACAGTTGGACAGAGTGCAGTCGACAGGTAGCCCAAAACGTTGACCATCCAAATAAAAATAAGGAAAATTATAATAACAACACAAATGTCTCGATATAAAACGGTTCGAGAGTAAATAACAGGCTCCGATTGCAGTTGCTGTTGCCAGCTTTACACTTGGCCAACGTTGATATTCCGTTTAGTAAGCAATTTTGTGGCTGAAAGGCAGAAGAGTTGGCCAGCAGATTTAGGCTTTAAGAATTGTGCAAGTGAAATGGTGTTTAAGGCTCGAATGAAATAGACATGTGGCTCTTATTCTTGGGTAAAGTCAAGTTGAATCTGAATGTCTATATCAAAGTAAAAAAAAATCTAAGACTATGGCAAATCAAACTGTTAACAGTTTAAACTGAAATACTTGAATGATAATGATAATAAATATGAAAAATTGAATCTGACTGTCTATGCTTAAGGCAAACTTACATGCATACTGCATGCTATAGCCTTGTGGAAGCAGCGAAAGTATTGACTAAGTACCATTGCTCTCCCACACCTTAACTTGCGCTTTCTCAGCATAAAGAAAGGCAAGCAGACTCCTCTCTGACTCTGACTTAATAAATGTGCGTATGTGTATGCAAAGCAAAATGCAAATTATGTATGTATGTATGTACATAGCCAGTATTCTCTCAGCATAGAGCTATCCCGGCGGACTCCTCTCTGACTCTGCCTCTCAGCATAGGGCTAGCCCAGCGGATTCCTCTCTGACTAAGCAGTTGCTGCAGCTGTGTTGCATGTCCGTGTGTGGATGTGTCAATGAATTGCATGCAGTTTTAGATTATGCTTGTTTTCTTTTTTAAATAGCAAATTCAAATGCTTTTATAATAAGTTTATTTCAACACACATTAATAAAATATGTATAAATAAATTATACAAATTTACTAATTGACATATTAGCCTTAATATGTATGTATTATCGTCTTATTATGCCTCCTTTCGCACCTCATTCAGTGCCAAGTCAGAGTCTCAAGCTTAGCAATTAAGAAAATCGGAGCTCAGCTGGGTCCTGTGTGTGCTACTGTGCTACTGCTCTCAGCCCAGCATGTGGTTGCTGCTGGCCTGGCCTGGCCTGGCCTGGCCTGTTAATTTGCAGCATTAGCACTTCTTCTGTGTTTCAGCCATAATCCTGGCAGTTTTGCTACCAAAACATTGGGCATTAACACTGAGAGTGAAGACCCTTGGCCCATACACAATGATCAATCAGGCGCATGTCAGGCGACAAACGGACGAATGGACAGACGAAGAGAATGGGAATGGGAAGCACTGCAGGAGGGCGTGCAAAAGACACGATCACGCCTCTTAAACGCATCGACCGCAAGACGATGATTAGCCTGAGAAGCAGCCTACGAGTACCTACTCTCCGAGTATTGCCAATTATGGGCTAGGCAAGGGGCTAATGTGTCAATTAGGTGTCTGCAGTAGCCCAATACGGAGACAAATGGCACGAAGATAGTGGTAGTAGTAGTGGGAAAGGCCAGAGACTAAAGCGGAGAGAAACGAATGTCAAAGGTAAAGAAGTTGCGCCACTAATTCAAATGTTCTCGTTTCTCATTCTCATTCTCGTCTTTTGGGTACAAGAGAAAGATCTTTGGCTTATCAGCGAGTGGATCTAATTCCTTCATTTCCATATATATACTCATTAAGTTTGGGGCAACAGGTTTTGTTTCGTTGTCTTGGCTTATTTTGTGGCCGAGATCTTCTACAAAATCACGCACGTTTTCCACGAATTGAATTTTCTCATGATTCACTTTCGTATCGAGAGAACTGAGAGCAAATGCAGAGATTCTTTCAACGTGTGTGTTGCCTAATTGAAATTGATTGTCGAGTGATGGGCAAACAAAAGCGAGCGTTGAGTTAGACAAGTGCAACAAGGGGAAGGGGAAGAGGGGAAGCTGCCTGTGGGTGCACTTTTAATTTCTATTACATAAGGAAGTGGCATTTAATCAGCTGAAAAAGAAAGAAAGCGAAGCATAAGTAAAACCCACACTGTATCTGTGAGATACATAATATATGGCAAGGCGGCACGCTAATTTTGTTCGCGTGTTTCCTCAAGTGGCAGCCACTGTGCCACTTGCGGCGCGGCAATCGCATAAACACAACAACGAGTTGAGTCCGAGGCTTTTTGCAGCAATTTCCCGCTGCGCTTTGTGTGCTCATTGGGCGCATCCGTTGCCAGTTCGCCGGTTGCCGATTGCCGGTTGCCGGCTCCGTCTTGGACTTGTACTAATACTAATACCATCAGCAGTAGTGGGCATTGTTGTGTCAATTGTGTCGTGGCTGCTGCTGCTGTTATTTGTCATTTGCTCACAAATCTCAGGCATTGCACTTTATCAACTCATAGGCATGGGCACAGTCATAGACTCGACTGGACTCGACTCACCTCGATTCGACTCGAACTGGGTCAGCCTGTACTTAAGCGAATCGTGCCAGCATCTATCTCATGGCATTGCCTGCCACTTGAGCTTGATTTGATGCCACTGTACACTGCACACTGTTCACTGTTCCACTGCACCGCCTAGGTTAAGGAGCCGGCCTAATAATAGACCCCGAGTCGACACTGGGCGCACAGTAGCGCACAACAAATCACAAAATCGTTTAACAATAATTTCATAACAACAACAAGAGCTCAACTGCTCCTCAGTCCTCAGTCAGCGTAAAATTATAGCGCGATCACTTAACTCACGATCGCGATCAGTTGGGGGCATTGAGATTACCGGCTACTGCCAACGGAAGCCAGCTCCATGGATATCTGGCCAACAACAACAGTGGTGCAGTGGTGCACACTCTGATCAACGCACGAACAAGCTGAGGAAACTCTGGTTGTCTGGTTCCACTGGTTGTGCAGCTTTTGGCGCGTCGTCCACGCGAAATAATTTTTATTGAATAATTTTTCATTATTTTTCGTTTGAATTGAGAGGCAGATGCTGGCAAGTCGGGACCCAGCAGCAGCAGCAGCTACTGACTGAGTCGGACTCCGTCTTAGCCTGGGCCTGAACCTGGACCTGGGCCAGAGTAACCGTCAAAAACAATAAAGTCCAAAACGAGCGAACAATGTAAATGGCAAGTCATGATTTTGCTGTTATGCGCTGTTAAAAGGGGGCGCTCGCCGTTCGACACGATCAAGAACAAAACCAAGTAAAAGAACCAAAAAACAAAAACCCTCAAAGCGCGCCTGGACAGTGGCCCAAGTCAGTCTGTCCGTCTGTCCGTCTGTGTGTGTGGAGGATGCTACCGTTGATACCGACGACGACGATCAACATGACCCAAAACAATGCACTGAACAGAACCAAAAGTGAACAACCACAACACCAACAACAACACAACAACGCCAACAACAACAACAATATGCTGAAATACTTTACTCATACTTTATGCCCAAAATGCGCCTGAACCTCAAGAGTTTGCCCCGATCAATGCAATTGTTTGCCCCTTTTAGTCAAGTTGCGCACTTCATAAGCAAATACAACAAAGCAAAACCAAACCAAACCAAACCAAAGTAAACCAAATGAAAAAAGAGAAAAACCCAAAAACAACAAGAAAACCGGGGCCAAAAGGCAAACAATGGCAACGGCAGCATCGGCCCACGACGACTGATTGTGGTAGGAAAGGGAATGAAAGAGGGCAAGGAGAGGGAACAAAGAAACAGCTCTTTGATTGCAACTAACAACAAATCAAATATTTAAACAAATACGTATAAATAATTCTTAAGAAAATATTAAATAAATATAAACATAAATATTTAAATTGAATTTAAAATAAATATGCATATTAATAATTAATAAATACAAACAATAAGCAAATAATTGACAGATCAACAACTTTAAAAGAAAATAATTAAATAAAAATATAAAGTAAATACATTACAAATAATTAAAAAAAATCAATGATATTGATTAAGTATATAGACAAAATTAAATGATGCCAAAAATAAATAAACGTGATACATAATTAAATACAAAGAAAGGAACTCCATATATAAATAATTAAAATTAAATTATTTATTTAATATTAATGCATATATAATTTATTAAATATAATAGATTATTAGAGATGAAATTGTAGAATTTAAAAAAAAAATATTTTTTTTTTTTTTTTTGTTGTTTATTTATTTATTATTTTGATATTTTAATTATTCATTAATACAATATTCACATTCTAATAATGCTTAAAACACAATTCATTCTATTATCCAGATGAAAGCTATATAAAGTGGAGAATTAATACTCTAATATTTATTACTCTCTATATTTACTCTAAGGCAAATTTCTTATTACATGTGGAATATTTTATCTAAATATTTGTAGGTACTCTGACTTCACATTGCATCAATAGTTCAACTCATTTTCTGTAAATATTTATAATAAAATTTCTAAAGAAGTTGAAAAAATTCTGGGTTTTCTGAATAGCAATAGCAAGTTATTATGAATAACCAGAGATTGGAATTAAAATATTTAGAAATTATGAAACTATACATCGAATTTTAAGACACAGTTCTTTGGCTCTTTTAGCCAAACTGCAGCGCTTTGAACTGCTGCCTGTAACACGTAACTCAGTCGCATTTGACACACTGACGTGTTTATAAGGCTAAACCTCTTAGTCAGAGTGATCCAAAGCTTGACCTTGAAAAAGCTGAGAGCAACCTGAAAATTGTTTATCATTTGGAACGGACATTTCATTCTCAAACGTGAGCGACTGAAAAAAAGAAGCAACCGAACTGCAACAATGAAATGCGGCGACAAAAAGCTGCAGGCTACTCATACTCTTTTATATGTAGTGTAGTGTGCTCTGCCCTCTGCCCCTCCCCTGCTCACTGCGTGGAGTTCTACTGTTGCCTCCTTGGGACCCGCTAGCGGTACCGTTTAGTGCGCATGCGTTGCGAATGGCGGTTGCGTCTCAAAGCGAATGCCGCCATCGACTCGGACATCACGTTGGAGCTGGAGACGGTTTGGGCCAGAAAATTTACGCGTGTGCTAAACACGAGACTTCCACGAACCCGAACCCATACACCCTACACCCCTGCCGCCCCTACTGCCCCTTTGAAGAAATACTTGCAGTCTGTCGCAAGAGTCTTGGCCCTTTTATGTGGCATGGCCAAAGAGGCAGCTGCCGCAGATTGGTCGTCGTCATTGAGACTGTCGCTTATTGTTTCTAAAATAAAAGAGAAATTCCTCAAAAAGCACATTTCAGTGCCCAAAGGATTTCTATTGTTTTCGACGCAGACAAGGCCTAAGACGTTCGTCAAATGTGTTGCTTTTTTTCCTTGCCACAAGGGGCATGGAATGAAAACGAAAACGCGCAACGAAAACGAAATTCTTTTCACTCACAGAGAGCAAAGAGCAAATATCAATCTCAGCTCGAACGTTATAAATTTCTAAAACAAACAACCTGAGCTTCGGCTGGCTCAGGCTCATTAAAACCTGACCAGAGACATTCCAATGCGACCAACGCTGCTGTAGGTTTATGGACCCTAACGATTACAACGCGAAGGTCGCTCATTAAATGCCAAATAAAATTGGTATAAAAACATAAAGATTGGTTACAAGAGAAGAAAAAAAGAGAAGCCCTTGCGTGATCAGTTTACTAGCTGTAAAAGATACCTCGACCTCAGCCCATGCCAAGTGTTAGCACGTTCTTTGCCCTGCAGCCACCTGACCACCTGACTACTACTACCACTACAATCATCTAGCTCTTCAACTGTCCAACTATTCAAATAACTAGCTAGCGCCATAGAGCTTTTACAGCTGCCCGAAAACTTAAAGCTGATCTCTGTATACAATAAATCATGCCAGAGACGAAAGACGACTCTACTCTCGCACCACTAAATCAAAGTGTGCTGCCCGAAGATTTCACAAAACAAAGCGCAGATGAAGAAGAAGAAGCAGTAGTAACAGCGCGTGTGCCCCAAAGCGCATCTACTAAAACTCACACGCACTCGTAGAGAAATAGATACAGAGACAGTGGGCACTCGATATAGTGAACTGCTTAATGCTAAAAGTACTAAATGAAGTTGAAGAAAATATGACTAAGAATATATTAAGCGAAATTAGGGAATTGGTTTGGGGAGTTTAAGAACTTTAATGAGATTAAATATGATTTACTTCAAATGAAGTTTATTATAGTTTATTATTATTATTTACTTTTATTAGAATTAAATTCCACTATATAGTAGTTGTAGTAAAGGCAATTCATTGCGGTTGTTTCCCAGAAAATATTCCTTAATTAAAATGGTATAAAGAATAAAATAAATACCTTACTCAAAGTTCAATAATTCAGTAAAGAAGTCGCGTCAATTAAAGAGGGTTCAATGTATATCATTTTCTTTTGCTTAAGAACTTTAAAATAAAGTTCCACTCAGTATTTATTAATAAAAGTTTCCATTTCATTTATCAGAATTCTAAATTTCCCCTTAAATATTAAACATTTTCGTTTATATTTTTTTAGTTTTTTTAAAGCCCATTTATACTAGTTCACCTTTTGCCATTTATCCATAGTCAGTCACTGCGTGGCCCCACTGTACTCTCTGTGATGGTATGCGCTATTGTTTGTGTCTGTGAGAGTGTATAAATCTTCTTTTAATTTGTGACAAGATCAACAAGTTCAAAGTTGTTTCAATCAATTGACCTCGCTGCTCCCAGGGGCTACAAATACAAATATTGTAACAGATCAGTTCAAACGACGCTGGCAGCGACGCGACGACGGCAGCGGCAGCGGCAGCGACGCAACGAAGAGTCAACACAAAATTTAAGCGAAATTTTTGCGCAATTTTATCAGCAGCAGCAGCAGCAGCAACATGTTGCACGTGCAACATCGTATCAGCGATCGGTACGCAGCTCATTGCAGTTGACCTGCATTTTATTGTGCGCTGATTTTTTGCAGTGACTGTGGCTTATTATTCAATTAAATGGACAGACATGCCAGCTGACTGCAGTGCATGCAGTGAAAGGCCATTGCGTATACGCCGCGTATGTCATGCAACCTGTGACAAGACAGAGTGGCGGACAGACAGACGAACAGATAGACAGACCCATTAACCCAGTTTCTACTCTATGTGACACTGCCAAGTTACTGCTGCTGCTGCTGCTACTGCTACTGCTGTTGCTGTTGCTTTGTTTGTCTCAATTTAAAGTTCAATTTCATTGGCCCTCATCGCGGCGTACAAATTGATGTGACAGTTTCGGTTTCTTGGCTCTGCCACAGTACGTGTGGGTCAATGAGCTCAGTTGCAGCAGCACTGGAGATCACAAAATTTGCAAAGTGCGTAAGAGTGAGTTACAATTTATTTTAGAGCGTGTATAATACTATATATATATGAATGCATATCTGTCTTATGATATGGCAGAGAAAGTGATAATTAATATCATATTTGGGACAATTCAATGCAACTTACATAACTATTAATTATAAAAAACTCGGAAAGCTACAGTCGGATGCAACCGACAGTAGGAGACCCTGTACTTTCCTTTGCACACACACACGCTAACACTCACACAAGCACACATAGCGCAAAGTCGCATGCAACCACACATACGCTCGCGCTGCTCCCCCCTTACCTAGTACTGGGAATTGAATCTTGAATATCTCCGGTGTTTATTATCCGATTGAGCCACAATTTACAGCACAGATAGAGATTATCATTAGATTATCGTATGCCCAAACACAAGTTTGTATCTTTAAAATTGTGGGTGTGGCAGTTTTTCGCGGTTTTTGGGGGAGGGGGGGAGGTATCAAAAATCTAAAACAAACTTGATCTGCTTGCACTATAGGGGCATCTAACTGCCAAATATGATGTCTCTAGCTCTTACAGTTTCCGAGATCTAGGTGTTCATACGGACGGACAGACGGACAGACGGACAGACGGACAGACAGACGGACAGACGGACAGACAGACAGACAGACGGACATGGCTAGATCGACTCAGCTCGTCGTCCTGATCAAGAATATATATACTTTATGAGGTCTGCCACGCCTCCTTCTGCCTGTTACATACATTTCGGGCTTGCACAATCTTAATAGACCCTTTTGTACTTTTTTAAAGTACAGGGTCTAAAAATAGTTGGGCCAAAGGCAGGCATAAAAGATATATATTCTTCGTTGAAACTAAACATCACAGCATAGTTAAACCATTTCCCAAGCGTGTGTCAAATCTATCAGACTTTCAATAAATTATATAGTGTATAGTTAAATATAATTGAAAGTTTATTCAACAATATTTCAGGTGTAGATATCTAATGTAGTGATATTGAATTTCTGTAATATTAATGTAGTCAATATTCGACTTATAATCGATCTATACATATATAGAGACATTCATACATAGAGACCCTTCCCTTTTGATTTGCTCACTAATTAATCAAAGTTTAATTATCAAATCAAATAATTTGAATTATGCAAGAAAAACTTGAATCTAAAAGCTGAAATTTTCAGTCAAAATATACTTTTAAAATAGTGATACAAAGAGCTAAGTTATCGTTTAACTTTAAGTACTTTGTTGGTGTTTAAATATTATAACTTGTTATTTATATCATCAAGATAAATTTAAATAAATATTTAAAGATTTTTCTTTCCAAAAATAATAAACAAATATCAACTGAAATTTCAGAAAATGCACAGACTTAGGTCTCAACTACTCCACTGTTTGAGGCAGCTGTAGAGTAGTAAAGGAGAGTGAGCTACGCTAAGCATAGTCACATATTTAAACTATAATAACTGTCGAAAATTATATTGAAAATATAGCAATATGTAATCTTTTAAATAGGCCACAAAATAAACCATGACATGCTAGTTATTATTATCACATTATTACTAATATAATATACTTGAAATTCATTTGTCAAACGAAAGTCCTCGGCAGCAGCAGTAGTAAATGGTAATCCCCTGTTGCCTGTGTTATAAACACAATTTAAGCAATTGCATGGCATTATACTACGTAGTACGTACTGTTGCCTCATTAATCAAGCTGCACACGCAACTGAATGGCGTTGCATGCAACACTGTGGCAGCATTCACACAGAACGACAGCTTCAAAATGGCGCCCAAAAGCACACAACACAAATTTTATGCAGACTTGAGGGAAGTTGTAAAACGCACACCCACACACACACCCACACACACACACACACAGGGAGAAAGGGAGTGCAAGTGAGAAAGAACGCGCCATAAACTTTAATGCATAAAATATTGAATTTTTGCAGACGGATTAACCTTGACTTTCACTTTCGTCTCGCAGTTGACGCTGGCAGCGACGCAGACGCAGACGTCGACAGCGCTTGCTGCACTGCTTGCTGTCAAAGGATATAACTTTGACTGGCGCGACAGCAGCAATACAAATGTAACCAGACCAGGACATTTGTATGTACGACTCGATGCGACGACGACTGCGCCAGCCAGCCAGCACACAGACATAGACACAACATATGTACACACACACACACAGACAGATACATACATGCCTCTAACTGGCTAAATCCAACTGTTGGCTGGCATCGTCGTCGCCTGGCTTTTTGGCTTTTTTGTATGCCGCGCAGCGCTTCAAACATTCGTCCTTGGCGGCGACGAAAAATGCTGCTCTTTTCTTTTTTGAATAATTCATATCGTTACAGGACATTCAAAACACACACGCGATGCCAGGCGATGCAATCTGAATGCCAAACAAGCCACAGACCAAACCGAGGGGTATGAGCGGAGAGGGGAGAGCACTGTGACTAGCTCAATCTAGCATACCTTACTGGCTGTGTGTGTGTGTGTGTGTGCCACATGTTGCTGCCACAAGTGAGACGCAATTAAAAACTGCACTCGCTGCGCAAATAGTTTTGTCTATGTTATCGATAAAGTTATCGATAAACCAAGAGGACAGCAGCAGCGGCAGCAACAACTTCCGGCAGCTCATGAAGCAGCTATTTGGTATGCAGGCAGCGTTCCACACACACACACACACACACACTGAGAGACAACAGGCAACGACCTCGTTACGAAACTGGAGCTCAGCTAGAGGCGAGTGTATGGTGTGTGTGTGTGTGTGTGTGTGTTTGGGGTGTGTGTGAACTTTAGCACGCCCCACTTTGGCTGGCTGCAGTTTTATTTGATTTCTGTTTGTTTTTTACTTCTCTGTGTGTTTTTTCTGTCTGTCTGTCTGTCTGTCTGTCCGCTGCACTGAGTGCCATCGTCCTGTGTCCTGTCACCCTCGGTGGCTCCGTGTTGGCGCATTTGAGTATATGATTAAACTACATTTTGGTATGCGTGAACAACAATGCCTCAAAAGGGTTAATGACACCTACGGCATCCTTGTTTGTTGCCTGTGAGAAAGACACCTGCCACCTGACACTTGCCTCACACTCGCAAGATTCTTGTCGCGATAAGCAGCTCAGGTATGCCTACAGGTACACACACACTCGCACACACACACACCCAGACAAATACCAGCTAGACTTGCTGTCATTATCATCGTGGCATCGTAGATACGTTCTCACGCAGTCAAGAAGGCTCGCAGTTGCAGTACCCCGTTGCAATAATTGCAGTGCTGAAACACCGTTTCACCGTTAAAGGATTGCCCCAAAATATTATATATAGGAGAAACAACAGTTAGACTCATGGGAAAATTGCAGCAAATTTTGTGTGTATACAGTATTGCAACTATTGCGACAGATTGTTGCAGGGGAGAGGCAAAGCAATCTGCTGCAATTGTGTCGGCTAATCTGTGGGAATTCGAAAAGTATTTTAGCAGATTATTATCACCATATCATATACATATTATATTAGATTTTTCTAATACTTAGCACGAAAAAGTGCCACAGAGCAACAGATAAATTCGGCATATTTAAGGAATAATTTTAATTATAGTAAAAATATTCGGAAAGCATTTTAAAGCAATTGATTATCATCATATCTTAGACATATTTTAATAGATTTTTCTAATACTTACTTAGGGCAATTAGATAGCAATAAAAAGCACCACAGAGCAATAATTAAATTCGTCATATTTATAGAATAATTTTAAGTATGTGAGAACTAAAACTCTCAAAAATGAAGATAAAAAATATAAAATATTTACAGAAATATTTATTTAAAATAAACAAATATAATTAATGAAATTATATGCATAAATTATTTGAAAATGTTTTTCTAAAATTATATAAATAATATTATAACAAAATTGATTCCTGTTTTTTATACATTTTTGTAATTGATATATTTTGAATAAGCGAAAAATTACTATCACTATTAAATTTAAATTAATCTAAAAATACATATGAAATGAAATACATTTATTATTGCACTATAGTTCTTTCAAAATGTTACCCACTGTACAACCCAATTGCAACATGAAAATGAGTTCAGATACTACAACAAAATTGTCATAAATAGTATCTCAGATATCAAGATTTGCCCATCATTCGTGTGATATCGAGATGTGTGTTTGATAACATATGTTGACTTGTATCAAATGTAACATTAAGCCAGGCAAGTGTATGATGCTGTATACTACACACTACACTACCTACCATAAGTTTACGTTTGTATAGGAAACAAGCTCCATAGAGTTTTAGTTTTTTTTTCTTCGACTCTTTGACTGGGGCTAACTGCCCCTCCCTGTGGTATCATGGTCGCATAATTTATGACATTTTTGTGCGTCTTTTGTGTCGCGCTTGTATTAAATTTTCAAAATTGAGAAGAAGAAAAAAACCCCAAACAAGTTCAATCTGTATCCAAATCCAAAGAGTCGGTGTCGCTGTTGGTGTTGGTGTCGGTCGAAATCGGAATCGGGGTTAGGGTAGGGGCAGCATTTGCCTGATTTTCACTGCGAGGTGCTGTAATAGCCATCGAGACGCAGCGAAGAGATGAGAAGAGGAACAAGAGGAGGAAAAGGGGAAGAAACCAAAATTTAAAACGCACGCACAAAATCTAAACTAAGTAAAGGGGAGGGGGAAAATAACTAAGCGACGATCATTTGGGTATTTTTTCTCCGTTTTTTTGTTGGGTTTTCGCCTTTGGTATCGATTGTATTCTGCTGCTGCTGGTGCTTCTTCTTCTTCTCGCTTTGGCCCCTGCGAGTGGAAATAATAATAATAATAAAAATAATGATAAGGTTGACCTGTTGTTAAAAGGCATTGAATGCCCTTTGGGTAATAATTTATTTGTGGGACACAAGCGCGCTTAGATTCGGCTTGTGTTTATTTATTATTATTATTTTGGTTTGGTTTTTTCTTTGGCAGAAGAAAAACTTGTTTTAAGTTATGGGCACTATATAGGTATCTATGTAGTATCTCTGCCCTCCCTCCCTTTGAGCCATAGACACTCGTCGTATCAGAGCCCCACTTCTTTGCCTTGTGTTTTGTTAGTGAAAGCTGCAAGAGGCACTCTAAAGACGATATCTTAACCCCGACTAAAATATATAGCTTACAGGTTTCAATGATTGTGAGTGGGGGAGATGCAGCCAAAATTGAATTGGATCGTGTGACAAATATCATTGGATTGTCTACGAAAACTATTCGACTCGATTCGATACGATTTGATTCGATTCGTAACTATTGACTTATCGTGCAAATATCTCTGTGATTGTATGCAATTAAAGAAAAGCAATTGCGACAAGCGTTCGGCAAGCTCATAAAAAATGAGTTGTTATAAGGCTGCAGCAGCTAATTGCAGGTGCTCTCTGAGACAACAACAACCACAACAACAGCAACTACATTTACAACTACACAAACAATGTCAAACGTTTAGAGACAGCTAAATGGAATTAAGTACGTGACACAAACTGTAATTGGATCTATTAGAGAAACTGCAAACTTGATGTAATTTGCCATGATCGTTGGGCCCAGACACAGTCATGAGTACATGCTGAAAAAATGTCTTAAAAAAGTTAGAAAAAAACTATAAAAATCAAGATAAAAGCATGAGTAATGTGGACAATAAAAGAATCTATAAAAATAATGATAACAGTGTGAGTACTACAGATAATAATAGAATCTATAAAATTAATGATAAAAGTATGAGTAATTCAGATAATAATAGATTAATGCTTAAGATGGTTTTTATAGAACTTATAGCAATGCAATTCTGTAGAATAATTGTAGCTAAAGTAAATATAAAATAAATGACATTGATCAGTGGAAAAGAGTTGAATCTAAATAGTTTATTGAAGCTGTAGATAGATAGATAGATAGATAGATAGATAGACAGATAGATAGATAGATAGATAGATAGATAGATAGATAGGTAGACAGATAGATAGACAGATAGATAGATAGATAGATAGATATACAAATAGATAGTCTAGGCTCCATTAAGACTTTGTACTGAGAACTTTAACTTTTTTCTGGACAACTTTTTGCCTTATGGTTGTCAAATGGAACTACTGTCAAAGCAATGTAATCTGCATATTTAAACATTTTTTCAAAGAAATATAAATCATAAAATACAATAAATTAACTCTATATATATGTACATTTAATTGATTACATAAAAAACAGTTAATCCTATTAATTTATATACCCTCATAGTTAAGCCGCAACACATTTAAATAATTAACAATCGAGCAATGTAAACAAATGCAATGATAAAATGTGAGCTATGCAAAAAACTGATATGTATACACAAATCAGTGGCAATTCACTTCAATATACATACATATAGAGCTTGCCCATCCCCCAGCTGGACACAGAGACAGACGGACAGACTGACTGACAGACCTACTGAGAGATGATAATTATTCACTTGCTGTCTGGCCAAAATGTTGACTGACTGAGAAATCATTCATTTCAAAAAAAATGAAAACAAACAAACAAACCAGCAGCAAACATGTGTTATGCCCCCGTATGTGGTGTGTGTGTGTGTGAGTGAGTGTGTGTATTTATTTATACAAAAATTAAGAAAATAATATATACAAGAGAAGCGTGCCGTTAGCTGCGTGTATTGCTTAAATAATTAATATTTTAACACTTGACGAACGAAACAAATTTTAATTCGTCTAAATATATACATACACACACACAAATATATAGAAAAAATACTGAATAATAAATAAATGCTTTGTATTTTACATTTATTATAATAAATTAGCACACATATGGCATAATTGTTTTCGGAATGGGATTAGACAAAGCGACTATAATGCTGATCAATCAATGCAGCTATCAATTGATATTCCGATTGCTTAAAATGCTAAGCAGCAGTTTAGAGAACGCTGCAGTCGAGTGTGCTAGAGGTATATAGTTTAGTTTAGCAGATTTGTGCCATGGTTATTCTTGGAATATTTTTAAATATTAAATATTTAAAATTGGTTTAGAAATATACAAGCAGAAGAAGTCAAGTCAGAATTCATTAAAAAAATATATTAATAAATTTAAAAAAAAATTTAATAAAAATATATATATTAATATTAATATATTCACTTTTAAGTCCTGCTTTCTCTCTTCACCCAAGCTCGCTTTTAATGCCTCTCATCAAACTAAACACTGATTGATTACTCAAAGCTAATTAAACACATTTTATAACATTCGACAAATTGAAATCTATGAATGAGTTTGAGTTGTGTATTATACTAATAGAATATTTAAATTTTCAATTTAACTACTAATAGTCTAATTAAATCTCAAAGCGCAGCCACTAAAACACACACTCAAGTGTGTGTGTGTGTACACTCGTATATTTTGTGAATCAATTTGAAATGCGTATTCAAGCAATTAAGCGCTAGATGATAATGATCCTAACTGCTTGGCCTGGCTGTAGTACGTACAGCTACAATAAATATGCATACATATATATAGAGAGATATATATTTATTTTGAATACAAAACGGAAATGAGCTTCATTACCAAAACAAACAGAGAATTAAGTGGAGCCAAGTCAAGACAAGTTGAGTCAAGTCGATTGGCATTCGATGCGATAGCAATCGACTCGCAGAGAGAGAGACTACAGATCACTCTGCCTGCCTGACTGACTGACTGACTGACTGACTGACTAATGTGTGTAGAATGGGCAGGCAGAGTGTTTAAAAAAAGAATTGAAGAGGATGAAAAAATGAAAATGAAAATGGAATTGAATACCTGTTTGCCGTTTAATTATTTCGTTTGCGTATTTTTCGTGCCTTTTGAGTGATTGTCATTAATTAATTATCTCTCTCTTCGCTCATTGTGTTCTTTTTATTTTGGCTTTCATTCATTCATAAATCCCGGCTATGGCAATGGCAAATTGAATTGTTTTTTAAGTGCAAGCCATCTGGGGGCATTCCTGTGTGCAGTCATTAAGCAGCGCACGCGCCCAGCCCAAGACAGCAGAAGAAGAGTGTGTGTGTGAGTGTGTGTGTGAGTGTGTGTCTCAGCAGGCTGTTGTCGATGATTGCGCAAATTGCACCTACACACAGAGCAGAGCCTAAGAGGGTTAACAAAGTGCGTGGTACTCGCTGATGATGTGAGGGGAGGGAGGAGTAGTGGCAGAGTCAGACGTAGACAGTGATGCAGACATTCATCACCACAGAGAGAGATCAGTCGTGGCACAAACTGTGGCACAGACGACGACAAAAGCCAGTCAATTTTTCTGCAGCCAAACACAGGAAAATTAGTTGGCAACTGCGACTGCGTCTCTTGCTCAGACTCTGACTGAGATTGGTTGAGGGCATCAGAGAGATTGGTATGGGCATTGGGCTAGGGATTGGGGATTGGGGTTTGGGGATTTCAACTGTTCAACTGTGTGTGCCTGCCAGCGCCAATGGCATAAATCACTTGACAGGAAGCGTTGCAAGCCTTGTTGCGCCCACAACAACTGCTATATGGCCATTAAAAGACGTTTGTTTCTTGCTTTGTTTGCTTTCGCTTTTGGCTTTGGCTCTGGCTTTTGGCTTTTGCATTCCATGTCCATTGCAAATTGAAATCGAAATCAGTTAGCCAGAGCCACAGCTCAGGCTCATCATCTAGTGTGGTGTGTGTGGTTCTCTCTCCTTTCAGCTTACACTACGTTTTTTACAATCCCTTTTGGTGTGTGTGTGTCTGTCGCGCTGCAGGCCAACATGCAGCGTGCTGTTGCCTGCTCCAATCCTGCCACATTCTGCGTAAGTGCCCCGCTCGACCACAGGCCACAGATCTGTGCGTTCTGCTCTCATTTTTTCCCTCTTCTGTTTTTCTGTTATTTCCCGCAGCGCAAAGGGCAAACTTACAGCGAGTCAGTCTGTGGCGCCTCCAGAGACACGGCAAATGAACAAGCAGAAGCACTGAGCTTGCCACAGAAATAATTATATCTTCTTGCCATATTTGTTTTGCTTTTTTCCGCATTTTATTATTATTTTTATATGCCAACAAGGGCTTGGCGCTATTCGCTGTGTGTAGGTGGTGTGTCTGTATGTGTGTGAGTGTAATTGCATGTGGGTGTGTGTGTGTGTAGTTGTGGATCTAAAGAGATGATGTTGAGCTGAGATATGACACCTAATAGTGTCATATCTATGGCAGAACGTAGGCATTGAAATCAGATGAAGATCAGCTTATGAATTCTAAAAATAACTTCTACAAGAAGAGAGCATTATTATGGAGAGATGATTAATTTAAAATTAAATTAGCACACAATTACAATTATTGGTGAATATGAGTTTTAAATGTTCTTAAAACAAGTTTGTTATATTTCGTTGCTGTCTTTTAGTATCCTTAAACCAGTTTAATTATACTTAAGTATTTAGTATTATTTTTCATAGATAGATAGATGTATAGAATATATTGAAGCACTTTATGTCATAGTTTACTATTATTATTATTGCTATTATTCCATTCAATTAAATTATTAAACAATTATTAACAAATAATTTTAATTTAAAATGAATTTAAAGAATAATTTAAAGTAGTAAACTTTAACCTTTTAATTTCGTATTAAATATTCGATTTTATTTGTTAATTAAATGAAATGTTAATTGGAATTGTCCAAAAATAAAGAAATTAAATTTTAAATAAATTTAAAGTACATAATATTTCATTTTTAATAACAATTAAAATATGTATATCACAAATTGTATATAGTATAAATAGAGTTGATGCCACAATAGAAGCTAGTCATACTCACACTTTAAATTATACCGCAAAAAATAAATAAATATAAATCATTGTAAAATATAGCATCAATTATAGACTCTATTACACGGTAATTTTTCCAGCACTATAATCAAATATTGCATACTTTAACTAAATAGTTTTCCACTAAATGAGGCAAGCTTTATATAAGAGACACACTTTTTATACTATATTAATAATTACAATTTATCAGAATTTTTTGTCTGGAAAAATAACGCTCGATATGCATATATATTAATAGTAGTATACTATATCCCATAGTACATTGTAGTTCCCACTGGTGCTGGTGTCGGAATTTTTAGATCAAACGAAGTGATAAGTAGATGGCGGGTAATGTACCGAGACTTGTCTAAAAACAGAAACTAATATCGGTTACGTTTCTAAACTAGAAAGTGGGTTTTTTATAGTTAGCAATTAAGGGCCTGATTAATTATCACATCATTTAGCGCAAGGCCTCAAGCCCAGAGCTGTCTAGGCTTGGGATTCACGATCCGTACCAGACTGATCCAACTATTTCCACTTGCATTATATATAATTAGCGGTTTAACCACAAATCTTTTCACCAGAACTAACCGCATTACTACCAGCATCAATTACGTCTAAAGTGACTGTCAAACTGGGCATAAAAAGTGAATATTGCGCATACGCCGAGTGTGCCACAGTTGCACAGTGCAACAAATTGACAGAGGCAGCAGTTGAAATAATTACAAGCGAAATGTTTACACACACACATGTGTGTGTGTGTGTTGTTATTGCCCCGTCAGTAATAAAGATTTTGCATAATTTAGGCGTTTAAAATCGATTACGCGTGCACATCACGATAATCACTGAGACTGCGTGAGAAGGGGGAGAGGTGGGAGACTTAGTGAAAGAGCTGCCAGTAGAAGGCATCATACCAAAAACGGGTGCGCACTGCGCACGCGCCTCTGATTACACAGCAATTCATTTTCAATTTCAAATAAGAGCGTAATTTTGAATTCATTGCCCACGCAGTGAGAGACACAGCTCCCCTATCGCTCACTATCTGTGCTTCTCTCTGTTCTTCTCTTCCGCTCTCCTCTCTTCTCTTCTCTTTGTGTCATAATCAATCAACAGCCAGTCAGCAAACATTTTCTTGTGCAGTTTGTTTTGACTTGGCGTTGCAGCTGAAACAAATATGCCACTAATTACAGCCTCAGTCTCAGTCAGAGTCTCAGTCCTCGTCTCAGTCTCCATTCCAATCTCAGTTCCAGTCTCCGTCTCCATTGCGGTTAAGAATGCCAAGACATGGCATTATGTGTGTGTGCATTATGCACATTATGCAATGGCAAACCCAACCTATGTGCAATATTATTTTCATTTTCATTTTTTTCCCTGCTCTGCCATTGTTTGGCGTGACTCTGTGGCTTGTCTGTGAATAGCCTTTTTATACACAATTACATTATTTATCGTTTAATTAACTCAACCTGCAATTATTTCAATTAAAAATGCAGCTCAGCCGCCGCTGAGTAATGCCAGCAGAGAGCTCTCGACTATGATAGATACTAGCTGAGGCTAGCGAGTCGTGTGGCTGGGCTGACTCAGTCCAGTCTAGGCAAATCGAAAGAGCACTTAAAGATGTGTTATGAGAAATGTTTAATAATGCCCAAAAACCAGTAACCAAAACAATCGGCAAATTAGTGCGATCATATCTGTTTGATAGGCCATGGACCCAATCGACTGACACTTGTTACCAAGTAGAAATACATATCTGTATATGTATATATATCTACTATATTCATTTCCCAACATTGACGCCTTATCGAGTTTTGTAATTAAGCCGGCTGAAGCTAACGAAGCGCAGATCAGTGCCTCATCCCCCCTCCCCACTCCGCTTGTGGCCTAAAACTGAAATTTATGATAGTTCAAGTCCAAGTCTAGCTTGGGTCTCTTAGGTCCGCCTGCGACTTGGTCATGGTGTTGATTGGAGCCAGAGCCAGTGCCAGCTGAGGTCAGAGCACAAGTGTCACAGCATGAGCAGCGGCGGCGGCATATACAGTTTTAGGCTCCACTGGAGCTCCAATGACGTCTCGACTCGGCTCGACTCGGCTCGGCCTTTGTGCTTGGCGACATTTGCCGCCATTCGGCTGTGATTTCAGCTTTTCGTTTTGGCCTTTTTGTAAATTTATGTCTCATCGAGTTGACAAGCTAAAGAATGGCTCTCGCAGCAACAACAACAACAGCACACACACATCTATTTCAATAAAAAGGCGTACCGCTAAATTCGAAAGTTACATTTTTGGAAATTGGAAGAGTCAAGTCGAGAAACGAAACGAAACGAAACCAAACCGAATCGTAGTCTTTGCCATCAGGTTTCTTTCTCATTAAACTTTTGTCTTGTTTTTTCTTAATATAATAGATTTTTGCTTTTTACGACCTTAGCCAAAATCAAATAGTACAAACAACTCTAAATAAACTAGAAGTCAAGTTCTTTTTGGCGCGCCCCGAAACCTAGCATAAATTTGCAATTCATTAACAGATTTTTTTTCGTTGATTTTCTGCTCTCTTATTACCACAGAAAAAATAAAATAATATACTAAGACTAATACAGATTTGCGGGCATAATTTATGCGACAAGTTCTACATTTATTTACGTGATTGGGATTGAACTTTAATGGGTTCATTGATTGCCAAAACGAACGATTGCCAAAGAGAACTTCTTCTGCTTCTTGGCCAATTTACACGTGGCCAGCGATTCAAGGCAAGAAATTCATCAATGACCACCCAAAAGCCACAAATACCCAACGCACACGCACACACACACACACCCATATCCAAGCAAAGTGCTTAATAAATTTGTTAGCTAATTTTGTTAAATGCAATAAATTTCAACGAAAATGTGATGCAAAAAAAATCAAATCAAATAAACAGAAAAACAAACTATTGCTTCCCCTATGGGAACGCCATGTACGCACATTTGCTTAACATTATCACATACCCTGTAATTGTTTGGGCTGAGAAGGCATTTGAGAGAGGACTTGAAGTTAGAAAAACGAAAGGAAGTTTAATTGTATTAGAAAAGTAATTTAGGCAACTTTTTATGATCAATTGAAATATTGGAATACATTTAAATACATTTTTATTTATATTTAAATAATAACAACTCTATTATATTTATGTAAAGCAAAATATAGCGCTGAAATAAAATCAAAATTTAAATTAGAGCAAATTAAAGCTAGATCGCTGTCACAGTTTTTTTGAGTTTATTTAGTTTTATTACTACTACTATAAAAAGTCAAATAATACTAACTACTTCACATAGAATATAAACATAATTATTAAAGAATTATTATTACCACTTGAGATCTTCTTTCTGACTGCTAAAGATACATTTGCTTATCTAAATCTTCAACTTGCCTTAGAGAGTATTTCTCTAAAAAAAACTTCTATAAAATGTCACATAATACTAAACATTTTAATAAAATATAGAAATAATCACAGCATTATTATCATAACTAGAGTTTATTTGTACATCTATTAAAATTACTTTTTGCCTATCAATTAGCCAATCTTCAACTTGCTTTAGAGAGTATTTGTCTAGTCCAGTTGGGGTATGCCGGCCCAGTTGTTTCGCACTTGTTGGTTGTTAATGTTGCTGTTGATATTTTGTTGTTGTTATTGTTTTTTTTTGTTGTGCTGCGCATAAAACAAACTACATGTGTAGCAATAAAAGAGCTGAGGAAAAAACAGTGAGAAAGACAGTAAGACAGTTAAGCCAATAAAAACAAGAGCGAGCCACAAGAAGAGCAAACAGCAAACATCAAACACGATTTGCTCAAATGTACGCAATTATTTATCGGAAACAGAGACGGAGTTGGAATTGGAATTGGAGTTGGAGTCATACTTGAAGCCATAGACACTGAGCTGGAGACGGCAGATGCTTTGGGGGCTGCAGTTTAGAGTGTACACAAGCCAGCGAGTGCAGGAGGAGATTTATGCACTGTGGCAGGACCCTTTTGTTGGTTTTCGTATTGCTGCCGTTGTTGCAATTGAGTAGTAAAAAATAATTTCGCCTTATGAGATTTATGTGGCATGTTGGCACATCTGATGTACACACACGGCCCAACACCTCGGGCCCAAACATGGCCCAAAAGATGCCCACGGCTCCAAGGCGTGGGCTCCCAACTGGCCTCTGGCCACTGGACTATGGACTAGCATATAAATCGCCCTAAATTGAAAATTAAAACTGTGTGTAGAGAGCTGAGAGTTGTTTCGAGTGAGGGTGGGGCGGGGGGAGAGAGCGGATCATCATTGGGCTGGGACACGCCCTACTTTCTATTTCTAAACGGCATCAAAAACTCTACAACAAACACCAAAAAAAACGAAAACTTTCTCTCAAAAATGTCATCGATTTTAATTTTTAGTACCTTGGCTCAGTTTCTTATCAGCGTTTATACGCTTCGATCTAGGGAAATAGTTCCAAATGAAGAGCAAGTTCCCAGTCTGAAAAATTTGTACCACTAATGGGCGAATAACGAGCCCATAAAATGAAAACCACTCGAGAAAAACAATTTCGTGCAATTGCACAAATGTTAACTACAAGTGGAATAGGCCAACCAGCATTAAAGCCAACTAAACGCTTTTAGTGGTAATAAAACTACAAAACCAAAGAGTAAATGCAAATGAGATAGCCGTAGTTGTAGATAGTATATTAAGTACACTCGCCACCACTCATAATTGAGTTCTTTTCAGCTCGAATATAAATTTAATTAAGATTACAATGCGAATAAAAAAAGAGTTAAATTTAAGCCACAATAATACTAATGTAAGCCAACATTTTTATGGGCTGATTCCAAATTACGAAACTATTAAAACTTGGGTAATATTATATAGATTTCTCAATTAGTGCTGCCATTTGTAGCGCTAATTGTTAAGAAAAACAGTTGAGAATTTTTGAAATCAGAATAATAACATCTCAATTAATATATATTTTAAAATATTAAGACAGTTTTATTTACTATAAATTAAGAAAAGTATTGTAGAAGTGGAAGTAACTATACCTATATTTTGTCATTGTGATTTGTGAAATTAAACAAAAATAATAACAGATAAAAAGGTAAATTCATTTACCAATTTTTTATAAACTCAAATAATAACCAATAAAAAACTTAAGCAAAATTAATGAATCGCCTGAGTTTTAGCTCCAAGATATTTAGCTTCAACTTGTCAATTATGTCAACAATAAACTTGGTTAATTGTCTTTTAAGAAACTGCTTTCTTTCGTGCCACGAATGTGAATTTGATTTTTTACAAGTCCATAGAACGACTTTCCTTAATTTGCCATTTTACGATTTGATAGCACAGATTTTTGTCAAAAACATAAGCGCTGTTATTAGGGCCTTAATCAGCTAATCGCATGCCAAAAGCAAAATAAAAATACTTAATTCGAATAGTAGATAGCACCAATAAGCTGGCAATCATATAGTATTTAATCGATTTTAAAGCCTCTATAAAATGAAAAATAAACACGAGTTTACAGAATGTTGTTTAGTTTTCTATTTGAGGGTTTTTTTAAGGAGTTTTGCGGTTGAGGCAACCCACTATAAAACCGCCTGGCGATGTCAAGCGATGTTGTCTTTTGGATTTTGTTGGCAACTAAAATAAAAATGGGTTTTTTATATCGTCGTTGACCTTCGTCTAATAAGAAGAAGATGAAGTGGAAGAAGAAGCGACAACAAAAACTTAAACTTTAGCTAATGAAAGAAAACAAATTTATAGGCATCATAATTATGCGAAATTTCAGCGTTATCGAGAGACCCCAATACAACAACAGCAGATGATAAAAGTTGACTCGAGTTTTGGTATCTTTAGTTTATTTTTTGTGTATTTTATTTAGTTTTTTCGTTGTGGTTTTATTTTATTTTATAGCCAAAGCTAATGGTAAATTATGAAGCCCAGAGGGACAGACAGACAGCGTGCTCGGGGGTAGCAGCCAGAGGAGGAGACCCATAGCCATAGATGATAGCCGTTTGGGCCAATCAATTTCTGGTTAATAAATTTTAGCGCAAAATTGTCAACGCTACAAGACGACAAGGTATTTACGATGTTGTTGTTGTTGTTGCTGTTCGTGTTGTTATTGTTGCTGGAGTGAAATTATTGTTGTCTGTGCTGTGCGTTTAGCTTTTTGCGCTTCGCTTTTTTTGGCTTATTATAGATGTGTGTGTGTGTGTGTGTATGCTTCGCTCTTCGAGCATTTCGAAAATGGCACGTGCGCCTGTGTCAGGTTTTTAACGATCGGCTAATTTCATTGTTGGTCACCTGGCCGGAGCTTAACGAATCTCTGTCTGTGTGTCCAACTGCTAAGTGCTGCGACTGGACTGGGCTGTGTTTCCAATAAATTAAGCGACTACTAACTAAAATTCACACATACGGAATACTCATGTGTGTGTGTCTGTGTGTGTGTGTGTCATAAAAGGGACAAATAAAACAGATAAACGGCCCACGAAATATCTTGACTATTCTCTATGTAGCTGATGGATTGATTTGTCGTCTCTTTGATTAAGTTGTTGACCCATTCACAACCAGCGAAACAAGAATTCCGACACTAACATTTTTCTTCTACTATATCTTCTTTTTTTACTTTTAATGGGTTAGTCTCGAATTTGCATTCAATTGACAGACCTTAGCATATTTGACAGCCGAGTGAAATGCCTAATGAAGTTATCGTTGCCAAAATACAACAGACAGCAGATATTGTAGTGTAAATGAGATTATAGTGGATATTAAGATGTTTAAACATAAGTAGATTATGCTTTACTGAATGTTTAAATATATATTGAAATTTTATTAATAAAATCTATACCATTTTAGCTACTTTTTTCGAAAGTACAGCTGCAGAAGAGCTGTTGGTAGAATTTGAAATATTTAAAACAAATTATCGATTCCACTGACTAGAAAGTACATACATATTTTATCTATATGTGTATATATCGATTAAACATATAAAAAATTTTGAAAATATTCTATATAAAAGAATTATATAATTTGGATTTTTAAAAGAATATTGTAAATTATCAAGAGAAATTAAAAAATATATTTCGAGACTTTATAAAGATTCCTCGTTCTACTACTCAAAACGAACCCAACTGACTCGTGATTGTTAATAACTTACAACTGATTACTCTAAATTTGACTTCCTTTAACCATCATTATCAATCCATATAATACAAATGATATATAAAAATGCAAAAAATCTGAAGAATTCGTAACAAACTCTAAACCTAGTAGTAGAGGGATGCCGTAGCTCTTGTAGATCTCAGAACACTTTACCCTAGCAATAATGCCACTTGTTCCACTACACACTTGTAATTATAGCCATAAGATGTAGATTACTTTATTACATCACACTAGTCTAGTCTAGTCTTATGTCTACCACATTTCTTATCTGTATAGATTTGTCCACTCATTGACTGCGACATTGACAATGCTGATGTGTTCATAATTGATTTACAAGCTGACACAACACAGGCACTTAGCCAATATCTTCCAGCAGATGCATATACTAGTATGTAGTAGTTTCTTTTATCCGTATATCGAATGAGTGAATGAGCCGTTCATGCAAACTGTGGTAAGCAATTGTCTGGCCTAGCTTATTGGCGCCCATAAAATTGGTCAACGATCGCTCCATTAGCTGCCACGTTGCACGTTGCATGCCACCTCCTCTCTCTCTCCGGCTCCTGTAATTGTCAAGTGGCACGATCAGCAGTGGCAACATCAACAGCTCATCAGGCCTCTGTCTGCAGCTTAAGCTGCTGCAACTGCAACTGCAACTCTCTGGCCTGACAACTCAATAAACACACACAGACGGACGGACTGATGGACAGACGGACTGACAGAGGGTTACACCTGACCACAAAATGCCATTGCCATTGCCAATGCCAATGCCTTGGCCTGTACTCCGCTCCTGTTTGATTTCATTTCGTGGCTTTTTTTTGTATTTTGCATGCTTATTGCCCGTTTTGATTGCAGGCGCTACAAAGAGCCAACAGTTGGCATCCAGTTGCTGTTGGCGTTGCTGTTGCTGTGGTTGTTGCCGTTTCAGGCCAGTTAAGAAGGCGTTAAATGCATGATTTGTGGCCACAGTCGGTTAATGGTAATGAAGCTGATGGTCAGTAAGCCAAACAGCCAAACGAGCTCACCTCATCCCCATCCTCATCCCCATACGTTCATTCTGGCTTTTTTATTTCAATTAAGCCGCTTTTACGAATTGTTTAACTTTTATAGTAAGGCTCTCACGTTGCTCTCCATTTGCTTCTGCTGCTCTTCTACTACTTCTTGTTCTTTGCTTTGTAGGAAGCGGAAATGAACTACATGCTGAATACATGCCAGGAAGTTTACTTAACTCCAACTCGCTGTAAAAACTGCAATTTGTGTGCAATTCTTTTAATTAAAGTCTTTGACATAATTCTAATGATTATGCGCATATCTGATATTGCCTATAACTGATAAGCAATCTATGGCCTATGAATTTATCTATGTTTATAAATAGTAAGTGATATTGAATTCGTTAATTTGAAGTTCTGTTTTGTGCACCTAGGAAGCTGTTTGTAGAGTTTTCTTGTGTATCAATGGACCTTTTATAAAGAGTTTACAATATTTGTTTCATTTGAAGACATATTCTGAAATTAATGGACTGTGTTGATTTTGGTCCTTGGTTTGGATTACATCCCAAGTTATTTCCTTCTAACTCATAACAGAGTACACAAGCCTTGGATGAATAGAGATCTACTTGCTATTATTATACTCTGCTATATAATTTTTGTTTTAATATTAAAAGCTTGAAATCTGATATTGCGAATTAAAATGAATCATATCTAACTATATGCCACCTTAAATATTAATAATAATCATTATCTATATTATTATATATTATATTAAATTATATTATATATATACAACTACATAGTAGTACCATATTAGAATTGTATACTGTATCAATTTAATTTAATTTAAATATTATTTAAATATGGCAATTAAATTTAAACTAAATAATGAATCATTAAACAAAGATATTTAAATTTAAACTTAACTTAAAAGTTACTCTAAATCATGTAAGAAAAGTTCTGTTATCGCAGTAAAAGTTTGAAGAGTACAAGTAAGTAATATATGAATCAGAGTTCGAGCTCAAATAGAACCAACTCGCTGCAGCCCTATGAAAGTCTGGCAAACTCTGTCTGCAGCTTCTTTAGTTACTTCAGTAGCTCCAGCCTAAGAGGCTTACATTATACATATGTGTGCTTAGAGGTGTGGCAAATATTATAATTAATACAGACCAAGTTTAACTCTGACGTCATATGCCAAATTGGCGCAGTTTTAGCAGACAGAGTGTAGATATAGATACATTGGTATAACTACGACTACGGGTCGTCATGGTCGCCATGGCATTTGTAGGTCAAGTCTGCTAGGGGCTTGCTGGGTGGGGCAAAGGAGGCAGCGCGGTTTGGCTCTTTTGTATGTAGGTGTAGGTGTCGCCGTCGCTGCATAAACTTTTCGCAGCCGTCAACACTGACTCTTGTTGTTGTTGTGGACAACCTTGTGCAACTTTTCAGACAGCAAAAGAAACTGCAACAACAACAGTAACAACAACAACAGTGGCTGCAAATTTAACTGCACTCGACGTCGCGACAACTACAACTACAACAATTGCATTGCATTGCATTGGCAATGGCTTGGGCTGGCCAAATGGCCAACTGGCTGCAACGGCATCATAAAATTTAATTTCCTGCGCTTAAAGCTGGCCTAAATATGCTCCGACTCCCGGCCCCCGCCCCCCTCACATCGCCGCCCAGTCCCTCGCTTGGCCGCCCACTCGACGGCAGCCCGTTTTAATTGCGCTTTCATTAACGCGACTTTGATTTATGGCTACCGCGTTGCCAAAGGTTTTTTTCCAACGATTTCTTTTGCAAATATTTAAACATATATTTCTCTGCCTGTATTTCTCTCTATATGAGCGTGTGTGTGTGTGTGTGTGCGAGTGTGTTTGTATTTGTATTTGTATTCGACGCAGTTCGCTGGGCGCAAGAGCTTTTTATTTTTCGTTTAATACTTTTCGGTAGTCAATTGCCTCCTCAGCCACTGACAACAGCAAACACTACAGCAGCAGCAGCACTAACAACAACAGCAACAACAGCAGCAACTACAACAACTGATCAGCCGCACTCAAAGGCGTTTACCATGCTCCTCATGACTCTTGTTGCTACTGACTGACTGACTTGTTGACTCTTTAGTTCAAATGAATAACTGATATTTTTAGCTGCATGATTAGTTCGCTCATTGGGATTTTTAGAATGGAAAGTCTGCTGCCTAGACAAGCTGTCGACAGCTTAGAGCTTAGACAAATTCATCTCCGACTGCTAAAGCTGATTAAAATGTGCCAGAAATACGATTCAAATAGCTACAATAGCCACACACAAAACACTTAATAGAATGTGACTAAGATAGTAACAAATAAAAGTATTTTTTTACAGAAAGAAATCTGCTGCTTTTGCTTAACCTAGCGGAGAGGTAAAAGTCGAACGCAACTGACAGCTGAAGCTTAAAGGTACTTAAAGCAATCTTAGAACAGACTGCAATAGAGATTTTACTTACTATAGGTGTTGTACTGTTATAAAGGATGAGCTCAGTGTTAATTTTCGTTTATTCAAAATCAGCATACCCTGTTTATTAAGTAATTATTACTAAATTATTAGCAGCTAACTTCCTTTCAATGTGATGTTCCGAAAGAGTTTCCTTTGCTCTTACATCCAAGATGATTTTATTTTACATAAATATATCAATTTAATATAATTATTTTTAAACGTATTGTAGTTAAGATTTAAGACCCTGTACTTTGCTTTGGTTCAGCTGTCGACAGCAGTAGCATAGACTCCAAATCAGCCATCGGCACGCATGGCCAGTGGTCGCATTGCATCTGTGTGTGTGTGTGTGTGTGTGTGTGTGTGTACACAGAAAGCAGTTCACTTATATGTAAGTACTTACTTATACACTACTTATACTCTTTGTGCCGATGCCTGATCCAAATGCATAAACTAATTGAAAAGGCCACATAAGAAGTCCAGCTAATCGCCCGCTCTATTTCTCACTGTGCTTCATTTTCATTTCTCTGTTTCAACGTCTATATTCTGCTTAATGTAAAATAAAGTTGTCACTGTAGTATTTGATATTTATTATGCAGATGCTATTGCTACAGGAAATATTTATAAAAACTTGTGAATTCAAATTGAAAATAGCAATTAATTTGCTTGCCCACTCGTGTGTGCTAACAAATTGTGCAATATTGGTATACGCATTGAAAGTACAAGTACTTTGTGTTTGGGGTCACTGGTCAGTTCAAACAGAGTTGGCTAAACAGAGGCGAGAGTAAACAATCGCCTACGCCATTGAATCAACATTTGACGCCACTTGGATCTGAGCAGAGGCAAAGAGGTGGATGCAACGCCCACAATGTGCAACGCAATGCAAAAATGCAAAAATTAGAAATGCAAATGCGAAATGCGACTAGACGCTGACAACAATCATTGTTTGTGGTTGCTGTTGGTGTTGCTGCTGCTGCTGCTGCTGCTGCTGCTGTTGTTGTTGTTGACGTTGTCTTTTGATGATGAGCATGCGCTGCTTGAACACTCTCAGTCGCAGTCGCAGTCGCCGTCGACGTCGACGTCAGCAGCGTTAGCAGCGAGCACGTGCGCGCAGGCGCAGCACATAACTCGTTCGCTTAGAAGGAGACTAAA
Source organism: Liodrosophila aerea (assembly GCA_035045005.1). NCBI lineage: Eukaryota > Metazoa > Arthropoda > Insecta > Diptera > Drosophilidae > Liodrosophila > Liodrosophila aerea. The sequence goes on along the minus strand of JAWNNL010000641.1, from coordinate 1,493,597 downwards.
ACCAGACCAGAGCTTAGCTCTTAGCCTTAGCTCTTAGCCTGGCCAACATGCCGACATGCCCAACTACTTTGTTTATTAATTCTTTTGCGCATTTTTTCGCGCTTGCCCAGGTATTTTTTCTTTATTTTATTCAAGCTTATTTTTGTTGAATTGCCGTCGGCATTTTGCCAAGTTTATTGCCGGTTTTCATTAAGAGATTTATTGCAACAGTTGTGGCAACAGCAGCAGCAGCAGCAGCAGCTGATGCTTGCACTTGACCGATAATGCCGCTGGCGTCTCCTCGTTCACGGTCTGTGGCAATAAAAACGTAAATTTGATACGAGTATTCTAAGCTGCAATGCGATGCTGCGACCTTCTCTGCCAGCCCCAAATGTCAATGTGTCTGTGCGAATAATTTTGGCTGCCACTGTGCGTCTTACTTCACTAGTAAGAGGCTAAGCTAAGCCTAGTGCTCGCTTTTTTCCCGCTAAAAATGTGTGCAAACAACAAGCTAAAGTAAATAAATAAAAATTGTTATGAAAACAAGGCAAGTGGTTGGCTTTGACACTGCGATCGGAACGGCACCAACGATGACTGCAGCTGCTCACCTGTCTCACCTGTCCGTCTGTCCAGCGTGTTCAGCTGCCCAACTAGCCCGGTGTTCGATTTGCCTGCCAAAGTCTACAGCGCAGTGTGTGTGTGTGGAGCCACAGCAGCTTATAAAGCCATTAATAACCCTAGCATTTTCAACAGTTAACTCAAAACTGCACACACTCACACACACACACGAGACAATGTCATGGTTCATACATCAATTGAGTTTGTCTATTACAGCAGCAGAGTGTGTGGAGAATGCAAAGTGGAGAGCGTGGAGAGTGTAGCAAAGCACAGCATGCGAGGAGGCGAGGCGAGCGGAGCGGAGAGAGAGAGCAGCGGATTGTTTGCCTATTTACTCAGAGGCGAGCACTTGATGTGTGTGTTTGTGTGTTCGCTGTTAATTGACTGCGAGGGCAGCTGCAAGAGTTTGGCGTGTGGAGGCTGTAGCACATGTGAAATATGATTTAGTTGCTTACAACAGAATGACACTTTAAGATTATATTAATAAAAATAAATAAACAAAAATTTGAAATTGAAAATGAAATAGTAAAAATCATTAAGTAAAATCATATAAAATAAAAACCCAGAAAACATCATTTAGACCATAATAAGTAGGTTAGTTGAATTAGATAAACTAAGCGGCAGTGTGAAGTGTGGAAAGGTGGTTAAGAGTAGCAGAATATACTATGTGAGAATAGGGAAGAAAGAAGCAAATTTTTATATAGAGAAAATTTAAGTCAGTACAGAGATACAAAAAGGTTCATACGAGACGAAATTAGTATGGCAAAAAATGTATAGCCAGTGGAAGAGAGTTTCGGGATATAAGAAAACCATTTGATAATACCAACTAAATGTTTTTACTTTAAATGACATACTCATAACTTAACACTGAATTTATTTGCTTAAGTTAGGTTATTCGTTTGGGATCTCGTACCACACATGAAACAGTTAAAGTCAATACAGAGTATTCAAAAAGCAATTAGTATCTCGAAAAGTTACTGAATATTTGGGAACAATTTGATAATACCAACTAAATAATATTTACTTTAAATACTAAGGTGCCTTTACTCGTACCTTAACACTGAATTCGATAGGTAATGTTACCTCATTCAGTTGGGATCTCATACCACACATAACCCTATTGATCCCGGTGTAATGTATACCCTTTGGTTTGGTCTATCTCGGAAGACTGAAATCATTACTCGATTATTAAATAGTTTCCTTAAAATGTACTACTCAATTATGTCTTCATTTTAAACTGGAACTATCGAAGCAGCTCTTCTACTTAGTTGTTATAAATGTATGCATCTGGCTATATCACCGCAGAGTTCCTTATAAAGCATACCCGCATTGTTTGCCTAGGTGTCTGCTGATCAGCTCTGTAGTAAGTGCCTTGTCTAAGGTGTCGCATGTCAGCTGTGACTCTCCACCCCTCCCCCTGTACCTAGCACACTCTTTAGCGTCTCGCTTGAATGGTTTTTGCATTTGAAAAGTCAGAGCTCAATACGGTTGTGGGTGTTAGATTAATGTGTGTAGTTACAGCACAGCGTTCGTCACAGCGTTCGATGCATGGCTTAACTGCATTAAGAGCGCATTAAATTTGTAATTAGTGTAGTTTTTGTCGCAGTGTAATAACAGTGTAAATAAATGACTGTACGAGTCTATCTGACTGAAAGTTGGCTGTTATCTCTTTTGTTTTTCTTTCTTTTTTCCCTCGTTCTGTTTTGTTACGTCTTTTGCCATTGCCATTGCCTTTCCTCCATTCGCTTTGCTCTTTTTGGGGAACTGTCGCACACGAACGCACAGCGGCAAAAACTTTAAAAGAAAATGAAAATTCCCAAAGGAAGCATAGATAATGAGCAGCAGTAGCAGCAGCAGCAGCAGCCACCCCAAGAGTGTGACCAGTCAGTCAGACAGTGCGACCGTTGGCCAACTCGTCAAGCGTCCGACGAAGACCGTCGTCAGCCATTTTGGCCCGGGCACAATGGCAGCAGCGTCCAAGCATATTGCCATTGTGCCACACTACGCCACTTGTCTCTGCTCCACACTCCACAGTCCACACTCCACCCCTCCCCCACTCGCCCCTCGTTTCGACTCGCCTCTCTCGACTGGGTCGTCATTGCCTGTCTCTGGTTTTGCTTTTGTTTTTAGCCATTGTTAGTGTGGCTCTGTGGCTGCCGCTGCCGCTTTTGCAACATTTGAATGATTCTCGTTGGTCGTGTCAGTCCCACGGGTAATTATTGACACGGTTGTATGCACGCAGCCCAAAAATACACACTCACACACACACACACACACACACACAGTCGCTCACTTACACAGCGAGAAACGAGCACAAAAGCAAGCGGCGGCGCGTTACTCTGCCACGCGAAATACATAATAAAAAAAAAAACCCAACTCGAAATAATAATGAAAATGTCGAATAGAGAACTGAGTGGTACCTGGTCGAAGGGTGGGAGGAACCAGAGGGAGGTGCTGCTGCTGCTGGCGGGGGTGACTGCGATGTCGGTCGCACTTAACACGCACGGCTACATTAAAACCAATGAAAACTACAATTTGCCAGCTAACATTACTAATTTTTTTCCATTTTCATTTTATTCTATCATACGCTCATGCCCAAGACCCGTAGCCATAGCCATAGCCATACCCATATACCCATAGCGATATACCAGTAGTCGTACCCGTAATGTGCATGTGGTGTTTATAGCCAGGTGGGAGAGCAGGTATTAGAACTATGTCATGGGGTATGCAACGGCATGTGGCACTCTAGTTTAAAGCGCAAGCTTAAAGATTTAAGACTTAATTTCACTTTATAAGTATTAAACTTAGCTAAGATTATATTAAGTTTGCTTTTGTAATAATCAATAAACAATAATTCATTCAAGTACTCTAAATATTTTGTGAGATATTTTGTAAAAGAAACCAAAGACTTTATCTATATTAATTAATCATTAAGATAAAGCAAACTAATAGCAATATTCATTGTAATTCACTTTAAAATATATGTCCAGAAATGTGAATTATTTTAAATATAAAGTTTTTAATAAAATAAATAATAAAATGAAATTAAAATAATAATATCGTAATGGTAACAACATAATACTATTCTAAAATATACTCTAAAAGATCTAATCTAGTTATTATATTTTAGTGACAAGCCAATTACCACGTTTTCCAAATAAGTAAAGATTTTAAATATAAATAAAGTCTAAAGCTAAGCGCTGACTTTATCATTTCAATACGGTTTAATATTTCAGGAGCTATAGTTTAGCAAGAGATTCTTAACTATATTTTTAATTCCTCCAACTTATAACTTTTATAAGCAAGTGCCTCAATATTATAGTACTTTCAGCCCTATGCAAGGGTGTATTTATTTTGTTTCTGCGTTACTGTCTGCCAAGTTTATCTATACTCTTAAATGTTTACTTTCATTTCCTTCATTTGTTATATATCCATCAATAGATGCTCTACATCTGTGGCAGAGCATACCCAAGTCGTTGGGTTTCAGTCGCATTCCAATTGGGTTACTTAGTTAGAATAAGTTATATAGCCTAGGGGCAGGTTTTATCTAAGCATGTGGGTGTGTATGTGGCCAGTGTGTGCGTGTGTATGAGTGTGCCTTTTAAGCAACCCCAAAATGGCAGGTGGCGACGGGTCTGCATACATATATGGCTAGGCTCTATGAACAGCCATGTTGTTTTTTCTTTTTGTTGTCTTCACATTAAATTCCACTTTTATTATCTATTTTTTACAGAGTGATACGTATGCTAACTGTACTAATTAAGAACGGTATGCATTATACTTATTATATACATATCTATTATAATAATTACAGTTACACAAACCGAAAAGTTCAAATCATAAAATACTCGAAATAAAAGAATAAAAATGTGTATTTCCATACTGAAATTAAAATTTAATATGCAGGCGACGCATAAATAAAAATTATTGCAATTACTGGTTCGCTTCTGTGCTTATATTATACATATATTATCTTTATGTATATGGAGCTGTATCTGTGTGTATGAATTGCTTGTTTACATGTATCATTGGTTGAACCAAAAACTGGCTTTCAATTATGCGCATTTGGAATTTGTTTGTTTGTTTTATTTGCTGCATTATTATTTGTATTATTTTTGCTCCTCATTTTTTCTTGCTGAAATTTTGTAAGGCTGATGCAATTTTTATGCAAAATTACTAACCGAAATTTGTTGTGTTAATCAGCCTCAAAGTGATAATAATAATAATAATAATGATGAGTATAATGTGCATTTTGATTTCGAGCTTAATGCAAATATCGTGCGCCACATTAGAGCAAGTAAAGGGCAATGAGCAGACGATATTAACACTTTAATGATATTGTATTTAGAAATTAATAACATATATTAATATCCGACTTGAGTGAACAACTACTGCTATAAATAAAGAATATATAGAGTAACAGCCAAAGGCCTTAAGCGAGAGCCAAGTGCAATTACTTAATTAAAAGTTAATGTGTCTGAAAGAATTGCAATAAGGTGAATGAAAACAAATTTGAAGTAAATATTAAATTTAAGAAATCAGTAGCTTAATACAAATAATAAAGAACTTAAAGGAAAATCTAAATATTTTAAATTTACGTCTTGTATACTATACACTTAATTTAAGGCAAAGATTTTCGAAGTTCTGGAAATACTTAAATTTAGTAAGTATAATAATATAATATAATTTATAATTTAACTTAATATATAAATATATTTGATAGTAAAATCTAAAATAATGCAGAGAGTTTGGAATGTATTTAAATGTACTTAATCAGCTAAATATAAATTTTAGTTGAGTTAATATATATGTATATAGATATTAGGTAAAGGCTTCACCCTGTATACCTATAGTAATTAAAGCGAAGAGATTTACATTAAATATAAAGTATAATTTAAATAAATATTATAGACTATAATATAGAGTATAGAGTAGCAGCATACCCTGTATATGATTCCGCTACAGCATGAGCAATTACTTAATTTAGAGCAAAGATGTTTGAATGAATTGCAACAGTGTTTATTGGCAACTGTCGTTAATGATCTGTGGAACAATAATATCAATAATACCAATTGTCATGGTGAATAGGGGGAAGGTTTATTAGTTCATTGTGACGTAGGCAATCGCATTATAATATGCCCACTTAATTGTTAATTACTTTTCGAACACTTTAAAAACAAAAACAAAGCAATATAATACCCGCAATTATCGCCATGGAAATGAGATAAATCGAAATCGAATCGCAACGAAAACAAAAGCCTGTAGTTAAAGTGGCTGTAAAACTGTCAAAGCCAACGACTCATAAACTGTGGAGGGCATAATGAGCGCCGTTAACGCTAATTAAATAATAATAAAAGGACAAAATAAGAAAAAATATTGTGGTTTTTTTTCGAATAATATTCTTTTTTATTTGTTGTTTTTTTTAAGTTTTTTTTTTTTGTATTTGTTTTCTTGGTTTTTCTCAGTGTATGTGTGTGTGTTTGTGTGGGTGGAATGTACCGCTTTGTTGACTTGGTGCTTCCATTTGTTTATAGCATAATTTATTATACAATTGAGGGCATGGCTTAATCTTAAATATTTTCATTATGTTCTCATTTGAGTTTAGTTCTCCTCCTCGTCGTTTTTTTATCATTCACTTTATGCATAGTTTTCAACATACCAAAACAAAATAACTAAACAAATGTACTTATTTGTTTTATATTTTAGTTTTTACATTATATTTCTTGTATTTTGTATTTTGTTTTTATTTTAAGTTTAATTACACCCAAAAAGTAAAGTAAAAGCTAAAAGTTTGCGTATTTCGTTCTCGCCTTTTTTATACAATAAAAAATTAAAAAACGGACACTTTTATAAAAGAGTTTGTTGTTGCATATCAAAAAACACGATAAACATCTATTACTTGTAGTTTTTGAAATAATTTCAGTATATTCTTTTTCGTATTTAAAATGTACATCGATTTCATATTTTACAATTTAGCATCAAGTATTTGATTATTATTTTTTTAAGATTTAGCTATGTGTGTGTTTGTGTACGTGTGTGTGTGTATCTTTTGCTTAAATAGAAAGTACAGTACTAAGTAACTAAACTTCATGTGCCTAAATCATTATATTTACCGCCTAAAAATTACAATTTATAATTATGCATATTTTTTATGTGTTGTTTTTTTATTTATTTTTAAATTATACATATTTGATTTTTGTGTTTTGTTTTTCATTCTGGGGGTATTTATTTAAAAAATCTACAATTGCATTTAAAGCTAAAAATATGACTTAACTGTAGTTTTATGTACAGAATCTTTTATTTTAATTTTACTCATAATTTTCTTGTTTTGTTTTTTTTATCTGCGCCGCGCGTTAAATTCTAGTTACTGTTTTTCTTTTTTAAATTTATTTTCTCTGTTGTGTTTAAGTGGATTTCTTTAGGGTACTACTGGCTAACTGTATGTGTGTATATATATAGTTATATGTAGGTATTGTATGTATGTATGTGCACGGCCGCTTAGTATCAACTAAAATCCCTAGCTAGAACCGATTATTTCTCTCAGTGTCTGCGGTGGCAATTCGTACCACTTGAGCGCTACATCATTTCTATTTTATTATTAAAGTTTTTAGGGTTTTATTTGTATTTGTATTTGTATTTTTATGCATTTAGTTTTGTAGAACTCGAGACTCTCACACGGGCGACAAGGTGTGTGGATGGAGGGAGAGAGTGTTGGTCTTAAGTGGAGTTGAGATTTACCTTTTGCTCTGGGGATGGTATATGCAGCGGAAGGCCAAAAAGTTGCTTAAGTATTATTCGATATATATACGATACGATATACGATACGATATATATATATATTTGAACGTTGCTCAACACTTGTCGCACTTGGGTTCGGTATTAGTTTTAGTTTTAGCTTTAGTTTTTTATGTTTACTTTAATAGATTTAAAAACAACATCACTTGGTTTCACGTTTGATTTGAATTGCGTGTTTTAAAATTTAAATTACATTTGCATTTGCATTTTCGTACATTTTTTAAAAAGTTTTTGAAACTTTAAACGATTCGAAGCAAGAAGAAAAAAAGAAGGAAGTTAATGGGAAGCGATCGCATGTCGCATCGGCAGGCAGGCAGACAGGAGGCCATGGACTACAGAGGATAGGTACTACATAGTATATATACTAAGTATAGTAAGAATTCGACTAACTGTTCCATCCACTGCCTTAACTAAGTTTTAACACAGATTAATGCACTGGTAAAAGTTGCGTGAAGAGTGGAGAGGGGTGGGGAGAGTAGCAGCTCGAACTGGATCTGGAACCGCAATGAACGTCTCTATCTCTAGTCTAAGCGATCCAATTCCTGCTTACATTCCAGCGGCCACCCGTCTGGCATTGTGTCCTAGGAGGACTCGTAGCCAAACCAGGCGGCCGACGAATGCTATTCACCGCCCGCCCCGCCGCCCCCAAAGCTATTGAAATGACGCACTGCACCGGGCGCTGCGGCGGCACCGAACTGCAGACTCAGCTCGAAGAGGCGGCGGGCATGCAACTGCTGCTGCTGCTGCTGATGATGATGATGCTGCTGATGGTGATGATGCTGATAGTGATGATGCTGATGCAGTGCCGCCGCCGAATGGGCATTCAGATTCAGATGTCCGCCCAGTACACTGGACGCCGATCCCGGCGAGGCAGCACTGGGCGGCTGCAGGGGCAGACCACTGTTGCTGCCGGCACCCGGCGACAGCTGCGAGCTGCTGCTGCCCCCCGTCTGCTGCGACTGCAGGTGCTGGGCATGCGGATGCTGCAGCTGATCGCTGGTATGGAATAGATGCGGATGATGCGCGGGATTTAGATGCGGATGCTGGTGCGGATGATGGGGGTGGTGGGCGTGCTGATAGCGCATGGGATCCATGTACATGGCGGCGGCTGCAGCGGCCGCTATGCTGGATGCCTGTTGCTGTTGTTGTTGCTGCTGTTGTTGTTGCTTCACTTGCTCCTCGTTGTTGTTGTTGTTATTTGTGTTGTTATTGTTGTTGTTATTGTTGTTGTTATTGTTATTGTTGTTGTTGTTGTTAGTCTGACCACCAGCTGAGGAGCTGCCCAGCGGACTCTGCGGCGACATCACCTGGCCCTGACTGGTCATCGTCACCGAGGAGCCCGCACTGGACGAGGGCGTGTTGGGCGTGTGCTGCTGCTGCTGCTGTTGTTGCTGCTGCTGCTGCTGTTGCTGTTGGTGTTGCTGCTGCTGTTGGTGTTGCTGTTGCTGTTGTTGCTGCTGTTGGTGCAGACTGTTTGCAGGAGTGGACGCAGCTGCAGCTGAGTTCGACTCCTGGATTTCTGATTGCTAGTGAGCCGCCAGCTGGTGAGCCGACTGCATGTTCTGTGGACTCAGCATGGGCGGACTGTGGCTATGCGAGTGGGTGCCCATGGGGCTGCCGTGCATGTCGTGGTGCGAGTGATAGCCCCCATGATGCATGTGTCCGGGTGGCATGCCATCCATCATGTCCCCGCCCAGCGTGTTGGGTGGCGTCATTCGCTTCTCCTTCTGCCGCCGATTGCAGAACCACACGCGCACCACCTCCTTCTCCAGCTGCAGTGAGTCCGCCAGCGAGGTGATCTCCTGTGCCGACGGCTTCGGCTGCTTGTGGAAATGCTGCTCCAGCGCCCCCTTCACGCTCACCTCGATGCTGGTGCGTTTCTTCCGCTTGCGTCCCTGGGCGGCGATCTTGTCGATGCTTGTCGGGGAGCCTGTGGTCGAGTCGGCCTCCTCCAGCCACTTCTGGAGCAGGGGCTTCACCTTGCACATGTTCTTGAAACTTAACTGTAGAGCCTCGAACCGGCAGATCGTCGTCTGCGAGAAGACATTGCCGTAGAGCGTGCCCAGGGCGAGGCCGACGTCCGCCTGGGTGAAGCCCAGCTTGATGCGGCGCTGCTTGAACTGCTTGGCGAATGCCTCCAGATCATCCGAAGTGGGCGTATCCTCCTCACCGCCACTAATCGCATCGCGATCCCCACCTCCGCCGCCGCCCATGTGATGATGGATGTGCAACTGTGGCGACTCGCCGCGCAGCGCATGATGCAGTGGCGCCACCTGGGCGGCATGATGAGCCGGATGGTGGTGGAGCATGCCGTTCATGGCCGCATGATGATACTGCAGCGGTGAGCCACCCGTGGGCGCATAGTGTCCGGCATGGGGGGCATGCCACGCGGCTGCAGCGGCATGTGGCGAGGCCATGCCCTGCTGGATGCGTGTCTGTTGCGTCAGATGTGACATCTCCTGCTTCACGGAGTCCACAGCGGCGGCAGCGGCGGCGGCGGGATGATGGTGTGTCGTATGATGGCTGGGCAGTGACCACGGATCCGGATGCAGTGCACTCCAGCTGCTCAGCCCGGAGCCAGGCGTCAGTCCGCCCAGACTATTGCCCTGTCCGCCACCCTGGACCTGCCCGTTGGGTGATGGGGATGAGGGCAACTGCTGCTGATGGGCAGCGGCAGCGGCAACGGCGGCATGGTGATGGTGATGATGCTGCATGTACTTCATCTCACCGGCATCGGCTGCGGAACGGGGCGATGATGTGTGATAGCCGCCGCCGCCGCCCAGGGCCATGTCGAGATCACCGCTGGGCGGTGTCATATAGGAGGTAGCGGCCATCCCCACCGCTCTGGGGCTGTTGAGGCCCTCCACGCTGGCGGGGTAGGGCTCCAAGTTGGGGCTCAGTTTAACGACTTTGTAGACCGATCGATCGAAAGGAAGACCTGAGTCCCTATGCTCATTCCACTCGAACCGTGAGGCAACCGTTTTGAAGTCTTTTACTGGCAACGTGGCGGCGCAAAATAGTGGGCGTGGCGGCGGCGGATCGCGCGACTCGCACACACACGCAACGGAATCTTGGACGAAGATTCAGACTCAGACTCAACCAACACACGCACACTCGCACACACTCAACAAGTCTCGTCACCGACGGCGCGACAAACACTTGAAATCGAATTTCGAATTGGTTTTCGAATATCGAAATGGGCTTAAAATTCGTATTGCGTAGTTTGTGTATTTGGGAAATCAGATTGGGATTATTGTGATTGTGATTGTATTACTTGTGTTGTATTATATTTAGTGCTTGTTGCTATTGCACTTGGTTTAATCACTTGGCACTTTCGATCGTTGTCGCATTGATATATATTGTGTGGGATTGGGATTTGTGTTGTTATCTGCTGTCGTGTTTCTTCTTGCAGTTGAGTCACACAAAACACACTTCACGTTACAGATACAGATACAGATACATTTGTGATTGAGATTTTCATCAATTGAATTCGAGGCGAGGCGAGCGTAGCGCACAGACAAAATACTGCTGAGAGACGACACTGAGACACTGACACTGAGAGCCAGCCTATGGGACAGATTCACGTGCAAACTCGTAGAGCTATCGAAGTGAACTAACGTCATGCAGCGACCAGCGGCGCTACGTAGACGGCGCTCTCGACAGCCGACAGTCGACAGCACACACATAGGCAGACACACGCACACTCGCACACACGCACGCACACACACAGTGCTCAGTGGCGAAACCAGTTTTCAACCCGTCTTCCAATACGCCATATGCACGCGAGCGAGACCGCCTCAGTGTGTGTGCAGTGTGTGTGCGAACGAGCTAGCTGGCTGCTGAGCACGAACTGGAAGTCGACTTGCGCTCTATTGGACTCGCAGCGGCTTTCCAGTGCCGCCCACCAAACGACGACAGCAACAACAACAACAGCAAGCGGCTCGCATTCCCATGCAGAGTGACATTTTTAATTGCCAGCCCTAGCACAGGCCAGAGCGAGAGCAAGGCAAAAGCACAAGCTGATGTGTGGAAGCGGGAAGTGTGGAGAGTGTGGAGCGTTGTGGAAGAGTGGAAGAGTCTAAGCGAAAGCTTACACAGGACTGACTGACTGACTGATGCTGGCTGCTCCAGCCAGGAAGCTTTGTTCAGTTCGCTGTTGTCGCTCTGCGGGCAGCCAACTTTTGCTTTCATTTTGTTGGTGTGCGTGTGTACTGTGTGTGTGTGTGTGAGTGGGGCGTGTGCATTACTACAATGGGGCGGGCAATGCAGTGCAACTGTCAATGGGCAATGGGCAACGCATAGCTGGCAGAACGGAGTCGAGTCGCTATCAACGATATCGGAGCTGCGATACAACTGTAAAATCAGTCGCACATTAATTGAAATGTATCGTGTCAATAAATTTGCATGCACACTTTTTTACACCATGTTTCAATCTTCGTCCAGTTCAGTTATTTTATTATGCAAAGTCAAAGAAAGGCCCATTGTCTACGTCTATGAGTGTGCGTGTGTGTGTGTGTGTGTGTGTGGCGCGTAGTTTACCGTTAAGCATTCTCCTGCTTAGTTATTGATTTGCCGAGCGTGTTAATTTTTTTCCCATTTTGCCTATTATTGATTTTTATTTTGTGCGTTTCGTTTCGTTTTCGGTTTACAGTATTTGCAGATGTGCCCGCCATTTGCCATTTGCATAGTAGATCCGATAGCTTGCCACAAACATCTCTTTGTCATCTCTTAAGTTTTCGTTTTGTTGCTGTTGTTCGGCTCTTGATTTAATAGAGCGTACCCCATAAAGAAGCATAATACATTATCTTTGACGTGGTTCTTTTATACTCGAGTTTAAATTTTGTTCAACATTTTAAATGAAAATGGCGTAAAGTTAACGTTAACGTAAAGCAACAGCTCAGCACACTGAGAAAAAATACTGCTGAGTGGCAAGAACTGATTTATTTGGTTTTGAAGAAGATTTAGTTAGAAAAGAAAAGTTATTTAACAATTGTATACATACTGTGTTCAATTTTTATTCGTTTATTCAATATTATATTACACAGTGAAAAATAGTACTTTGATTTTTACAACAAATATCTATAAAATAAAGATATACATATATAAAGATAAAGACATAAAAATAACTATTTTTACAGAAAAAAAAACTCTTCAAATACACCAGTTTATTAAATATTATACTTACATATATTTTAATCCGTTTTTTAGGGTATTATCAAATAGTATTAATATTCAATAAAGTTAACATCAAATATATCAAATTTATATTCAATATTTTAATGTACATTTAAATAACTTAAATTTTTATTTAACAGAAATTTCTTTTCAAATATATAGATTTTTGTATTACTTTTTTGAATTTGTAAACTTAAATTTCATATTTTATATAATGCATTTTAAAGAAATATATTTTTAAAACCATTATAAATTCTGCAATGTATTATTTTATAGTCATTTACTTCATTGAAATAATTTCAAAAATTACTCTACTTTAAAACCCTTTTAACTAGTTCTTTGTTTTTATTTTGGCTCGCATTGATAAACTCTCAGTTTATTGCATAATAAGCTAAACAACTTTATTCCAATTGGCTTAAAGCTTTAAAAGCTGTCTAGACTCTACACACAAACTGTATAAACTTACATTCATATAATTTCTTTGTCACCTAAATGGCGTATTATTAAAATTTCCCTCACATAATATGCACAAGTCTTGCGGCAGGTCAAGCTGGTGTCAAAAATTATGCAAACTAAGGTCAACGGCACACACACACACACTCGCACACTCACTCTCAGACTCTCTATGAAGTTCAACGATATTTGCATCATTTTGTTTACATTTTTTTATCTCAGTCGTTGTTGTTGCTATTTGTGTCCTTTGGCCACACACTTGGGCATAATTAATAAGCCGCAGACCGAGTTAAATACTCAACGACGCAGTCGGCATTTTGTCACTCGGTCCTTGGGCAGAAATTTACATGATAATTAACTGCGGCGGCGCTAACAAACAACAGCAAGAGCAACAACAACAACAGCAGCAGCAATAGCAGCAGCAACAAAAAATAACAGGAAAAAAAAATATTTTTAAATTTCAAATGTTAAAAAATCCTGTTTATTTCACACTCTGCAGCGCGCGCAGTCCCTTACCCCTCTCCCCTTCCCTTTGGCCCTTGGCATATGCTAAATGCGCACGCGTCGCGTTGGTTTTGGCCTTTTTTTAGCGTTTTTTTTTTCTTTCGCTGTGGCCATGAAAGGACTTGTTGCATAATTATGCGCCGCATGCGAGTAAATAAAAAAACAAAATAAAAAACTAAGCGTTGTATTTATGAATGAAGATCTTTCGACTCTCCGACTGCGCTGCACTCTTCTGGCCGTTGATTTGGATGATAATGAGCTTGATTAGCATTTTGGCTGCATTTTTTTTCTCTCTTGCTGCCGACTCGAGACTCCGACTCCGGTTTGAGTCTCGCACTCTCGCTTGTCTCTTGGCTTTGGCTTTGGCTTTGGCTCGCACCTAGCTGTCTGCCTGGCGCACTTGCTTATAATTATTAGCATAATTTTCGTCTTATTTTGCATTAATTTATGTATAAGTGTGAGTGTGTGTGTGCGTGTGTGTGTTTGTTTATTTAATGAACACACACACACAACAGTATGTAAATAACTGAAATAAAAAGTGCGACTTTTGGCATCTGTTTTGGTAATTAAAGTGCCATAATTTTGCGACCAGACATACCACTCGTAAACTGGTAAACTGGTCTGCTTTAAGCGCTTTATTCATCGCATAATATACGCACAATTAGCAACTGTGTGCGGGAGTTGACTGTGAATCTCTATGGAGTGGAGCTCAGTGTTGGGTTTATTAAACCGCAAAAGGAAATATCTTGCCCACTTGACAAACAAAATGCAAACGAAATTCAGCTTAAATTCATGGAAATAAAGCTGTTAAGCTGAACTTGATTGGGCTTAGTTTGATGGGGCTTAGAAATAATTGGATATTAGAACTTTTTATTTTATATAATTGTAGATTATAATTACTAAATCTCAACTAAAGTCAGTTGACAAAGAGATTACAAATTAAATTCAATTTAAATAGCTGGAAATTTTATACAAATCTATATAATGATAATGGTAATCTGTAGATATTTTATGATTAAAGAATTTATATAAATAATTTGAAATTATAGCTATTGGAAACATTGCCAAGTCATGAAATTGAAATCGTTATTTATTCTATTTTATTTTTATGTTTTTAGGTAAGAGATATAAATATCATAGGATTTTTTTAAGCGCTATAAAGCCATACCGATGACTTGCAATTATACCGATATCTAAAGAAAATTACTGCGTTCTTTTAATCTCTTTTTAATTGTGTTTTAAATATGAAATTATAATTTTCATTATTAAAATTTTAATATTAATACGCTATATTGTATTAGTTTTATCGTAGTTCACTGTTTTTAATGAACTTGCAATAAATAACAATAAATTCTTTTCTCTATTAGTATATGTATAAAATAAATAACATTTTGATTGACTTCAAGCCTAAGCAAAGCCAATGAAAATCTTTTTTGAATATTTGCCTATACGTAACGCAATTGTAGAGTAACATAATGGATATCTTTCGCATATCTAATCCTTAATTATTATGCAGCCCGCTCAACCCTAAGCGTGATATGGCAGAGCTCGAACAAAACGTTTCATTAGAGACATCGAAAAGTTTCAGCTGCAATATTCTTGAGCAAGCGCCGAGAGAGAGTTAATGACAACAGGAACGAACAACCCATAACACAAGCAACCCATCCCAATAGACAGTCGGTCAGCTCTTTACCATATGCGCAGGCCAAGAAGTAAAAAACAAGAAATATTGCGCGCCAAAAAAGTAGCAAACACACACACTCACACACTCATACACACACATGCTGAAGAAGCTACATAAGACAGTAAGAAGACAAACAACAACTACAACCCTTTGGCTTTACCCCCTTTTGGCAAGGTCAAACGTGCTGCTCACGTAAGCAAATTGCATAGGCAAATGTACGGCTTGATGGAAAGACAGTTGCATCTCCCCTCTCACTGTCCCTCCATGTATCTCTTCTAACCATTTATCAACATATTTGCCGTTTTTTATGATATTTTGTGCAATTTGAGCGATTTTGCATGCAAGGCGCGTTAAAGCCGCTGGCTGCATTCGAGGCGCTTATCCTTTGCCCTGTATGCTTTCACTTTCGCTACCTAGACAAGCACCCCAGTTTGCCAAATTCCAACACACAGACGCACACACAAACACTCACACACACAGAGAAACAGCGCTGTCATATGCAAATGAGCTCTGCCTAAAAAATTTAAATAGAATTTTTTATTCTCTGATTTTTTGCGTGCCGTAAACGGGGCACAAAATGGCAATTGTTGTAGCCTCGTCGACTGTGTCTGAGTCCTGGGTGACTGTAACTGTATCGGTGTGTTTGTGTGTGTGCTTGTGTGTGTGCGTGAACTCAACCCATCGCCAGTTGGGTTAAATGCATTTTGGTGCGCCTCATTGGCTTCGGCATTGAGCAACTGTCAATGAGCCACCAGGCAAAGGGCAAATATGCAAATTAGTTAACGTTTTTTCTATATTATTTATTAACTAATTTATCTCTGCGTCGCTGTGTGACATGTCCTCCCGGCGCTGACTCGTGAAATATTGGCGAATGGCGGAAATAGCAGAGCAAAAAGCATTGCAACACCTGGTCACAATTCCTGCGAGTTTTTTGCCTCGCTGCGTTTTTTTATCGCTGTTTGCTTTTCTTCTTTAACTTATTCTGAGGCCACTAAGTAGTTGAAGAATATGCCAAATGTAACGGTTTGTGGCGATAAAGTGGCTAAAGGATATGCGCTAATAAAGCTATCTTTTTCGATTGGGAAAAGTAAGCTTAATACATTTATTTTTCTATTAATTTTCATGCTCACATTTCTTCCAAAAATAAATCAGTATATCATTATTTCCATTATTTAATTTCTTTTTATTTAAATTCCTTTACGCCAAGGAACATTCACTACTCTGAACTTTATCATTTACATCTTGAAGTTATTTTAATATTACATTTTACTTAATTTTCATACTAAACATTCTCAAAAATAGATATAAACATTTTAATGAAAATCTAGCTCTTTATTATATTAATATTTTTATTTATACTGTGGAAAATTCTCTCTGATTTAAATACATAATTATTCTCTAATAAAAATAGATACTGATTATGAAAAATTTATGAACTTTTCCTTCCATTCACCCAGTAAAATGTTATGAATAATTACTCAAAGTGCTTCTTACATTTTCACTCATTATAATCATGTCATTACTCAAGAAACATCTGTAAATAAATCTGATTAAAATCTATGTATCATCTGCATTTAAAAAGTATTAATTTATTAGCTTTTTCCTGTGGTAAGCACAAACCACTTTCATGCCTAAACTCTCATTTAAACCAATTCAAATTGATGAAAATGGAAAACGGAATAGAAATGAATTATTCATGGAACGGTTGACGTTTATGTATGGCACATAAAGTCTGAGCATTTATGCTCTCACTTTCAGCCTTTAACTGCAGTCACTTAATCATTTAAGACCCAGCCCACTGGCATTTGCATTAATGCTTATGGAGCATCGATGGAACAATGCGAGATATGAACAAAAAATTAAAACCCTGTTCACACCCACTAAAGCGTCGATGTTGTCACGGCGACAGGAAACCGCACGGACACGGACACCGACACGGACAGGGACATGGGAGGAGAAGGAGGGGGAGAAGGAGGAGGAGCAGGAGTAGTAGTAGTAGGAGACGAAGTGAAACCACTCTATGGCATATCCGACAACAACAAAGGGAAAAGCATATGTCAATAAAAATCTTTTAGAAATTCATTTGCATAATGCAGTCAAAAGGGCAAACGTTGCGTTGCTGCTGCCGCCGCTTTTCCTGTCGACAGACCCAGACCCGAATCCGAATCGTATACACTCACTAACCCGTACGCGCGACGAACCCAAGTCCAGGTGAGGGCTGACATAAAAAACAACTAAGCAACATCAAAAAAACGACAACTGCAACAACTACAACTACAACTACGGCACGCATGTTTATTTCCTTCGAAAAAACAAAACAAAAACCTAAACGCGTCGACTGATATTCGTTAGGGCAGGGGTCGCGGAATGGGGCACTCGCCAGGGGTGCATATCATTAGCGAGAGAGAACGACGAAAAAAAGAACTGGCACACATTTCCCGACTGACACTTTTTTATGCCATGAGACACATCAAAGGCCAATCAACTCTGTGTCTTATCGGAAACGGAACGGAAGTTCACCCTTAACCCTTAACCCCTAAACCCAATACCCAATACCCAAAACCTCAACCCTTGCCTTAGCCCATGCATAAACCCAACTGAAATTTATGCCAGGTCTGTGGTGAGTTTCGCAATGTGCTATAAAGACCCTCGGTTCAGTGGAAAAATAGTGTCTAAAGTTAAATTTAAATATATACGAAAATTGAACTTGGATTTAAATACAAGCAAATTCGTTTAAAAGCGAAACGTTTGAGGATTTGCTTTCAATGGAAATTTCAGTGTAAAAAAAGAGGGTTTATTTTGCCGTAATAAAATAATAATTTAATGAATATTATGATTGGATTTTTATGACAAAATTCTGCCAAGCAACAATTGAAGAAAATGATTGAAATTACTAGCATTAAGCCATTATTTATTAAATAATATATTGCAGCCGAATATCTTTGCTTTCTATGGAATATACTTTGTAATGAAATATACTTTTTATTTCAATGGAAATTCAGTGCCAAATGAAGTAATTTGTTTTGCCGAATACAAATAATAATTGAGTAAATATTTTGATTGGTTTTTTATGACAAAATTCTGTCTGGCAACAATTTAGGAAATTTGTGGCAATTATTTGCATTAATTTATTATTTATTTAATATTTACAATTATAAATATTGCACCAGAATACTTTTGCCTTCAATGGTGTTAAGATGGAAATATACTTTTTATTTTAATGAAAACTTCAGTGCCAAACAAAGGAGTTTATTTTGCCAAATTCAAAAAAAAATAAAATAAATATTATGATTGGTTCTGCCAAGCAACAATTGAAGAAAATGATTGACATTTTCAGCATTAAGTCATTATTTATTAAATAATATATTGAAGTCGAATACTTTTGCTTTCTATGGAATATACTTTGGAATGGAATATATTTTCTATTTTAAAGGAAATTTCAGTGCCAAATAAAGGAATTTGTTTTGCTGAATTCAAATAATAATTTGGTAATTATTATGAAAAGTTTATTATGACGAAATTCTGCTAAGTAATGATTAAGGAAAATTATGGAAATTATTAGAAATCTACATTAATTTATTTCCAGCTGAATACTTTTGCAGCCAAAATTAAATTTCGATCTCTAAACAGCATCTTTACAAAGAATTAACTGAGTTTTTATTCAACACATTTTACTGTAGTTGTAAATTAATTTTATAGTCTCTCTGCTGTCATACAACCCTACTTCGATTACATAATTTGTGCTTTCTTTTTAATTGAAACATAAACGCCATTTTTATTGCAAAAGCACACGCGCCAGTCGATTGAGGCATTTTATTTAACATAAAAAAAACCACACAGAGTACACAGAGTACAGAAATAAAGAGCGTCGCAATTTGAGCAAAAAAAATTGCAAATTGCAATCGGCCATAAGACATAAATGAAATTTTTATAATCGAAACGAGACGCTGACGGAGGTCGTCATCGGTTGAGCATGCGCCGAATATTGGAGTCGATACGAGTATTATTTTAACTGTTATTGTTATTAAGTTTTTGGCCAGTGACAGCGAGTGAGTTGCTGCTGCCGCCGACAAAAGCCACGTATTTGACGCCCCAACGTGAAATGGTCAGTGACGGACGACGGAATCTCTCTCAAAGCGCAGAGCGTCCAAGAGTCAAGGATAATGCGCTTTGATCTCGCTTCGCCATGGCAGGCAGCAGCAGCGGCAGCTCAAAAGCCAACGTCCGCGGGGGTGTAGCACGTGCACACACGGGCTGCTCTCTGGGGGCGATGCTATCAGCTCGGTTTGCTGCTTTCTTTAATAAGCTGAGGCACAGACTGCAGACTGCAGCAAAAAACAAAAGACTTAAGACACAAACGCGTTTACGTAGCAAGTTCGCGCAATGCGCCGCGATGCTTTACACCTGATAACCAAGACAACAGCAACAATGATGATGATGACGACGATGAGGATGACGACGACGATGACGACGACAACGCATCGACGCACTCACAGGACTGCGGCACAGTTGCCTTTTTGCTATGCTGCTGTGATGTAATCAGGCTATGTCCCCCTCCCCCATTCCCATCCCCGCCACTCTGCACCCTGCTCGATTCCTGCGATTTGTCGTACGTGATATTGTTAAAAGCTTTTAATTGAAGTCATCTTCTCTGCTCAAAACAGGTAGCTGCCTCTACCGCTGCCGTCGATGTCGAGCATTTTTATGATTAAACTAATTTTTCTTTGCCCGCGACTCTTATAGCAGGTGATGTGGCTCCAGTTTCCCCCCCTCTCATCCTCCTCCCCCTTCACAATGCCCGCCAGCCATCCAAGTTATTTTAATAAACTGCGCGACGTGCCACGCATTTTGAAAGACGATCAGTTTCAATTTTTATTATTGTTGTGGCTGCCGTTGTTGCTGTTGCTGTTGCCGCTGCTGCTGCTGCTTTTAGATTATTTCCAGCACTTACAAGTGTTGTTAGAAGGGAGTGCCACCACTGACTGGGCTGACGGCTGACCAAAGCCACAACGTGCTCATTTAACAGTAGCCAGCGAACGTCTCTCATAATAACTTAAGCCTGCATAAAATATTTTAATGATACGACATAATAACCCAACTCCCAGGAGCACCGCAGTTGGCGCTTGCTGGCCACAAATAAAAAACAAACGAAGACAAACAAACAAACAAACAGAGAATTAAAGCATTAGAATATAGTATCAATAAATGGCTGCCAGTTAAGCGATAAAAGTTATGCAAATAAAAGTGATTAGAATACGAATGAAATGCTCTTAGAACTGAGCATGAGATACCGCTAAGGAGGATATGGTTACAAATAATACTAAGAAGTTGCAGCAATAAGGAATAATTTCTTGTAATTTAATAAATATATAAAACTTATCTATCTATAAATTTATTTATCATTTTATTTATTTTAATATTCACCATTAATAACCATACTTCTTTTCTTTTTCATTTCAGATATGGTGAGTACAGAACGACTTATATTGAAATTATATAATAATGTTCAAGCCTAATCAGTAAAGTTAATATATTGATATATATTTTTACAAGCGTTAGTTGTAGGCTATAGTAGAAGACTCGTTATTAGGAAGCATATAGACCAAACAGTGCATACGAAAGCCTTATAAGTTAGCACCCTATTGCTTCACTTTAGTTACTACATTACTTTTGTGTAGTAAATAATCATCTAAATAAATAAATAATAATTTAAAAAAAAACTCGGAAAGCTACAGTCGGCTTCAACCGACAGGTAGGAGACCCTGTACTTTCCTTTGCACACACACACACTAACATACACTCACACATGCACACATAGCGCAAAGTCACACGCAACCACACATACGCTCGCGCTGCTCCCCCTTACCTAGTACAAGGAATTGAATCTTGAATATCTCCGGTGTTTATTATCCGATTGGGCCGAAATTCACAGAACAGATAAAGATTATCATAAGATTGCCGTATGCCAAAACACAAGTTTGTATGTTTAAAATTGTGGGTGTGGCAGTTTTTCGCGGTTTTTGGGGGAGGGGGGGGGAGGTATCAAAAATCTTAAACAAACTTGATCTGCTTGCGCTATAGGGGCATCTAACTGCCAAATATGATGTCTCTAGCTCTTACAGTTTCCGAGATCTAGGTGTTCATACGGACGGACAGACGGACAGACGGACAGACAGACGGACGGACGGACAGACAGACGGACAGACGGACATGGCTAGATCGACTCAGCTCGTCGTCCTGATCAAGAATATATATACTTTGTGGGGTCTGCCACGCCTCCTTCTGCCTGTTACATACATTTCGGGCTTGCACAATCTTAATAGACCCTTTTGTACTTTTTTAAAGTACAGGGTCTAAAAATCAATTATTATTGGCAAAAATTTAACTCGGCTTACTTTAAATTCAAACATGAATGCTACACACACGCTGAGTTCATTCAACTGCTCGTATTATCTGCATAATTCAGCATTATTCGCGTTACTTGATCATTTATTAATGATACTAAGTTATCAGGATTGCAGTATCGAGACGTTCGACAGTCGCAGCCTTCACTTATAAGTCAATTTACAACACGGCAAGCCACTGAACTGTGTCTGATACTCATGCTGATGCTGCAGCACATGGCGTATGCGTAATGCATATAATTTGCAAGTGGGCCGAGCACCCTTTGGGGCATTTAAATAAAGTTGTGAAGTAGCGCATAAAATAAATAACAGACACTTGACCAAAGACGACTCTATGGGATTGAAATCATGAGAGTACTATACATGAACTCAATTGGAGATGCCTGGAAACAGATACGAGTCATAACTATGTGCAAGACCATTTCATTTTTCAACAATTGGCCAAAAGTACGCCTCAATAGTCGAACTGAGGGCGTGTGCCCAAAAACAAAAGTAATGAGCAGTTCGCCACGCGCTCCCATCCCAAAGGCCTGCGGGCGAGTCGAGTCGAGTGCACTCTTCTGTAGGAGCAGCTTAGCCAGAGCCAGAGTCTGAGCCTGCACTCGGCTCTATAATTATAATTATAATAAATTGATTTATTTGCGTTTTGGCCAACTCCAAGTCGAGCTGCATGCCAGAACGCATAAAGCCATAAAGAATAATGGGCAATGGATATATCCACTCGTATATGTATCGTATCGTGCTGTTGCCTTTGCTCTCTGCTTAATTGTTGCCTGGCCAAAGTGTGCCGCTGGCCAAGTTGTTGTTACTGTTGTTACTGTTGCTGTTGTTGGCTAGACAACGATGTCGTTGTCGTTGTTGTCGTTGCTGATGTCGAAGATGTCGATAAGGTCATGAGCAAGTGTCATTGCAGCGCATAAATTATGAGAAAAGTGGGCGGCGCTTGGTTGAAGGTGGTCGTGGGGCGCCGCTAAAAAAGTAGAAATAAATGTTGCACAGCCTGGTTTAATATGTGCTGAAGGGCACTGAGTGCAACATGATTGAGAATTGGCTGGCACACACGCTGCATTGGCTAAATCTATGCAGTCGTTTGCAGCCTATGCCTCCAGGCACATGACAATCAATTATGTCGAGTAAAATACAAAATTCAATTTTGAAAAGCTGTACGTAAAGGTAACTCGACTCACTTGAGCCAAGTTGGATAGATTTAAACAAAAATGTTGAGTAATGTAAAGCTTAGAAAATTACTTATTTATTTGGTTATTGATTCTTTTATCTGTCTACGATATATACAGAATTATAATGTTAGGCTTAGAAATTATTTATTTATATTGTTATTCATTCTGTTATTTGTCTACGATATATACATAATTATGACTTGGCAGAAAAGTGATATGCGAAATACGAATTTACGAGCACTAATCTAGGCCTTAACTGGAGTTGTTATATGGTCATCTCTTTGCCTTTATCACACATTCAAACACATTCTTCTGCCTCCAAGGCTCCTCCGATAGTTTCTCTTGCTCATCCTTTTCTATACTCTCTTTTTTCTCTAGCTCTTGGCAGTTCACTTCTGTTCTTTCTCTCACAAACTCTTCTTACACTTTCCCTTATGATATTCCTATTCCCTCTTTCATTAACCCATTTCTTCAACTCTCACATTAGCTTTATTTCCTTTTGTCAGCTCTCTTTAGCTGCTAGTCTTTCATTTTCTCCCTACCTCCCACGCTCTCCCCTTTACTGCTGCCCCTCTCTCTGCACCATATTCATTCTTTCTCCACCCCTCCGCTTATTTCTCTCACTGTCTGCACATTCCTGGCAATCTGTATTCAATCAGATCGTCTAGAAAACAACTGCACCTGCTGCCCTGCCCTGCCTACACTTGTGCTCTGTTGTCAACGACAGTAGCTCTCCATCTACGAGTAAATAACAAACTTTTGTGGGTAACTGTTGGCCGTATCAGCGACCGATGTACGCTCTACTCGGTGCTATGCCAACCTGTCTCACATTTCAAAATACATAATTAAGTATGCACAGCGAGTTTTTTAGATAAAAATCTTAAAAACCCTTAAAAAGCTTTAAGCGCCTAAGACACATACACACGCACACACACAGGCACAACACTTTGTATATGGCGAGGGGGAATGAGAGCCGAAAAGAGCAACAATAACAACACAGCAAGTGGAGGGGCAATACTTGATGGATAACTTGATGAGTATCGGATAAGTTGTGGGGACTTTGTAGCACAGCATAAATGTGAGGCGCGTATACATAAAATAGTCGAAAGGCAGCAGCAATAACAAATAACAAATAACAACAGCAACAGCAACACGTAGTCGATGTATGATACGAAAACACTTTGGCGACAATCATGGGAAAGATTTGGTTTTCGGATTTGGGTTTTTGGTTTGTGGAGTTTGGTTTAGTTTGCCTTTTCGTTGTGGCTATCATTTGGGCCATTAAACGAAACGGCCCAAGAGGTCAGCGCGATAACGAGCGAAAGCTAAGGTGGTTCAGGCTGAGGCTATCAGGTGCTGCTCGTGTGGGCTAACAGAGCTTTCACATACACATATCGTATGTGTCTCCAATTCGAAAACTCTAAAATCAAGAAAAAACTAAACTGGCCAATCAGTTAAAAGTTATAACAACAACAACAACCACAGAAATCAATAAAGTTCCCAATGCCAAATGAGAGAGAGAAGAAACTTAATTAAAAGGTCGCTGTTAATGTTGTTAATTTGAAAATATTGTCGAAGGAAACGGCTGAAGAGAACAACAACATTATAAAAAATCAGAAAAAAAATCAAAGGGGACAAATACAAAAGATTCAACGTTATAAAATCGTAGAGAAACGCCATAAAAAACAGCAGCCAGCGCAGCTAATTTTTATGGGGCCCCGCATTCAGGCTGGCGCTGACAGACATCTCGGCGGGATCTGACCAACCAACATACAGTCTAATCAAGCCTCTACAACCAACTTGTCATACTAAATAAAGAAAAACATAAAAAAAAAAACGATACAAAACAAAGAAACCATAACACAATTCGGCTCTTAACATGTGACAACAAGTTCGTTGCCCAAGTCTTTTGTTTCACACTGAAAATGCTCTCAATTTTCATCGATATTTGTAATCAACAATATTGGGCAACGCCAGTGATTTGAACTGTTTGATTAGTAGTTTATAAGAGTTAAAAATTGTAATTATAATTTACTAAAAATATAAAATATATTTCTTTATAGTATTTATGAATTCATTTCTTTAGTCTATTTTTAATAATATACATTTGATAAGAGTAAAATTAGTTGGAACAGCAGCAGAGGCATGGACCATCTTTGAACTAATATTGGGGTCTACAAGTACTTAGAATAAATTATCAAATATAGTAATTACAAATAAAGAAAATATTATGATAATAATAATATTTGATTTGGAAATATTATTCATTTTATTATGCTTGTTTTGGTTGTAGATATGGAAGCCTCGACTTTATTTTAGCTTTTACTAGAATCTACTACTGCCTTTTTGCAGCTTCAATGGTTATTTAAATTCACTTAAATTATCGCATATTTACACAAATAATATTAGATTTTATGTAATGATATCAGTGCTTAAATTTTTATACAGTTTTCAATCTTATTTCAACTATAAATATCTGCTTAGACTTTGCTATAAATAGACTTCATTATGCATTTAATAACAAGCTGGAAACACACTTATTCCTATTGATATTATTCACGACATGTTATACCTGAAATCGAGTGCTCTCAGTACGTCCATTTTATGCGGCAATGGCCTTAAGAAAATTTCACTGAGTTTTCAATGCGATGGCGATGGCGACGGCGGCGACGGCGGCGACGACGTCGACGTTGACTACGATTTCCTCAATCAAAACGAAGGCATTGAAATTGCCACCGACGGACTTGAAATACACAATATAATGTTATAATAATAATAATGCATATAAAGAGAAAAGAGTGGCAACAACAATGCAGTGAAGACGAAGGGACAGAAGGGGGGTTGGAGGTGGGCGTAGCTTGGGTCGATTACTGCGTGGCCTCCGTTGGGTTTTCGGTACGCCCGAATGGCGATGCACGCACACCAGTACACACACACACTCACAGGCACACAGGCACACACGCACAACTAATGTAACTTCAACCTTCAATTGTAGTTGGTGGTTGTGGTGGTGCTGGTGCTGTTGCTGTTGCTGGTGGTGCTGCTGCCTGTCACGAAACGTTATATTCGTGCGGCCATGCGAGTTCACTGACTGCCTCCCAAGTGCGCCGCGGTGTGTGTGCGTGTGTGTGTGTGTGTGTTGCTGTTGTCCATTTGCTTTGTTTTCATTGCTCTTTACAACAGCAACTGCTGCCACAACTAATCACGGCGGCCATATTAACATGCCTCCGAGTACAGTTTGCACCTGCAGCCAAGTCAAAAATCGTTAAACTTTTTACGACAAAGATTCTATTGTCGAGCATTGCACGTGATTGAATCAAACGGCGATTAGAGAATCCGCTCACGCAGTCAACTACAAGAACGCCAACAAGCAGAAGACATAGACCAATATACACACACTCTCTCACACACACACTCACATAGATACTCAGTCATTGTAAGTGTAAGCGTTGGGTAATAAATAATCTTTACCTCGGCTAGTTGAGGAAAATATTTCAGCTATGCGAGTGCTAATTGCCTATGTTCATACTAATATTTTGGCAATATTTTGCGCACATTTCAGGCAGGTGCAACAACAACAACAACATTCATGGTCAGCAAACAACAACAACAACAATGCGCCATTATTTGTTTATTGGCAAAATATTTCGCATGCCTATTGATTTCGCTCTATAGCCAGCCACTACCTTTCTCCCCCACTCCCCCACTCCCCCACTCAGTTTTTGAACTGTTTTTTAATAAAGTAATCAGTAAAAGAAAAGCTTGAAGCAACATGAGGCTCGTTGTTGTTTAATTGCTGCATCTCATGCAATTTGCCAGAAGCGAGCGAAGTGTGTGAGAAAACTGCAATTCCTCCCTGATTATTGTTGTCGTGCAATTAAAAATAATATATGTAACAACATGCATCAGTATGTAGGTGTGTGTGTGTGTCTGTGTGTGTGGCTACACAATAAATTCAGTAGTTATTGCCTAATTAGCGCATATAACGAAAGCATTTTGAATGTTGCAAAAGTAAAGCAAACTTACTTATTATATCTACATAAATGTATAGAAATAAAACGAAATTATAGAAATTTGATTGCAGGAAATGTAATGAGATGGGACTAATTAGTCTAAGCGGCAAAATATTTAAAAATAGTTTACAGTAATAACTTGTGATAATAGCGGCTTTTACAATCCCATTAAAATGTAGCAGAGAAGTTAAGTTGCGTTTGACTCTATGCAAGTAGTAGACTTGCTTTGGGTGAGAACCTTTAATGTAAGTTCAAATTGTAACTAAAAAAGGAATATTTATTTATTGTATTCAAATAAATTATTTAGTATATTAAATTACAAAATTATGTGCAATAAAATATGCTATAAGAATTATAAGATATTAAACTAGGCTTCAATTTGTTGTCATATAGAAATTTGATAACACTTCAATAGCTAAAAACCTATTTATACTAAACATTTATCAGATGAAATATTTACTACCATTACTTCATTGTTTTATGTAAGATTTAAAGATTTATATTAAATGTATTTATTATTATGTTTAAGTATATTAAAGTACAATTATGTTTAATAAAATATTCTATAATAATTATAAAGTATTAAACTAGGCTTTAATTTGTTGTCATATTGAAATTTAATAACACTAAAGGCTAAAAACTTTTTATACTAAACAGATGAAATAATTACTATTAAGACTACATTCATTTTAAACAAAATTTAGTATATTTATATTAGATTTATTTACTATAATTTGACACCTCATTTAATCAAAGTAGATACCATTCTTTAGCTCTGCTCTGCCTTAACATACTAGGAGATTAATGCTAAGCTGACTTGGTGATAACAAGAGGCTCTACCTCTGGCTTATAGTATGTATATAAAGTCAACTGTTGGCCCATTGGATTGATTGATGACTTCCTTTGCTAAACATAACGACCGACTTGGCTTCCTAACTGCATCTCTGCCCCCACACTAAATTAATTGACGCCAATGTTTGTTGTTTGCCATTTTATGAGCAGCCATTAAAAGCGATGCAGAGGATTCTTTACCCTGCTCAGGTCTAATCCCTCCAATACTACTTGGCATAGTCGTAACCAGTTGGACATTTACGAGGCAGCACATTTTGATGTGGTTATCGGTGTGTCTACTATAACTGGCCATAAAGCGTTGCCTGCAACAAATTGAGACTCGACTCGTGCAACTGTGCGCCCACAAATCTTATCCGGCAGATGGAGACGATAGTGTCAGTGGTGTCGTGGTTTCCAGTTCCCAGTTCCCAGCTCCCAGATAGTAGAACCGGAGACAACGTGCAAGTGTTAATCTCTTGCTTAATGTGCGAAAAATGTGCAGACTGAATGGGCTGAGAGTGAGGCAATGAAATGAATTTTATTTTCAATTTGGCTGCATAAAATCAAAGATGCTTCAGTCACTCGTTCTTGGCTAATTAATATGCATGAACTCAAACTTCCTCGATTGGCTACTTGTGCACGTCCCATGGCATCCTATCAAACGGCTCTGATCTCTTGCATTTGAGCAATTTTTATGATCTTTTTGTGTGTATGGTTGGCTCTTTTGCTTCTCTGTTCTGCTGATGGTGCTGGAAGAAGGCGTCACGCATTTAGAACTTAATTAAAAAGCGGAAGTTGAGGTGCATACACAACTCCTGCGTGTGCAATGGGCAACTGTACACGCCCTTGACAGACATTCCAGTGTTATAAATCAGACATTGAGACACACTCACACACACACACGCACTAATAGCTGCAATTGTTGTCAATTTGCCACAAAACAGGCGCGAAAATGCAGACATAATTTGCAGCCTTGCCGCGCTGCATTGTTGTTATTGTTAACACACCTTGACAATTGCCTGAATTTAAATTGTTGTTATAAAAATAGAATTTGTCCCAAAACACGCGTCGCCAGCCTAAACTATCCCATGCAAGCAGCGCCTGAAGTTGCACGGCAAGTTCGTGCCTTAAGTCTTTCGTTTGGCTCATATATTTTTTTTATTTTGGGCGACAATGAAAGCTAGCTGCACTCATACATCCATCCGCTCCCTGTCCGCACCCAGCTCTTTGCCTTGCCCGCATTACATGGCTGCAGACATGCAAAATGCCATTAACAATTTGTGCACATAGTCTGCAATAACAGCTGAAAAAAGGCTAAAAAAGTCTAAATATGATAAAATGTATACCACGCACAACAGTCACAGCTCACAAGCGGCACACTGTGTACAAGAGTTTTGAATTTATTTATGTCGGCAATTATTTTATACATATTGTCATTGCACACACACAAGCACACAAACACACACAGGCCGTACACTCGGTTTTTGCAGTCTGATTTCGTAGTCAAAATATGTTTTCAGCTTATGATAGCCAACTCGAAGCTACTGGTTTTAATGCGCCGCAAACCGCAGACAAAGAACATGACGAGGCGTAGCTGGTGCTGATGATACACACACAGATACACACACCGAGTACAAAGGGGGAGGAGTAAGAATGCTAGTTGGCATATGTTAAAGGATTTCTATTGGTATATATTAGCCTATTTGCAATCGCTTTAGTATTGCATACAAATAAATTTCATTTATAACCATAAAGTACAGTTTTCTTTTAGGTTCTTCTTAGTCATATTGATCTGACTATCTATTCATGGTTTCCTCTTTCCAAACAGACGTAGAGATGTCTGGCATATCATGCTTAAATTTCAATCTAGTCTTTTCAGAAATCTTTTGAAACCTCTAATAAGTTTGTTTCTGTTTTCCTGGTACGAGATGTAGATTCAGTATAGTATATAGAGGTAGAAAAGTCAGGAATATCATGACTAAATTTCAATCTACTCTTCTCAGAAATCTATTGCGAACTATCCTAAGTTTGCTTCTGATCTCCTGGTATATGGACTCAGTATAGCTTATAGAAGAAGAGAAGTCATGCCTAAATTCCAATCTATTCTTTTTTAAAATCTATTAAGAACTATACTAAGTTTGCTCCTGCTCTACCTGCTATGTACATCTCTTGGTATATACCAGATTCAGTATAGTTTACAATTCAATGGCTTAAAGTTTAATTTACTATATATATATTTGTGTTTTATTATTTTTTATATATATAGTTTGTTTATATATTTCAAAATGAACTTAACCCGCTTAAAATTTCCAACTTTATGTCTAAATTTTATAGCACCTTCTTGCCCAGGGTAGCAACCCACAAACTCCTTTCAGTCTAACCCAAATGCAGCTGTAACTGAGAACTTATAGTGCCTACGCCTGGCGTACACTAACGCCTCCACAGTTTCACAACTGATACCAACAACAACTGACAGACAGGGGACAACAATAAAGATGACGCTGACAGCAGCAACAACAACAACAACTGTCACCAAATAATACCAGAAGCAAGCACAGCACCACCTTCAGACACCACCTCCAGACTATGAACAGTAGCACGGACGGACCCAACGACTTGGACGGGCTACACTGGGCTACAGTTCGTAAACGTACCGTAAGTGAGCGCAACAAATAAATTTTTGAAACGAAACGCCAAAAAAAACAGAAAAATAAGAAAACAAAAATACAACACATTTCAAATTCAAAACGCGATTTTTAGCGAGGTTAAACTATTTTATCATTGTCACAAACGGAATTTTTCAGCAGCCATCACCTCGTCGTACCGCAGTGCCATCCACCTGTCCCACCTGTCCCTGCTCTTACCAATTGGCAGTGGCCACCGTTTGGCGATGCGTGCGAAAACGCAGCAACCACAATCAGAACCACAACAACAGCAGCAACAAAAGGTGATCGCAGTACGTTTTAGGGCGTTTTCTGGCCACGGTTTTCTTTTTGGCCCGCTCATAAGTTTTGCGTACGCAGACGGAGACAACCACGCAGACAAAATTGAAGAAGGAGAAGAAGCAGAGGCAGAGGCAAAGAGACTCAACGGTAGTGAAGTGTAAGACGCAGTGGAACTTGGTTTATATCTCTTCATTTGCTGGCACCGTCCAGTTATTTATTGTATTTTATGTTGTTGCTGCTGTTGCTGCTGCTGCTGTTGCTGCGTTTAATTGAAGGCCAAGAGCTGCCGCATTGCTGCATGCATGGCAAGCATGTCCTGGTTGCAATCGCAGCTGATGGCCACTGGCCAGACATGCCCTTATTTGCGCTGCCAGCCAAAACGGCCAGTGCATAAATTATATATACACACAACTAGTACATATATATACTATGTATGTATACATGTAACATTTTTTATACCCTTGACATCAGTGAATAATATCTGAAGCTTTGTTATCAGCCTCGCAACGCCCCACAGGCGGACAGTGGCAAAGCTAGCTACACTTGAGCTGTTTAATTATGATTTTGGCTTGATTAGATCAAGTGAGGAATAACGAATGATAGCAGTCATTATTATGGCTGAGTTGATTGATAATACAACATTTATTAATGACTTGTTTTACTTCGAAACTTACTTGATAGAGATGATAGCTGATTGATAATGCGAAGAGATGATAAAGATGATTACTAAACTTATCAATATGTTCAATATGAATGATGAGTATTATGTAATCAAAACTGTATTGGAAGGTCCTTATATGTACGCATAATAATCATATAACAAATCTGCAATATACACCAGATAAACTTATAGTACATTAAGGTATATTTCTCACATCTGTAAAGTAAGCTCTATAAGGTATACTTTCTGTAGAGTGATCTCTATAAGGTATACTTTCACATATGCTTCTCATCATTAGCTATTGCTATGGGTACGTATGACTATATCGCTATTGGGTACATGTGTATATGCACGTATTCGACTGTAGATACGGGGTTGAACTTGCGCAATTCTCGAGTCCCTACTTAGAATATGTAGCAATTGTTTTGACATCCATAAAACATGCGCTCGATTGGCCTCCTTTGGCACTGTATGTACTCTCGTTCGATCATGCAAATTGTATCTAGAAATCAATTAAAATGCAACAGCCAGGCGATAATCAAATGCGGTCCGTACCCAAAACACTTTGGCACTGAGCGGCGGTACCAAATATGTCGTTGTTACTCATAGCTATAGCAGGGGAAGAAGTAGAAGAAGAAGGTGGAGTAGTACGCCTCAGCTGATAAAAATCTTTGCTACTGACACTTATATAAGCAGTCAGCATCCGTACAGAGTGACAGACATCGATCAACGAGGCGAGCAGCGACATTAACGCTGCATATATTGTCATAAATTACACGAGGAATATCATATGTATACCTTTCCTCCTATCCTCCAGAAGCCCTTAGACTACGCATGATGTAGCTCTATGATCACAGGCCAAAGATATACACCTTGTTGTTGTTGTTGTTGCTGTTGTTTGTTAAATGATAAGCCCAAAAGTCATCGGCATTTAAACCAAAAGCAGTTGTCGCCTCAGCTGCTAAAGCAACACCCCAAAGACTCAGACCGTATCCACATTCACATTCACATCCTCATTCGATCCCCATGCCCAGAGCGCGTCTGATACGCATCAACGTTTGGCTAAACGTTATCCAGCTTTGGCTTTTCTTTACTCTTTACTCTTTTTCCCCCATTTTCCTTTTCAGTATGTGTGCAGTTGTCCACCCCGCCCCCTCTACACTCTACCCGCAGATCGATATGTTAAAAACTGCGATTAAATGCGAGTCTCGAGCGTTGTGACAAACTTTGATTGACATGGCTTTTGTGTGTAAGGGGAGAGCGAGAGGAGATCGTCTTGCAGATCCCACAACAACAACACAACAATAAGAGTGCCTCAATTGTTGGGGCAACATCGAGCAAGATGTGGCAATTGTTTGCAGCTGTACGAAATACGAAATACAGATGCTATCAGTATGCTGCCCAAGTATCTTCAAGTTCGCCACAGTTCTGTTTCCTTACAGTTGATAGTTTGAGTACGTTATGCAGTACATACGCATTTATAGCTGGAGTAGTATATTGAAGTAGAATAACATAATAAATACGGATACAGAAATAAGAGAATATGCAGAGCTATCTGCTCTTTAGTACAGAATATAGATCTGACTCAAAAAACTCACTCTACTCCACTCAAATTTACTCCACTCTACTCTGTTCCTTTCTACTTTATATATTTATAAGCAATACATTATTACTCATAACATATTTCCAAAATATTAAAATCCTTTTAAAGAATATTCTATGAATCAAATACCTCAAGTACTCGATCTAATCTACTCTAGGTTCTTTACTCTACTTCCCTCTACTCTGCTTCCCTCTGCTCTACTCTTTATAAGAAATACTTTAATCCTAAAAAAATATTTCTAAAATATAAAACTCCTTTTAAACAATATTCCATGAATCAAAGACTTTACTCTACTCTACTTCCCTCTACTCTGCTTTCCTCTACTCTACTCTCTACGAGTATAAGAAATACTTCAATATTACTAAAATATTTCTAAAATATTAAACTCCCTTTAAACACTCTCCTTTAAAAATCCCATGAAATACCAGTACTCCTAGTCTTTGCTATCAAAGTATAGTATCTCAATTTTGTTGAGCAATGCCGAGCGCCTCTATGCAAATTATGATAAGCATAAATATTTGAAAATAAAGCAGACATCGAAAATGATTGTGAGGAAGGGATGAAGGGGGTGCAACACAATGAACTGGCAAACAAAAGCAAACTTGGCAGTCAACAGGCATAAAAGTCGTGATACTAACAAATTTCATTAATGTACAACAGCGGCAACAAGTTGCTGCCACGGCTGGTCCAGGTCCAGGTTGTGGCTCGATAGCAACCGCATCCTCATGCCGAACGCTCTCTGATTCCATTCATAAAACGGGCGCACTGTGGCAGCAACGAGGAAGAGACGCCGGCGAATGGGGGGCGGCGAATGTGGCATGCAACAAACACTAAGCGCATTGCATGATTTTGCATAATTTTATGTAAATTTTGCATCAACGGCGCGAGACTCTTGCCTTGGCCTGAGCGTATCGAATGCGCGCAGGCGCAACACAAACAGACAGACAGACAGGCGGACAAAAGGCGGGGGCGTGGCTGCCGCCGACGACATGATATATGCCACATGATGACCACGACTGTGCAACAGAGCAATGCGGCAAACAGTAGCAATTGCTTTTGTTGTACAAGGACACGACCCAGCGCAGGGCACAGGACTCCAAGCGAGTCCAATTTATGCAAAGTGCAAAACGTGGCTCAGTTTAGAACAAAAGCAAAATTCGCACATTTTTCCCCTTTTTATTTTTACATAATTTTTTGTCAATAAATATAGCCAAAAAATAAAAGAAAAAGGAAAAGGAAAACATATGACAATGACACGGAATTTATGTGCAAGCAAATGACAAAAAATATTGTTTAGGGCATATCGAAATGGACAAGAGTCAGTTCCGAGTAATACATACACTCCAGCCAGTCGAAAGGCCCCACATAACTGCCCAGTGGCACAGTGGAACTAATATGCATATAAAATTTAATGTTGGTAGTGGAAAATGTGGGCAATTATTCTATATTAAATTCACTTTGAATGGGATATAAAAATATATAAAAATTATAGAAAATATACTAACAAAATGAGCAGAAGAAAACTACAAACATTTCTTGCTGTGTAGCGGGTATCATCTAACTATTATACTATGTTACTTAAGCATGCTTCGAAGTACTCTCTCCAACTATCTATATTGCTATCGATGTGCCTTAATTACTATAGTTGGTATCAGTGTGCGGCGCAGTGGCTGTTCCTTGAATTGCTGTGGCCATCGGTTCAGTTTTGCTGCACGTCAACGTCAAGCTGAACAACAACGACGACGACGACGACGATGACGACGAGGAGTTGCCTCTGCCACAGCCTTAGTGGCAGCATCAGTCGCAGCCTCTAATCAGATTCAGATGTCGTCGAAAAATGCGCGACGCGCTGACCATTTTAGCCATGGACAACCGCCCGGTTGGCGGCCGCGTAACACGGTAGTAGTAGCTGTTGTTGTTGCTGCTGCTGCTGCTGTTGTTGCTGCTGTTGCTGCTGCTGCAGTAGCAGAATGACGAAGTCATAGCCGCGATGCGATGCGTCAATTTTAGATTCAACAAAAATGATTGCAATGCATGTTGCCTGCAACAAGGAATACGAGTGCAGAGGCGGAGAAGGAGCAGGAGGAGGCGAAGACACAGAGCTGCAACCAGTTTGGCAGAGAGTGTAGTCTGGCCAGGAGGCAGTTCAGCCAGTCAGTTGGCAGTCGTCTGTCAGGGCAACTTGTGAAATGCCAATTTATTCGTTAGCAAATATTGCATCTGATAGAACAACAACACACACACACACACCAACACACACACACAGTCACAGTTTGGACCCCTCGCCAAGTCAGAGAGACTGTGATTTGAGTGCCAGTGCAACATATGCAGACATGACTGCCAGGACACAAAAGCCCATGGATCGCAGCTGAAGGTAACTCTGGACTCGGAGTCTGCCTCTGCCACTGACTCTGGCTACTGAATCATGTGTAAAAATCTTAAGTGCAAACAATTGTACGCGTTTATCGTGTCTCTGGGGCGACGACCACCATTGAAGCTGCAACTGGAGCTCTGAGCTCTGATGTTGATGCCACAACCTTAAGCTGGTAGCAGGCAGCAGGCAGCATCAAGCCAGACTGTCAGACAGCCAGACAGACTGTCAGACTGCCAGCCAGAGATTCCGTTTAATTAAGCGCGCTTTTGTGAAAATTGGTTTAAGCATTTTTTGGAAAGCCCTTAAGCGTAGGCTTTCATACATACAGTACCCCAAATCGATCCAGCGATCCAATCGATTGCCTTGCCAAAAAAAAAAAGAAAAAAAGAATGTATTTATATATATAATATCCATCAAACTGATCAAAGCTAATAAATCATAAAATGCCACAAAATATAAAAGTTACTTTAAGCTAAAAAGAAAAGCAAAAACAAAATATCAAAATATCAACTTTAAGCATGGCTTTTACTCGAAATTGCCCCGCAGAGGGGACAGGCTCCGAGAAATTAGTTTTACCCTGCGTCCGTTATGACGACGCACGTTCCTCCAATGCTGACCCAATAATTATGCCCCTTTTGCCCAAGAAACTGAGAGTGAAACCCATACTCAAGCCGATGAACCGACTGACAGACAGACATTCTATAAGATACATTGTATAAGGCCCGCGGCCAAACAAAACGAAACATTTTTGCTTATTGCTTATCACTTAGAGACAGCCGCCAGTTTTCCATGCTCAAATACTCTAAGTTCAAGGCACTATAACTATGGCAGAATATTTGCTTAGTCATTAAGTAAATATAGTGACAAATATTTGTATAATTTAGTAGTAATATAGCTAAAAATATTCTTATAAAGTTTCCATTTGAAAATAAAATGCAGTGTATGCAGTAAATGCTTATGTAGGACTATTCTGCTGCAGTCTTACAACTATTTTAATGATATAAAAATAATATTTTGCAAAATAATTTGAAAATCTAGTATAATTAAAAATAAAATGGTGATTAGTTACAAAATACAAGTAGGCAAAATTATTCAAGAATTTGAGTGTAGTATACTGATACAACAGAGTTGAAATAGCTGCAGCAGAAAATAAGAAATACATACTATCTTTTACATAGAGTTGTATTATTATTAATATATAATATCATATGGTTTTTATTATAATTTCATTTGACCAAATTAAATTGTGATTTGCTTTATACTTTTTCATATTTATTTTCCTTTTTAGATTATTTTTTATATATTTTTATTTACTTATATAATTATTAATTATACATAATTTGCCCTGAAATATTTTACAAAACCTTAATATATTTTTGATATATTTTACTTGCAGAAAAAGGACATCAAAGTGGGAAAATAAAGCTAGTAAGTAATATTTAATAGTCTTCGATATTTATTATTTTATTATACACTTTTTAACAATGTTGAATGACTAACTAAAATCAACTCTTAGAGCATTAAAGTTTCGTTAATAATTTTGGAAATAAATCGTCTACCAATTTATTAGTGATTTCTATCTAAGTCGCTGGCAAACTAATGTCCAAAAATTGTTGCTCAAATCATATTGATATTTGTGGTTTGTAGCACGCGACAAGAAGAGAGGCAACAGAGATACAGAGAGCGAAGGGTGCCCCAGGGGCAAATGTCACACCGAGGCCCATTTGTGCCGTCTAGACATCTTCTATGTTTAGTTTCAGTTTGGACTCCATACGAACTTCGACTTCGACTTGGACTTGGCTTCTTCAACTCGGACTCAGGCTGACCAGGCTAATCAATTTTAAATGTGTTTTTGCGTGTCAATCGCTTGTTTGCGTGTCGACTCTTATTGATATGTTTAGCTGTTGTTGTTGTTGTTAATAATAATATTATTATAGTAGTAGTATGTAGTTGTTGTTGTTGTTGTTAGTGGACAAAGGCATTTGTTAATAATTGCCGTCTCGCCTTGAGTTTTGATTGTTTTGAGTGAAATTCATTTGATTTATTGCACAAATTATCGAAAGTATCTAAAAGGGATGCCATAGATACAGATACAACGACAACGACAGCGACAGCGACAGCTAAGGCATTATGCAAGCCTGACAACAACAACAGTAACAGCAACAGCAACAGCAACAACAACACTGAGCAAAATCAACTTTACACTTGTCGCTGACGCATTCTACAAATTTGGCACGCTTGACCATAAAAAATGGCCCGAGCTCTCTGATGGCACAAAAAAAGTGTGAAACTGCAAATGGCGTCGCCTTGGTTTGGACAAGTTGCTTCTCCTTACCGAACACCCCGCCCCGCTCTCCGTTCCACCCTCCGCTCTGGTTCTAGTCCCCCCTTTTGGCATGGCATCGATTAGCATAGTTGTTGTTGGCAGCAGAACTGATATATAGTTATAGATATAGATATATAGTTATGGATGACAACTGCAAGCAGCAGCAACACAGGGGCGGACTGGGGGAAGGGGCGTGGCAGACGGGCAGACAAGTCGGCCACGCGCTGCAGCGGAAGTACAACTCATTTGGCCAGCGGCAAAGCGGAAGGGATTTCTTTTTAAGCGCATCCTGGCCACACGGCAGGACAACTTCATTGATATATGTTTATGTTTATGCCGTTCCCGTTATTTTGGGCATACTTTTTTAGACAACTTCCTGTACTTGTGTCCATTGTCTGCGGCACCAAGTGTAATAAATTATGTTATCCTACAGATTTGAGGTCGACTTGAACTTTTATGAAGTTGTCGCTCGAATAGTTTCCATTTTAATCATCACACGCTACCAGCTTTCATGGAGCCCATAAAAAACTGTGTCTAGATATACTATATGTTATTTTGTGTATAATTAAAAAGCGCTTTTGTTGCTGCCAAATCTCAAAGCAATAAACTGAACTTGTAACGATGCAGCGGCATATAAAATTGGCCCAAAGAAAGGCAAGCTGTAAACATAAGGAACCAGTCCGACTCCTCTCAAACACCCCACGCAGAGCCACCCATACGTATAGTATTTGAGATTCATTGATTGGCTATATGTCTCTGCTTAATTTCTTTCATGGTTTCTCAGATTTTATGGTGGAGTTTTTATGTCATGCAATAATATAATATGTTGACAATAAACAAAAGATTGTTCCCTGTTGAAAGTTTTGATGAAGTGAGATTGTTGCATGGCATACATTATGAGTAGATAGTTGGGGCAGATGGTTACACTAAGGGGCATTATTAAACATCAATTTGTAGGCATCGTAAAAGGTAACGTAAGTCGGCTATGAAATGGGTAAGTTTATGTTTATAATTGATAGAACTGTATGACATCAATGCCTGTAATAAAAGGATAAAACAAAGCTGGGAAAGTAGTTGAATAACAGAAGGTTTTATGGCCACTTATGAGAGGCATATTTAATCATAATTAATAAATAATACTTCAATAGTATTTCATCATGTTTATATTGGGTTATAATAGTGTCTACAGCTTAATTATCTCTACACAACTTCCGCTCAGTAATTTAGATTTTATATTTGATTAAGTAATCCTCAGCAACAATTCTTTAGAGATGCGATAGACACTAAGAAAGCCAGACAAATTGTATCTATAACTGTACCTAGGCTTCTTGATATCTTCATGCCTGCTGTACTACGTGACGGATCTTCATGTTGGACTTGTACTCTCCCCATGATAATGACTGTCACGCACATCCTTAACACTTGTTCGCTGTAAATCCGATAGAGGAACAACACTTTCAACACATTTTCCACGCTTCCAGCTAACACGGAAGTGGCAACAGGCTCATTTATTAGCTGTTGTGGTAACGGTGTGGACACCCTCTAATAGAGTCTTACCAAAGTAGCTCTAGGTAGGTTTGGCCAAAACAGTTTTCGGGCTAATTGAGTTATGAGCAAAAACAAAAGTCTCTCAGACAACAACAGAAAACAAAAGATCGATTACAATCTGACTGTAGAGGCAGATACTCTATCATTTACAGCATAGAACCTTTCCTTTCCTGGGAAAAGGAAAACACCAGCTAGAGAAGACAAGTGTATTGATAGTTGAGAGAATTGCACGTGCAGCACAGGTAAAAGAAAATAGAAATAGAAATAGAAAACAGTAAAACCATTGCCAAGTTCTGGGAAGCAAGAGTGAAAGTGTGAGCTACTAGATGTTTATCCTCTCAGGTGGCGCCTAACGGTGAGGGAACCACTGACTGATATGGCTAATACCCAGTCCATAAACAAGCGCACCCAAATTATAATAAAAACAAGTATAACAGATTTTAATGGCAAACCATATACTATATGCCAGGCACGCAAGCTTTTGTGGGACACTTTGCATGACTGAAATATTTTGTGGGTATTATTGATTGCCAACAATCGGCGCATAAATGGCTCTTTAACTTTTTGACAAATGTGAATAAAGCAAGCAGTCAGTCAAGCAGTTCGTCAAGCAGTCAGACGGACTGCCGTCAAGCAGTGCGTTTGAAGTCAGAGTATCAACAGTTGGGCAGACATTAGACATTGCTTTGCGACGACTGCTCTCTGACTCCAGGCCTAATTTACATGGGATTTGGAACCCAGAACTCAGAACGCGGCACTCGGACTGCGACTAGGGTTTTGAGTATGCGTTTAGACTGTGGCTCGGGTCGCTTGATACTTGATAACAGCACAGCGATCGCTGCAAACTATAGAGCGGAATAATTTAAAATAAAGAAACAAACAAGCGAAACGCAGAAAAAAAAAGAAATAGAAAATGAAATAAAAATAAAAACGCGATCGTACGAGTGTGTTCGTCAACAATAACAACAACAACAATGAGAATAAACAATATAAATGGCCGCATCGGAATTGCTAATTTGCTATTGAGTTTTGCTTCGCTCGCATTGGGTTTTATGTGTGGCGCGTTTGGGTTTGGGCTTGGGTCTGGGTCTGGGTCTGGGCCGAGGCCCTCGACCACCACATTGGGTTCCTGCTACGTCTCACAGTCCGTCTAACTGTCTGGCTGTCTGTCCGTCCATCCGTCCAGCTGTCTGTCTGTTTTTTGATTTTGTGCGACATTTTTGACATGCGGATGTGCCATGTTAACGAGTCGCCGTCTCAGAGACAACTGTTTCCAATAATACCTCTCGTAATACTCATCTGTCTGTCCGTCCGTCTGTCTGTCCCCACACACAGCTGCAAAATAATTTCCAATGCACAAAC
The DNA here is from genome assembly GCA_035045005.1 of Liodrosophila aerea. NCBI lineage: Eukaryota > Metazoa > Arthropoda > Insecta > Diptera > Drosophilidae > Liodrosophila > Liodrosophila aerea. Next base: position 1,453,144 of record JAWNNL010000641.1, on the reverse strand, counting down.
TCCAACAAATCCTTGGCCATTTACAATAAATTGAATTCGACCAATGCTGTTGCGGTCAATCCGTCTCCCCCACCCCACACACACGCACACACACACACACACCATGCCACATCCACACTACTGGCAATCAAAGTTGCAACTGACCCAAACCGAGTGGAGGAAGCAACCAACCGAAATGCTTGAAAACCGCAGGAAATTCGTCGAATTTGCCATGCGGTAAACTGTTGGCTCAGCTCAGCCAAAAAGGATGCACAAGGAGCAGTTACTCCTTGCTGCAGGCAATACACTCCATGTCCCTTCGCAGTGTGTGTGTGTGTGTGTGTGTTGCCAACTGCCGACTGCGTTGGCGTATGCATAATTGATGCGAATGTTTGCGGCAGCTTCCAAGCTTAGAATCCATAGTCGTTGCTCATAATTAAGTCGTACCCACATTGCCCCCTATATACATATACTAGTACAGCTCTCATTCAAAAAACTCTGCCCGAAAACCGAGAAAAAGATGAGAGAAAACAACACACAAAAAATGCAAAGTTCATTTGCTAAACTGAGATTTTTTCTATTGTTGTAAGCTTGGGCAGAGTGAATAGATTCAAATGCAGTAGTTCAGCTGAAACCGCAATTTATGCTATGGTAGATACTACTCATGCTAGGGCTGTAAATAAGTAATGTCGATCAACAGGAAATAGAAGAAAGTATTCAGTACAAATGCTGCGGTATAAATAATCCAAGTATTTGTTTAGCTCAATCAAGGATTTAAATCATAATTCAATAGTATTGTATGAGTCAATAGCATTCTAAATTTTAATTTGGAATCTATGGCTAAATGTAAAATATTTTTAAAGCATACAAAAATGCTTTATGAAGTATGAATGTACTCTACAAATTATCTTTAATAATTCATTTTAAACTAGTATTTATTAAGTTAACGAAAATTATATTTAGAACATTTCAGAATTCATTTGAATTTCATTTAAAATATAGATAAACAGTTTAATCTCAGAACCAGATCAATGATTGCATAGATTTGTACATTTTAATTTTGAGTCTATTGCTAAATATAAAAATATTTTGAAGGCATGAAAAGTACTTTAAAATGAAGTATGTATGTACTATAATAATTATCTTAAAAAAATCATTTTAAAATAGTATTTATTAAGTCAAATTTATTTATAATAAGAATTATATTTAGAACACTTCAGAATTCATTTCAATTTCACTTAATATATATTTAAAGAATTACCCCTCAGAACCAGATTTTATGACAACTATGTCACTTTATTGTTGTATTTATGATTTATTGTGGCGCCACCGAGTCATAAAAAAACGCAACAGCCCGCAGAGTACAATGGTCAATAGTGTTTTTTATGGGGCGCAACCGTTAGTTGCTTCACCTTCCCATGGTCCACACTCCGCCTTGCCCAGGGTAATACATTAATCAAAACTCGAGTGAGAATGTAATTTTCGAGTATATGTGTATCTATGTCCGAGTGGTAGTTGGTTTCTTTGGAAATTTGCAGCTCACACCTACACAGGGGAAAGATCTGTAAATGATTTGTTTGACAACAAACACAGTGGGACTCACATGCGACTACCCTCCTCCGGTACCTTTCGCAGAAAGGTCTACTGGACGTATGTATGTACCTACTACCTATCAGTGCAAATGATCGAACACAAAAACATTGTGGAAATTGCAGTCGAAGATTATCGAGAGCGTCATCGTCACCAGACGAACGTCGCCGCCAACCATAGCCATCGCCATCGCCTGTGTGGCCATTCGAGTGGGCATCATTAACCTTTTAAATGCCAACAGGAAAAACAACAACAACAGTACGTGGACAAAGGGACGCTGCAAATGTCAAACGTCATGGCACTTATTGATGTTTGCTCAATACTCAAATAGACCCCGTTCGATTCAGTCTTGTCTCGACCCATGTCTCTGATCTTATTAGGCAGTATGTAACTGCAAAGGGGTACGTACGTACACACAAAAGGACACACGCGCACACCAATTATCACCCACCCCCATCAGAGGGTTTCGTCTCGCACTCTCACTCCGACTTCGACTCCGCCTAAGACATAAAGTCAAACGTCATCGTTGACAGGCAAGTCATTGCTCAATGAGCGCGCCCCCAGTCCTAATGAATAGGCAAAACAATAGGGGATAGGACTGTGTAATTTTAACAAAACGTTGTCGACTATTTCTTTTCAATCAGATCGTGAGCAGGGGACGACACTAAAGCCAGCCGAATGACAGACAATGCAATATTATATTGATACCAAGAGACGTCTAATTAATTGTATTGGCTGAAACTGCGATTGCTAAAAGTTCAACTTAATTGCAATAAATTTATTGGAAATGTCATAGTGAATAACAGTTAACCATTTAATGTAAAGTAACTAATAAAAATATTAAATATTTCATAGTTATTTTCTTTAAATTGAGCACTGCACTCTTGCACTGCTTACCAAGTTTCTGTTCGTTTGAATGCAAGCAAGCAGTCAAAATGCCATGCACCCACTGCTTGCTATTACGTTGTTAAGCAGTTTTTTTAAGCAGTTTGTCAGTGTAGTACAGCATAAAAGCCAATAGCTGGCGCCACAAAAGCGTTTGATATAAATAAAATTTAAATAAATATGCTAGCAACGAACAAAGTGCTAAAAATAGCTAAATTGTAACAAATTTTAGTGACGTCATAGGTTAATTATGTTTAGACCCTGTACTTTAAAAAAGTACAAAAGGGTCTATTAAGATTGTGCAAGTCCGAAATGTATGTAACAGGCAGAAGGAGGCGTGGCAGACCCCACAAAGTATATATATTCTTGATCAGGACGACGAGCTGAGTCGATCTAGCCATGTCCGTCTGTCTGTCCGTCCGTCCGTCTGTCCGTCTGTCCGTCCGTATGAACACCTAGATCTCGGAAACTGTAAGAGCTAGAGACATCATATTTGGCAGTTAGATGCCCCTATAGCGCAAGCAGATCAAGTTTGTTTTAGATTTTTGATACCTCCTCCCCCTCCCCCAAAAACCGCGAAAAACTGCCACACCCACAATTTTAAACATACAAACTTGTGTTTTGGCATACGATAATCTTATGATAATCTTTATCTGTTCTGTGAATTTCGGCCCAATCGGATAATAAACACCGGAGATATTGAAGATTCAATTCCTTGTACTAGGTAAGGGGGGAGCAGCGCGAGCGTATGTGTGGTTGCGTGTGACTTTGCGCTATGTGTGAGTGTATGTTAGTGTGTGTGTGTGCAAAGGAAAGTACAGGGTCTCCTACTGTCGGTTGAAGCCGACTGTAGCTTTCCGAGTTTTTTTATTAAGAAAGCGTGGCAATTCTTGTACTCCATGAAATAAACCGCCATCTATTGTTCATTGTTGGCCGTTTGAATACTATTGTGTTGTACTGGGTTGATGCATAGATGGCGCTAGTAGCTGAATTAAATGTCTTACAGACAGATGGCGGTAGATAAGCTAACGTTGCATTATGTCGATGGCGCCACACAATAAAATGCCGTTAACTAAAAGGTTTTTGCAATAAATAAAATATTTATTCAATCTATGCTGCTTATCATAAACGTAAGAAAATCAACAAATCCGTCTCCCAACTAGGTAGCCAGTCTTTCACTCATTTTAATAGTTTAAATACATACATAAGGCAGATTAAACTAGAATTATTATTAAGACAAAAGTTGTCGAATATTTTATGCTAAATTAACATATACTATTATACAAACAAAACAGGGTATAAGATTTAAAAATAAATGCAATTCAATGCACAATTTCATTTATAATAAAAGTGAACAATCCATCATATTTCGATGCAGTTTTGACCTACACAAATTGGAAGATATAAACTCACATTAGTTATAGCCCAAGTCTAAGCAATTTATCGCGTGCCTAGTTCTTGCTAGATCCAACCTGCTGATAAGTCTCCTGATCCCAGACCTCACAAGGCGCTAGTCGTTAGACAATGCAACAATGCCGACGAACGAGCGCCATGGCAACCTAGAAAATTCCGCCGTTGTTGTTTATTTTGGATACGTCGCAGTCGAACAACATACTAGCAGAAAAGACAACAATTCCCAGAGAATTACTATTTATTTATACAGTTAAAAGTTCATAGTGCATAGTTGAATCAAGCAAATCGAGCAGCTTGGGAAAATGTGTCACTTTCTGGAGAATTTATACACTTAAATTTAGATACAGCTAGACGGAAATACATCCATATATAGTAATAGTAAATTATTGATACGGGAAAGTGTACGCACAACCATAACAATGCCAACGATACCGAAGCGCTCGACACTGAACAACAAGGGCACCGGCATGGACTTCCTCAGCTCGGGCGTGACGCGCACGGAGGTCACCGAGATGCAGCTCAAGTGGCAGGACAAGCCCTGTCCGGCGCCACCCTGCAAGCAGGCCTTCTGGTGGGCCAGTCATCCGAAGCCAGTCAAAATCAAAGGTTGTCCCAAGTAAGTTGAACGGGGGAGGGGGAGGGGGAACACGCGAAAGCCCCCCACATGGGGTCAATGTATCCACTGTTCGGGCAGAGAAAACGAAAGTTGTGGACACAGCAATCCAGTCATAAATTGCGTAAATGAATTATTAAAGCAAGGATAATAGCCTGGGGGTGTGTGGGGGGAACTAGTCGTGCCTAGTCGAGGCACGCATATTGAGAAAATACTTTTATCGAGTGCTAAAAACTAAATTGACGCAGTTTATACTGGCCAAAGGCCATTAATGTCTGCAAGTGCGAAAAGAGACAAGTTAATACTCCGATAATGACCTTGGCATGGGTCAGCTTAAGGTCGTTTAAGGGATCAATCAATCAATTTATGGCGCACTTTATTACCTTTTAAAATTTGGCATATATTCTGCTTTTATTAACAGCCATTGAAATGGCCTTTTCACTAATGCATGCACACGCATTCACACACACAATCACATTGCGAGAGAGGTGCTTGGAGCGGGGAACTAACCCACTGAACCAAGGAGCGAACGTCTAAAGAGAGTTTCGCTAAACTCTTAAGAGAGCGCTGCATTGCACAGTTAGATCGCTAGCGTCACTGCAGAGGTGGACGGAGTGGCAGAGAGAGCGAAAGTAGAAGTGGAAGTAAAGAGCGCGTGTGGGAGGGAGTGTGCAATTGCCACTGACCGACCGCTGTTCTGCTACTACTCAGTGCATTTCTTCTTGTCATGCAGTGCGGGTGTGAAGTGTGGCTCAGTTGGGCTGCTCTATGGCTGTGTGTGTGTGTAAATGTGTTATTGCGCTTACTGAATCAAAAGACATATTCCCATTAGAACGTTTCAATACAATGCAATACTACAAAGTCAAAGTAAGTAAGTTCTTAATGCAAAAATACATATGTACATATGTATGTATTTCATAATACTTCCAATGCTGCAATAACTAAGTGCAGTAAATACTACCGCCAGTTGTTTACGACTGTTGAGTATATACATATGTATGTATGTGAATGTGTTATTGCGGTAAGTGATAAACAGACTGTACCACTGATTTATTCCCATTGGAACGTTTCAATTCAAGTCAATAATACAATATTAAGTCAAAGACACTTTCTTTATGCGAAAATACATATGTATGTATGTATGTACTAATGCATTCACGCGCAATGAGAGAGGAACATAGAGGGAGGGCATTGGCATTGCACAGTTAGATCGCTCGCGTTACTGCAGAGGTGGGCAGAGTGAATGGGAGAGAGAGCGAACTGAATAGAGAGAGCGTGTGTGTGGGAGTGCGCCACTTACTGCTGTTCTTCTAAGTTCTTCTACTCAGTGCATTTGTTCTTGTCATGTAGTGCGGGTGTGAAGAGTTTGGCGATGGCTCAGTTGGGCTGCTGTATGTGTGTGTATGTGTGTGCATATGTGTTATTACGGTGACTGAAGCAAAAGACTTATTCCTATTGGAACTTTTCACTTCAATGGAATACTACAAAGTCAAAGAGAAAGTAAAGTGCAGTGTCGGAAATTAGTCTATGCAATTTTCTTAATGCAAAAATACACATGTATGTATGTATGTATTTCATAATACATACTGCAATTGCTGCTAACTAAGCACAGCATGTACTACTATCAGATGTTTCCGATAGTTGAGTGCACACACACATACATACATAGTTACTATATTAATGCGTAATAGTACTATGTACGAAGACATTTCATAGAAAACAGTAAAAGATATGCACCAAGATATGTACATAGCTAATTGATATGTTCCTTTCCGATGAAACAGATAGAACCAGATAGAACCATTCGGAATGAAGCTATGTAATTTCACTTGATATAATTGTACTTGATACAATTTCACTTGATAGCTGTCCTTGAAAATCTCTCTCGACCTTTGACGCCTCTCTCATGTAGCGACACTTGAGTTCATTTCCAAGAAACCCGCCTGATTGCTTAGTTGATTCATTAATTCCGCTTATCAGCGACACACACGTCAAGGCGCCACTTGGAGTTGACCTTGGCAATTGACATTCGAATTAGATGGAACAGTGCTCTGGTAGTAGGAGGAGGGGGCACCGCCTACATTTCTGTTGTTTTCCATTTTTCGCTGGGAAAATGCGTGAAGTCATAGTTGACACAGGCATTGGACTCTGAGCGATTTCAAGGACACGCCGCATAACGAGGTGCCAGGTGCCAGAGTGAAGGACAGCCAGGAAGCGCTTTTAATTGGAAACACAGAGGCAACTATTTGGCATTTGGCATACATAATGCGGCATGCAAAAGACTTCGCTCGAGCTAACGCCAAACGCCAATTTCGTGGCAACAGTCGACGCCGCAGGCAGTTTAATTGTTACCGTTATGCGGAAGGGTGCCCCAACCCCACCCCCACTCGCACACTTGCCACCACCACACACTCAGCTGTTGGCTGACTGACCAGGCTGATAGCCGAGCTGCGACCGAGGGCCGAGTGCTGTGGTCATTTGGCGTTCGCCAGTCGAACACAGCGGTCCTACGCGTGCTCCTCGCCGTCCGTCCGTCCAGCGTCAGGACACAAAGGGGCAGCAGTCATAAAAAAAGCAACTATTGATTAACTGTGCTGAAGTTTATAGCGAGTGTGTGTGTGAGTGTGTGCGCGTGTACACCGTACTGTGACTTGAGGCAAGGCATGTGCTTGGACTCGATCGTACCATGCAAGAGACGAGCAGCAGCCCCAACCAGCAGCACATAAATCCAGAACACTTCCCAGACAATAGACCGGAGCAGCGGGCACAGAACTTCTCCTTCTCCAGCAGCTATCCCTATGCACCAGGACGCAGCAGCAGCAACGGCAACGGCAGCAGCAGCAACTTCTCCCAGCAATCCTACAACGTGCAGCGCTATCAGAGCCCCTACAATTTCCAGCACGTGGTGACCAACGCCTTCTCCGTGCTGCACAACTCCGTGGAGCTAGACTACGATCGACCCAATCAGGCCATAGTGCGTCCCATCATACGGGAGCAGGCGGAACATGTGGAACCCAAGGCCGCCGCGGGTGCCATAAGCTCAGAGCCGCCATTGACCACACGCTCCTTCTTCTCGCGCAGCACACAGGAGGTACGCAGCTTTGCCGATGAGCTGAGCCAGAAGCTACGCTTCCTGGCGCCGGATGAGAACTACGGACGCGGTGGTAGCAGTCATAGTAGTGCTGGCGCCTGGCTAACCACACGTCCGATGGAGGAACGTCCTCGCTTCGAGACGACTGTGCCCACGGGCATCTTTCTGCCGCCACCGCATGAGCTACAACTATTGCCGGCGTCCATGCTGCGACGCCATGTCTACGCCTACTCCTCCTACCCCATGATCTTGCACAACTACTACAACACACACACAACCAACAGTAATGTCAATCAGCCGAAGGACAGCCGCCAGATGGCGCCAGTGGAGAAGGAGAACAGAGCCACCACGCGGCAGCAGAATGGAGTGCGTGCCACAGCCGCTGTGGCAGCTGCTACTGCTGCTGCTGCTGCTACTACTACCACTACCACAGTGCCCTCCAAATCCGATGCACAATCCCTGGCCGGTGGTCTGCACATAACCAAGGCACAGTTCCAGCAGCAGCTGCAGCAGCGGCGCAGCGACAAAAGGTAGACCTAACCTCAAATATCATTGCCATAAATTCAAATGAGTGAAACGTCGAGGAAGTGGAGCACATATATGTACTCTAGGGCTGTCCAGCTTATCGATTTCATTCCGAATGCTTTCTCTGTAATACGTACAGAATTTTAAAGTCCCCGCTTGATTAATTTATAATATCGATAATCAAATGGACTCTATACTATATACTATATACACTCAGTAAGGACATCGACTTCTACATCGCCATTTGTCATGCAACGCGCCTTTTGTACTGTTCCCCCACTTTCCCCTTGGCTCACTCTTAAATAATTTAAATCAAGATTTCGTTGGCCCAAACAAAAAACAGCCGCATTGACTGCTCTCTCCTCCTCCGACTCGGAAACTTGGCTTAAATGCCATATAGAAAAGGAAACAAAACAATATAATGCCACACAATGTGGCAGAGTGTGAAGCAAGTAAGGCAGCAGGACACTCCACATGTGGATGGCATGGTAATCCACATCGGTATGAGTACAATACGAAATGTATTGCTGATGCAGTGGATGTGGCAATGTGCTGTCAGGCTCATTTGTGGTATGGATATGGTAGTATCCAAATATATAGCAAGTGACCTCGATGTGTAGCACAGTGTAGTGTAGGGAATGGTGCTTGAAATATGCGTAATATCAATTATAGTCAGTCAGTATCTACAGCTGTATCTTATCCAGCTGAATCGAGTTTGATTTGTTACAGTGATTAATGCATTTAGAGAGTGCATATTTTTGTGGATTATACTAAAAAACATACACATACACATGCACTTATACATACACACATACACTTATACATACAAATATACGCGGAAATACAAACAATACTCATACAGACAAAAATCACGCCCTAGTGATCGCGTACACTGTGACTTCCCCCTCCCCCAGCCAAATGCCCAGTACAGAAAATTGTTTGCCCAATATCTCTGGTGTTTATTACCCGATTGGGCTGCAAATCGCACCACACATTCAAAGCACTTAAAGCTTTATTCATGCAGAAAAGGAAAACAGTGACTGTAAAACTGTACATGCTGGGAATATTTTAGAATTAGAGGTGGGGATGACTTTTCAATCAAATAAACTTGACTTGCCTATGTAATACACAAACCTAATGAAACACGATTTATATATGCAACTACATATGCACAAATAGCAATCTACATTCTGCTAGCTTGTATCTTCTCCCATTGAATCAAATTTGATTTTTGCTACATTGATTGATACAGTTATATACAGATACATATTTTAGTAGATTATATTTATATTTCTATATATATTTCATTATATATTTATTTACATTTTTATAGCCACGTTTTACATATATAACTACACATTTACTTATAGCAACAGTTATTTCTGGCATACCCGTAATTATCTCCCATAAGACGTCATCATCTAAAATAGAGTACTTCATTTAAGCAATTTGCTACACAAATTCTTCTACCACAAGTTGCATGAAACATTCAAAACTTTGAATTGATTTAGTGCCCAAGAGTTGGCTATACTACTGTACATCGTGTATATATAATCTATGCCTGCTTGAACTATTCCCATGCGGCGTAGTTCGCTTTACTTTACTTTTAGTACAAGCACAGTTGTATTTCCAGTCGTCACTTTGGTTGATTGCTTTGTACTTCAGGACCCAGACCCAGAGAATACTAGGTAGCACCCCCCTCCCCTCCACACTCCACACCTAAATGCGGCTAGCAGACGTTTAGCTAGGTTTCGGGGTCCGCTGCCTGGCTGGGAACTTCAATGTGACTTCCTGTTAGTGGGCCAGTTTCTGCGCCAGCTCAAAAATTTGCATAGGTCACGAGTTCAGGTTCCACCAGCCAAAGGAGTGCAATGTCTGACAATGTTAGATGTGTGGCAACAATCGCCTCATACCTGTGTGTATCTATACCTACAGCCAGCTAGTCATAAATTACTGACCAGTCCAGGGGCCAGGGGCAACTGCTCCAGTGGTCTCTTTAAGCTGTGGAAAAGACTTTAACTCTGACTCGGTATCCATTGACCCAAAAGTGTAGTGAACTTAACGGAAATTGATTCAAATCGGAGATGACTTGACAAGCGCAGGCACACGCCCACACGCCCACTTGGAGCTACTCCGAGCTACTCTGGGGGTGGACATGATGCAATGCACAATTTTGATGTTTATCGCCTTGAGAGTGCAACAGATTTGGCACAGCGCCTTTGCAACTGGGTCGAGGTTTCCCTCTACACATTACTAATTGCCTGCCTCTGTTTAAACTTATTACAGACCCGTTGTGCCGCCGCCGGAGCCCTACATGAACATGATGTACGACCGTCGCGTAATAAAGGGCAGCAACTTTGGCACCCCGGCTATGATTGTGAGTGTTGCTTGGACTGCAACCCTGACCCGTAACGACTCACTAACTTCTTGTTCTTGTTCTTATTCTGTTCCGCAGGCAGAGGTGGATCCATTCGATAAGGCTGCAGAGCTACGACGTCGCAATATGCTTCGCAAGCGCATGATGCAGTGTCGCAACCAGCGCAATGTAATCGGAACACCACCGCCGGTGAAGGGCAGGAAACACGAGGATGTACAGACAGAAAAGTATTTGGAAAAACTGGTGCAGCGTCCGCCAGAGTTTACAGTTGACACACAGACAGATCTATTCCTGGAGAAGCCGCCAACACCTCCGTATATACCAGCCAAGGTGGGCATCGATGTGGGCACCGAGATTGCCGATGGCGAGCTGTTCCACTTTGATGCCGAAGCACAGCCAATCATTGATGTCTTGGTGGATGCCTGCATAGAGCAGAGTATGCTCGAAGTGGCCCATGAGATGGAGCTGGAGGCACTGCGTCGCAAACAAGAAGAGTAAGTCAAGTTGGAATATTTGAAAAGTAACCAATTCAATATGCTCGATTACCCCTGCAGGTTCCTGGCTCAGCGTGAGGTAGAGCTGGCTGAACTGCGACGTTTGGAAGCGGAGGAACTTCGCTTGCAGGCTGAAAAAGAGCGTCGCTTGCGCCAAGATGCCATTGCCAAGGATCTGGATGTGGAGATGCAGAAGAGTGTGACAGCGGCTAAGCTGCTGCAGGGACACATAGCCAGCCTGGTGCCTGAGGTATTGGAGAACATTGAGCCCGCCAGTGATGCCGTCAAGAAGGAGCAACTCATGAAGGAGGTCTGCCCCTGGTTGTCTGCTGAAGTGGCCCAGGAAGTGGGCCACATTGTCGACTCTCGGGAGATACTAACAGCGATTATTCAAGAGATTATCAAACAGCGTGCATCCGCTTATATTGGCTACAAAGAAGACGAAGGCGAGCTCTCAACTTCCGATCTTGGCATATGCGAGGAGGAGGGATGCATGACGGATGGCCAAGAGACGTGCGCATGCGAGCCGGAAACTGAAATGTCCGATTGTCCAGAGCCGCCGCCACCGCAGCCGCATCTGTGAACCAGTACACATTAATTATATACTTCTATAGCTATCATTTGATTAAGTTAAGTTTTGGTTTGAGGCCGCAGAAGCCGCGATGTTATTGTGTCTGGCAACACGCGAGCGTGCCCCGAACGCATGTTGCCACACACAATTGCACTGACGCCATATCGTTGCATCAAAAGTAAGAATATATTGTTAAAGATTTATGTTTTACGCAGATATTCAAATATAAAGTGCAAAAAAACAGTTACATGACTTTTCATTTTTGTATGCAATTTCCATACCAAAAATTTGCAGGGGTTGGGTCGAAAATTTGACCCTAAAAACACAAAAACAGCCGTATCCTGGCCATTTAAGGAGCTAGGACGATGTCCTCTTGCACAGAGGTGCAACTTGTATCCTAGAATCATAAACTGAAATCAAAAGGACGAAAGTCCTTCAGACAGCCGAGTTATAAGGACTTTTTTGTTTATAGAAAAGTCCTTATAACTCAGCCATATCCTGTTTGATCCTGACGATCCTGGTTTCAACGAACGCGCCTTGTTAAGGACTACAAACTGTCCAAAGGACATCTAAATCGTCCTTCAAATAACGGAGTTATCGAGGATTTTCGAAATTTAAGCAAAATTTTCTTCATTTTTGTGGATGCGTTTTCATTGCATACTTTCAAGGGTAGAATTAGAATTGCAACAACATCTACAACAACATCTACAACAACATCTACAACAACAACTACAACAACAACTACAACAACAACTACAACAACTACAACGACAACAACAACAATATAGTATATAGTAGTACATAGTGCATAGTATTTAGTCCATAGTATATAGTCTATAGTACATAGTACATAGTACATATTCATATAGTTGCTGTGGATGTTGCAGCTCTAAATTTGTTGTAACGAAAACCCAAATTCCTATCCAGCAACCAGCTAAGTAACAGGCGAACAGCAATTAGTAGCAGGTGACTCAGAAATCTGAGCGCAACTTAAAGTATGCTACACAATTTTTATTCACGAATTTCCGAGCGCAACCAAAAGTATGCTACACAACTTTTTCTACTTTGCGCGGTTCAATTTAAATTGCCTATCGTCAACAGTAGCACAACCTTTGCTATTACACTATACAGTACAATATAATAGTAATGATAATAATTATAATAGTAATATTGGATTTACTTTATGCTGCTATTATTGGTTTGTTTATATGCATGATCCTGACTATAGCCTTCATGTGCATTTTATTAATTGCTACTTATTAAGTAGTACGTAAGGTAGCAAATGGCGCAATATGTTAAGCACATATTTAAAAAGTGGTGCACACACCCGACCTCTTATAGATAGATACAAAATCTGAGCAATTAGTTACATGCTACATTTACATAAAATTAATAATAATATTACACACATTTTAAATTGCGCAAATATGCTTTAGGCAATTTCTGATGGAAATGCTCTGGTCACACTGGGCCGCAATTTTAATATTTGCGTTTTTTTGGCCTTACAAACAGTAATGGAGTACATGAAATATGTGTGTGCATATGTATAATTATCAAATATAATTTCATGGCATTTATCCAGTAAAAAGTGGCAATGCACACAAACTATAGTAATTTTTTTAACACACCACAAATATTGCCTCAAAATAGTGGTGTGGGCGCTTTTCGAGAGTATGCTTTGTGCGCGTCATTCGTACACCTCCAGCCTTCAGCCCTCCACCACCGCTGTTGTTGCTTTTGTAAACATGTAAACATAACCCAACTTTTCAGCCGAACAATACATGGCGTGCGTGTTGGTGTGTATGTGTGTGTCATGTAGCTCACCATGTATGTTGAGCCGACTACATGGCAACTGTGGGAGGGTGCACGAATCTGAAAGTATTGAAATTTGTATTAATTTTAAGCAATGCATTCATTATTTTGAAACTTTTTAAACAGTAGTAAACAGTTTAATCTCACCTTAATTACATTTACACTGCTGCACAAGGGGCTGACCACGAGAGTCTCACCATGTAAGCGTAGGCATATGTTGTGCCGTTGGTACATACATGGCAGACATTCTAGCCTACATGGCAAAAGCAAACTGGTTCTTGAGCGAGGGCGGCAACGGGGGCATTAGAAATTGCCTCCCCAAAAATGATACTTATGCAAATGCGAAAGCTAAGGTCATTATAAATGGAAACTATTAAACGCAGATGTCATTTCATTACATTTGATTTTATGTTTAAAAATGTATTCATTTTAGACACGTTTGGGCACAGTTAAAATTAAAGTAAAGTAAGTAAGAAATTATAATTATTATTATTCACAATTTACGCAATAGTTGCAGCAGCTGCAATGGTGGAATTTCCGCAACCGGATCTGGGCCGAATTGCTACGGTTCAATCTTGCGTATTTTGAGGCTGCCACTACTGAGGATGGGTAATCTGCTCGACACCAGCCCCGTGGATGTGCTGTTAATGCCAATCGACGACGTACTGACCAACTGCGGCATGAGCTGGCTGCCATTATCCTTGCCATGGGCATTATTGCTTGGACTAATGGACTGGCCATTCTGAAGGCGACGTTTGAGAACGAATCTGCGGGATGTAGTACCCGTCATCACATTTGTGCTTGTGGTTGTGGTTGGGGCTGACGTTGTGCACGTCTTGGCTGTCAGAGCCTGTAGTTCTTCGGGCGTAGGATCCACCTCCATCTCGGTGTTGGCGCTGTCGTCATGCTATCGAATAGGTAAAGAATTAATTAGTACTTGTATTGTTTGAATAACATTGCTTAGATCTGCTTACCACATCACTTGCATTTTCTTCATCTTCGTGCCCTTCCTCCTCCTCAAACTCCGCGCTTTCCGCCTCCTCGGGATACTCCACCAGTTGGCCATTAAGCGTTGGGAATTCGATTACCGGGAGAATGAGGCGCCGTTGATTGGCGTTGCTTTCGTCCATTAGCTTTTGGATCAGCTGAGCGATATCCTCCCGTTTCTTGGTCACAGTTAGGTAATCAAACCAATTTGGCAACTTGATGGGCAGCCTATAATCCGTGATGGGATCCTTGAAGAACTGTTCCACATACTGCAACAGGTATAGACCGCAGTCCGTAAAGTTGTTCTGTTGTGGTACTTTGACGCAATGGCCCGGCATGTTGTCCTTGTTAAAAACATGCGCCTGCGCATCTGGCTTTTTAACTTTGTACTCGCATGTGAGATAATCGCGAAGTGTGGCTACCACACGGCTCCGAGATGCACCGGCCAGCGAGTCAAAAATTAATATCAGAGGTTGCTTTACTGCCGGCACATCATCGTTCGAGAGCCGTGCGGGCGCAGGTGCAACAGGCGCAGGTGTTGGGTTGGCTGCTGCTGTGGTCGAAGCCGCAGGCTCTTTACTTGTGGGTGGATTTGAATTGTCACTAACGTCCGAGGCCATGTCGCTCTCATCGCCTTCCGCTTCATCACGTTCACTTTCGTCGTCCCCAATGCGGCAAATCTCGCTGGTCATTGCTGGCAGGGTGACTGTCTCGCGCTTGGATAGTGGTGTTATCGTAGTGTTGCCAATCTGCAGCGATACCTTCTTACCACGCGGCCGCTTCAACTGCTGCGGTTCCACTGGCTGATTGGTGTCAAAGGTAACCGGCCCCGTTAAGCAGGGGAAGCAGATGATGGCTAGGAACCAATGTGATTGCTCATTTATGGGCACTATAATAAAATCCTTATCGAATATGTCGACCAATTTCGTCCACTTCTGGACACGAGCATGGCGCTTCTGTGCTGCTGTCTGCTTCATATCCGTCGGACGAGTAAGCGTTGTCAAGCGTTTATAGAAAAACGTACTGAATATGTGTGTTCTTTCGCGCTGCGCTTCGGGTATCAGCGTGTTTTGGAGCCACCGCAGATAAAAGTCTATGATGATGTCGTTCAGATATGATTCCTTTGTAAGGCAAACATAATCCTCCATTCGTATGCACAGACCTCCAGTCCCCGTGGGCGGATACAT
The DNA here is from genome assembly GCA_035045005.1 of Liodrosophila aerea. Taxonomy (NCBI): domain Eukaryota; kingdom Metazoa; phylum Arthropoda; class Insecta; order Diptera; family Drosophilidae; genus Liodrosophila; species Liodrosophila aerea. The sequence goes on along the minus strand of JAWNNL010000641.1, from coordinate 1,437,620 downwards.
AAGCAGACTCGTCTGCTCATCAGCGCGGAGCTGTCGAGGTGGCAATTGGGCGGGCTTGTCCAGAGTTTTCCGATCCATATCCGCGAAACGCTCTAGTATTTCTGATGCATCGTGCGCAGAGATTTCATCCACGAAGGAAAACATAGACTTGATAGTCTCTCGTGCCGCAGGAGTTATTGTATCTATTAGTAGCACAAGGCGACGCTGGAAAATGCTGCCCTGCCACTTGCATCCACTTTCTGTGGGAAGAATGGGGAAAACAGTTCGAATTCCGTCTCGAGACTATTCACTTGATTTAGTCAATGAATACTTACGTTCTGTGACTGGATCTTCGGGTAACTGTAGCTGTTCCTTCACATACTGGGCGCAGGTTTTCAGTAGGAAGAGCACAATCAGCGACTGCGACTGCTCTGAGGTGGCAAAGTGTGCAATAATCTTGATCACTTCCCGCTTGTAAATATTCAGCACAAACTTTTCATCCTTGTCTGGAATTATGCCTGTGATGCGCGTGCCCTTTGAAGTGAAAACAATCTGCGTATAGATAATAGAGAAAGATTATAGACTGAATGAATGCATTTATTATCTTTACTTACGGGTCCCGTCATCTCAAAACGATACGGAATAAATCGCAGACATTTGCCGGTGATCTCCGTGGTGAATCTTTCGCCATCGGGTGTGTCCGTCTGATCCGCGACATCGCCACGCACGAAGTCTGCAAAAAAAGGAGAGCATTTGAATTGAAATTGCAATAACTGTACAGGTTATTATGATTTGACACATGCTATTCACTTGTAAGCACATTTCCAAACATTGCTGCACAGTCTCTTTTTTTTCGCTATTTTTTTTATCAATTGCATTGCTTACCACTGCCATCCATTTTAAAATAATTACAACACTTCTAAAACCGTCTTTAATATTAAGGAATGCCTGCTTAAGTTAAGTAAAAATGTCTCAAAATTACGCGAATAATAGCTACGCACTGTTCTGCTTCTTCTTGTGTAAAAAAATGGCGTGGAGGTAGAGCGCCCTCTGGTGTATTGTTTGTGAACTATCGACAATACCGCGTTGCCAACAGCAAATTACGACACAAACATGTATATAGCAATTTCTGCGCACCAGGGCTGCACAAACAACACCAAATTGATATTGATATTTAAACAAATATAGGGATGAATAAATATTTGTATATCTTATTTGAATTGAATTGAAAAAAATAAAATAAAAAACGAAACAAATGCATCATGAATGAAAAAATATTGTAAAATTCGAAAATATATAACTTCTAATAGTTGATATATGTTTACTAGTAATCAGGTAGTATGCTCACCTTTGTACAGTGTTTCCTCATCCACTTCTGGCAGTGACTGCTCACAGGCAAAGAATGCGGGTAGTTGATCCGAGTTTCCATTGGAGTTCCGTTTGACATTGCCATTGCCTCCATCGGTGCTGGAATCATCTTGTTCACCCTCATCTTCACTACTTAGCAGCACAACAGGATCGACTTCAGCAACTCGTCGGCCGCTGCGTGTTCGTCCGCCTCGGATAGCCATGCCTCTGCCTCTCACATTCCCCGTGCCTCCAGGTCCAAATGTTACGCCTACCGAAGCCACCTGTTTCAGGCGGGCCAGCTCACGTTTCTTATCTGTCGCCGTCACCAGTTGTTCACCGGCTGTTGGGGCAGTGGAAGTTGCTATTGAAGTACCTGTAGGATTCGATGAATTGTTAGGCTTGGGTACCCGTTTAGGTGGCTCTGGGAAGACACGCTTGCAACGTTCGCACTTGAAGTGATCCATGCCCGAAAAACCACACAGTTTACAGATGGCGAAGAAGCCATCAATCAGCTTTGGTCCTTGATCTGATTGGGCAGCTGCTGCCGGAGATGCAGTACCTCCAGTTGCATCACGTTTTGCTGGTTCCGCGGATGTGGCATTCGATTGTGGAGCGTAGGCGGCGGGTGTGTTGGTTGTGGTAGGTGTGGATGTTGCAGCTGCAGCTGCTGCCGCCGCCGCCGCTGCGTTCTCCTGTTGCCGATTCATCTGGAGACTCTCTTCGGCTCGCGAAATAAGCTCGCTGGCAGACTCGTTCACGGAGAAGCCAACGGTCACCACAAAGTCTACATTGGCGCCGCGATGCTCCACACACTGTATGGTGGTTGTATTGTCGAAAGGCACACTAACCTGCTCCAGCAGATCCTGCACGGTGCACGATTCCCGCGGCAGGGTGAATGTAATCAGTCGCTGCTCGCCAGAAGCTAAAATCACCAGCATTTTGGCACTGTTGCGATCCCGATCCGCAATCTGCTGCCCTGCGCGATTGTTGAGCACGTGCTGCGAGTGAATCTCGTAGTTGTTATGCGACGTCTGTTGCACGGACGACACCTGCTGCTGCGGCATGGGAGCCACTACTTGTACCCGCTGCTGTTGAGGCTGCGCAATGCGAGTTCCTGCTGTTGCCAGTTGCTGCTGCTGTCCTGGCTGTTGAAGTTGCATCGGCTGCACCGGCTGCACCAGCTTGGGCACAGTGCGCACCAGAGTCCCGGGAGTAGCCTGGCGTAGAGGCTGTAATCCCACCGTAGCTGCTGGTGCAGGTGAGGTTGTCAAGGTGGTGCGCTTCTTAAATTCCGCCAGAGTCATACTAGCACCGCCTGCCGTACGCACACCTGGCACACCGGGTTGCTGCTGTTGTTGATGTGTCTGCTGTTGATCCTCCTCGTTGCTACTGTTGGTGGTGGAACTAGGCTGATAGTAGGTGGTCAACGTGGTGTTGCCTGCCGTTGGTAGCTGCATGGGAATGTTACCCGCAGCTGGCTTCTGTTGCTGCTCCTTTTTAACCACTGCTGCTTGTATACGCTCCTCCAGATCCATGCCCATGGTGCTGGTAGTGTTGGCTGCAGGCACAGGCGCTGGTGCCGCTGTCGGCGTTGGTGTGGCAGCTCGATAACGCAGTGGCTGTTGGCGCATCAGAAGCATCTGTTGGTGTTGCTGTTGAGGATTGTTGGGATTCTCGCTGACCACATGACGATAGACATGACGCGGCTGCATCTGTTGCCCTGGCGCCGTTGTCACTGCTGGCTGTCCCAGATTTGTGATAGTAATCTGCTTGGTCATCTGTGTTTGGGTTACAATCTGCATGGTGGAGCTCTCGCCTGATGGACATGTCTGTACCAGCAGTTGGGTACGAGCGGGTCGTACGCCCTGAGGACGCACGCTCCTCACAATACTCCCGGCCACGGTTTGCATACCACCGCGTGGTCTGACGTGACGCACAATGCTCGGTGTCAGTGCCGGACGCGTTGCGATCACAGTTCCAGTCGGTTGCCTTGCAATGATGGCACCTCCACGCTGCGACTTGCCGCGAAACGGTGTGCGCACCAATTGTGTGCCTGTGGCAGTGCTTACTAACTGCGGTTGCTGCACCTGCACCTGGACCTGCTGTGGTTGTGGTTGCTGCTGTTGTTGCTGCTGCTGTTGCGGGTGTTGTTGCTGTTGCTGTGGGTGCTGTTGTTGCTGCTGCTGCTGAATAGGAGCCTTTTGCATCTGCACCTGCTGATAGACAACATTTCCCGTTGGCTGGGGCACCACACGTGTCTGTACCAGATGCGCGGCCTGCAGGTGAAGTTGTTGCTGCTGTTGCTGCTGCACGTGTTGCTGCAGCACGTGCTGCTGTTGCTGCTGCTGTTGCGGTGAGGTAGTATACACTACCCGATTGTTGTACGAATGAATATTGATGCCAGGCTGTGGAATCCCTGTGGCCTGTCGCATAATCAGCTCCTGGTGCGGTGGTGCCTGTATCAACACCTGTCCAGACGGTTGTTGCACAATCACATGCGTATTATTGAGCATCTATAAGAAGGAGAGAAATAATTAGTACATATTTAAGCACCGTGTTAAGAATAGATACATCAAACCAAAAGTTATTTGCCTATGTTTATAGAAAGCCACTACAATTGATTGGGGTGATTATTTACCGATATTCATAGGACAATTTCATTGAATCTTGAGCTAAACATATTCTGTTCATCCATACTGATACATATAGATACTTCATAAATATCTTTCTTTTAAATTCTTGCTGTTCTTGAAACAATAAGGCTATAAGGAAATAAGACGAATTTCTTTAACAAACGAAATACAAACAGAATTTTGTACGCATCGAAGGAATAGTTTACATTTCTACTAATAGTTTCTGGATTACTTGATTACTTACGCTTATCTGACGCTGTTGCTGCTGTGTTGTCGTCATACGGTAGACTATTTGCTGATGCTGCTGCGGTTGCTGTGGCTGCTGAGCTGGCGATGTTTGCAGCTGCAACGTTTGCTGCTGATGCTGCGGACTCTGCAGCAACTGTGGCTGCTGCTGTGGGCTGGTTTGCACCAGCGCTGCTGTTTGTTGTTGATAGGCGGGATGTTGCTGTTGCTGGTATTGTTGCTGCTGTTGCAGTACTTGTTGCTGCTGCTTCTTCTGCTGCTGTTGCTGTTGCAGTTGCTGCATGGACGCGTGTTGAACGATTGTGTTTGGTTGCAGCACCTGATCTGACGTGTAGTATATTTGCTGGGTATGCTGCAGGGCAGGCTGCTGTTGCACATATTGGGGTTGTGGCTGCTGTTGCTCGAGATGCATGTGCTGCTGCTGTGCCTCCTGTTGTTGCTGCTGCTGTTGGTAGTGCACCTGCTGATGCTGGTGATGCATTACAACCTGTTGCTGTTGTTGCTGCTGCTGCTGTTGAACCACCTCCTGCTGTTGCTGCTGTAGATCGGGACCAATAATATAGTGGCTGGGAGCCGTTGTCTGTTGCGGCTGCTGATACTGTGCGGGTGCAGTGGTCTGGTAGACAACTTGCTGCTGATCATTGAACACTAGCTGTTGATCGTCTAGCTGAACTAGAGACTGTCGAAAGAGAATATTCATTTTAGTTCTTGTTGGTTTTTGTAACTGCAAGTTGCAGAAAGTACTTACACCCACTTCGTCATGCGGCACTTGAACCACTTGCAGATCTGAATACACAGGCTTCATTTCCATATCCTCAATGGGTACAATGTACTGTGACATGGCGATTTCTGTAACGAGGATATCACCGAGTTAGTATGCGACAAGCATTAATTTGTACGAGTGCGTGTGTCTGTGACGTCACATGCCCCGTAAGGCAGCAGCGCAATTTTCCATTGGACAGAATCGTTTTACCTTTTGAGGCCTTGGCCGATTGCCGTTGCTATTGCTTTTAGGAGTTGATGCAAAACACACAATTCTTTCCACTTGATTTTCAAATCATCTTTTTTCTTTATTTCTGTCAATATACGCCTAAGCATCCAATTATGTTTGAGATTGTATGAAAATTCGCTTTCTTTAACAAACACCAAAGCGACGAGGCAGAATCAAATATGGCGTTCGATGATAGCTGGCAATGCCAACAATAAAGATAGGCAGGCGCCCTCTGGCGGTTAAAAAGTCGACAGCTGTTCATAAACATTATCAGCGTTGCGTTTTGTTCTGCACTTTTATCGACGTTTGCCTCTGGTTCGTTTCCGTCTAATACAGAGTGGTACCTCTATTCGACATGTAGGGCACTGAGCGAATTTTGTGGTACCACTAAATGACTGCAAGCCACTTAACACTGGAGTTTTGTCAATTTTCACAATTTTGTTGCGTATCCGCGAACGCGACACGTTTGCCTTCATAAAATACATCGACGGCATAGTTAATTAATTGTAGTTCACTCGTAAATTTAATAATTAAAATGCAATTTAATAGCAATTTGAACGACGTTTTGTGCAGCGCGAAAGGAGCGCGCAGTTCTTGCGAATTATTTTGAAGAGGAAGACGGAGCAATAACATACAACGAAGTAAAACGGTAAAAATTAGTACATTTTTTTGCATTCGAATGGGTAATGCCTATATAATTGCTAGACTAAATCACTTCGTAATAAATTACTTTCGTTATTAGAAAAATTGAGTTTACTTATATATTTTATATAAATCTTATAACTGTAAACATAATTACAGTAATATAAAAGAATTCAATAGGAACAAAGCCCAACCCAAGTTTATTTGGGTTTTGTATGAAGGTTGTTGGTCACACTTGTTCGTGACGTCACAAACAGTTTGTTGTTCGTCCAATTAGTGAATCATCAAAGAAAAGTTTAAAGTATATATCATTTAGAGGAGTAAGCTACAGGTGATAGGATGTTCTCAAGTGGCCCAAATTATAACAAACTCAAGACAAATCTGCGCTTGGCGCAGAATCGTCTTAAGCTGCTGGAAAAGAAGAAGGCAGAACTGACGCAGAAATCACGCAAGGAAATTGCAGACTATCTTGCCACAGGTAAAACGGAAAGGGCACGCATACGCGTGGAACATATAATACGGTAAGAGCACATTAGGATTAACATGGATCAAGCAATAGTCAACCGGTTGATTTTCAGAGAGGATTATCTAGTGGAGGCCATGGAAATTGTGGAGATGTACTGCGATCTGTTGCTGGCACGCTTTGGTCTTATTCAGCAAATGAAGGAATTGGACGCTGGCATAGCCGAGCCCGTGTCGAGCCTCGTTTGGGTGTGCCCACGCCTGCAGAGCGATATTGCCGAACTGAAAGTAATCTCCGACATCTTCATCCATAAATATGGGCCTCAATTTGCGGAGCACTCGCGTACTGCCACTGGCGAGCACTACGTGTCAGAGAAACTGATGCACAAGCTTACATTGCAGGCACCGCCCAAGTTGCTCGTTGAGAATTATCTGATCGCGATTGCTAAGAACTACAACATCGAATACGAGCCCGATCCACAGGTTATGCAGGAGGAGCAAAAGCCCGATCAGCAGCAGCATCATCTAATTGATTTATCAGATCGTAATAATCTCAGTGGCGGAGGAGGACCACCTGGTCCACCGCAAATGGGCTTCATTGGGTATCCGGCAATGCCACATTTGCCAGAAATGCCAGCGCCACCGAGCACCAAACCTTTTAACTATCCACCATATGGTGGAGGCGGCGGAGGGGGTGCAGCAGCCGCCTGTGCTGCTCCAGGTCCAGCTCCGGTTCAGCCATCGCCACCATTTGCTTACAACATACCACCCACTCAGCCAGTCCAGCCACCACCGGCAGTATCGCAGAGTAAGTGCGCGGAGGAAAAGGATTTGAATACGAATTTCATAAACGTAAGTCCAATAGTAGTTTTAAGACTTATTAGATAAAGTCTGAGTTGAAATTTGCATGTTTCTGCATGATTGGGTAATTGCAGCACGAAACTAATAGCAACGCTGATGAGCCGGCTGGCTCCGGCAGTCCGGATGAGAATATATTGGTAGGTTTGAGCCATGTAGTACGCCCGGACATAGTCCAAAACTAACTCGCTTTTTGTTTCCTTCTCACTGTAACCGAAATGCATCGATTTGTTCCAATCCGTTGCCCACTTTCTTCTGTGTGACGTCACAATGTGCGTGTAAGTGTAGCGAAACCCATGAGTCATAGTCGTGGTGTCAGCCTATCTATCAGCTCTTCCTGCTATCGCTGTTTATTATTTATGTATTGATGTTATTGTACTTTGTTATGATTTTACTTTACTACAACTTTTTATTTTGCCTAACAGCGCCCCAAACCGCACAATGATCCGCCGCCACGTTACTCTTCAATTAATCCCGTTAACTTGCAGGTCAGCCACACGCACTTGACCGACGACGCATACACTCTATTCTTATCATTGACACCAGATTTTTCTGCCTAGACACTTTTAATTGAAATGTATCTTCTCTACTGCAGAATGCCAACAAACCGAAACCACAACCACGCTCAAAGCTGCCACCTGGTGGTCCCGAACATCCCAGTGCACCGCCGGCCATGGATCTGCCATCGCTGCCCAATGTGCCTAGTGATCTACCAGATGTTCCCTCGAGTGGAAAGGGTGCAGATGACGATGAAATCGACTTTGATGAACTGTCGCGTCGATTTGAGAATCTAAAGAAGCGCAAGTGATGCATCTGCCAAGTCGCCCAGGACCTATTATCTATCATCCATATTATTATATATCGTTAAACAGAACTATCCAATTATGATTGATATAAAAAGTTGCTTTAATCACCTATTATTTCGCATCTAAAACAGTTCTTCGCTTTCTACAACTTCTTTGAGTTCCAGTAGCTCTAGCAGACCCTTGCCTTTGGTTTCGTTGCGCACCAGTTCGTCTATGACGCGATATTGACCAGGATCGATGAGGAGAGTCAGGTGCAACGTTGCTTCATCCCACTCCTCATGCTCCACCGTATTGGCCAATTTGATAACTGATTCCTTGAGCTTGCCACCGCCTTCCTTGCCAGCGAAGCTCACACGCAGCTTCATGCGAGCGCGCTCCAGCGGCAAATGTTCCCGTAGCATTTTGATTGCTTCCAACGTGTTCTGTTTGGTGTTTTTGTTCATCTTCACAGAGAAGTGTGCATCCTTGAGTGATTTCTCTATGATGGCAGATGAGTATGGCCGACGTGTTTCTGGGTTAACACAAAGCGCAGCAACACTATTAACTATACTGTTCAACTGGGTGTCCAGTGCGCTATGTCGCTCCTTTTCCGAAACTTGCAGTTCGCCTTTGCTTAATATTTCCTTGCAAATTTCTGTGTCATCCTTCGCTCCGAATGCCTTCTGCAGTTCATCCTTTTTGGCTGCCTGACCCTTGGAAACATTCGTAAAGATGGTGTGGGTTTGGAGTACCTCATCAATATCTTTTTCGCTGCGTGGTGTAATTCGAGCATATTAATTGGGGACATGTGATTGGGTGTTCTCACGCACCTGTTGTTGCGCCATGACATCACCTTATTCTTGTAGCAGGCTATCTCAAAGCGTTTGCCAGCCTTCTTTAGCCTAACAATTGCCACATTTGTTAAGCGAATTTGATTTGTTGGTGTAAATATTTTAGACATCTTATTGTTTTTGTTAAAGAGCTATAGTCATCACGGCTGCCACACTTGGCGTTTTTGGGTCAAAATTTGTACTTTTGTCACTTGGCGTTTTTGCGCCAAAATTGGCACTTTTTTGAGTTGGCGCAATGGGACTTTTTTCTTTAAATATTAGACCTTTACGTTGCTAAGGTAGCCTTAAACTTGTTAAAAAAATATCTAGAAAATATATAATATAATTTCAAAAACTAATTTATTTGTCATCTGAAGGCTATTGAACATATTTATGGAACTATTGTAGCGACTGCTAGGGGTTGTAGCATGAACTAAGGTTGTGAGTTTGGCTAACTTAGGTTGTATACTTGGCTATTTTTTCGCTCTGCGTTCGATGCACCTTGCGTTGTTTACTCTTGGTTGCCCCTGGTTGCACTCAGTTAACGATTTAAGAGAGCAAGGTTAAGAGAAGCAGCAGTCACATTGACTCAAGTACACACTTTTATTAGCAAGTACTTATCCACAATCGCGTAAACACTGCTCCCACTCTACAGCTAACTAACTGAACGCCAGCACATAGTCAGAGCTACGGCAGACTCAATTGCAGCGAATCCGCACCGGCCTACGGACAATGCGCTCAATGTCTATCTCTGGAAGTGGCGCCTGCTCTGCGAGTTTTTGTGTTCGCAGTCAGACACATGCTAGTGTTCTATTGGCAAAACTCATACAACCCGAACCGTCACCAATTAAAAAAAAAATAAAGCAGATTTCTGTTTAGTAGTTAAATATTTCATTCTCTTATTCTTCAATTATTCTCGGCAAATTTCAGGGGGATTTCCATGGTCCAATCTTTGTAAATCAGTCTTTGCATCCTCTCAGCCACTTCTCGTTTTGACGTCTCTTGTCTGGAAAGTATCTGCAAGGAAACAGAGCAAAGTTCGAAAAGAAAAAGGATAATGTGCCTACAGCAGTCCAAGCGTCCTTTCGAGTGTATCACAGTCTTTTTGGTTGTTTGCCCCGCAATGGAGCCGAGGCAGAAGATTTGGCAGTCTTTTTAAGATTTTGCAGTCGTTGGGACCAGCATAATTAAAGTCAAATATAACACATTTCGTTGAGAAATATTATCACAATCATTTACCACATACCCAAACTAAAATCGGGTGTGATAGTTTTGTACTTGCCACAGGAAATGCGTGTTGCATTATTCTCTTTTTATGGTGTCTATTCTTCTGACCATTGACGCCAGAAAAACTCACAGTCCGGGTGTTTAACGTGTATATATATATATGGTAGGTTGTTTTCAGTTGAATCAAAGCGATTTGTAGTATCAAATTTAGGATGAGTGATGTTTGCCTTTGTTTTTGGGGTATATGCGGTTTATATGGGGCGCATAACTCAACTTGCCGCATCCGCATGCGAAGTTCGATTACAGACTAAAAGTCCAACTCTCGTGTGGGGAAAGCACAAGGGATAGAAAGTACACGCACATAGTAATACACACATCACATCACTGCTCGATTGGCTTAATATTGACTTAACATTAACATAACATTGATGTTAGTTAACAGTTCGTTCTTGTTGTGCTCTGTTGTGGGTTTGGGTTGTTGTTGTATCGTCTCTTTTAAATAAAGTTCGCATTTTGTGCTTGATATATTTTTTGCTCTCTTTTCTGTATTTTTACGTTTGTTTTGTTTTAAAATATGAATTAGCTGAATATTTCTTAGATACTCTTTTGTTTTTTTTCAATTTGCTTATTTCGTAAGTTTCTCATGTGTTTAAATTATAGAGCTAAGCAAAAGAGAGAGAGAGGGGACAGTGAGAGAGAGAGTTGAGAGTTGGAGGTGTTGTGTATAAGGGACGAGCTGTCTTCGATCTGTTTTAGACGGTTCTTGGTTCTTGGCCGTGGGTGTTGCCGCCGCTCGTCACTTAGAATACGTTTCGTTTCTTTTCTTTTCGTTTTCATTGCATTTTGAAGACTTCTTCTTTAATTCACACACGCGACCTTTTACGACACATCAATATCAATGGAGAAGGTTGGGGACAACTATCGCGCACTTTTCGAATACACCCGACTCGACGAATTCAACACATTCAACGCCTGCCGTCCCGATAGCTCCGTTGGCCACTGCCACCGCCGCCGCCACCACGATCGCCGCGAAATTGTCGCGAAGATCCGCTGCGGTTGCCACCGCCATAGTCGCGTCGTCGCCCGCCCACGGAGCTGTTGTTATTATCGCGATTGCCACCACTAATGCTGGGCACACCGCCGGTACCACCCACAGAGCCACCAGCTGCATTGCTACTGCTGCCGCCATTGGCTGCATACACTGGAAATCCAGGTGGTGCTGACACTGTGGGTAGACCGGCATTTTTCCAAGCTGCGAAATCCTCATAGCTGGGCGCCTTATCGAAACCCGGCGGTGGTGGCCGCATCGGTTGTGGCGGTGGGTAATCGGGCAGTGGCGGTGCTCCAGGTCCATCATAATACCGCACCGGTGGCGGTAGTTGCTCGTACATTGAAGCCGGTGCGCCGGGGGGCAATGCATTGGCAGCTCCTGCAGCCGTTGGTAGCGGCAACTGGCCAAACGGTGGCACAAACGGCAGCGGCGGCAACTGTCCGTGCATATTGCGAATGTAGTCGGCGACGTATGCTTCGGCCGCAGCCGAGGACATGTACCGCTCCCATGAGGGCATGCTCATGTCAGCTGAAGCTCCTCCACCAGACATCTGACGATACGGCGAACCACTGCGCTTGAACCCACCGCTACCCGGCATGCCCATACCCATGCCATGATGATGATGATGACGGTATGGTCGCTGGTGATGATGTGGAGCATTGTGACCATAGCTGCGCTTGTGTCGCATGGGTCCCAGCTGGCTACTGCCCCGTCCACCGCTATGACCACGTGTGGACAGACTGCGAGGTGGCTTATAGATGACGTGGATGCCCTTTTCGCGCATGACTCGAGCCGTTTCCTTAGACTTGCGCAGGATGGGCGTCAGTTCAATCTGTTCATCCTCGGGAAAGAGGCGACACAGCTCGGCACCAATTTTCGGCTCAATCTCCTGGCCATCGCGTCCAATCTTCACCGGCTTGCCCTCGTTCCAAGAGTTGTGCAAATGCAAGGTGGCATTAAAAGACAACTCTTTGCGGCAAATCCAGTCCAGCTCAATGACACCGCCCAGTGCCTTGGAGGAAATGCTCGGTGGCAGCACCCAGGCTACCTGTGGTATATCCCGCCGGGATGGAGCTGCCATGCGAGCGAAACCTGCAAACTTGCCTAAGAGAAGAGAAAGATTATGATTATGTTGTAAGTTACTACATACACAACAACTCCGCATCCTAATCCGGCCGGCTAGCTTACCGCTTTCGTTGACAGAGAATATGAGCAGCACATTGCGCGCCTCCTTGAAGGCCTGGTTCAGATTGGCATCGTTCTGGGGCAGTGTGGCCCAGACGCTCTTGTTCTTCGATAGCTGGACATTGTCACTGTTGTTGGATTTAATGAGAAAGAAACGCGTGTCCCGGAAAAGATAGTTTAGCTTGGTCATGTAGTCATAAGATTTCTGGGAACTGCTACCGCCACCGGCATCCTTCTCTGGTGTGGAGCTCTTGGAGCTGTTGGCTTTGCCCGCCTTGTTGCGAGTGCCACCATTGCGTTTATGCTGTGTGCCCGAATCTGAGTCTGAGGATTCGCTGTCGGACTCCAGTGCAGGCAGATGCGATGGCTTCTCATCCTCTGCATCACTACCATCGCTTTTAGTGCCACCGGCATCGGCCGAACTCGTAGTAGCCGGTATGGAACTGCTGGCAACGGTTTTCTTGTTGCGCGACTTGCTGCTCTTGCTGCTCACATCTCGTTCTTCACTCTCCTGCGACTTGGACTTGGCCTTGTCATCTGTGTCGGCCGATTTCTTTCCCTTGGGCTCGCTGCCGCCTGTGTTGGACTTTTTCTTTTTGCCGTTCACCTCGGCGGGAGAGGCGGAACGCTTTGACTTCTTCTTCGCTTCGGATTTATTTTTGCTTGTGCTAGCTGCTGTGGCAGCTGTTGTCGTTGCCGTCGTTGTCTTGGCGGCCGTTTCTTTACCTGGTTTATTGTTGGACTTGGACTTGGTCAGGCGTTTGCCACTCCTGCTACCGTCTCTAGATGATCCCGCTGTGCTGACAGAGCTAATGCTGGGCTCTGAATCGGAGGCCATGGAGCCACCTCGTGACTTGGAGGCCTCACTTCGTGTGTCAAATGAATCGAAATCTTGCAGCTCCTCGGCAATATCGGCTTCATTCTCGTCCAGGCCGAGATGTACTGCATCTAAGTCGGCCATGTCGCGCATCAGCAGCTTCTCTCTTCGTTGCAGTTGTTGCACTCAAAGTTGCTCTATTTGTTTACCTTCCTCTTGTTGTTGTTTTCTTACTTTGTTGCTTTTTGTTTTCTTTAGTATTAAATACTACGGACTACTTGGCGGCGTCTGCGGCTTCTCCGTTCCTCTCTGTGAATTCATTCATTCAAGCGTGTTTGAATGAGACAGCAGGCAAAGCAGCGGAAATAGACATAGAGAAAAAATGCCAATCGATTTAGCAAAACCGAATCTGCACAGTAAACTGTGCACAATAAGCAAAAATCAACACTCACTCGCTGCACGTTGCATGCAACTATTGTTCAATAGCCTTTTCGTCACTTTTATCAACTATTTCCTTATGTTTTACTGCTCAATTAAATGTATTCCGACAATCAGCAATTTTCCTATACCGTATTCGTATTACTAGAGACAAGAGACCAATGGCGGCAGAGCAGTACGACTATAGGCACAAGCGAAATGCAACGTTGCATTGTGGCTCAGCAACTATCGGTGAACGATTGGCTTATCGAATATATTTCAACTGAAGCGCAAGTAAAATAAAATCAAGAAAAGAGACAATAGAGAAAAGATAAATAAATTGCTTGTATTGTATACATTTATTGTGTTTATTTAGTTGGAATAATTATTTTCATTGATTAATCGTATTTTTGAACTTTAATTTAGTATAATAAATATAAATATACTAAAGTATAGCGCTAACATTATGTTAAAATTTGATGATTGATATTAACTAATGCTGTTAAGTTTAATATTGAATACTGCATTATTAAGAGGTTCTTCTTTTCTTCGAAACAAAATAATGTAATGTGTTTATAATTCGCACGTTTGAATTCCAAAAAGAGAGCGCGCTCTTTATGCACTAGCCCATTCGATAATAGCGCAACAGCTGATATATCGATAGGCCGCCAGCAAAACCTAAACAAAGAACCCTCATGCAAGTGTTGACACAATAAACAATAATAATATTACTAATTAGCGATAAATATTGAAGAGAGTGAGTCATAATTTAGCAACAGCAACGGCTTTTTCATGGCGGCGAGCAAAGATAAAGACGCCAAACCGCCGAGCTACGAAGAAGTCATGAGTGGCAGTGCACCTCCCATGCAAGGTAAGTAGGCCAAATAAGAAGAAAAACTTTGCAATTGTATCAAATCGTATTGTAGATACGCGACTAATAGCTGGTGTGCACCATGGCATACCTACGGCGCCACCAAACATGGCCACATATGGAGCATTCGAGACAACGCCAGTTAGCATTGTGGTGCAACCAGCAATGCCCTCCGAGATTATTGTGATCGGTGGGTGTCCGTCCTGTCGCATTGGCTATCTGGAAGACACATTCTCGCCGCTAGGTCTATGCTGTGCAATATTCTTCTTCCCCGTGGGCATACTCTGCTGCCTAGCCATGCGTGAGAAGCGCTGCAGCAACTGTGGAGCAACATTCTAGCTTCATCTAGGCAGCATTTTATTTTGGAAATTCGGTTAAATCTTCGTTAATGATACCAAGACCTGGGACTATTGCCCACACACACATTCGGCTGTTTGTATTTTCAAATCACACACAAATTATTGCTATTGCGTTTAGCTTGTTAATCATTAAACTATATATGTACATACTATATGTAAATATGAAACGCATCTCCAGAGGGAGGCTTTTTGGACGGGGCATAAGCCACGCCAATCATTACATTCAGATGCCGACGTTGGCTCGCTTCCGTTAAATTTAATTGAAATATAATGGGGGCGGTTTTAAATTACGCAGCTTGTTTACTTGGCTGCCTTTTCTCTTATTGCTTACATTTTGTTCTTTGTGGAACGTAAACAAGTGAGGCGACGACGACTTTGGCATACTCTTCAAATACCTATGCAATAACTAAGCCAAGCGCAGCTATTAAGTAAATATAAGATGCTAAACAAATCTGTATGTAGACTGTATATCATCTACTATCTTGGAGTAACCCAAGTTGCTTAGTTGGGAGACATTACTCGCTTGTTACAAGCGCTTCCTACTACCCTGTATACCCTGCAGAATGCCTTCCATAGGCACAGCATTGAACTTAAAAGTCGCCGGCATTCAGAGGCTGCAGTCGCTAAAGTCACTCGCGTCGACATGGCCAAATTCTTAGCTCTGCTGTTGCTGTGCACCGGAGCAGCTTCTGTCATTGGTCGCTATAATGTGGTGATGGTTGTCTTTGATGATCTACGTCCCGTTTTGGGTGCCTACGGCGATCCATTGGCGCATACGCCGCATCTGGATGCCTTTGCCCAGGGCAGCACCATATTCACGCGTGCCTACAGTCAGGTGAGTTGGACGTACATTGAATTGATTCCACATTAAATTTAATCTCTTTTTCCCACAAGCAAGCTCTGTGCGCACCCAGTCGTAACTCACTGTTGACCGGACGGCGGCCAGACACGCTGCATCTGTATGACTTCTACAGCTACTGGCGCAGCTTCACGGGTAACTTTACCACCTTGCCGCAGTACTTCAAGGAAAACGGCTACTACACCTACAGCTGTGGCAAAATCTTTCATCCAGGACGGTCCTCCAATAACAGCGATGACTATCCCATCAGCTGGTCAGCGCCAGCGTTCAGGCCACGTACGGAACAGTTCATGAACTCACCCGTCTGTCCGGAACATGGTGGCGGTGTGCTGCGCAAGAACTATCTGATATGCCCAGTGCAACTGCAGACGCAGCCCTACAAGACATTGCCGGACATTGAGTCCGTAGCGGAAGCGTTGCGTTTCATTGAATCTCGCAATAACAATCGTCAGCCGTATTTTCTGGCGGTGGGTTTCCACAAACCGCACATAAATTTCCGCTTTCCCAAGCAATTTCTGGGGCACTTTCCACTGGAACGCTTCTACAACTACACAGAGGATGCAATAAAGCCGCCAGATATGCCAGAAGTGGCATGGAATCCCTATACAGATGTGCGAGCACGCGATGACTTCAAGCACGCCAACATCCCCTTTCCATATGGACCCATTGGCGAGCAGCAGGCGGCACAGATACGTCAGGCCTACTATGCCTCCGTTGCCTATGTGGATGATCTGTTTGGCAAACTGTTGGCTCACTTGGATCTAGAGCGCACGGTGGTCGTAGTGCTGGGTGATCACGGCTGGTCACTGGGAGAGCACGCCGAATGGGCCAAGTATAGCAACTTCGAGGTGGCATTGCGTGTGCCGCTGATCATACGCAGTCCAGAGTTTCCATTGCTGCAGCCTCAGCGTTTGCACAGCATTACCGAGCTGCTGGATGTGTTTCCTACGCTGGTGGACTTGGCACATTTACCGCCGCTTCCTGCCTGCAACCGATACAGCAGTCAGAGTGAACAGTTGACTTGCGGCGAGGGCAAGAGTCTATATCCGCAGCTACAAGGCATAGGATTGGGTGAGTCTCAGCATGTGCAACTATTGATTTATTTATATTGATGGCAATGTTTTTCTTTCAGCCGAGGAGCATGTGGCATTGAGTCAGTATCCACGTCCCGGCATGCTGCCCACCAAGCATCCCAATAGTGATAAGCCCAAGCTGCGCAACATCAAAATCATGGGCTATAGCATACGCACCGAGATCTATAGATACACGCTCTGGGTGCGATTCCATGCACACAATTTCAGCCGTGGTGAGTGGGAAGGGAATGATAAGAAGGGGAAAATGAAGTAGAAACTGTTAGATATGAATGTACTAGGATGGTTTTATATGTTACGCCTTTATTGTTTCTATAATTTTGTATCTTTTACTCCTATTGAAGGCTTAGAGCCTGGCTTAAAAGCTTTTTAAAATGCCTACAGTACATATTACTAAAGTCTTAGTCCCCAGATAACTTATATATAGTAGTGTTTCTCTTGAGAACACTTCAGACCTTTTATCAGCAGTTTATTAGATTGTTAAACTACCCTGAAACCGGATAACAATAAGGCTATATTCAGCCATTTCTTTTGTATCTTTTATTCCCATTGAAAGCTTAGAGCCTGGCTTAGTCAAGGCTTGTTAAAATGCCTGCAGTATTACTAAAGTCTTAGTCCCAACATAACTTATATATAGTAGTGTTTCTCTTGAAAACACTTCAGACCTTTTATCAGCATCCTATATACCCTATATACCTCCTGAAATCGGATAAGAGTAAGGCTATATTCAGCCATTTCTACAGCTCCAACTTTTCAACATCCACTTCTAAATGAATAAAACTTTTTTTATCATTCGCTTCGCAGATTGGAATAGCATCTATGGCGAGGAGCTGTACGATCATCGTTTGGATGCCGGCGAGGAGTTCAATCTGGTATCGTTGCCGGAATTCAATATGATACGGCAACAGCTGCGCGGGCAACTGATTGCGACCGTGGGCAACTGATGGAAATGCATCTCTCTCTCTCACTGGGCTGGCTGATAACTGTAACTGCTATTGTGGGCCTACGAATAAAAGCAACAATGCAAATATCTTGCCGACATAATGGGAATTTAATACATCCGGTTTGGGGTAGCCATAGTTGCAATTGTATCTGCATATAAGCATATGTGTATGTGTGTGTGTGTGTGTGTGTATCTGTAACTGTTAGATACATTTGCGGGCAATTCGTGCCGCGCATGCGTGACTTGTGTCCATTGCCTTATTTTGGCTTGAATTTTTGTGAATGAAATTTCATGCGATGCCAACGTTGGCGGCGTTGCGTTGGCGTTGACGTTAACGCTGACGCTGACGCTGACGTTGACGTTACCGTTCGCCAGTCGCTGACAGCGACGCGTTGTCTACGCCCAAGCGAAAGCTTTCCGTCCAACTCGAATTCGACTTCGAATTTCACTCTAGTCACTGCAGCTGTTGCCAGGCGGGTGAAAATATGCTGGCGCTGCGACGTCGCCTCTGCCTGCGTCGCTGCCTGCGTCGCTGCTGGCGTTGCAATGTTGGGTAATTAAATCTGCAGCTGACGACGCGTCGTTCGATCAATGGCTCTGCACCACGCTTCGCAGTCAACATTCGCCAGTCATTCATCTTTCTCTCTCGCAGCTTACACACACGCACACACACATGCATATTTATGCTATTTGGCGTTAACCCACGCCGTAGTCAACGTGTTGGTGGCTTCGCTTGTTATCTGTATGTGACCATATGGGCCATGTCTTGCTCTTGAGGTGATTAAACTGAATACACATATCTTTTTTTCTCTTCTTTTTGTGAACCACATTTTGTGTGTGGTGCAGCAGCTGTCATGCGGCATGTGGGGGTGTGGCAGATGCCGTAAATTGCAGTTTTACTACTATTTAGCCTACGCAAAGTTGACTCGTAAATAACAAGTATACTACTACTACTACTACTATTTATAATACTATTTCTAATGGCAGTTATGAGAGTGTAGATATCCTCTAACTGTGGCTTCTTCTAACTATAATTTCAATATGAAGTCTATAAAGGAGATTCCTCTATTGAGTGTAGATCTTCTATTTATATTAGTAGCAGTCTAATATAGGTATAGTATACATACTATACTACTATTTATAATACTATTTCTAATGACAGTTATTAGAGCGTAAATGTCCTCCAACTGTTGCTTCTTCGAACTATAATTTCAATATCAAATCTCTAGAGGAATTCCTCTATTGAGTATAGATCTTCTATTTATATTAGTAGCAGTCTAATATAAATATAGTATACATACTATTTATAGTCGTATACTCGTAAATAACTAGTATACTACTACTACTACTACTACTACTATTTATAATACTATTTCTAATGACAGTTATGAGAGATTAGATATCCTCTAACTGTGGCTTCTTCTAACTATAATTTCTATATCAAATCTCTAGCGGAATTCTTCTATTGAGTATAGATCTTCTATTTATATTAGTAGCAGACTAATATAAATATAGTATACATACTATTTATAGTCAAAGCTTATGCGAGCGCTTGTCATCAAATTGACTTGAAATTTCATTGAGCTATCAGAGTCTGAGCGACATTTGAGTGAGTGAGTGTGTGTGTGTGAGTGTTGTGAATACTCACAAATAATGTGAATACAACTATGAGTTTGTAGGTTGTCTCCGCTGTTGTTGTTGTCGTTGTTTATTTCTAAGCTAATTCAAATGCGTGGGCGTCACAAACGAAATTGCAAAATATGCGTAGGCTGTATGTATGTACATACAAGCACACATCATATGTGTGTATGTGTGTGTGTGTATGTATAGTTGATTCGTCAACAAACTGCTGCGTTCTTACCTACGCACAGTTTGCAAGCAACTGAGCACAAAACTGGAGACAGCGCGTCGCACAGTGGGTAAAACCGCTAAATCTAGCTGGACATAGGCTCAAACCTTGTGTTAAAGTCGCAAGGCGTTAGAAATTGGTATACAAGCAGAAAGAACTGCAAGATTTGATAGTGGAAAATATGATAGAGTTCCGATGTAAGACGTGGATTATGTAGGCATTGCATTAAGAGGTAAGAGAGGGGGTAATAAAACTTTGAACTCTTACAAGATATTGAAGAGTTTGATGTCGCTTTACATATAATATTATTTATGACGTTATATATAATAACAATATTTTAAAAATTAATAGTATTCAATAAAAGAAAATATTAAAATCAATATTAAAATCAATAAAAGAAAATATTAAAATCAAAATCAAAATATTAAAATCAATAAAATATTAAAATCAAGTTCTACATTGCGTTTCATAATCATAAGACACTTATATTTATCTAATATCTGGGCAGTAAACTTTTCTAAAGCCTAAATTATTTTACAAATACAATGCGTATACATCTGAGCTTTAAATTCACCATTAGAATTAAACGTTTTTCTATTGAGCTATTTTTTGTATGCATTTTTTTTTACCGACAGCATGTTTTGATGCGACTTTTTTGTATTTCATTATCATAAGAGACCCATCGTTTAAAGTAGAACCGTTTGATGGAAAGCTTTTTGGAATATTTTTTTACATTCAGTATATTGTTCTCGATTTTTGAGAACCTCTACCAATCGGTTTTACATGAATCCTATTAATTGTATTTTAACAAATTATGAAGTGTCTAATGATTATGAAACGCACTGTACAGTAGGGTTCTACAGTAACATCTACAGTTAGCTATATAGCTATATAGCTAAATGGCTCTGACTCTAGCTATAGCTAAACATATACTACTTAGTAACCAAAGCTGCCTCAACAAAATATGCTAATTTCGGTTGACATGCCATAGTTTGGCTAAGGCTAATGACGAAGGTTGTTTGTTAGCTCTGTCAGTTGATTTAATTTTTACTCTCGTCATTTTATTATTACTTTTACTACTATTATTATTATTATATGCCTCCAACTGGTTGCCAAGTGAGTGGAAGAGCCGAGGGCTCTACATTTCTTTTGACGGAACATCCATGAATTAATGCTGAGCCGGCTTATGCCAACTGATTATTATCAACATCATTATGATCGCTGGCCTCCGCTCCTCTCCTCCTCTCCTCAGGTGTCTGGCTCATATACATACACACACAAATACATACAAATAAACATAAACATATGTGCATATGTGATGCTTATGATTTAACAGATGTCAAGCTGTGTCAAGCTGGATATCTCGACTGATTACTTATGTTGATTAGAGCTAAGCTACACCTTGAGCTGGCAGCTGAATGTGTTTATCGAATCACGTAGAGTTGGAGGCAAAAGTGTTATACAGTTCTGTACTCGACTGTTCTACAGCTTGGTGGCTCTTCAATGTCAAGGCCTGATCGCTTCATCTACTACGCTTGACAACCATGCCCAACAATAGCCTCAACCATAAATACATAAACTGCGAGCAGACAGAGAAAACAATGCCAAAAAAAAAGAATACTGAAGAAATTGGTCAAGTAAAAAATTTTGAATGAAATTCCAGCGACGCACTCAAACAAACAACAATAAAAAAAACGAGAAGAACAAGTAAGATGGGTGTAGAGCCAACTACTCGACTAGCAGATACGCTGCAGACACTCTGGATGCAGTAAATCATCACTTCGGCTCTTGAGATACAAATGTATCTATGGTACTAAACTAGATTATCGACAGTCACCAGATTGTTCGACTAACAGCCACGTTGTAAGCCTTCTGCTTGGACAGCAATCACGGCTATAACTACTCTAATCGTTCGAGATACAAATGTATCTAATAGCACCTAACTACAGGCAATGTTGGGTATTAGGCTAGCAGTATAGACAGCTCGTCTAATAGAGACTCTGTATACACTACAGCAACAAAAAAATACTAGCTAAAAGTGTTTCAGGCTGCTCTTTATAGTTAGAGATACAAATGTATCTTGGAAGTGGCAGCAAACTATGGGCACTGTGGCGAAAAAGTAGTGAACAGTCGGCAGTTGATACAACCCCATTGTAATCGTAGCTTAAGCAACTCCATGATGCAATTTGTAAGTGTATCTCTTAGGGTTAGATACAAGGTATTTATAGGGTATTAATGCGGCTTGCCATTCAGGCAGGCATACTGAAGTGAAGAGGATGCCTAACTGCCTGTCTTGTAGCAACAAAATAATTTATTGAAATTCAAATTTATTATCTTGTGTTCGTCTCGTTTCGGGCTTGGCCCAGTCAAAGAGCCACTTCCACACGCAGACTCGCTCAGTTTTGTCAGTTGCTTGTATCTTTTGTGTGTGTGTGTGTGTGTGTGTGTGTGTGTGTGTGCTTTTTGGTTTGGTTTGATTTTTTCCCGTTCTGTTTCGAAGCAAAACCAATTCAGCTGGAATGCAACACATATGGCCCAGAGCGTTAAACATAACTAAACGAAACAATCAAGAATGAGTGTAGAAATTCCAGAATGAGCCCACGCAGCGAGCCGATAAGGGAAACTCGGACTGTGGACAGCGGGAAGTATATGAATGTGTATGGATGTGTGTCTGATCAACGTTTAGCTGAACGGATTACGAGCTACATTTTTGCTCGTCGCTGACTTTTACATGTGGCATAAACAAATACGAGTACGAGCATGGGTATGGGTATGGGTATGGGTATGAGTACCCCTGCCCACCAGGGGCAGAGTGACTGCGACTGACTGACCAAAGGCAAATAATTTAAGACAAAAAAAAAGTATCTTACGAAAAAAGAGCAACACAGGCAGCCGCTGTAACGCGTGCTAAACAAGTTTTCTTGCGATCGTCTTTTGTCTTTTGCCCTGGGTACCATGTTGCTCTCTTGTCTGTCCACAGCTTGAAGTTGATGTGTGTGTGAATGTGTGTGTGTGACTGTGAGTGTGTGACTGTGAATGTGTGTGTGTGTGTGTGTGTGTATGTGGCCTGCAAGCTGTCCCAAGCATCGAGGCAATCGTTTTCCTTTTCAGCTTTACTTTACTCCTTTTGCCTTTGATTACAAATATTTATGCACTGCTTTTGCTTCAATTCAAATAAGAATCTCAGTCTAAGCGACTCACTGGGCCTGCAGCAAATACTAGGCATAAAAAGCACACAATTTCATTTAAAAAAGAAGCTCAATGAATTTCTGCAATATTTTTGCGATATTTCTAACTTATGAAATAAAATATTAACTGATAACAATTACTTTAAATTAAACAAAAAATAAAATAAATACTAACAATTACTTAAATTGTAATATGTATGTGTATATATGTATATACAGCTATGGAAAAATAATAGAAACGAGCTTATTCAGGCCTGTTCCCATTTACGAATTCGTACAATCGATTTACTTTTTGAAAAAAATGGGTTTCCAAATTTCAATTCATCGTTTTCGATTAGCTTCATATTTGGTACATTTCGAAATAGATTAGCTTCGTGTATAAGTACAATAAACATTTTCGTTTCTCGAAAACGATACATCGAATTTAGGAAGCACATTTTTTTCAAAAAGTAAATCGATTGAACGAATTCGTAAATGGGAACAGGGCTGATTGTGTCTCCGCAATCAAATTTACTTAGGAAAAACTTAACCGATCTACTCCATTTCTTTTTTGTATTAACATATATGAATTGAATTTTAATAAAA
Source organism: Liodrosophila aerea (assembly GCA_035045005.1). NCBI lineage: Eukaryota > Metazoa > Arthropoda > Insecta > Diptera > Drosophilidae > Liodrosophila > Liodrosophila aerea. The sequence goes on along the minus strand of JAWNNL010000641.1, from coordinate 1,414,402 downwards.
AGTAACAAAAATTATAACAATTAAATTCCTTTAACAAATTAAATTAATTAAATTTTTCTCCTTTGCAAAAAATAATAGAAACAAAACAAAAAAGTAGGGAAAGCGACAGTCGGACGCAAAGCTACAGTCGGACGCAACCGACAGTAGGTGACCCTGTACTTTGATTTGCCCTGGGAGTCCATAATAGTCCATAATAGTCCGTAGAGTCCATAATAGCAGCAGCATGTATGTACATACTCACATACACATACACATGCACTTATACACACACACATACACTTATTCATACAAATATACACTAAAATACAAACAATCAGCAATACTCATATAGAAATTCAAACTCACAATCAAAAATTACGCATACGCCCTAGTAGCCGCGTACAGTGTGGCTTCCCCCCTCCCCTACCCAAATGCCTAGTACTGAAAATTGTTTGTCGAATATCTCCGGTGTTTCTTATCCGATTGGGCTGCAACTTGCACCAAACATGCAAAGCATCTAAAGCTTTAATCCTGCGAAAAATGAATCCAGTGACTCTAAAACTGTATATACTAAGAACATTTTTGTAAATTTGAGGGGGAGGGGGATGACTTTTCAAACATTTGAAACAAACTTGACCTGCTTATGTAATACACAAACCTAACAAAAAAAAATGAAGTCTCTAGCTCTAATAGTTTCCGAGATCTAGGTGTTCATACAGACGGACGGACAGACGGACAGACGGACAGACAGACGGACAGACAGACAGGGCTATATCGACTCAGCTCGTCGTCCTGATCAAGAATATATATACTTTATGGGGTCTGCCACGCCTCCTTCTGCCTGTTACACACAAATGTCATTTGCACAAACTTAATAGACCCTTTTGTACTTTTTTAAAGTACAGGGTCTAAAAACGATATTTAATTTATATCTATATTTTTCGAAATGGAGATCGAATTTTATATTTATATAAATATTTGCCATAAATATAGGCACCACTTTTGGCACCACAATGCCACCAATTGTGGCAACTGTGTCGCTGAGTTGGTACCTGTACCTATGCTCCACTCTTGTGCCTCTGCCTACCTACGTCCACATTATTTACGGCCCAAATAATTCAAATTAAACAGCGCGACGCATGCGCAAGCTGAAACTTCAAATTCGGCTGTATTTTCTTCATATATTTTTATATCTTTTTTGTCAGCCGGACAATGGGCCGCGTGCCAAAATTTTGATGAACTACTTGAATGCCAGCATCATCGCCTCGCAAGTTCCTGGAAGCTGCCTGAGGCAAGCAACCCAAGCGCTTATGCTGCCGCTAGCTTGTTGTTGTTGTTGTTGTTGTTTTTGTCCCCTCTTTGCGATTGCACTATCAGACGCTGCTGCTGCTGCGGCCGCTGTCGACGCTGACGTCGCTGTCGCTGTCGCAGTCGCTGTCTCGTAAGGCTCGTGCTATTGATTTGTTGCTGTTGCTGCGAAAAGCTTACAATTAAATGATTTAAACATTGTTTTCGCCATTTTACGGTTTACACCTGTTTGAGTTCAAACTTCTATAAATACTCATGACGTCAATATTCAGTCAGCCATTCGAACCGATTCGATTCCATTCGATTCGATTCGATCCGATTCGATGTAGATTTTCGTACTCTCCCAACTCATTTACATCCACTTGAATGCCGCTCTCACTGTCTCCTCATATATTTCAGCTCATTTTCCATTTTCCGATGTTTTGTTTCCTTTTGATTTTGCCATTATCCATTTTACCATTTACCACTTTTCACGCCTCGAATTAATGAGCATTTTCAGGTGCTGGCGCCAACTTTTCGCTCAATGTTATTCAAAATATTTGTTGATGTGCGTGTTTCTTTTTTCTTGTATTTTATTTGCGGAAAATTTCGCATTTCCCAGTCGGAAAATGTTTGCTTTCAATTATGGCTAAAAATAGTTTTTACTCTATTTTTTATGACGGAAATTCTATTGTTATGACAATGAAACCGAATGATAAACATGTGTCCGAAGATGAGATCTATGGATATCATTAATGGATCATTATCGAACAGAATGAAAGCATTATAGTTTTGATTTTATATTAAAAAAAAAAAAAAAGTTTTCATTTTAATTCCAGCTAAAAGGTGACTAAATTTAGTAAATAATTTGAATGTAGTGAGTATCATAAAAGTATCTATAACTATGTAGCATACATACATATGTGAATAATTCATACCCTATGTACCATGTACTAGTATTATTTTCGCATAAATCTTTTTTATATCTTTGCGCATCAATAAAAATCACACACATCGCATTGCATTCTCAATGAGCAGTGCGGATGGAGGCGTTTCCTCACTCGATAACAGAACAACAAAAATTAAAAAGAAAAAAATGAAACATGTTTCGTATGTAGAATCAGGCACACACACCCACACACTCATATGCATGTATGTGTGCACTGGAAAAAACAATTGATAGAGTGCAAGCGTAGTGTATGCTAAAGGGATTGCAGTTTAATCGATATATATCGATAAGAAAAGTAAAACTAAAGGAAAAAAGTCTAGAATAGATGCACATAGTTCTATTATATATTATATTTATTTAATATTAATTAAATTCAGTGGACAGAGAAATTCCAAATCAAATCAAAGCGAAAGTAAAATTAGTTTATGCTTAAAATAAAAATAAATGAATATAAAATTATATTTCAATTTAAATTAAATTAAAATATTATAATAATTGACTTTGCATATTCTAATACAATTTCTCTCAGTGTATGTAAATGTGTGTGTACAAATAAATGATTATTAAATTATATTTATATTTAAATGAAATAAAAAGTTTATTATAATTTACATTGCATATCAGCGTATAATTTCTCTCAGTGCATGTAAATGTGTGTGTAAAAATAAATGATTATAAAATTATATTTAAATTTGAATTACATTTAAAGTTTATAATAATTTACATATTGTAGTATAATTTCTCTCAGTGCATGTAAATGTGTGTGTACATATGCTGCAGCAGCTGGCCGCCACAGTTGCACTTGGAGTGTTCTAGTGCCCGAGCACGGGCCAGGCCACCATAGGGCAGCCATTTAGCATGCACACAGTATGTACACACACACACACGCACACACTCGTACACACACGCACAACCACTAGCAGCAATCGGGACAGCATGGGGCTGAGTTTTCTCTGTTGTTGTTGCTGTTGTTGCTGCTGCTGTTGTCTATCTTTCTGCGGGTGCCGCGATTGATGGCGCAGCCACAGAGAGGAAGTGCTCTTCCGGTCTTACAAATGAAAATATTTATTTTGCTTTTGTTTTTGTTTTATTTTATTTAATTTCATTTTTATGAATAGATTGCGTTACGCATATAGAAAAAGCAAAGCCAGGCAAAGCTGGCGGATGGTTGGACGGATGGACGGAGGGACGGATGGACAGACGGATAAACTGACGCGAGGCTGAGGCATGAATGAATCAAGCCTATCAGTATGCCTATATAGAGGTCGTGTCTCTGTTGTGGGGTGTATGCCTTGGGTAGCTAATGAAACGAAGGGAAACTTGATGTAAGTGTAGGCACATACAATGTACATATATGTATGTACATATGTATGTATGTATGTGTATTACATTATTTTACATTCGATTTTAATTAGAAACCTAAATAGGTTTAGTTATTGGCAATCGAATTACTAACTTAATAAAAGTGAAATTGGAGGTTAGAGACGATTATTTACATTCTTTTGATTACTAACTTAATAAGAGTGAAATTGGAGGTTAGAAACGATTATTTACATATATTCTTCTGATTTCGTTCTCTTCACTGTTGTAACTCTAAGAGTGTGAAAAGAATTGCATCCTTAATATAAAACTTTTAAATTCCTTTAAGCATAATATTTACTAATATTTCTAATCCAAATTAATAATACTTAAAATATATTATTATATTTGAATTAAGTATAAACGACTAAGAGATGCTCTGTAGAAGGCATAATGGACAAGAGATTCTAAAATAATTTGTGGATATTTTACAGATAGTTTTAATGCAAGTTGTATATAAAATTCTAAGCTATTTTTCTCTCTAGACGCTATACTAAACAAGATATTCTTATTTAATATGTAACTCTTTGTATGTAGTATGTACATTTTGCATAGTAGACTAAATTAACTTGGAACTCGAGAGTGCTTACATATGTATGTATATATGTACATACATACATTCGTTGATAGATATGTATGCATGGCAGTTTTTCTATATGAAATTGCGCAAACGCGTTTATCTTTATTAGCACCCCACATAAGCAACTGCAGCAACAGCAACAACAACAACAACAATCTCAACAGCAACAACAACAATCGCAACTATCGCTTTAAAAAATGCCGCACTTATTTGGATAAACATAAATCCAAGCGACACAAGCACATTATCCCACACACACTCTGATCCGCATGGCAGTCGGGTAATTTGATATTCAGTGAGCATCTGCACACAACAACAACAACAACAACAACAACACTAACACACAACAAACAACAACAACAACAACAGCAACAAGTGGATTTTACAATTTGAACATTTACATTCCCATTTGCATTGATTGTGCATGAATCTAAATAGACACAACTGTAGGTACACACACACATACATACATACACACACATACACACACACATATACCACACACACCTACACAATTAGACATGCAGCCTGAGGAGTTCCTGTTCATAAATATGATTATTAAATATGATGTGAATATTTATGTATGAGTGAATGTATGTGAATGTGAGTGAATGTATTCATAAGCAGTCATTTCCGTTCTTACGGCACTTTTTACAGTTAACCGTTAATTAAGTTGATATTCATGAAAAATTCAAAGAAAATTATATGGCCAGGCTGACATACGAATTGACCTCTTGATCAGCCTAAGGAATGTTAAATGTATATAAATACATACATATGTACATATATACAACTGTACTAGAGCTGGAAAAGAATCGATGGTACTATCGATTGTATCGATTGTTTCGGGTTTTGGATGAACATCGATTATTTTAGGCCCCATCGATTGTTTCCCTCTATTTTATTTTTTTTTGTATTTTTTTTAAGTTGTTAAAGTTTTTGTGGATATATTTTCAAAATTTCAGAAAAAGAAACTATAGTTACGACGAAGTTTGTGTCGGAAAAAGTCGTGGAGGCTACCACCTGACACCACCTGGCAAGACTCCTTAGCTTATTGGTTTAAAAAAGATTTTTAATAAAAAAGCAAAGTCAATTTGTGTGTTTTTAAATATTATAAAAATAAATTAAATGAAAACTTACAGAGAATAATTTTATTAAGTGTGCGAAATCTATTTTTTTTATAAGATATGGTCGAGGGGTATCCTAAGTTTGGTTTTAATATTTTTTTTTTAGAAACAATCGATAGTATCGATGGTTTCATCTGAAAACTATCGAAAACATCGATGGTGACCACCATCGATTCTTTTCCAGCTCTAAACTGTACACACAGTGACTCAACGATCTTTGTGGTAAATTCCTTAAGCGATTTGATTAATTAATTAAAGCGCAACCCTTGCGTGGGGCAGGGGGTTAACTGTAACTGTTAACAGGAAACGGTCAGCGGGGGAGGAGTGGAAGGGGGAGGGGGAGCTACACCCTGTCTGCCAAAGTGTCGGCATTGTCACTTTTGAAATGATGTTATTATGTTATCTTTCGGCCTTTCGACGACCTCTCACACTGAACTTGAGTGATGCCAGCGAAACATTAAAATATGACTCAGTTTTCGCTGGGAATATTACAAGCTTTACTACTACCACTACTACTAGACTACACTACACTATAAAAAACCACATGGAATTCTCTGATAATTATCTAACATAATGCTGATCATGGCGAGTGCTTAAAAATAACATTAGCACAGCTTTATGATACACTCTTGAGGCATTTTAATGCTTGCAGTTACAGCGCAAGAACGAAATGAACTTTTAATGACCTTAAAGGACGCAGCAAAAGTATTTTCCAGAAGACGAACGAAAAAAGAAAACAAACCAAAGACGCAAACAGAAGCAGAACAGGCAAAAGAAGCGCATAATAATAAGTGCAACACTCGAAGCGAAGCAGCAACAACAACAACTACAGCAACAACAACAGCAATAACAAACAAAAAGAAAATGAAAAAACAACACAAACAACAACAACAACTGAGGCCAAGCCATTCTTAACCAAATGCCTCAAATGCAGTTGAAGACGCAGGCAGACTGAAACCACAGCTAAAACTTCAACTCCAACTCCAACTCCAACCCACAGCCCAGACGCAGACGCAGACTCTGGCGCAGGAGAGAGAGAGAGAGAGAGCGGTGTGGAGAATAAGCAGATATTGACAGTGGAGAGCAGGCGATATTGCTCTCGTTGCCAGCGCAGAAGTTTGCTCGCTCCAGTGTTGGCAAGTGCGCTTTTTTCCAGTCAAACATCGCTTTCGTATAGCGGGAGTTCTGCTTTAAAAAAATACTAAACTAGATTTTTCGCTTTCTTTTCGTATCAAGAAAAACTCAATATTATTAGGTGCTAATATGTGTATGTAAGATAAATATAATAGCTGAATAAAGTAATAGATATAGATATAGATATAGATATAGATATAGATATAGATATAGAAATAGATATAGATATAGATATAGATATAGATATAGATATAGATATAGATATAGATATAGATATAGATATAATATATATATAGATATAGATATAGATATAGATATAGATATAGATATAGATATAGATATAGATATAGATATAGATATAGATATAGATATAGATATAGATATAGATATAGATATAGATATAGATATAGATATAGATATAGATATAGATATAGATATAGATATAGATATAGATATAGATATAGATATAGATATAGAATAGATATAG